>JACGCM010000917.1:0-600000 GCA_014058105.1 Kingdonia uniflora
TAGCCATGGCTTGTCAAAATGAGCCAATTGACATTCATTTTGATAGACAAAGGGGTGATTAAAGCGGTTGCAGATAATTTCCATCATGCAATCATCAGATTTGTTTAGGCACATGTACAGATTTTAAGAGATTTATAGGGTACACATGTTGGAGAAGCTATCTTGGAATGCAGCGAGACTTACAAAACTATTGATAAAGACAATGTTTCTTGTAAGCTTGGGGGAAGACCTTATCGCAAGGCATAGGTAGAGAGGGACCCCTCTGAAACATGGTGTAGGTTTTTTTTTCATTTTTGTTTTTTGGAAACCAACAGTAAAATGTGATCACATTGAGCACATCACTAACAATTTCAGTGAGTCATTTAACAATTAGATTTTGAGGGTAAGGGATAAACTACTTCACAAGGCATTGGTGAAATTGAATATGATGATGATGACTCTGATGTATGATAGAAGAACCAAGGTAAGTATTTGGGACCAAGATGGTTTGGTACCAATGGCAGTTGCCCACATTGCAAAGCTGAAAAAGTGGAATGGCAAATTTGATCCTGCAGGTGTTAATAAGAATAAGTGGACTGCTTCAAAGGATGGCCAGAGGCAGACATTTAACCTAGATGCTCAAGAATATGAATGGAAAGAGTGGCAAGTATCTACACATAAACCTTCCAAATCATCTTTGGAAACTATGTATAGCCAAGGCCAGTGACTTCATTAAGCCTGATGGTTGGAACTTTCCTACGGATATCTCATTCGCTCTCTTGGTTATGGGCATAAAGATTTCTAGTATTACTTGCAGCCCAAATTCATAAGATATTCAGATCTGGAAACTGGATATACATGGTGACTTTTCAGTCAAAAATGCTTTTGAAAGTACTCGTGATCGTCTAGACACAGCTTGGTGGTGGAAGTATACTTGGCTACAATGCCTACACCCAGGTATTAGTAGATTTTCATGGAAACTTATAAACCAAATATTGCCTACTGATGACTTGAATCAAAGGAAAGGAATTCAGCTTGTCTCCATTTGTAATCACTGTGGTCTCACAGCTGAGTCAGCGAACCATTTATTTTTCGAATGAAATGTAGCAAAAGTGATTTGGAGCTGGGCAACAAGTACGTTCAACATTGTTGCTGTTGCTGAGAACAATAGCTGGAAATAGATTTTAGACAAAAGCAAAGCGCTGAGTTTATACCTGAACGACCTATGGATAACGATGGTCTTCTCGGTGAGTCATTTGCTGTGGAATACAAGAAGAAAAATCTGATTTGATGAAGAGAAATTAACAATAAGAGAGATACAAAATAGGGTACTAAGAGAAGTAGAAAATAGGGCGAAACTGTCTAAGCACAGAATGTACAATACAGTCTCTGAGTTACAAATCATCAAAGCCCCCTATGTAGATTGCAAAAATGGGTAAAGCTCCAGAGATTAAAAGCTACATGTGGATGCTACCTAATGAGAACAAAATTAAATTATGCTGTGACGGTTTGGCGTTGGGAAATCCGGGTCCTTCTGGCATTGGAATTGTTTATAGAGATTGGGAAGGAAGAGTCCTAGGAACGTTCTGCAAAGCAGTTGGAATAACAATCAATTACATGGCTGAAGTTAATGCTATCATAGACGGGGTGGAAAATGCGGTACACCGAGGATAGAAAAACCTGTGGATTGTTTCAGACTCCACGGCAGCAATCAATGCTTTCGTCACGCAGAAAATACCTTGGAAATTCATAAATAAGTGGACACAAATATTCAACTCTATACAAGCAATCAGATTCGGCGCAACCTGGAGAAAAGCAAATTTTTCGGCAGATACAATGACTAAAAGAGGATCCAGAGAGAGCATACCCTTTGAGGAATGGACTGAGGGAAGACAGGAACTCCTTACAAGGATTGAAGACCCCCACACAAAATACTTTAGATTTTGTTGATATGTGTAGTTTCATAGTTTTCTTGTGGTTATTTTGGGCTCTCCTCGCCTAACTAGACGAGGTCCCCTAGTTTGTAAAGGTTGTTTCGTTTGTTATAAAATCTAAACCTTTTACAAAAAAAGAGTGGCAAGTATCTGGTCTACCATATATACATGCAGTGTGCATACTTGTTGGGTTGAGAAAATCATCATGGAAGAAGTAAGTATCAATCTAAATACATTAATTTTTAATTTTTAATTTTTCATACATTCACTACTTTAGCTTAAATGTTTCATATACATGGATGTTAACTATTTATACATTTACTACTTTACATGTAAATATTGTAGTGAGTACCATTGGGTGTCTACATATAAGAAAGCATATGCTAGTGTAGTTTATCCAGTAGCTGATGAAACAAGTTGGGTGAAGGTATGTTAACATGTTTTTCTATTTTTGTGTTTTTAATAGGACCTATTTTACATATGTTTTTCATTTTGTTAATGATTTACTTATTATATTGCAGCCACCAAGGGAGTTCCGGCCACCCCCACTTTTGAGGCCAACTGGAGGACCTAGAAATTCAAGGAGAAAAGGTGTAGATGAACTTACTAATGCCTCAACAAGGAGATGTGGAAAGTGTGGACACTATGGGAACAATAAGAAGACATATAAGGGTCCCACTGCGGCTGATAAGGTTGTACATAATAAGAATAAATTTACTAGGGTAGATACTCTAAGAAGTCAAGAAGATATTAAAGTTAAGTTTGAGTCTTCCACTCTTGGTCAGGGAAGTGAACCAAGACCAAGTACAGCTACATCACAAACAACTCAAACATGTAGGAGGGCAAGGCAAACTCAATAAAAGACTTCTAATCAGCCTAGTGATAGGGCAAGATAACAAAATACAAGTACCATAATCACTCATACTTCCAGTTAGACTAACCCTTACATGAGGATTTTTAATGCACCTAGGCCAAAGTGGAAGATTTAAGCACTATTTTTTTTTTCTTGAGAGATATGACTCATACTTAGAATTTCTAAAGCATTTTCTTTCTTCTTCTTATTTTTTTGAGCTATTATTCTTTTTGGAAGATATGACTCTTAACAAGATGGTTTGGAGATATGACTCTTTTTTTGACGATATTTGATATTTTGTGGTGAATGTAATTCTTATGTTGTTAATAAATATTGTGTTTGTGCATAAAGACAGTTTATCTATTTTCTATTTACAGTTTGTCTATTTTCTGCAAACGGTGAATCCATTTTTTGCATATCTTTTTTAAAAGCAAATACCTTTTCTGCATAAACTGTTTTATGTTCCTGCATCCATATTTTTTAAGCAATGTTTAAACAGTCGTTAAGATAGTAATCCTCTGACAAATAAATATGCACTTGCATCTAATCAGGGATCCAGTCTCGCTCAACATCTCTTCAAAATAAACTGTTGAAAAGGCATATCATTTCAAAGAAGTCTCTAAAAACTTCATAGTCTAGTTCGTAAAATTTCAAATGCCTTATCCCTTAATTATACAACTATTACTTTCTTGCTACGAAGAGTTTATATAGATATCCAACATAAGAAGCCCACAAACTCATGAGCTGCAGAATCTAATTCAGGACTTACTTAAATACAGGTGATGGATATAACAAATTCATCTGAAATTGGCTTTAGCTTAACATAGGTTTGTAGTTCAAAAGAAAAAAGGACATCTCCAGAAGATCATTAGATGCAAATCAGAGAAACAAAAGTATATCTCTGGAAGTTTATTATGCGCTAATCATATAAACAAAAATATGTCTCCAGAAGTTCTTTACATGCTAATCATAGAAACAAAACTATACAATTACAATAAGCAAAGACAGTGTACGCAAGTTGATGTCAAATTCTAGTTGGAAATAACTTTTGCGTCTTAAAAACAAAATTTCATTAGTGACTTGAGAACTCCTTCCCATAATGGATGTTGCTAGCATCTAACAGCTTTTCTGAGGGGAAAAATAACATAACATTAGTTTTATGTTCCTGCATTCATTTTCTGCAAACATTGAATCCATTTCATGTATATATTTCCTGCCACAGACCTCGATTCACCCTTTTCCAAACTTGCTAACATATGATCAGAACTCCTCAAAGAAGGAACCTCATACAAATCTCAAACTATCTGCTCCTAGCAAAGATGAATATTTTATCATGAGTTCAGGATAGTAGAAAACAAACACAGAGTTCTTTCCATAACAAACACAGAGTTCTTTTTATATGGAAGATACATTGTTTTTCCTTTTCACATATCCATTGAAAACTACATTATATTACCTGCAATTTATTTGTTGCATACACTGTCAAAAGTTCCTGGTCCATATTAGACATTATAGTATATTGACAGTATTTCATTATAATTTTTTTAGTTGATTTCTCATCGGGAGGGTAGCATTGTCTTAGTTTAACAAGTGTTTTATTTAAGCTCTCTAATGTTATATGTATTTATGGAATAATGTATTTCTCTACTATTTACTATCGTTTATTTAAAGAGACAATTGCCATTTTATTAGGACGTATCCTTATAGTTGTTTTTCTTATTGATGAATATAATAAAAATCAAATTTCATACCCAATAGAGCAGTATGTTGTTTTCTTTTCCTACATACCAATTTGAACCCAAGTGAACTCGAACCACCTTCCCCTCAATCAGTTGAGTGCTCTAGCCATTTTGAGCTAATAGATTCATTGAAAATCATAAGGAAAAACACTCAAAAAGGAAATCGATTTAAATTGGATAAGTGGTATGGATTTCTTGGAAAGAAAAAAACATTCAACTTCTGGATTTCAAAAAGCCCATCTATGATACCAACATTAGCTATAATTAGTCATAGTAAAGTTCAAGAGTGTTGGACATACACAGAAAAGTTAATACTCACCTAGATCATCGACGCTCAGAAGCTGTCTTAAGCTTAGCACAAACTCTATCTCGATGTGAACTTCTAATTTTGCTGACCCTATAAAGGAGAAATATGCTAGCTATAAACAAATCTTGAAGTAAATGAAAATAAAAAAGTAATGAAAAAATATATCACCATGAAGGTCTAGGATTCTACATCCTTCAAACATAAGCAAGTATACTATCATGTCCATAATACTTGCGTAAATTGTACTTTAGGATTCCGGCCGTCATTTGCTTCATTACTATTTTTAATTCTCTTGAGATCCCATGGAGATAATAGGATTGTTGAGGAATTTATCTCACTTATAATTGTGTTTTTCTCGACTTGATAATTTACACTAACAAGGAATTCGAGTTTTATTGAACATGGAGGGTTAAAAGTGGCACATATCTAATTTAAGAATTCTACTCCGTATAACCATTAGATTGGCAAACCTGAAGAACAAATGGGTTCTTTAAAAAATTATGCATTTACTATTAACTTTTTTGTAACCTAAAATAAAGACTTAACTGGACATGGACTTTACTATTACCTCCATATTGAAAATCTAACTTTTAAACTTCTCTACATTCATTTTCTCTTTGGAATATATGGGTGTTTACTCTGTTAAGTACTGTCCCTGGAAGAAACATCGAGTAACATGTGAGCAAATTCTCTTGGTGCTAAATATTCAATATCGCGAGACAACAATTACAATAGAAATATCAGTTAGTTATCTTTAACATAGCCTATGAAGAACTGGACATCCAAATATTGCACGAGCTATATACAGAGCATAATCCTATATGGTTGTTGTACATGTAATAATTTGATGCATATTCACCACCAAGAGAGCCCCCCTAGTTCACATGTATGCTCATCTCTACAGTCTCATTTTCAAAAAATATATGCAACTCGTCAGATTTCTTTTGAAGGCTTTTTCTAAGCAAAACTAAAAACTGATTTCAAATACTCAACAACTAAACTTCAAAGAGTTAAAACTTGTTGGATTATAGGAGTTCTTATTCATGTACGCAACTAAATATAAATCAATAGAACTACAATGGAGAGTGAAGAAAAAAGGGAAAAAGTGCATTTTTAACAATTAACCAAAATAACATATATAAATAGTTAAAGGGAAAGAATGAACTTCTCATAAAATTGCAAATTTAGAGGACAGATACTCTAGGCTTCCTAGAACTGATTACAATTCATAGATATTTCAAATATATATTAAATTGAAAACAATACTAATAACAACAATCAAGTAATGAATTTCAGTAATCCCAGACCATCTAATTCAAGAGAAATCATCAAAAATAGCAAGGGATTTAGGGTTCAACATAAATGGAAAATTAGAGGGAGAGAGAAAGAACCTTCGAGCGTGATTCAAGAGCCGAGAGATTTTAGTTAAGCTATTTCTGACTATCCTACGGATTTTAGTTACTCTGATCAGTAATCCTAAACTTTGATATTTGGGGGTTTTTCATCTTCGACATAACTTGTTCTGCTGTAAACAAAAATCAACCAAAAAAACCAGGAGAAAGAATGTTGAAGGGAACTGATGTATTTTCTCAGTCTTAACCCAGTCAATACCGGACTGACCCAGTTGACCGACTATTTTTTCACCTTAAATAGAATTTTGGGGTCTAAAGTCTAAGAATTGGCAAATGTGGGAGGCAAGGCCAAAGATATCAAATAAGTGGGGTCTAAAGTCTTTAAAACAATAAAATATTTCTAACAACAAACCACATCAGGAAGTATGTCTCCTTGTTAGTCCCAAATACCAGCCAAGATAACCACAAGACTAACATCTCTCTATACCACCGTGAACATACCATGCATAATAGAACTCCTTGGTTTAATTTTCCACTCAATCGTATCATGGTGAGTACGAACCAAGCCATAACCTTCAATGATGTTTAAGCATTATTGAGGAGCCGAGCTCCACTCGAAACACCCAAAAAAATATTAGAAAGCCGTATGGAACAAAGATATTACTATATACTATCACACACACAATCACAAGCATAGTAACAGTAATATGTAGAAAGAAGAGATAAAGTATTTTATTAGATTAATCAATAACCAGGATATGTATCTACTAGGGATATAAATAAGAGGCTTGATAACTCTCTAAAACTCTATTATGGGCCTAGGGTTAGGAGCAATTAGGATACCCTAAACCCAATTTGAGTGGGGCCCGAGTGGACTGTATCCTAACACTCCCCATTGCGGGTCCCACATCTAGACGACTTGCCTCGTCAAAACCTCTGCCTAGCAATGCCCTCTTGGGAAAAAAGTTGTGCAAGGAAAGTATATAGTCATGTGTCATAAATGGGAAGTGGGCACGTATAATGTTGCCTCATCAAAACTTCTAGCCTGTAAAACCCCTAGGGACAAAAAAAATCTATTATCAGAAAAAAGAGTACAACACACATGTGCCCATGTCAGGTGGAGACTGCTCCCCCTAACATCTATCCCTCATAGATGTGTCTCCCTGAGACATTAAAGAATATAAACTTCGTATGCCTATTTCTTGTACCAATTTCTTGAACAGAGGTGGTGCCCGAATCTTCGTGAATAGATCTTTAAAGTTATATGCTGAACATTCTTGAACAATAACAATTTCATTTGTCTTTTGTAATTTGTAAGTATGGAAGACCTTCAGTGAAATATATTTGGTTATGTCATTTTGGATAAAACATTCTCTAACTTTGGCAATACAGACAGCATTATCTTCATAAAGAGTTGTGGGTTTCTTCTAGACAAAACTTAGACTACAAGTTCCGTTGATATGATTCACCATGGGGCAAACCAAAAACATTTACTGCTAGCTTCATGAAGTGTAAGAATCCCCGTGTGGTTCGATGATTTAGCGACCGTTTTCCGCTTCACTGATCTCCATGAATATGTCGTATGTCCATATATAAATACATAGCCCATCTAAGAACGACATTTATGTAGGTCTGACAAGTATCCTGCGTATAATTTTACGTTTACCATTTTCCAGGTACAATAGGCCCAAGTATATCCTGCGGTACATCCTGGAACTTCCACATATCACTATGATATGAGACCACGTATCAATTCCAGGAACTGCCACGTGACACTATGACGTGAAGCCACATGATATTTCTTGGAACTGCAACATGTTACTGTGGGACGGTTCACGTGTCCAAGACGTCAATACGTGGGCCTGACAACATGTCCTAATACGTTATCATGTAGGTCCCTGAAGTGTGTCAAATGGGTCAATGCCATATCAGCAAAAAATAGGGTCCACTTTTATCACATCAACATGGGGGGTCCATATGTCATGTCAACTAACACTTGGCCTTGCCACGTCAACACATAGGCCATGTCATGTCATCGTTATATGGATCCTGTTACGTTAGAGAATGGGTGTCATGTATGCTTCAGTGAACCCAGTTACATCAGCGAGTGGGTGAACCACATCAGCGAACCATGGGCCCATCCACATCAGCGGTTGGTCTGGGTTCTGGATCTAGATCAAGTTTAAGACAGATCTGGATCTGGTGTGACGTAAACATGATAACATCGGGGTCTAATCCTAATGATGGCATCATCGAGTCTAACCATAATGATGACGTAAGTGAGGTTTTTGGATTTGGTTCCTGCAAGCTTCGTCGGAAACTGTCGACCTTAATCACCTCCCTGATGGTGATTGGTACGTGTTCAGATGCAAAAAAATATACCACCGGAAAGGTGGGAGTCCATGGATCGTAATAAAAATAATTTTATTTGATTCCGATAGGTAAGCACTCCTAAAAATCCCATTGAAAACATCCCTTTAAAGGGTAAAAATTGAGTAAAATATGGCTAAAAATACCGAAAATTGTATTTTTTTCACAAATTTTTATTATTTATTCGCACAAACAATCAGATCTGTACCCTAGGTTTAAGATCTATTATATGAATATATTAAAAATGAAATTCTAGATGGGATATAGATTTTATACCTCTCTACAAAGCTAAGCAATCTGATTAGTTTGAGAGAGATCACAATAATACCAAAATAACTCCAAATAGCTCTAGAGACGCGTTGATAATGTAAAAGGTGAAGGTTTGTCTCTTTATACTATCACATACACAATCGCAAGCTATGTAACAACTATATGTAGAGAGTAAAGAGAGAGAGATAGCTTTTCATTAGATTAATCAATAACCTTGTTACAAAAGATGTATCCACTAGGGATACGAATAGAAGGCTAGATAACTCTCTAAAACCATATCCCATAAACCCTAGGCTTATGGGCCTAGGGTTAGGAGTTTCTGGGACACCCTAAACCTAGTTCGGGTAGGCCCCAACCGACTGTATCGTAACAAAAGCATCTTAACCGTTGAATTTCATAATTATGCGTTAAGTGAGGTCAATCAAAGGTTAAAATATTGATTAAGATTGGCTAAATGGCATCGATATATAATATTGATTAATATTAGCTAAATATTGATTAAGATTTGCCCCTCGAAGGCGCCATATGGTACCCCGGTCTTATTTTAGAAAAAGCATGACTAAAGTTTGCAGCTATGCATCGACTATCGGGCATTAAACATTTTGCACTCTAATGAATGAACTCTTTAGGAAGTATATCAATAAGTTTGTGGTGGTGTATCTTGGTGATATTATTATCTACAGCCGCACTATAGAGGAGAAGATTGACCATCTTCGCTTGGTATTCAAAGTTCTACGTCAGAATCAGCTCTATGTAAAGTAGGAGAAAAGCTCATTTGCCCAAGAACATGTTATGTTTCTTGGACACGTAATTGGCGGGGGACTGATCCAAATGGATATGGAAAAGGTGCGTGTTATTAAGGAGAGGAAAGCTCCTACGAAGATGACAGAAGTTTATTCTTTTCTTGGCCCTATGAACTACTACTACAAGTTCATCAAAGGATATTTAAAGTGTGCAACACCACCTCTTACAAATCTTCACAAGAAGGACTTATCATGGTCATGGTCCGAGAAATGCCAATTATCATTTGAAGACTTGAAGCATGCGGTAATAAATGACCCAGTCTTAGACTTGCCATATATCACCAAGCTATTTAAAGTACATACCAATGCATCTGATTATTATATCGATGGAGTGTTGCTACAAGATGGACATCCGGTTGCGTATGAAAGCATGAAATTGAATAATACGAAGTGACAGTATTCAACGCAAAGAATGAACTCCTATATATTGTGCATTGTCTGCGAGTATAGCGACATTATTTATTGGGAATGAAGGTTCTGGCGAAGACCGACAACAATATGGCAAGCCATTTCTTTTGGCAAGAGTTTCTAGAAGAGTTTGATTTAGAACTCGAGCATAAGCCAGTGAGGCTGAATAATGTTCTTGATTTGTTCAGTAGTAAAGCTGAGCTAGTAGCCATCTCTAAAGCAGACGAGTAGTCTCAATCACGTCTTACCAGTACTCTTCAAAATAGATCCACAAAGGATTAGCGGTGGATCTACAAGCCTTACTATCAAAACAAGAAAGATCCGAGTCAAAGTACCGTCTGAACATA
Source organism: Kingdonia uniflora (assembly GCA_014058105.1). Classification (NCBI taxonomy): domain Eukaryota; kingdom Viridiplantae; phylum Streptophyta; class Magnoliopsida; order Ranunculales; family Circaeasteraceae; genus Kingdonia; species Kingdonia uniflora. The sequence goes on from JACGCM010000917.1 coordinate 10,363, forward strand.
GATTCTTTAAAAGCCAGACGCCCCAAACAAAGTTTTGGAGAGTGTTCTTGGAAATATAGTGATCCATGTCGATCCAAACACCAAAGAAGAAGCCTACGAGTACTTAGTCAGGTGGAAGGACTTGCCATATGCAGAAGCCAGCTGTGAGCACCAAGATTCTCATCCCTTGCTAATCCAGCTCAGGAAGATCAAGGCGAAGGAGGATATGAAGGAGAAGAAGAAGTCAAATATTTTGGATATGAAGAAAAAGGACATCACCAAGTTAAGCGGGGGAGAGTATAACGTCTTAGTGAGTGAGTTGAATATGTTAGATTCTCTTTGTAAATAGAAGCTTTAGAATGTTATAAAGACTTGTAAAAAGTTTTAATAAAAACTGAAGTGTTTAAGGTAGTTGTTAAGGGGGCTTTGTCTCCAAAAATGATGTTTTCTTAGCCATATACTCAGTAGCTATTATGTAGGGGAAGAACATTCTTTACATCCAAGTTGGAACTAAAGCTTTGCTTGTTTGTTTGTTTTTTGCAAGACAAGCTAGTTTATATAGTAATCTGTATAACCTTGAGTTTCCAACCCATGACTCCTCTCTTGGTGGAGGGTCACAACCACCAGTGAGCCAATAGCCCAATGGTGCTTTGTAAGCTTGTTGATAGCTAACAAAAACTAGCTTTACACTGCATTTTTTTTTGTTACTTGTTACCCATAAGACTACTAAAATAGACGGATATAAAGGCTTACCTAAAGCATAATCCTCGAGTGCCCCACGGATAAAGCTTACAATCTCAACTGGTCCGTGACACCGGGGGTCCAAAAAATGCGATGAAAATGTGGTAGGGATACAAGAGTAGTAAGTAAAGGGTGAAGATGTAATTGTTAGAGACCTTTCATTCACTTACAAGGGAGCAAAAAGTGTGTTGTAGACATTGTACCAAAGATAGTGAATACGTGTATGTATGATTGGCCTGTAAGGGAAAGAAAATGTTGGTTTTCACTCTTCTCTAAGCAAACAAAGTTACACATCTTTTAACCCTTGCATTCTTCACCTACCATGAAACCACAAACCCCATTTTAGAGAGATGGGTTGGTTTCAATCCCTCATTTCTCCAGTGAGGATGCTATGGATTCGACTACATTTCACTCATATAAAGAGTAAGAATCTTTCATCATTCTATTTCTCATTCATGTAATAGTCTTTAGCGTCTACCAAATATTGTTCATGATTTTTGTCACTCACCAATCTTGCCCATACGAAGATGTTCATGTCCTATGGTTTATCCTTGTGGAGTCTCATACGCATTCCTTACCATCTAAAACATGAAGGAAATTGGTGGCTTTCCAGCAAGTTGTGTACATACATGCATATTTATATCCAATACCACTTTACATTTTTTTGTCAGTATTATACAGTTAATGGACATGTGCTTCTTATGAAGGTTTTATTTTATTCTTAGTATAAATTATGAGAATAAATACAACTTTTGCCATCTTTACAAAATTATACCCAGAGAATAATAAATTCTAAAATCGATACTAGCAAGAGGAAAAACCAGTTTTGCCCCTACTAAAGTTGCAATATAACAGTAGAAAACTACTTATTTTGAGGGTCCACAAGTACGAATGTCATATCCGAAATAATAAAAAATTGTAAAACTCATTTAAAACTATTATATCAAGCCACGTGTCAAAATTTAATTCCTCGATGAACGTACAAGATAGACATTGTCACCATCTCATAAATTACTTGTCATTTGGTTTAGTACAGTTTGTCCTACCTTTTACCAGATTTTTTATTTGTAAGAAGGCAAACTCTTTCACCAAATTTAGTTACTATTTCCCATCTTGTTTATGGTTAGTTATCACGTGCGATTCACAGGAGTTCGTTTGGTTTTTGGTGCCAAAAGCGATCCTGATTGATTAAACAGTTTCTTCTTCTTACTCAACTGTAAAAATTGTCCTGATTATTTGTCATAAACTGTCTGTGTGACTGTTGTCTACCAAGTGTTTGATTAAATATTGGTACTCTATTCCTTGGGCATGGAGGAAATGATGGTACTCGTAACTTTTACAGATGGTACTTTACTGTACTCGACTCATAGAACAAACGATGGCAAATCGTCCGCACGGCTGCTGCCAACCAAACAATGTCATTTATTTAGTTAAACTCTGGCATTCTTTCAGATACCTATGTTATTTGGTAACAGCTAGTTGTCATAATCAATAACGAATTTCCCATTTGTTCAGCCTACTTTATTATTTATTTATATAACTTTGCCATTCTTTCAGAAAAATATCAACTACTTGAATATTACATTAGGTTTATAGGCCATGGGCCCCACAAATAAGGCCACAGGTAAGGTCGTGGGCTCCACAAGTACGAATATAACTTCCTAAATAATAATAATAATAAAAGTTCAAATCATTTAAAAATAAATTATCACACCACGTGTACAATTTTAATTCCTCGATGTACAAATGTCATTACTATTTTGAGACGTGTAAGGCAGACCCTATTACCATTTCATGCATTTGTTGTCATTTATTGAATGTCAATTTGTCACATGTTTAAACATCAGCTATATTGAATCATGCATTTGTTTACTGTTGCTTAAGGTTAGGGTTTTTTTTTAAGCTAGATTTTTATAGGGATCCACAACACTGAGTTTCCAACCTCATGAGGTTTCAAACCCACGACCTTTCTCTAGGTGGAGAGATACTACCACCACTGGGCCAAAAGCCCAATGGTTATTTTAAGGTTAGGTAATACGTGCGATTCACACGAGTTCGTTTGACTTTTGGCATCAAAAACCATCCCCATTTCTCAAATACTTTCTTCTTATGCGACCACTGCAAAACTGTAAAAACTGTCACGATTCTACACATCGTGTGTGTGATTGACAACCACAAAAACCGTCCCGGTCGCACAAACTGTTTTCTCACAATCGTCATGATTCTACACATCGTGTGTGTGTGTGAGTGTGTGTGATTTCGGTATTATTTTAGTGGAAAATCATTTGTGTGACTACTGCCTACCAGGTGTTTAATTAAAGTCTATTTTTTCTTCTTCTTTCACAATGAAGTCTTATAAAAAAGTAAATGAGCAATTTGACGAGGAGAACCAAACATTGTGAAAGAAGGGCACCTCTAATACTAAAAATTATACCTCTCGGTGTACAGATGTGAGACTTCAAAAAATGTTTGTAGCTCTGCCTAAATAGAAGAAGGGTGTTCTTCGTACCACCTGCTTTGTACCATTACTATTTATTGATCCAATAGCAACGATATTGATGTTGGTTGTGGAAATATTTAATCGTCATCTCGGTGATATAAAGTTCCAATTTGGGGGGACGATAATTCAAATGAAACCCAACCATGTTTACCAGATTTAAGGGCTACGTATCTCTCATATTACAAATGAGTTCTTATTTATTGATCCTGAGCATATAATGAATTTTAGAATAAGGCAATTCCCCAAGAAGAAGAATACATATGGGATAACGGAAATTGATGGGGCTTTAAAACAGGTAAAATTGGAAACACGTCATGGTAAGGTTTTAATTTGTCATTTGTTTTGTCTGCTTTATTATCATTCTTCATTGTATTTTCCATTTTTGGGTCATTATGTTCTAAGGTTCTTATCATTACATTGTGGGATTTTGTTATGCAGGCGATGTTCTTCGATTAAATTTGTTAAAAATTATATTATCCTTTCTCATACCGAACAAGGGGAGAAACGTTAAGGTAAGGTATGTTGATCTGGTAGATGATTTAGATCAGTTCAACATATTCTCCTAGGGTGATCAAGTCTATAATTTCTTATGGAGTCAAATAGTACGATTTGCCGATTATCAATCGGCCGCTGAAAAAAAATTGGATAAAGCATTATCATTGCACGGATGTACCTCGGTGTTGATGATATAGACTGTCCTTCCTTTTTCTGGCCTGAAGTTTCCAAGAATTAATGAATCCATGCATTTGTTCTCGAAGCTACAGGGATGGAGGATGACATCCTTTAGGCGTCACCAAATTGTGACGTTTAAAAAGTTTTTTGCTAACCCCAAATTGCTAATTATAGCTATGAAGGCGTCTGAGACTGACATGCAGCAAGAACTTGTGCAAGAGACCATGGTAATCTTCCATTCTTTGTATGAATAATTCATTTTATTGCTTCATTTTCATTTAATTTAGGTTTCGTATCATTTTATTTGCTTAGGTTTGGCATTTGGTATCCTCTCCTTATCATTTATTTGATTTCTTTCTCTGTCATTATTAAATCCTTTTTGTCATCTATTTTATGCTTATTGTCATTGTTAGACTTTTTTCTGCCATTTCTAAATTGTTCTTTGTCATCGTCATCTGTTTGAATATTTTAGAGAAATCACATCGAAGCACCCGTAATCGGTGGTGTGCCTGCAATTAGTACTGCGCCGACAATTGAACCACCTGTAGTTGGTGCACCTACAGTCGGTATACCTGTAGTCGGTAGTAGTTCTTTTGCCATTGAGATCAGATCTGCAGTGGTTAAGCTATGCTCCCAGCTTGAGGACCAAGGTAAAATATTACAGAACCATGGTAAAATAATGGAACGAATTGTGATGTATACAGTTAGAGATAGTACTCTAGCACTTAGAGATTGTACTTTACTCCTTGTGAAGTACCAGTTCTCTACTCTTGATCAAACTGCGAAATGCAAGCGAGAAGAGGAAGGTAATGAAAAAGAAGATGGGAAAAGGAAGAAGGTGGAGCTGAGAACTTGGCAAAGAGACCTCCAACAAAAAAATCAAAAGATTGAATAAAATAAAAAAAGGTAAGGGAGAAAGGCAGAAGAAAAACAAGACGAATGCCAACAAAAAGAATAAGAAGGCAGAAGAAGCTGATGTGTCCCTGAAGAAAAAAGTTGGAGGCACAAAGAAATATGCTCTCACTAATGAGCAATTAGATCATATCCTACTGATTTTTTTGAAATCCCAAATCCCCAAGAAGTCTAATAGAGCGCCAAAAAAGAGACGGGCTAAATTCCCAAAACTTGAGGAAATTCAATAAACTACAGAATATTTGATTCAGCAAGTTGCCTCTGGAGAGGGATTGGAGGTGGTAAAAGATTTAATAGTATAGGATAAAGTTGAAGCTGAGAAGAAAGTGAATTTGGAGGCAATATCGTCTAAATTTGGTGGCGATCTTCTAGAGGTATCATACATTTACGACTTCTTATCATTTATATAATTTTATTAGATATTTGATGTTTAAAAATTGGCATTTACTTTATGAAATTTATCCTTTGTTCAGAAGTCAATCATTTGTTAAAAAAAATTTGGCATTTGTTCGGATGTTTTTGTCATTCTATTTTCTAGAACTTTCATTTCTTTTGAAGTCTTTGTTCATTTCATTTGATGTATATGAAGTGGAATAAAAAAGATGATGAAGATGATGATGATGAGAAAGATATCGAGGAGAAAGCTAAACCTGTTGAAGAAGAACAACCTCAACTTGCTGAAGAAGAGTAAGTTCAGGAGGTATTTATCTAGCATTTATTTTAAGTTATCTATCATATTTATTACTACCCTGTCGTTTGTTTATTTACTTTTATCATTCGTAGTATGTATATCCTATTTTATAGATGAAGGATTTAGAACAACAAACTCTAGTGGTGTATTATGAAGGAAAAAAATATATAGTGGAAGAAGCCAATGAGGTATTTAACTAATATTTGTTTGTATTGAGCAATCCATAATATTAACATCACCTATCCATACCATTTTTAATTTTTTTCTTCTTTACCATTTGGTGTGCAGACTATGGTAGCAAAAACTGATGTAGTACTCTTCAACCAGGAGGAAGTTGTTGGTGAAGCTTATCAAGTAACTTTTCATTTGTTTGCTGGTAACTTCTTATTTTATTCTTTTATTTTACCATATCTTGTACCAGTCTTATCATTTGTAGTTTGTTTATTTACAGACTAGTACAGACCAAACAACTACTATATATGTCGAGGAATAGAGTAAAGAGGATGTGGTTGAAGGCAAGGATGATGATGATGGAACTTCACAAAAAAAACTAGACCCTGCAAAAATAATAAAAGAAATGGTTGTTAACCAGACCAATGTATGAAGTACTTTTAAACCAAACAACTGGTTTATTACTCATTCCCATGTAATATGCACATTTATATTTTATTTTTATATTTCGACATATCCGTTCTAGCTTATTTTAATAGAGTCCAAAGTGGATGTCCCCTTAAAGAAGAGGCATACACTAACTAACGAAGATATTAATGATAGAGCCTTCTCATTGAAATTGAGTTTGTAAGAGACAGGTATCATTGACTTGGGGCGAAAATTTACTGTTGCTTTCTTCCTCATCTCTTCCATGATAGACTGATTTGCTTTTCAAATGGATTTATGGGAGATGGAAATGAACTCTAAGGTCAAAGCGCTGAATCATGGGGCTAAGAAATCCACATTCGCTGATTTACTTCAACCTAAATCGATGGAACTTAGTCTTCTTCCAATTCCAACTATGAGAGGAGATTTTCCATCTATACGAATTCCAGAAGTGGGGTTTCTTAGAGGGATGGAACGCTACAAATTCAACTTGATTGGCAGACTTGATTTGATGAAAGTGAAGTTGGCAATTGCAAGAATTGAAGCAATTAACAAATGGAATCTCACAGATAATTGTCAATTCATACCATTAGGAAAAGGTAATTTCACGATTTTGCTCGATAATGAAGCTGATAAACTAAGAATCTGGGGTGGAGGACCTTGGCACATCGAAGGGCAACTTCTTCGAGTCACCATGTGGACACCGGACTTCGACATCAACAAACAGAAAAATACCCATGCAATGGTTTGGGTTAAATTTCCTAGATTGGGAACTGAATATTGGGAAGAAGATGTGCTAATGTCAATGGCCAGAACAGTGGGAAATTCGGTTCAAGTTGATAGCAGTACCTTATGTTGAAATACAGGATTCTATGCCTCGGTGCTTGTGGATGCTGATTTCTCCAAACCAGTACCAACTAAAATCATGGTGGAACGGGAGGGATTTAAGTTTTGTCAAGAGATTCAGCTGGGACGAACACCAAAGATTTGCTCACATTGTAAGGTTGTGGGTCATCTTGTGTCCGAATGCAGAGAGGTTGTGAAAGAAATCGAGCAAGAAAAATTTGTTCAAAACGAGGCTGACAAGGAACCAAAAAAGAAGCAAAGAAATAGGAAGAAACCAGAAAAGAATGGGCAAGATAAACCGGGGTTAGAGGAAGCGGCCGACGGGCTGAAGAAGGTTGATAAACAAAAGGAGCTGTTAATTGACAAAATTCCTTCCACTACTCAACCAATTCAACCTCACAAGACCTTTAAAGGTGTGGTGGAATTGTGGGATAGAACTATTAGGAATTGGGATGGATCGATTTACTCTCAAGAAGTAGACTCTCAAGAGGTGGATAAAGAAGCAAGCATGATTAATAAATTCTGGGCTGATATGGTCGAAGAAGCTGACAGCGCTATTCAGGTTAACACAGAAGAAGTTGAGAATAAGGAAAGCTCTGGGAGTGAGAGTCATGGCTCAGAATTCAGCTTCCACTTTGGTAATGGGTTCTCGGAAGATATGGTCTATCAAACTCAGGAAGCCGAGGAATGGCACAATGTATTAAGCCAGAAAAACATCAGGAAGAATAAATCCAAAGCTAGTAACCCTCAAGTTACTAAACAGCAAACAAGGAGGCAAGCCTCGAGACGGTTATGATGAAGATTCTTTTTTGGAATTGTAGAGGTATCGATAACTTGGACACCTCTAATCTTCTTAAAGATGTGAGGGAAAACAACTTTCCCGACTTGCTTTGTATTGTGGAACCCAAAGTGAAGCCGGATGTGAATGAACTTCGTCGGGAAAACTTTTTCTCGATGGAAAGGGAGGTTTTATTCTTTGATAGTGGTCTTAGCTATCCAAATATTTGGGTGTTGTGGAGGAAAGAGTTGACAAAACCGGTTGTTCTGGCTTGTTCTAGACAACATATTTCTGTTTTGTTTGAAAATGTGATGATCTCATGTATCCATGCTGATTGCTCTTATATTCGTCGAAGGGAACTTTGGAGAGACCTAGCGGTGATTGGCTCTTCTAATCTTCCTTGGATTGTGGTTGGGGACTTCAATATTGTGCTCAGGGCTGGACAAAAGAAAGGTGGCAGAGGGCTGAGGTGGAGGGCAGTTGAGGAGTTCCAAGACTTTGTGCAGAACCCTTGTCTTCTTGAGGCTAACTCTTTCGGGTCGGAGTATACTTGGTGTAATGGGAAAATGGGTAGCAATAGGATCCTTTGCAAACTTGATAGAATGCTTTGTAATCAAGCTTCGTCGAACCTCTTCCTGGGCTAGAAATATAAGGTGATGGCTAGAATGATCTCTGATCACACGCCGCTATTTGGTTGGAATGTGGGTATTACTAAGCATGCTAATGCTCCTTTTCGTTTTTGCAATATGTGGACTCGCCATGATACTTTTCTGCAAACGGTGAAAGAGAATTGGGATCAGCCTCTTGTAGGAGATCCTCTATTTCAGATTGGTAGTAAACTGCGGCATCTCAAAAGTAGGCTAAAGGAGTAGAATATTTCGGTATTTGGCCACAATAAACAGCACATTCAGGAGTTATCTGCTCGAGTAGAGGCTCTCCAATTGAAACGTGAATCCGAGATTGAGAATGACGATGCTTCTTGGGACCTTACTAAAGCTAACCAACTGCCGACTTCAGCTGTTAACAATGACAAAGATCTTTGGAAGCAAAAAGCGCAGGTTAACTGGCTTCAATCGGGGGACAGGAACACTGCTTACTTCCACGGCCTTGCTCGTATTAAACAGAACAAAAGCCTGATCCATTCTATCCAGACTGAAGATGGCAGAACTCTTGAGGACCAAGATGAGATTAAGACGCACATAGTCGACTTCTTCTCTAAAAAATTCGCTTTTAAAGCCCATCCTAAACTTGATTTGGTGCTTAATCAGGTTACGAAGGTCATCACAACGGCGGATAACATAATCTTGATTGGATTGCCTGAGGAAGACGATATCAAACGGGCAGTTTATGCCCCGAATCCAGATAGTTCTCCAGGTCCTCACGGGTTTTCTGGCAGATTTTTTCAAGCTTATTGGGGGATTGTGGGGATTGACGTGGTGAGAGCTGTTCGTTCCTTCTATGTTGATTCAACTCTTCCTAGAGCTTTCAATGCAAACTTCATCATTCTTGCTCCTAAAGTAAAGAATGCTTCTAAGTTGCGGCAGTTTCGTCCAATATGCATGAGCAATTTTTTGGTTAAAGTTATCTCTAAAATTTTGGCATCTAGATTGTTTGTCCTTCTGCCTAATATTATTTCTCACGAGAAATGCGGGTTTATTCAAGGAAGAAACATTCATAGTAATATTGGCCTCGCTTTCAAAATGATTAACAAGCTTCGAAAGAAGCGATTTGGTGGAAATGTGGGGATTAAGCTTGACATTGCGCAAGCTTTTGACACATTAAGCTAGGATTTCTTACTTCAAGTCCTTACCAATATGGGTTTCCATCACAAATGTTGTAAGTGGATAAGATTACTCCTAAGAAGTGGATATGTATCTATCCTCGTGAATGGTGTCCCTTGCGAATTCTTTCAAACGGGAAGGGGGCTTCGTCAAGGTGACCCCTTATCGCCAATTCTATTTTCTCTTGTCGAGGAGGTGCTCAGTAAAGGTCTTTATGAGTTGAGGAGTATTAAGAAGGTGCTCCCTATGGTGATTACCAAGGGGGTTATGGCTCCATCTCACCTACTATTTGCAGATGATATCTTCGTCTTTACGAACGGAAGAACTAAGGGGTTGAAACACCTTAGTAATTGGCTAGAGATGTACCAGGAGGCCTCTGGGCAGATTTTCAGCACTAAAAAAAGTAAACTACTCTTGGGAGCAATGACCAACAAAAAAAAACATAGAGTTAAAGCGATACAGGGATTTGAAGAAGGTTGTCTATCGATAACTTATCTTGGCATTCCTCTGGTTCAAGGGCGAGTTACACAGACGCTTTTGCGACCTCTTGTGGACAAGATTAAATGAAGAGCCACAGGCTGGGCTGGTAGCATGTTATCTATACAAGGGAGGGCAGTGTTAATTCAATCTGTGTTCAGTATCATTTCAATTTACAGCATCGGTATCTACAAATGGCCTGCTTCTATGATAAAAGAGGGAGAAAGAATACTTTGTAATTTCCTTTGGTCTGGGGAACCTGATTCCAGAAAAGCTTGTGTTGTAGCTTGGGATAAGGTGTGTAAACCTATTAAGGAAGGGGGTATTAATCTTCGAAGACTTAAGGAGATTAACCAATCTCTGATGATAAAACTCTCTTGGAACTTCCTGAATCCTAAGGATACGTGGGCTGAATTTATGCAAGCAAAATTCATCTCTAAAGCGGGTAACTTATCTAGGACTATTAAAGGTTCTTCTATTTGGGCCGGTGTTCGAGGGGCTATTGAAGACGTCCGTGCACATTCGGGTTGGGTGATTGGTGATGGAGCTTGCATCGACCTATAACGAGACATCTGGTGCTCTCAAGTCTCTCTCAAAGATTGGATAAATGATGATTCCATCCCTTGGAATGACATGCATGCCAAAGTGAGTAGTATTATAGTTGAGGGTAGATGGGTTATTCCTCCCAATCTTCAGCTGTTCTTTCACCGATTAGGAGTGGATATCCATACTATAAAGATCAACAAAAACAAAGCCGATAGGAGAGTTTGGAAGCCTGAACTTATGGGAAAGTTTTCTGTTAAAGGAGCGTTCAAGGTTATTCGTAACAAAGGTCAGCCGGTGTGGTGGATTACTTTTCTCTCTAACAAGGCTATTCATCCTCGTATTGCGATATGGGGCTGGAGATTTTTCCACGGTAAGATTCCTACGGATGATAATATCCAAACCAAAGGTGTTGCTCTGGCCTCAAGATGTTGTCTTTGTAAGAACAACTCTGAATCATTACAGCAACTGTTTTGGGAATGTCCTTTTAGTATCCAGATATGGAATTGGATGGCTGAAGTGTTTTTGCTCAGCAATCTGAACAGAAATCTCCCCTCCTTCCTCCGGGCTGGCAATAAGATGAGTCCGTACCAGAAAGACTTATGGACAGGCGTTGTTTGGGGTGGCTCCTTCCTGATCTGGAAAGTTCGCAATAACTGTCAATACGAAGGTATAAATGTATCGTTTGCAAATGAAAAAAGGAAATGGATTAATCAGATTCATGAAACTGCTATGCTGTCTATAAGCCTCATGCACAATAGTCAGTCCGACTTGGGAATTCTCCATTTTCTTGGTGTGGCTGTCCACTCTTGTAAACATCCCATGGGGTGGAACATGCAGCTTCCTTTGGTTAGCTTATTGCTTGGATTGAATCGGACTCCACGACGGCGGTGGAAGCATTCAAAACAAACAACATTCCTTGGATCTTAGAAGCGGCTTGGGAAAATGCTAGAAGAAATATGAGGCATATTAGATTTTCAGCAAACTGGCGTGAGGCTAATTTTAGTGCGGATGTTCTCTCTAATAAGGGAGCTCTTCTTCAAGAAGGCGTATGTGAGACTGAAACGGGAAGACCGGCTTTTCTCAAGAAAATTGAAGTTCCTATGCAGGAATATTTTAGATTCTGTTGACATTGTTTAGTCATTTTGTTGGTTTGAGGGCTGTTAGCCTTTTGTAAGGTTTTTGTTCTCTGCAAAAAAAATTTCTAACTTAGCAAAAAAAAAGCCTTCTCATTGGTTTGTCAAATAAACATACTGCATGCTCACCTTGACGAGCTTCTATCGGGAGTGTTATTCGAATCTTTTATTCAAAGACCCATCTCCCAGGATGAGAAAAACTAGGTGGACCATGTCTGGTCACTAAGAAAAGATGAATTATCTCCTGAAGCTATGAATTACAACACGAATACCTATACGAGGATAGGTAAAGAAATTGTTTGCCTTAACGCTCTCTGCACCTTACATCCAAAAGAATAGTTGGACAATAAGGTATTTATATCATTTTTTCCTCTGTTATTTATTGGGTTATCCCTGTCATATACGTCATTTTTTCATAAAACTGCCATTTGTACTGTAGTCTCTACCATTTTTTTTCAAATTGTCTTTTCATTTTTTACTGTACTTTGGCATTTCTTTATACATAAGTTGTTTTCCTTGTATTTTATCATTTGTTTTTACGTTGTTGACATTTGTATTTTTGAACTTTATTATTTTAAGTTTATAATTTATCATTGTCTTTTTCTGTTCAGGTCATTAATGTTTATATTAAAGCCTTGATTCAATATTTTTATGCACAACATCATACCCGCCCACCTAAAGAAAAGATTGCGCTGGCGGATGTCCATTCCTGTCAATATATAGCCAGGGCTTTCCGTGTCTGGACTTGTATTATGTCCTCTCCAGCAGGTGTGGAATTGAAGAAGAAATCAATTTGGGAATAAATTACATATATGCAATGGGATCCTACAGTTTCTCATTGCTTCTATCGAGGAGATCTGAAAGTGATAAATTTAAAATTAATACCCATTCCCTGGAATCTCAATGGTAACCATTAGGCCATTTGTGTTGTGTGTTTTAAGGGAAGAAAAATATGCATCTACGATTCACTGGTGGATGCAAAAATTACAAATATACAGAAGATGAAGTTATCTCCTAGACACCAGCATATTGAAGATCAGCTATCAACGATCTTCCTAAAAATGTTGATATGGACAGATTTTGTTGATCGCAGTAGTCTACCTACTAGTTTAGAGGTAAGAACTTATGGCATTAACTCCAGATGGACAATTCATTTTGAGGAATGTCCAATGCAGCTAAATAGTAATGACTGCGGGATCTAAATGCTTGTCTTTATAAACCATATCCTAAGGGGGATGAAATTTTCAAATCTGATAGACGGTGATGAATGCACAATTGCTTATGACATATTGAGACTGGGAGTTGAGCCGTAGGAGATTTTTAAACTTTGGCATCCATTTTGTTGTAATGTATAATTTCTGTAATTTTGTAAAATTATAAACAGTTATTAATATCATTCATTTAAATGGTTTTTCTCATTTGTTATATCTTCTTTGTCATTCGTATATGACATATTTGTTATTTATTAGAATGGAGTCAGAATCTAGTTTGTCTAGTTGGATGTATTTATCATTTTATGAATTATATGTCATCCACTTATAAATAATTTGTCATTTCTTATGAACCAACAATTGTTCTATTTGTTAACTTTGATTTCTCATTTGTTAATTATGATTTGCCATTTGTTATGTGAGATTTGTCATTTGTTATCTGATATTGTCATTTGTTATCTGAGATTTGTCAATTGTTACATAAGATTTCTCATTTGTTATATTTGATTTTTCATTTGTTATCTGAGATTTGTCATTTGTCAAATATAATTTCTCATTTGTTATCTTTAATTTTTCATTTGTTATATATGATTTGTCATTTATTATATGAGATTTGTCATTTGTTATACTAGATTTATCATTTGGTATCTATGATTTATCATCATCTTCATCTTCAGCATGCTAAGATTATATTTTTTTAGTTTGAAATTGCAATACTCATTGGGCACAAAAAAAGAAAAATTCACTAGCTCAAATATTGTTACAGATCACAGCTTACATTATAAGAAAATGCATCGTTGGTAGAGAAGTATGTAATGCTTGAGAACTGGAAAAAACAAGAATCAAGTGTCCAGGTTATGTAGCTAGCACTCTATGATGCTGATAATTCAAATTAGGAAAATGACAAGCTATTTATAAAGAAATGAGAACCACTTTATCACTGCACTATATCTTTTTAGTAACAATTAACTTTCATTTCGATGATATCGTTGGTCACAACAAATGCCAAATGTTCTGCTTTAAATCTGGCAGATTCTTTCATTTACAGCCGATGTGATAAGTCAATCTTATCTTTATTACATGATTTTGACAACTTAACTTAAAGTCAACTTTGATTATGTTTACATCAAGCTATTTATCCAAAACATCCACGCTGGTAGGGAAGTATGTATGTAATGCTTGATAATTCACAATAGTAAAATAACAATGTATTTATAAAGAAATGACAAATACAAATAAGAAGATGATATTAAATTTACGGTGACAAATAACTGCACTAAAATGATACTTTTTGTAAGAACAAATGACAAATTAACCATTTTAATTCTAAGAATTTATTTCCAATACAGTCGATGAAACAAATCAATCTTTCTAAGAGCATAAAAGTTGTTAAGTACAAGAGATGCAAGATATGTATTCTCAACAACAACCCTAACAATATTATCACCACCTTAACCCGCAGATCTTTAATTTAAACCCTACACCAACCCCAGACCTTCTCAATTTATTGCACCTACAAAGATGTTCTGTTTCTTTGATGTTCCTCAATTCATCAATATCTTTCTCGAATCCGAATAAGAAACCGGGGAATAATTTCCATACTTTGTTAGATATATTCAGGGAAATCCCTTTTGTGGTGACCGATTATGCGCCGAGTGTTTTATATAATCCACCACTTTATTTAAAAAACTTGCCCCCTCAACCGCCGATATTTAGGGTAGGGAGTTTCCTCATGGATATGGAACTTCATACTTTGGGAGGTTAGATGGGAGGGAGTTTATCAAGATGGTGACAGAAGGCAGTTTGAGAACTCATTATTGGATTTTAGGCGAGAGATAATTGTGGGTGGTGCCGTGGTGGTTAGAGTGAAGATGCGGAGTAGAGGCCGAGGTGAAGACTGTGGACCAGACTAAGTGAGGAAGTGAAGAGGCATTATTTGAACTTTGAAGCTTGAAAAACTTGTTTTTACTTGTTACCCTAAAGGTTAAATACATAAAAGGCAACTTCAATATTGAAAATTATAATTTAACCAAATTACTGTTACTTAAACAGGCCACGGGTCGACCCGAACTACTTGGGATAAACCCTAGCCCGATTTATTTATTAAATGGGCAGCCCATTCAGGCCAAACCTAAACCCAACAAATACAGGATTAGGTTGGGTCGGGTTGGCGGGTCGTAGGTCACTTTGCCAGCTCTATAGGGAAGTATGCAATGTTTGATAAGTCGTACCAGTAAAACGACAATGTATTCAAAGGAAAATGACAAATACTTATGGGAGGATAACATTGACTTTACGGTGACAATTAGCTGCACAAAAATGATACTCTTTGTAAGAACAAATGATAAATAAGCCGTTTAAATTCCAAGACATTCTTTTATATTCAGTCGATGTGACAAGTCAATCTTTATTACTTGATTAGACAACTTAGCTTAAAGTCAACTTTGATTACGTTTAGAACAAGCTATCTATTCAAAACATCCACGTGGTTCCCGCCACTCTAAACACTAAGCCCCAAACCCTGCCACGCGTGATTCAAAATCCTAATGCAATTCTCTCAAGTATAAAGTATAAAATCGTAAACTCTTTTAAGCTATATATTCTCAAGTCTCAACTATTCAATCAAACCCTTAACTCTTTTCAACTTCTCAAGAAATGTCGCATTCCCACTCCACTCGATTTAGCCATTCCCCTTCCAACACCCCTCAAGATTGGTTTGAGGTGGTAGGGATTGAGGAAGATTAGGGTGACAAACGTCTCTTCACGTTGAATAGAACTAACCTAATAGAAAAGGATGTCTCCGATGAGAAGGCACAACTGCTGAAAGAGTATTACGAAGAGTTCAAGGAGAAATTAGGAGATCTTGATGAAATGAAGGACAAACTGGATAAAATTATAATAAAGAAAAGATAGCATCTTGAAGAGTTCAAGTTTCATATCCGCTTCTTGGAAGATCAGCTTTGTGCTCTAAAGTTAGACCGGGATGAGCACAGACACTGTGGGAGGAGTCGACCTGTAAAATTAAATTTCTCAAGTAGAAGATCATGGCTATAGAACGTGATCAGAATTCCTCAAGTGAAGAGTTCTAAACATTTGTATTATTTTGTTTTGAGTTTGTTTTTAGGTTTAGATTTTTTATTTTATTTTATTTCCCTTGTATGAACAATTGTTTTGTTTTATTTTTTTTCGTTTCACTTTTTTCTTTTAAATAGTGATTTTTGTCAAATTGCTGAAAAGTTCCATCCAAAAAAAATGATATAAGGGAACCAAACAAATGATAAAGACTCCATGAATAATGATAGATAAATATTGAACATAATAAAGCAGGAGATATCATTTTAAAAGACAAATGATAAATGATCGTTAAACAATGACAGTTCAAGACACAAAAAAATGATATATAGCATACAAGCAAATGCAAAGTTCTCTTGAACATATGACAAGTTGATGAGATAAGTAATGATACTTGATTAGATAACTCATTTTAAATACTCATTGATTATTACTTACGTGTACAACAAGAAATGATGGCGTCAAAGTAATAATACCTTTTGCCCTAAACTTCGTGTAATGCTTAACACGCGTCCATTCCCAATGCATTCAATTCCCCTTATAAAAGCCTTAATCTCAAATCAACTATTCTCAACTCTCTAACTATTCAAACCCTAACCCTTAACTATTTTCAACTTCTCAAGAAAAATGTCACACTCCACTCGAGTTAGCCATGTCACTTCGAACACTCCATACGATTAGTTTGAGTTGGTAGGGATGCAGGAAGATCAGCGTGACCAATGTCTCTATAAATTGAATAGACTATGCCTAATGGAGAAGGATGTCTCCGGTGAGAAGGCACAAATGTTGAAAGAACATTACGAAGACTTCAGGGAGAAATTGGGAGTGTTCGATATAATCCAGGATGAACTGTAACAAGTTATAACAAATAGAGATCAGGGTTTTGAAGAGTTCAAGTTCCATATGCGCTTCTTAGAAGATCAGCTTTGTGCCATAAAGTTGGACCAGGATGAGCACAAGAAACTGCAGAAGGAGTCAGCTTCTAAGATTAGCTGTCTCGAGTATAAGATCTAGGCTTTGGAGCGCGATCAGAAATGCACGGAACATGATAAGGAGTTGTGAACATTTGTTCTAGTTTTTTTGGTGTTTAGTTTGTTAGTTTTTTGTGGTAACTAGTACTTTCCCTTTGTATGAATGAACATTTTCTTTGTTTTATTTTGTGCTATTTCATTTGCTTTTTACTGTTAAATAGTGGTTTCCGTTTGATATGTGGCAAGCAAAACAATCACAGCTCTGTAAGAAAGTAATGATATAAGGGAGGATAAGTTTACTGGTCAACTTGACAAAACTGATGATAATAATTCAACAGAGAAATGAGAAATTCTTGGCGCACAAATGACAGTTCAAAAGCAAACAATGATATAATAGAAACTAACAAATACGAAATTCTTTGAGAACAAATGGCAGCTCAGAGGGAAACAATGATATCATGGAAACAAACAAATGAGAAATTATTCTTGCACAAATGATAGTTCAGAAGCAAACAATGATATCATAGAAATAATCAAATGAGAAATTTTTCGTGCACAAATGACAGTTCAGTAGCAAATAATAATATAATGGAAACAAACAAATGATAAATTCTTTTTAAACAAATGACAGTTATATTAAGATAAATGATGATTTTAACAACACTAACGATAAAGATCATACAAACAAATGATACATAGAGTACCCAAAATCATCAGTGCAAACTAATTGTAGCATCTTTATCTGGGACGACAGGTGGCTCAATGCTCATCGTAAAAGATGGTGTCATTGTCAAACGTATATTATCGTCAGATGGGATTAACAAAAACTTACAAGAACGACGATTGTGTCCATTTTCTGACACCTACTGCAAAATCTTAGTTTGGTGACAAGATCAAGTATTTTTTCCCTTCTCTTTCTTTGCATATAAGGACGACCAGCTCGAACTGTTGGAATAGGAGCACGAACACGTGGATCAGTTTTTAAAATTTTCCACTGCTCAATTCCTCTAATAAGAATCCATATCGGTTTATAAACAGCCTTGTATGTATTATTTGTGAAGTACTCAGAGACACATGTAGTTGGATCAACATTAGCAAGACCGATATTGCATACTCTTTGTTCACAAGGTACACCCATCGTTTGCCACCAACGACAAGAATAAGTACCATCTTCAATATTTACTGAATCGGTTATGCCATAACTAGTCATCTAAAAATGGTGACGTGATGTACGAACCCTGTAGGTTAGTGAATCTGCTATAAACTTTTTGCTCTCACAGTGATCCGTAGCCCATGGCGTTAAGCGAGTTTGACTCTTCTCGGTTTCCTCCTTATACGTGCAGGACATTTTCGAACAGATTTTACGTAATTCCTCAATAAACAGATTGATAGGGAGATTTCTCACTTTCAAAATAATATTATTCCAACTCTTAACATGATTAGTGTAAGCCATTCCGTATCTGAAGAAATGATAAACAATTAAAATAAAATGCCAAATTCGTAAAACCTGATGACAAATAGGATCATACAACTACAAAAGGAATAATAACGAACTGATAACAAATAATGGCAAGAAAATGACAAATAAGTATGCAAATGGAGTAATAATGACTATTCCTGAAATAACAAATGATAAGTTGATCAATAGAGAGTGACATCATACCTACTCATTGGACTGTATAAATTAGACCATATTTCCTTGGGAATACCTTTGGCGACCCACTGGATCCATATTTCATAGAGCATTTATGTATTTATCAAAATCAATGGTAGTTAGGGTCTTTGTTGCCATCCTAAATGCGATCCTCGTGCTTTCGAGGGTAGTTTTAATGTTGTTTGATATGTGGAAGGCACAAAACGTATGGATTGCAAATAGAAACACTTTGGGTACAACATTAATTATTCTAACGAAACTGTTAGAAATGACGACGAATCGAGTATCATAACCGTGGATATTAGACCCAAACATCTCTAGGAAGTATATCCAACTTTCGGTGGTCTCCGAGTCTGTTATCGAAAACGCAAGTGAAAAAATATATTGCTTGGGGGAATGGTGATGGTTGTTAGTAGAGTCCCATGATATCTCCCATTCAAAAAAAAAATATCAATCACAACAATGGGTCTCAATAGTTTATAAGTTCTTTTTTAGGACCAAAATACCAAAAACACCTTGTAAATTTCTTATCCTTGCAACTCGTAGTTTGTATGTCAAACACCAAATCTGGGTTAACCAACCTCACTTCCGCAAAGTAGCTTGTAAGTAGTTGGTATGCGTGCTCAAAGCTTTCTCGCATCTGAAATAATTACGTAGATCAAATAAAATTGTGGAGCAGACAAATGATAAACATCATAGTGCAAATAGCATAATGAGTCGACCAAATGACATGCGATAAAATGATAAACATTGTTGTACAAATGACTTGTATAGGGGAACAAATGACATAAAAAGTGATGATACCTCTGCGTGGGCTTTGTTTTTTGCATGCCATGCAAGATTGTATGTTACATCAATATCGTGATTAATTTGCATATCATCAATAATTTTGCAAGATTTGTAGTTTAGGTCTTTTCGTAGTTTTTGCTTGATTATAGAAGCAACCAATCTACTAGACGCTACCTTATATGCGTTCACACCATCAGTTTCTACTCGGATGCATGTATGCACGGAGCAATAAACACTTACTCTAAATAGGGTAGAACCGAGCAACCCCGTCGCGTAAATCAGCCAAAAGCATTTATGACCTTTAAAACGTACCACGATTTTATATTTGTTGCTCAGAACGTGTTCGAGATTGAACTTGTTTACAACTTCACAAGCTCTTATGTGATTCTTAAGTTCAATCTTATCTCGATATAGATCACTAATGTTAAACTCTTTACTGAAATCAAAGGGATCTTCCGTGTACGCAGCAGATTTGAACCGAAAATCCACAAAATCTTTCACCTCTTCAGGCTCTGGTTCAAACTGAAATTTAGCTAAACAAATGAGAAATATGTTTTTTAGCATGATACTAATTTGATAAGAAATGTTTAAAAACACCTCACAAATGACAAATTCTACAAGCTTACCTGAAGGTTCAGTTTGTCCAATGACAGTTTCAAGTTCAATTAAAAAAGAAACATTAGTTAACATAGGTTCATTTGAGAGATGAATATTTGATTGAGGAATACAAGGTTTATTTGAGAGAGGAACATCAACAGGGATTGTTTAAAACAGTTCATTTGATTGAGGAACATTAGTTAACACATGTTCGTTTGAGAAATGAACATTTGATTGAGGAATATTAGATTCATTTGAGGGAGGAACATCAGTACATAGAGTTTCAAGATATTCATTTGATTCAGGAACATCATCATCATCCACTAAAGCTCCAAACCTACGTGGATCAAGCCTTCTACCGTTTGTTTTAGGGTATCCCCTGTATTCAGGTTTAGAATCAGGAAATGAGTTATGACGCAAAGGTCCCCCCGCTTTGGTGGTGGACAACTCTTTACCTGAACCAGTATCTTTGGTGGCGGACAGCCCTTTACCCAAAGAACAAAAATCATAAATAAAGTTCTTGGAGTTTTGAGAAGGTACCTTAAGCTCATTAACAATCCATATGTGAAAGGGTGTGCCGGGATTGCTTTTATGCATATTGATCATTACGGTAAAGTATTGGACTGATGAAATTGTGCATGCACAACCAGAGACAAAGTTGTACAGCTTACAGTCCTCACGACGGATTTTGCTTGTTTCTTCAAGGAGTGTAACGAAATCTTCATATGACGAATGTGTTCTTAGTGAGTTAAGTTTCGTACTTCCTCCAAGATAACTAACGATTGATCTGATCTTTAAACGTACGATACCCCCCCCCCCCCCTCCCAAAAAAAAGCAATGGTATAAAGTTAAACTCCATCCATCCCTGAAACAAATGAGAAAAATGACAATAAAAATGATAACGAAGCAGAAGACAAATGTTATAAAACTCAACTCCAACAATCCCTCAAAAAAATGATAGGAATCCCGACATAAATGATATCAATGAACAATTTCGGTGATATAGTAGCAGATAATAAATGCTAAAAATGACACACAAAAATGGAAAATGATAAAGTAGCAGAAGACAAATGATAAAAAAGAAAAAGAAAAATGATTATGTACAAATTGTCTCGTCTTACATAGCATTTTTCTTAAGAAAAAAACATTTAAATCATGATGAGGATACAGAGTTAGAGATGATATTTACTGCAACGATTATTTCAACGGTCGGAGAGAAGGATAACAACGGTCTTTAGCAATGAGAATAACCTAGGATTACAACGATCTTTTTCTCCCCAATGACCTCTGTGTGAGGACTTTAGCGAATACACAACAATAGTTGAAAGACTTGGCACATGAAGGAGACAAACAGTACATCAAGGAGAATCTACTTTAATTTTTGTAGAAGCTTTGTTGTTGAAGACGAAGAAGAAGAAGAAGCTTTGACTTTTTTTTAAGGTTGGTAGTGTATTTGGGGGGGAATCTTCCTTCTTCTTATTGTTCTTATTACTGTAGCAGATTAGACTACTCAACAAATCCAGTAAGATAATTTCTCATTTTTTCTGAATTATTTATCATTTTTTTTGCAAAAACTTTGTCATTCGTTTGGAAATCTTTGTAATTGCTTTGTTATAGTTTTGTTATTTGTTCAGTAACCTTTGTGAGTTGGTAGATTTATTATTGTATCAGATTAGACTACCCATCAATATTTAATGTTAGAGAATAGGGTGTCAGCTAGGGGGTAGTAGGTGGGATCATTATCGATTTGTTAATTTTAGTATCGATTTTGGAAGAGGCTTGCCAAAATATCGATTTTGTAAAGATTGCAAAAAGTAATATTTATTCTCATAATTTCTGTTTGGGCAAATGTTAAACCTTTTAGACATAAATAGATAGGATTGTAAATAATTTGGTTCAAATAAACTATAATACACCTCACCGGGTTTGGTCTGGTGAATGGGATTGCCCCTCATGAAGTAGAGGTCCAAGTCTCTCCACTTATGCAAAGTGACCACGGAACACCCTCGATAGCATAAGAATGGTTGGAGTGAACTTTATGAATTAATTGACAATCTCATATGGGAAGTCTAACTGCCCACATTACCAAAATTGGACTACGGATATTGCACCTTTCGATGATCACAATAGGATATTGTTGTTTACATACTGAGAGGAAATCAGGTTGATTCCCATCCGGCGCACATCTAAGTTGATTGACATTGTGGCTTTTCCCCTTTCATTGCAACGAATTCATACAGTGTTTTGGTCTAATAGATGTTTTGGATCTATGAAATCGGAAAATCAAACAACAATCACTTTCAAGAAAATTTATACTAATTAACTCACCAAAAACTAAGAAATTAAGAAGAATCTCTAACTAGTACTACCACTAAACGGTGGGGATACCGACGCGATGTTTTTCTAAAAGCCACAAAGGCGTGCCTTCGGCACTATACCACTACACCTCTTTAGTTGTGTGCTCCAAAAAAGACTTGTATAAAATTGTCAATTAGTAAAACATTGTTTTCATATTTTTAGGTCAACCATCTCGAAACTTGGCAACACTTCCCCAGTTTTATAAGACTATAAAACCACTTGCAAACCACATATAAATAATTTCATTGCAATTTGACGAAACTCTTTCAAGAAAACAACAATTTGATCTCTAAAAGTTTCATTGCAATCACCAATTAATTGTGGGCATGTTTATAGTTTCTTCTACAATTATATTTAAGGGTTCAACTGCTTTACAAAAATATTTTTTCTTTTCTTTTCTAGAACTGCTCTTAAACATGTCCTGCAAGTTTGTGGGATAACACATCTTCATATGCAAGCTAGGCCACGCATTGTCCGCGAGTATGGAGTTCACGGTATCCGCGGGACGAAACTGATCCCACCACAAATGATTTGATGCATTACGACAAGCTAATTCCGGAGAAATACACATCACTTAGCCTTTGTAAGGACCAAATCCACAACAAGCATCAGTTGTGACCTCAAAACCTGCATTTAAAATTGTGTAAACTCACTTACATTGAATCACAAGGAATATGTTATAACTTTTACTGAACAGAGATATTATGAAATTTATCTCACCGTAATTTTGACGATTTTTCATGATTTCCATTGAGGCTTCGAAAGCATCGCAAAAAATGAAGTTAGCATCGGCAAGTTCTTGATTTAGTTCTTGAACCATGTATCCCATAGCAAAGTTGATGTCGTTTATCTCTTTGACACACTCCCCATTCTTGCTTTGGTACTGCCATAAGTAGTGAGGGGTGCAACCAATTGGAGCCAATTAACCCCATCACTATTACTTTCCGCACATTAGCATTGTACAAGTTCTGCAAAACATAAACCACAATTATCCAATAATTAGATGTTTGGTGAACACAAAACCTGAGTACTCCTATCCCAAGAGTCAGATTCTGGGTATTTTAGAACACCTCCAAAACTATGTACCCCACAAATTGTAGGAGCTTTTACAGAGTACAGTTATAAGTCATGCAATTTGCATATTTCCAGATTGGATCAAAATAATAGCAATATGGACTACACATATTTGATTAGTTGTTCTGTTCACATGATAAACACACAAGTTAACTACTAAATAAGATTCATGACAAAGGAGACTGAGGCATTGAGGGGAAAAAAAAGTAAAGACAAAACTGTGCCATTTCTTTTGTCAAGTATCCAAAAACTATCCGCAGGAAACAACAGACCCCAAGTCATCATTGTAAGCTTTCTTAGAGAGAGACATCATCTGGAAGACTAAAAGGTAAGTACGTGCCCGGGATGTAGCTCGGCTACGGATCAACTTATGCAGATTCTGTGTTGTCTGGAGGGACATAGGATAAATCACTGGATGATGATGCAGATTCATGCCTACTTGTAGATGGAAGGTATGAGTAAGCAAGCACGGACGCCTCTACGGCCATTGTAAAGCCTATACCACTCCATATCCATCTCTGCTTTCTCTTCCTCAATTCTCGCTGCCTTCGTGCAATCTCTAGAACTTCCTGATTTCTCTGGGACATCTCGTGATTTACAGTTTCATAATATTGCAATTTGTCTCTCAAGCGGGAAATCTCCTGGTTCTTGGTTTCAATGACTGCCTCTACAGCCTCTTCAGCTTCAGCACGAGCTAAACTCCTACCAATTACTTCAGAGACAAACCTTGAAACAACAACGTCCTGACAGAACTGTTCAGCCATATCCATCTTGAGATCCCTGTCTTTATCAACATTCCATGTTTCAGGGAACTACAGAAATATAACTTGAGCTCTTGTTTTACTGTTGTTGCTAAGAGCTGATTGAAAATCCATATGAGGTACAGAGACTAGAATGCTGGTAAGAGTGGGATTTTTATGGTGTAAAATTTATTAATAAAACCGTTGTAGGGGAATTTCTCTGCTAACCATCCTTCCACAAATGCAAACACGGGCTGACTAATTACCTGCAGTAAGTAGAGAATAGAATGTTCGAGAAGTCATTTCAGTAATGGCAGCGAAGAAAGGGAGAGATAAAGGAGACTAGAAAAACTGATATGACTAAGTGAGTATTATGAAATAACCTGATATCCTCCCACTAGAAAAACAACAATGCAAGCGTTGGCAAAGTCGAGAAGCCAAAATGGTTCATAAAATCCAAACCCTGCGAGAAGATTTCCCGGTATATTGTCCCCAAAGGCCGCATATACAATGCATCCACACCAGATATAAAAGAAGGTGGTAACTATATAGCAATGATTGATGCTTTCTTCATGGTCCGGTTTTCTGCTGGTGTTGATTTCAGTGTGTCCTTGAAAGAATCAGTTTCACGTTTAGATATATTAAGAACTGTCCATGTTTCAGCTTCAGTTAACATCCGAAGTTAATTAAAAACTTCCTTCCATGATCAAAAATGAAAATCTCATCACCTGTATCTCAAAAAGAATAATGGAGAATGGAAAGCCAAAGGCAATGTTTCCGAGTGCTTGGGAGATTGTCCATACTTTTTTTAACTCTGTTGATTGGGATTCCTCCAATGCTCCCCTCAATCTGCCCATCTCCTGCCATTTCAGATGATAAGAAGTTGAATTGTAAAATACCAATCACGTTTCTTGGGCTTCTGACCATCAGGCATCAGTACAAATACCCAAAGCAATCAAGAAACAATGGACAAGAATATTTATAAAGTCATAATATTGCTAATATATTTTAGGCTTTACACTTGAAACTATTTTAGAATCTTCTATAGGTATGTATAAACAGAGATAACTAGATTAGAAAACTTGTGTTAGAAGATAAGAAAGCAGTACCTACAACTTTGGCAAAGCCAAGTCCCAATCCAATGAAAGAATAAAAGAAACACATAACTGTTGCAAGAATTGAGAGCCATGCCATATTATGGAAATCAGGTATTTGAGAGACGAAAATTTGAACAGCTCCGAATAACAAGATATAGAACTTATCTCCATAGGCACATGAAGCCTCATGTCCTTCTTTGTGGAAACAATTTGATCTCGGAATCGCTCTGCATTTTAAAAAGACCATTAAGTTTCATTAGTTTACATATATAATGTTAAAAGCCTCACAATTACTTTTAATTACTGTGTACCCGGGTTTAAACTATGGTTCCTCTCTTCATTCCTTTGTTTGTGGATATGATTATTTTCGCCAAGTAATAAAGGATGAAGACCACAAACATTTAATAGGAATTGAATTATCCAAAATCGACGAAATCGAACCCAAAAATCGACAAAATCGAACCCAAACTATTAGTTACTGAAAGAGAAGGCTGAGATCTTAAATATGATGATCCAAAACCTTGAATCGATGTCGTAACCGTAGGAATTGAACTACACCTCTTTCGTCCAACTTGAATCGATGAATCGCAAATCTTAAATATAATGGTTAGGGCCATTATATGTACCTGGTACAGACGAAATGGGGATACCTGTAGCTGTGAATCTTCTTCGTCTGAAATATGCAAAGCCAAAACCTTGAATCGATGCCCTAACCGTAGGAATTGAACTGATCCAGAGAGAGATTTAGAGAGAGGAAGTTGGATGAAAGCAGGGTGAGAGAAATTGACAATTTTTCAATTTGGGGAGGGCATTTTCGAAATGTAAACTCAGCGGGATGGACAAGTTACGTAAGCTGACGTCACAAATACCTTTTCTTAACATATCTAACATAAAATCAGACCTCCTAACGTCGGTCTGGATTAAAGAATGACATGTACTATATCTTCTAATACACAGGTCGATGTTATTGGTGTTTCAAGTAAAGCTTCAGATCCAAATGGAGTTCAGAAGAACATTGAGATAAAAGATATCATCAAATTTGTCCATATAGGAACATATTTATATTCAATCGACAAAAGAATCCGTTCCGTCAATATCGTAATATTATTGTACAAACTTATTATTTTCATTTTAGGACTCCAGAAATTCAAAATAAAGCTGGTCCACTTGTATCGGCTTCCCTGCACTTGAGGTTGGTGGAATTCGCAGTCGGCTTACATACAAAAACATCCTGCAGAAGATAAATACTCAGTTAACTAACTTTTATTTTCTTAGATAGTATTGATCCTTATTCAAGAAATTTCTAGTGATACGAACTTCACTAATATGAAAGGAAATTGAAATATATGGTGTGATGCCAACATAGATAGTCGCGTAAAATTAATATAGTGTAAGGTTGTGTAGAAAAAATGGTATATCACACTGTGGTCTCCTTCTTCATTGACACCTCCATCCCCAAAGGTTTCAACTCTTAACTTTCTGGTGTTGATGCCTAAGTCCAAATCTATTAACACTATGGGGAATTTTAGACCAATCTGTTTAGGCAATTTTGCTTTCAAAATTATCACCAAGGTTGTTGCTACAAGGTTGAGGTCCATTGCTCCTTTAATCATATCTCTCCTGAGCAGAGTGGGTTTGTCATGGGCAGGTCTATCCATAGTAACATAGCCACTACCTCTAAATTGGTCAATGAACTAAAAAAGAAACGAAACAATGGGAACATTGCTATTAAAATTGATATCACACAAACCTTTGGCACTATTAGTTGGGCCTTCCTATTCAGAGTTCTCAAGCAGTTTGGCTTCTCCTCCAGGTTCGGCAACTGGATTAGAGCCATCTAAAGTAGTGCTAATATTTATGTTATCATTAATGGGGGTCCTTATGGTTTTTTAAAGCCCACAGAGGGATCAGGCAAGATTGTCCTCTCTCCCATATTTTGTTTACCATTGTTGAAGATGTCCTAAGTAGAGGGATATCTTGGCATAGGCAGCATAACATTCTTAAACCGATGGTTACTTTTAAAGGCTGTCCTGGTCCCCCACATTTGTTATTTGCAGATGAAATCATCTTTTGTAGTGGGGAAAATATTGGGCTACAAGCTCCAGAGTTCTCTTGGGGGTCTATCAGTCTTCAGCTTCCCAGTGGATCAATAGTTCCAAGTGCAAAGTTTTCTCTGGGTCTACATCTCCTTACTATATCTCCTTACAGATGAAACTCCATCTCCTCCTTATTTGGGTTTGGCATTAGTGATTTGCTTGAGAAATACCTTGGCATTCCTCTTGTTCAAGGCAAAGTTAGTAAGGTCTCCATTGATCTTCTTATTGACAAGATAAGATCTAGAGCTACTGGGTGGAGTACCAAACTTCTTTCCTTTCAAAGCAGGTTGGTGTTAGTTCAATCTATTCTTAGTTTGTATGTTTTTAATATGGCTATCTACAGTTGGCTTAAAGCTGCTATCCATGAAGGTTATAGAATCATTAAAATTTTCCTTTGGTCTAGTGATCCTTCAAAGAGGAAGTTCATTACGATAAAGTGGAGCAAGATCTGCAGACCAGTTTCTAAAGGAGGATTGGGGATTCACTGCCAAGACATTAATGATTCTATGTTGATGAAGCTAGGATGGGGGTTTCTTACCTCCAAAGATCCCTGGGCTGTTTTCTTTAGGTCCAAGTTTTGTATGAAGAATGGCCAAATTATTAGATACTTCAAATGTTGTTCCGTGTGGTTTGGTTTAAAGAAAGCAATTTCATCTGTTAATTCCAACTCAAGGTGGAACATTGGGAAAAGACATATTGACTTCTGGAGAGATTGTTGGGGTCTGATGCTCCTCTTATTGATCTTCTTGAGGTCCCTCCTGACACATAGAATGATTGTTCTGCTACTCTTAGTCACTTTATTAAGAACCACAGTTGGAGAGCTCCTCAAGCTGTCTCACAGCTGCTTTTAGATTATGGCATTGATCTCTTTAACAAACCCCTAAACAATACTGATGAAGATGTCAAAATCTAAAAACATCATCCTCAAGGCAAATTTTCTGTTCACAGTGCTTTCGAGACCCTTAGGCAGTCTAGCCCTAAAGTTTGGTGGCTCTCCCACATCTCTGGCAACAGCATTCAACCTAGAATTTGCTCTTTTATCATTAAACTCTGCCATAACTCTCTTGCCACTAAAGATAACCTTATTAAGAGAGGTTGCATTCTCATATCCAGATGCTCTCTTTGCCTTTCAAATTGTGAATCTGCTACTCATCTTTTCTGGAGTTGCCACACAATCCTTGCTCTTTGGGACTGGATTTGCTCTCTTTTCAGCTATGGTGGGGACACTGATTTGAAAACTACTTTGGATATAGGCTCCCTGCTCAGTCCCTATATTAAATACTTGTAAAGTTCTGTTGTAATAAATCTTTTGTACCTTATCAGACCTGCTAGAAACAATGTTTTTTTTAAGGGACTCCCTTGAACATCAATCTCTTACGATCCAAGTTGTTTGTGTCTATACAAGACTCAGCTAATCTCCCAAGTGGCTGCATGCTTAACACCTGCAAGGAATTATCTATTACGTCCTCCCTTTGTGTTCTTACTAAAACCAAGCCTGCCCCAGAATTCAAAGCTGTAGATGGATCTTTCCTTGGTTTGAGGAAACCAAAATTAACTGTGATGGCTCAGCTATTGGGAACCCACGGAAGACTGGTACTAATGTCATTGCTAGGAGTCATAGTGGTGAAATTCTTGGTGTTCTTATTAAAGGTCTTGGCATCATTTCCCCTGTTTATGCTGAATGTGAGGCAATTATGGAAAGTCTTTCTTGGGATATAAACAACAACTGGACTTCAGTTTGGATTGAAGCAACCATCTCTGCCTTTGATAGTAACAAGGTCCCTTGGGCTCAAAGAGCTAGCTGGAATTGGCTTAAACCTAAATTTTCTTCTCAGAGATTCTCTCACATTTGGAGGGAAGCAAATTTCTCTTCTGTTCAAGCTTCAAAGTGAGGAAATGCTCTTCCAAATGGCATCACTGATGCCTTTAGTGGCAAACCAGACTTCATCTCCAGAGTGGAGGAGCCCCATGTTGACTACTTCAGATTTACTTAGCTTTTTCTTTTTTGAGTTGTTATTGGGCTTTGGCTTCGTCTCCTCTCAACTGTAACTCTTCTTCATTTATCAAATCTCCTACTTTTTGCACACAAAAAATAACTAATAAAAATAAAATAGAAACTTGGAAGAATCTTCTATAGAGAGAAAGAGGAGACTAAGCCCAAAATAGTATAGGCTTAAAGGTACCCACAAACCATGAACGGTGGTGACGGCCCTTAGAACGTGACATAAGTGACCATTCTATGATGAAATCCTAATAGAAAATCAGATTTGGGAGCCATAATGGTACACCATTTCCTACCCATCAATCAATAAAACATAGTTCCCCTCCTTCATACTCAACTTTTAAAAAATAAAAAATTTAAGAGAGAGAAGCTTGAGAGTTGAAGCCTTAAGCTAAAGGATTGTATTATAGCAACAAAACAATGGTGGTACAAAAAAAAATTGGAAACTTCGACAAAGAAGAATCGTAGAAAAATAAAGAATCTTGAACTTCGACAAATGGAAAATTCGCAGGGAAAGCATGTAAAGTGAGCAGTAATCATCTATCTTGGTGGTTTAGTTACATGATGATTTGTTGCATTTATTGTTCTTGGTGCTTGAACAGGCATTGATAACGTCAAATAGTGTGGGCACTTTTGTATAATCTATATCTTCATAATCATTGAGAATTGTTATTGTGATTGGCTTGATTTGTTGTCTTTTTGGGGTCTTACCTTTCTTTTGTTGGCATTGTGGGACAATTAATTAAGTATTTGGTACGAAAAGGATCGAAAAATGAAAAGGATACTTGCGAGATTTTATACCGAATTTTATCGTTTTGAAGTATAAACTTGAGATATATTCGAAGGAAAAATATTTTCGCTATTGTAATCTAAAGTTTATAGCTTGGGAAGTCTTTTTGTATAATTTTATGCAAATTGGAATTGTTTGAATATCAATTGACTTGAAAAACGAAACTTGGGACAAGTTGTAAACTTTATACCGTCCCTCGTCTTTGTCGAATTTTTAATATGGAGGTCATAAATGAGAGCTTTAGGTCAGATGTTTATGGTTCAAAGATGTAGTGTTTAAATTCTCGAGTCATTGGGTGTGTCATCGGGTTTAGAAAAACAAAAACTAAAGAAAAAGAGAGAGGAAAACCAGGATTAAAATACCATAATGGGGGTTTTCCAAATATTCCAAGGAGGTTGTCAAATGTTTTAGAAAATGGGCTTTAAAATGTTTTTCAAATGGGTTTCAAAGAGAAAATACATAACGTTTCTCATGAGGGGTGAGTTGAGGCCTAGTAGCATGGAGTGAAGTAAGCAATTATTCTCTCATGACCTGATTAAGGTTATGTCGGTTCGTGAAGGGATCGCTTCCAGGAAGGTTGGCCTCCAAAGATCGCCGACTTATGTAGAGTGGAGAAGAATATGTTTTCTTAGAAAATTATATTAGGATAGGTTAGGGAGAATGACAACTTAGAATAGAAATCAAGTTTCATTATAAATGGACACGGATACGGGTGCTGGTGTCCAACACGGGTATGGGGTGTCGGAAACGGCATAAAATAGAAAAGTACCTTGTAAATAGTGTTGGACACATACGTCCAAGTGTCAGGGTGTCGGACACGTTTTCTTTTTTTAAAGTGAAATGTAGTTGTTGCCTAAGTTAGATCCTAGAATTTTCAGGAAGGCCTACTTAGGCACCAGAGTTTGTTTACTAAATAAGAGTGGGGTTGGTGCATGAAACAAAGCGTTGAGCAGGCCACGGGACTGGTGCCGAAATGATTCGGTGAACCAATGGCGTCTGAGGGAATATAGTCCATAAAGCAAACGGACTTCCGCTCAACTTACCTCCAAGATGACTTGTGGATATGTACTCTAGCTCTGGTCCATTTCCAATGTGTCGAGCAGATCAATCTGGTAGAGTTCGAGCGAGGATTAGTTGTTTGTGAATCTTAATGAGGGTGGTGTTTAGGCCGAAAGTGATGATCGAGCTTCGTATGTGAAAATTGCTTTCATAAAATAAAGTAAGGATTCAGCCTAATGGATCCAAGGCGTAACGTCCACCCCGACAACCTTGTTGTCACAACACCTAGACCTGGTGCTCTATGTGCTGTAACTTTTTCACTAGAGAATAGGCTGCAATATCTTGGCGAGCTTTAGTCAACTGTGTTCTGTTCGGTGCGTAACACTAATAATTCACTAAAACACTAATGGGATGAAAAGGGAAGCAAGTGGACGTGGATTGATGAACTTGACATATTCAATACACCTAACATAGAATGTTTGATGATCATGGTATTATGATGGGCATCTTTACATGTTTTACTTATATTTTATTTTGTATGCTTCAAGACCCATTTCTTATTATGCAATTGAATCTAAACTTAATTAGTATAATTGTGACTTGGTATTGAGATTACTTACAAAGACTTGGGAAGTTAGCTCACCCAGTTTAGACATTTCAGATACAGGTATTGAGAACACGAGACATATAGTATATTACAAGTTGTAGAGAATAATAATTATGGTACTTGAGAACGTTAGAATGACATGGGTGACTGATGGTAATACCGCAGAAGAATCAGGGTGTAAGACTAGAGAGTAATTGCTTTTTGCTGGTTGTTTTAAAATATAATGTTAAGAGTGAAAGTCAATATAGATTTTATATATAGCAACTTGTGGCTTTTATTAAGTAAAAATTCAAATTTCTAATATGTATCATATACACTTAACTATATATGTCATGGTTCCCATTGTGTGACACAAGTAATTAAATAGTAAGATAGGGAAAAGTTTTTTTATAAGTACAGGTTATTGCATTGATTGGAGTAGTGAGGAACCTAGCTGGAGGTCTTTCTACATTTGTTGCAGCGGGGTGCCACATATACCCAAATTAATGAATGGTGGAAGATGAAAAGAGTTAAAATACAGGTTAAATTCACCCACATATAAGGACAATTTCATTAAATTCCAAAATCATCGTAAAAAACTCACTTGGTAGATCATTACACAAATGAATTTTATATTTTATCCTATTGAGTAACAACTTATGAATCAGCACCTCTAAAAATTAGTGGGTACAAAAATTAATTGACTAAAAGTAATTCCAACAAAGGTGAGTG
This sequence comes from Kingdonia uniflora, assembly GCA_014058105.1. Lineage (NCBI taxonomy): Eukaryota > Viridiplantae > Streptophyta > Magnoliopsida > Ranunculales > Circaeasteraceae > Kingdonia > Kingdonia uniflora. The sequence goes on from JACGCM010000917.1 coordinate 42,784, forward strand.
GGAGGACAAATTCTCACACCCACTCCTTAAATCACCTTCAACAGGAGATTCACACACCCACACTCGGTTTTTAGTGGGAATTCGTATACTCATGCTTCCAAATCTTCACACTCAAAATTCACATTACGCGTTGCTTGAGAAGACGGACGTCTTTACAAAATGCGCCCACAATAAAATAATGTGTCGTTTAGGTTGGAAAATTTAACTTTTTATCCTAAAAACTCACACGTCCTTGATGTAGGCTCCTAGTTTTGTTACTTTCTAACCTCTTTCTTTTTCCAATGAGAAGGCACATTTTAAGCCACAACTTTATTTCAAATTCGCACTCTCTTCAAGGTTGTTGGAGGAAATGATTCTCACACCCATTTTCATTGAAGATGCTCTAAGAAATTGCAAGACTGACTTGCACAGTTAAAATATCTTTACAGTTGCCGAAGTAGTAGAATTTACAAGGAAAACATAAATGAAGCTTAAGAAAGTTGGGTCCAGTTCAATCTACTACAACCCTGAAAACTACTATTGGCGCAGATAGTACAAAAAACAAAGCCATTTAATTTAAGAACGATATTGCCCCCAGATATAAAAAAAAGTCACACTTTTAACCGAGGACATTATATAGCATACTGTGAACGCGGTTCAAAGGCTTCGGACCGAAGATAGGGATCAGAAAATTAAAACGGAGTTTGCACCACCAGCTTAGGTGCCCATATATACCTCAAAAATCCGAGTACAATTTTTCTAAGGGGAGAGTTGATAGATCACTTGAAGTTTTTTCGCATCTATCAACAAGATGTCTTGTCTCAAACACGGAGCTTCGCTCTTTTTCTCTACAATATTTCCTCCTTCCTTTTTAGAATTTAATTTAATTAAAAAAATTCTCATTTTAGTATTTAATATGATTTAGAATTTATTTGATAAAGGGACTCCAATAGGGAAGCTTACATATTCCTAAAGCCTCTATGTTTTATAAAAAGGGAACTTAGATGAGTGTTTTAATTAAAGTTATTAGTAGAAAGAACTTTATTAAGTTTATGAGAGATTGAATAAAAGTAATTTGTTTTGATTAATGATTAAAGTTTTCAAACGATATTGCTTCGTCATCGTTGTTTCATATAAATTAGGATTTTAAGCGAAAAAAATAAGATTTTGTGTGTTACGACATACTAGGCTGCAACTTTATTCTGATATTCCAAAAATTTTGAAATCCGATCTGATTTTGGATCACTCTATTGCAATTCCGATTTTTGATTTTTTCCGAAAATAATCGGAATCGGATACAATTACGTGATTCCAATTTTCCGATTATTCCGATTTGAAAATTTTGAATATTTCTATTTAATTTTTATATTCTCTTTTGTAGTTTTACGATTTAATCTTTACTAACCCTACTCTAAAGTCTAAGACATACAAATTATACTCTAACAAGTTTACCAAGAGTATGAGTACTGGTTGAATGTTAATTTCAAACCCAAAAAATTGATTTTTACTATATTTAAACTCTATGAAATCAATATTTCCGAATTCTTATCCTAATTTTCCGATTTATTCGGAATTCCGATTTTTCCGAAAAATCCGACTATTCCAATTTTGGAAATAATTTTGGATTTCCAAAAAAATTGGATCGAATCGGAATGGAATTTTGAATTCCGAAAAAAATCAGAAAAATTCTAAAAGGGCTATTTTCCGATCCGAAAACAGCCCTACGACATACTGATGGTGCTTGTTCCACATTTTCCATACCATATCATTAAGAGTGACTTTTTTAAGCCCAATCAACCTTATGCGAAGTAGAGATTTGACATCCATTATATCAAGTTTTTTTTGGATTAATTATATTTTTATTTGCTTACAATAATATTAAGTTTCATCCAGATTAGATGGGCCAAGGCCATAACACACTCTAACCACATTACATAAGGGCAGTGGCGAAGCTAGGGGGGACGAGTGGGGTCAAATGACCCCACTGACTTACAAACTCATTCATTATTTTTATTTTTTTTTATTCAACACCCAACAGCTTTGATCGGCCCACTAGTTTCTTTTCTTAACTGTTAGTAATTTGAAAAGTTAAGACTTCAACTTTAAAAATTAGCAACTGCCCCTTTAAATTATGAAAAATTAAATACAAATCCTTTTGTCTGTTTTTATGGAAAAAAAATGGCTCACTCCAAAAAAACCCTAATTTTTACTACCGTTCAAGTTTGAGTACTCCTATTTTGAGGTGGAGGAGATGTTAATAGCACATTAAGGAGAGGATTTTCAATTCTTGTTATAGGGGGTCTTCTTCCAACCTTTTCTTAAGGTACTTTTTCTCTCTCTGAATACATATAACTATTATTAAACTCTTTGACATTAGGGTTTTAGACTTTTAGATGAGTAATTTGGGATTTATTGATTAAAAAACATGTAGTTATTAATTAATTCAATTGAAACCCCCAATTCCCCGCAAAAATCGTGTTGAAAATTAACCGTATTAAATAACGTTAATCAACTTATATTATATCCACGAACATCTCGTTTATATTTGATGTATATTAATTTCATATAATTTATTTATGTTGTATAGAATGAGTTTATTTGACTATTACAAAAGGAAATCGTCTAGCGATACATTACTTCCTACTCAAGGGAATATCGATCAACAACTTCCTACTCAAGGGAATAAAGATCAACCGCTTCATACACATGAAAATCCAATTTCACCGCCTTCAACACAACAAAAAATTGTTCATGAGCAAGTCGAACCAAGCTCAAAGCGCAGACATATAGAGATTGATTTATTAAAGCTTCCGGCAGATCCTGGTTTGCGAATATCAATTTCAAAATATCATCCAAATGATCAAGATTCAGTTCGAAGATCATATCTGCAAAATGGTCCATGTCAACCTCGTTACTACAATTTTCCTCAAACATTCAAGAGTGGAGCTTTTAGGCGCTTTAACGTGAAATGGTTTGATGAGTTCCCTGGTTGGTTGGAATATAGCGAAAAAAACGATACTGCTTATTGTTTATTTTGTTATCTTTTTAAGATAATAATGACCAAGGCAGGGGTGAATCTTTCACATCAAAGGGATTTGATAGCTGGAATAAGGAAAGATTATAAATTCATGCGGGAGGGGTTAACAGTGCTCATAACTGGGCATATCAAAAATGTGAGAACTTATTAAACCCGGAGAAAAATATTCATACTAGAATCGCGAAGCAGACTGATGAAAACCTAGATGATTACCGGATGCGTCTCACTGCATCAATCCATACAATCCGGTTTCTTCTAAAGCAGGGATTATTTTTCCGTGGTCATGATGAGTCAGAAGGATCAAACAACAAAGGGAATTTTTTGGAACTTCTACAATATACTGCTGATCACAACGAAACTATTGCAAAATCAGTTCTGAAGAACGCACCTGAAAATGATAAGTTAGTTTCATCTGATATTCAAAAGGATATTGTGAAAGCCATTGCAGATGTGACAATAAAATCTATCCTTAAAGACCTCGGAGGTAAGCCATTTTCAATTTTAATTGATGAATCTCGAGATATTTCTATTAAAGAGCAGATGGTTATCGTCATACGTTATGTTGATGAGAGGGGATGGGTGATTGAAAGATTTTTAGGTATTGCTCATGTTTGTGAGACTACTTCGACAACATTAAAGGCGACGATTGACAAACTTTTTTCTAAGCATAATTTGAGTATATCAAAATTGCGGGGACAAGGTTACGATGGAGCAAGTAATATGCAAGGTGAACTTAAGGGCCTCAAGACACTGATTTTAAATGAGAACAAATCAGCTTATTATGTACATTGTTTTGCTCATCAACTTCAGTTGGCACTTGTAGCTGTGGCGAAAAATCATAGTCAAATAGCATCATTCTTTAACATGGTTACAAGTGCATCGAACATTGTCGGTGGTTCATGCAAACGTCAGGATATTCTTCATCACGAACAAGCAGTAAAAGTTATTGAAGAATTAGAAACAAATGAACGTCAAAGTGGTCGGGGTTTGAATCAGAAGACAAGTTTTAAACGTCCCGGAGATACCTGTTGGGGGTCACATTATGGCACTCTCGTGAGCTTGATTGATATGTTTTCATCCATAGTTAAAGTGCTTGATATTGTCGTAATTTATGGCTCAAACTCATATCAAAAGGGCGAAGCAGGTAGAATTTTTGAATCTATGCAATCTTTTGAGTTTGTCTTTGACACGGACCAACTTAAAATCAAGCTTGGCACGTGCGGCACTCGAGACACCTGTCCCAAGTAAGCCTAATTACTCTTCTTTATCAATTATTTAGCATCACATAATCTCAACGCATCGCATAATCTCAACGCATCACAAACACTGAACAAAGGGTCTTTGAAGGCATCATTTCATTCAAATATCAACAACTATTACAAAGCACTATTACAAGCTTAAATTCCTTCTTGGGTGTAGAAGACTAGTCCTCTACATATATATGAAAATGGAAAACAGCTAAGTTCTAAAAGGAAACATCAAAAGTGGAGACGAAGCGTACTCCCCCATTTTCCTAAGCTAACCTTTACAAAAATAAATGAAAATTTGTACAATGCTCTTTTACAACCTAAGGAACCTATATACAAAGTCTGGGCGTCACACTCTCTCCCACTCAATTTGGAGACGCCCTCGTCGACATTTTCTTCTGCTTCCACATCTGTCTGTTCTCTTTCCTCTCTTGCTTGGACTCAGTCTTCCTTAGTCGGACCAGGAGGGGATGAGAATCTTGGTGCTCCCAGCTGGCTTCAGTATCTGGCAGATCCTTCCATTTCACTAGGTACTCATAAACTTCCTCTTTGGTGTCCGGATCAACATGGGTGACTCTGTGATCAAGAACGCTCTCTGGAACTTCGCTAGAGCTTACTGGCTTGAGCGGAACGTGAGGCCTGACGGTAGTTCTGCTGGGATCTTCTGTATCTTGGTGGTAAGGCTTTAGAGTACTGGCATGAAACACGGGATGGATGAAGCGAAGGTGGGAAGGTAATTGAAGCTTGTAGGAAACCTTCCCAACTTTACCAATGATTGGCATCGGACCAAGGTACTTGGATACTAGCCCTTGGTGTATTCTGTCACCTCGCTGCTTGAGGTGGGATCTCTTGATCAGCACAAGGTCCCCAACTTGAAAAGAATCTGGTCGTCTCTTCTGGTCGGCCCACTTCTTCATTCTGGCTGACGCTTTCTCTAGAGAGGCCCGGGCAATATCTGTATTTCTCTGCCATTCTTTTGCAAACTGGTGGGCTCTCGGAACACTTCCCTTGTAATCGGCGGTCACCGTGTGCGGCGTGAGGGGTTGCTGTCCTAACAGTATCTCGGAAGGACTCTTGTTGGTGGAGGAACTCTTCTGCAGATTAAAGCAAAACTGTGCTACATCCAAAAGTTCGGCCCAGTCCTTCTTGTTCACCCTGACAAAGTGTCGGAGGTACTCTTCTAACATTGCATTGAAGCGTTCTGTCTGACCATCTGACTGTGGATGGTTACTGGTTGAGAAGTTGAGAGTGGATCCCAGTAATCTAAATACTTCCCTCCAAAACTTCCCAGTAAATCTCGGATCTCTATCACTGACAATGTCCTTTGGCACGCCCCAATACTTTACAACATGCTTCACAAAGAGACGCGCGGTTTTCTCTGCCGTACAAACAATTGGAGTCGGAATGAATGTTGCATACTTAGAGAACCGGTCGATGATCACGAGTATGGAACCATACCCTTTCGTCTTGGGTAACCCAGAGATAAAGTCCATAGAGACGCTTTCCCAAGGTCTAGTCGGCACGGGAAGTGGTTCCAGCAATCCAAGTGGCAAATCCCGATCAACTTTGTCTTGCTGGCAAATGTGACAAGTCCGCGTATAATCCATCACTTCATTCTGATCATTTGGCCAATAGTACCCCCTGTGTAGCAAGGATAGTGTTCTCCGCCAGCCCGGATGGCCTGCCCAAAGAGTATCATGGCACTCCTTGATTAGCTCCCGCCTTAATCCTGCGAACCGAGGAACATAAAGTCGTTGTCCCTTCGTGTATAAAAGACCATCTTCCACCCAGAACCGTCTTGTCTTCCCCTGTTTCACCAAGTTAATCATGGCCTGGGTCTGAGGATCCGCCGCTAACCCTTCGCGGATCCTATCATGGAGGGCACTGGTAACATAAGAGTGAGACTGTTCGGCAGCTGTAGAGGTGGCCGCAAGTTCAGCCTTACGGCTTAATGCATCCGGCACATTGTTCATCCTCCCTGGCTTGTGCTCGAGATCTAAATCAAACTCAGCTAGAAACTCTTGCCAACGGGCCTGCATCGAGGTCAACTTCTTCTGTGTAAGGAAATGGCTTGCCGCACGGTTATCGGTTTTCACCAAAACCTTCATTCCCAACAAATAGTGTCGCCATACTCGTAGGCAATGCACAATAGCAAGGAGTTCCTTCTGCTGGGATGAATACCTCCTCTCGGTATCGTTCAGCTTCCTGCTTTCGTATGCCACGGGATGTCCCTCTTGTAACAATACTCCACCGATAGCAAAATCAGACGCATCAGTATGTACCTCAAACGGCTTGGTAATATCTGGCAAGGCTAAGACCGGATTGCTAATCACCGCATGCTTCAGATCGTCAAATGCTGCTTGACACTTCTCGGACCAAGACCAAGAGAAGTCTTTCTTGAGAAGATCCGTAAGGGGTGCCGCGCGTTTCGAATACCCTTCAACGAACTTGCGGTAGTAGTTCACAAGGCCAAGAAAGGAACGCACTTCTGTAACCTCCGTAGGAGCTCTCCACTCCTCAATAGCGCGGACCTTTTCCATATCCATCCGGATCTGTCCTCCGCCAATGACATGTCCAAGAAACATAACTTGTTCCTGCGCGAACGAGCATTTCTCCAACTTGACATATAACTGGTTCAGTCGCAAGACTTGGAATACAAGGCGAAGATGTTCAAGGTGCTCTTCCATAGTGCGGCTGTATATGACAATATCATCCAGGTACACCACCACAAACTTGTCGATATATTTCCGGAAGAGCTCATTCATAAGAGTACAGAAAGTTGCAGGAGCATTGGTCAGGCCGAATGGCATGACAAGAAATTCATATGCCCCATACCGAGTGGAACAAGTCGTCTTTGGTTCATCTCCGGCAACGATCCTGACCTGATAGTAACCCGATCTCAAATCAAGTTTAGAGAAGTACTTCGCAGACGTAAGCTGGTCAAATAAGTCGGCAATGAGCGGTATGGGATACTTGTTCTTCACCGTTACCTTGTTCAGGGCTCGATAGTCGACACACAATCGCAAGCTTCCATCTTGTTTCTTCTGAAATAAGACCGGGGCACCGTATGGCGCCTTTGAGGGGCGAATAAAGCCCGATTCCAAAAGTCCATCAAGCTGTCTCCGTAGCTCTGCTAGTTCAGGCGGACTCATTCTATATGGCCCTTTCGCAGGAGGCTTGGTTCCAGGGACTAACTCAATCTGATGATCGATAGGCCTTCGTGGAGGTAACACCTTTGGTAATTCTTTCGGCATCACATCCTTGAATTCTGTAAGTACCCGGGAGACTTCTGCCGGCAAGGCATCATGATCCTGATCATCTGGCTTTAACCTTAAGGTTGCAAGGTAAGTCAGCTCCCCTCGCCTCAGTCCCTTCTCCAACTGAAGCGCTGATAATAGTCTGCCCTCATCTTTCTGCGTGGACATCTGAATGATTGAGGGATTGTCACCAAAAATCCCTAAGGAGTTAACGAACGGCATCGGCACTGCCTTGTGGTAACGGAGAAAGTCCATTCCCAATATAATCTTAAAATCATCCAACGTCACAGCGAGAAGGTTAACCTTTCCACTCCACTGTCCCATCTTAACTGGAACCAACTTGGCAACACCATGTATCGGCATTGCGGCAGAGTTTACAGCCTTCATCCGGCTAGAATCTTTCACCAAACACAGTCCCAGACGATTCGCCTCCTGAATGGCAATAAAGCTGTGGGTAGCACCGGTATCAACCATCGCCAAAGTACTCTGCCCATTAATACTAAGGTCCACATACATGAGTCCCTTCTTCGGCTTAACCTCCGGCAACTGAGTAGTCACGGCATTGAGCAAGTAAAGAGAACCCATATGAGTTTCATCACCATCATTTCCCTGAGTGGTGTCATCGGCTTGGCCCCCGTGCGATGCCATTAGCGCATTCAGGGCTGTCTTCTGAGGACACTGATAGGCTTTGTGATTCCCTCCACAAAGAAAACACTTCAAGTTCCCGGGACGTCCTTGAAACCTGGACGAAGAGGAAGCGCCGCCATTGTTACGCGGCCTGTGGTACTCCCTCCCAGAATTGGAACTCGAGGCACCACCTGCACTTGCTCCCCCACTTCTGTTCTGGCCATGACCTTGGTCTCCCCCACTTCTAGCTTGGTACCCTCCATTCTTTCCCTTATTGTAATTATTGGAGGATCCCGCTCTTTGTTGCGACTGGGAACTTGACTGAGACGGAGCCGGTCGACGCTCACCCAACATGGGGTGTAGTCGTTGATACGCTCAGCGGAGGCCATTGCGGAAGTCAAATCTTGAACCCGTTGCCTCTGTAATTCATTTTGGATCCATGGCTTCAGACCTTCTAAGAAACAAAACAACTTATCCTTTTCAGACATGTCGCGGATATCTAACATCAAGGCTGAGAACCGCTTCACATACTCCCGGATGTTGCCTGTCTGCTTCAGTTGCCTCAAACTCCTCCGAGCAATGAACTCAACATTCTCGGGTAAGAACTGATTCTTCAGCTCTCTCTTCAAGTCATCCCACGTTCCAATAGTACAGTGACCGCTCTGGATCTCAGCATATTTGGTGCGCCACCATAGTTTAGCATCACCGGCGAGGTACATGGTTGCCATCGACACCTTTGAACCTTCGCTATCAGGCCTAACCACATTGAAGTACGCCTCCATATCAAAAAGGAAGTTCTCTACCTCCTTGGCGTCCCTCGCTCCCTCATACGCCTTGGGCTCGGGGACCTTGATCCTGGGCCGGTCTATACCGCCGCCCGAAGGTGCTGGATCTCCATTTCCAACAACCTTTACTAGGAGATTTACTTTCGAGGAAAGTTCAGCCACCTGATCCAGAAGAGTAGCCATATTCCCTTCAACCACTCCCTCCAACGTAACAAGACGTTCGCCCACATGGGCCTGATCGTCTGAGAAACCGTCCAATCGTTCCTCCAGAGTCGTCACTTGATCTATAATCCCACTTAGAGCTAGCATCTTATCCTCTAACTGGTCCAACCGCGTTCGGGTATTCAAGGGCCAGGGATTAATGGATGGTCCTCCCACCTGCTGGGCAAGGACCTGGGCGGGGTCAGTAGCATTCGGACCCTCCGCCATCGCAACTAGATCGCTTTCAACTAGATCGCTCTGATACCAACTGACACGGACCAACTTAAAATCAAGCTTGGCACGTGCGGCACTCGAGACACCTGTCCCAAGTAAGCCTAATTACTCTTCTTTATCAATTATTTAGCATCACATAATCTCAACGCATCGCATAATCTCAACGCATCACAAACACTGAACAAAGGGTCTTTGAAGGCATCATTTCATTCAAATATCAACAACTATTACAAAGCACTATTACAAGCTTAAATTCCTTCTTGGGTGTAGAAGACTAGTCCTCTACATATATATGAAAATGGAAAACAGCTAAGTTCTAAAAGGAAACATCAAAAGTGGAGACGAAGCGTACTCCCCCATTTTCCTAAGCTAACCTTTACAAAAATAAATGAAAATTTGTACAATGCTCTTTTACAACCTAAGGAACCTATATACAAAGTCTGGGCGTCACAGTCTTAATGCTCTTTCTTATGAAAAATATATTTGCATTTACTAATGAGTTGTCAAAGGCATTACAACGAAAAGATTAGGATATCGTTAATGTAATGGATTTGGTTAAAGTTGTTAAGGAAAGATTGCAAAAGATGAGAGATAATGGATGGGATTCGCTTTTAAAGGAAGTTACTGCTCATTGTAGCAAACATAAAATCCCAGCACCTATCATGAGTGATGAGTTTGTACCTAAAGGTCGATCACGGCGTTATACCAACATAAGTACAAATGAACAATATTATCGCTCTGAATTGTTTAACAATTGCTTAGATCATCAACTTATGGAGTTAAATGATCGTTTTAATGAAGTGAACACTAAACTACTTCTTTGTATGGCATGTTTGAGCCCCGAAGGAAAGATTAATTCGCCTTGCCGAGTTCTATGAAGCCGATTTTTCTCCAGTGGATATCAGATTTCTTTCAGATCAACTTGAAACCTATATTGATGATGTGCGTCCAAAGATTCAGTTTGCAGGTTTGAAAGGGATTGGCGATCTTGCTAAGGTGATGGTTTCAACAAAAAAAGATGAAGTATTTCCCTTGGTTTATTCACTTATAACTTTGACATTACTTCTACCGGTTGCCACTGCTACTGTTGAGAGAGTTTTTTCAGCTATGCGTATTATAAAGAACTAGATGCGCAATAGGATGGGGGATGATTGGTTGAATGACTGTATGGTTGCATACATTGAGAAGGAAACCCTCAAAGACATCACGGATGAAACGATCATGCAATATTTTCAAACTATGAAGACTCGTCGATTCAAGTTAACAGGATTGAAAACTTGTTAAAGACATTGGGGGGTTTTTTTTTTCTTCTTAAAAACTTCTATATTTATGGTTCAATTTGTTTTTGTTTTTGTTTTTTGATCTTTCACTAGCTAAAAAAACAATTTTTTTTAATCTAATTAAGATTTTTTGTTATTTGTTATATTAATGTTGTATTTATTATTTGTAAGCAAAATTTAATAAAGTTTATAGTAGGCTTTGACCCCACTAGGAAAAGTTCCTGGCTTCGCCCCTGCATAAGGGCTAGAAATAAATGCACGCCATTTTAATTTTGTAGACAGCGTCAAAAGTACGTAGAGTTTGTTACAGAAAGGTGTTCACCCACGGCGAGCCAGCATGTTGAAAACATAGTTAAAACAACAAAATGGTTTTATCATTCTAATCCATTGAGAAACGGCTCAAGCACCTTATCGAGAGAAAGATCCAACAGAGAAGATAAGGGCACAAACACCTTACCGCGAGAATGACCGAATTACAGGATCGACGTGGCAGCATCAGAAGCGATATTGGACACCATGACGTGCCCAAGACGGCCACATCCTGTTAAGCGCACAAGTTGCTAATCATTTCAAAACATTGTTGATGTAGCATCTTAAGCCGGCATTTGGCCAGAAAAACAGTGAAGCCACACGCACCAACAATTCACGCCAGCATGGGACCATCAGTTGGCGAAGCTAGACTAGAAGGGTTGTTCAGAAGCCACAAGAGCAATAAGAAAATCATCTCTGTCAACGCTTAGTCTAAAAATCAGCTGATAAAGGCACTTGGCATTGTCGCCAACGGTTCAAAAATGCAGTTTTAGGAAAAGCCACTCTTCACATGGCATACCTCCAGCATTACTTAAGGACCTAGTATTAAAAGAGATGAGAGATACGAGTCCGGGGTCCTTTTGAACACTTTTACCACTTCCAGACTCTTCACATTTGCTCAGCTCCTCTGACCTTGATATTCCCCTTTCTGTCAATGGCATGCTGCCACTACCTTGCTTATAACATAAGGATAAGCCCTTCTCCATCCATTACAATATTAAGTTTGTTTTAGGAACTTTTAAGTATCCCATAAGTATCCCACTTAAACAGAAAAGGTTAACCGCCAAAAAAGTTGAAACTAATCTAACAAAAATGTTAATATCTATGGCATGTTTTAATTAAACTTTCTGTTTTTTTTAGACATAAAATTAGGTGCACACTTTAAAGATATTTTTTCTTATTCTAATACGGATGATATTGTGGGTGTTAAGAGGAGCGGGGCAAGTGACTCAACAGAAATACATAAACATAACTCAATGCATAACTACGAAGTTGCGAGATGAAACTCACAGCATTACAATGCTGATGCAGATAAGTTCCCAGCTATATTCGGAATCCAACTCTTGAAGTAGGTCTGACAATCCAAATCTGCATGAGAGAGAGCGCCAAGAGGAGTGACAGTAATCTGGAATAAAAATTGTAAGTACCACATCAGTCATAAGCCTATTCCAAAAAAAATTACTGAGTTTTTGGAGAAAATACGAACATATCCTTCTTGGAGAAAATGATAGTCTGTATTTTCGCCAGTAATTTGTGCTCCTTTTACCTATATAAAACACAGGAGTAAATGTTCCAATAATCTTCAACTTCAATCTAAAAGGAAAAGCTTTAAAGATAGATCCAACCAATAAATTTGTAGTCCTCATAAGTTTCAAACTAGAGAAAAGCAATTCCCAATGTCCACCCATTATTGAAGTTACAAATGTAGCTATTGAGCAAGTTTTCAACAATAATTGCATTTAAATGACACACGTTTGACACTCATTTATTAGACACACTTAGAGATGATTTAAAATATTTTTTCTTTATGGATATAACCTCCTTAGAATGAAGATCATCCTCACAGATAATCATGTTATTTCAGGAATTTTATCAACGTCAAAATAATATTTCTAGTGTGAAAGATTCTACCCATTTTGAGTTTCCCATTTTATCTAAAATGTAAAGCTAAATTTTATTATATTGGAAATGTAGGAATGAGGTAATAATTCAAGGATGATCTAAAATACGAAGATATCATATCCATAAGGATAACATGTCTTTAATCATCTTTAGGTGGGTCATATTATGTGTGTAACATGCGTGTCATTTAAATGTGTATCCTCTCCCTCCCATAATCAAATTTGCTTGATGAAAAGATATGATATGACAGCACATAATTATGAGAATATCGGGGAATTTTGTCTCTCTTTTCTGAATTTAGTAGTTGTAGTAGGATTTTATTTTTGGCCTTCCGTAGTGAAGTAGTTGCTATTTAAGAGTACCAATAAAATTCTTAGTTTCTTGCTGGAAATTGAATTTCATACTTTGTTATCATCAATTGGTGTGCTTCCACCAAATTGTTTCATCAAGATCCTTTAACAAATTTGAGCCCTAGTTGTAGATAACCATTTTTTAGCCCAATCACAGGCCACCAAAGTATGAGACCTAAAGCAAAAAAGGGACCAAGAATACCAAGGAAGATGAAGGGCAAGGTGCACACACCGCCTCTGACTTTCTGAGGATAGTGATGGTGATCAGGCACATATAGGGGGTTTGACAAGTTCTAGAATAGCAGGTCCTGAACAGAATGGGGTACCCCACTTGGCCTCCACTTATAACACATGGTTAACTAGTCATAGAGTATTACTAAGTATGCCCATCCATTAAACCATAGTTTTTTTTTGTAACTAGAGGTATCGGGGCCAATGGCCCGCGGACTGTCAATTCCCGACTAGATCCTCAAGAGCTTATGCAATAGCCCACAAACCACACGAACCGGGAAAGCAAACACAAGGCTGACGGGCTCATACCAACCTCGAAGCCCACACGGAGGTGAGAATCGAACCCTTGACCTCCCGATGGTGGCTGGTTTACACACCATCACCACCAGAGCACAAGGTAGTTGGTGATTAAGCCATAGTTTAATGTCAGTGAAACATAATTTGACTATCTATAAGAGGTTGAGGGCATTACATGAAGGCACCCCAACCCTCCTCTACATAATAGAGGGGAAATTCCTCTTGGATGCTAATGTTTGTTACTATCCCATCCAGTTTCTTGGCTTATCCAATGGAAGACTTCCATTTCTAAAGCTTAACGAATGGCCTTGAAGACTATAAAGAACGAAGGAGCATTAGAGAAGTTAGTTGATTTTATTCTACCCTGAAAACCAATAGTCTAAATTGCATATGAACTAGATCCAATTAATCCTACTGTTATTCGAAGCTGGGTATGATAGCGGCTCATGGTGTGGTTATTTTTAAGCCTAGGAAAGCTCCAAGAATTAAAGCCTGCAAGTGTAAGGGCAGCTTTTAGAGATCATGGTAGCATTATTAAAGGGGTGCTTACTGATAACATAGGAGTAGCACATATATCTTTGCATAATGTGTATGTAACTACTTAACTTTATAGAAAATGGTAACTCCTCGAGCATTTTCTCTCTATCCATATTCAGCACTCATGGAAAGAGGTAAATTTTAGTGCAGACTCATGTGGTAAAAGTGGAAGTAAACTGCCCCTGGTACTAGAGAGAGGTAAATAGGAAGACCACCTTTTCTAAAGAAGGAAGGCACTTTTTGATTTTTATCACAGATGAATAAAAATAAAGACTAACCAGTCACAAATCATATCTATATTTATCACTATTACCAAATTAAGCAAAATAATTTAAACTTTTTTATTTATTTATCACAGATGAATAAATTTTAAACCAGAGGACATACCTCTCTTTTAAATAAGAGATGGTCTTGTAATGTAGTTGACAGTGCATCTGATTCTATCCCAGCTAATGATTCAGTCTCCATAGTCATTGTCGACAAGATCTTTCCTCCTTGTATGTCTGAACTAACTGGTTTCCACCCCATTTTGATAATGCCTGTACCTTGTTGGGTGACTTTATATCCCTATTAGGAACACAAGATAACAAAGAAATCACGAAACAATACAACCACTGCCTCTTACTCTTTTGGATGGATTTTGTAAGACAAACCCGTACAACCATACAGAACTTTATCCAGGCCCGGCCCTTGGGGTGTGTGAGATGTGCAACCGCACAGGGTCCAAAAATGGAGCCAAAATTATTCATTTTTGCCTAAGGCCTAGAAGAAAAGAAAAAACAAATCATTGAATAGAGACTACAAGACACTTTAGCTTAGTTGGTTATTGTATTTTGTTGCTAGTAAGAGGTCAAGTGTTCAAGTCCTAACAACAACAAAATTAGGCTTAATTTTAATTTTTACACAGGGCCTTACAACTACTAGCTATGTCGGCTGGCCTGACTTAATGAAAGAACAGAACGTTGGAAGTGTTCATTTTGCTTTTACACTTACGGCATCAATGAAAATTGTCTGCTTAGTAATCTTTAATGATGAAATCGGTAATATGCTTAGCAGAACCTTTAGAAGTTGTCCATTTCAACATGAATATTAGGCAAAAGGATCAGATAATATTATGCTTGAATGGATAGCATCATGAGGACAACTCATAGGGCATTGAAAATAGATCTAATACTAGCTAAACAAAAGGGTGAGAGTGGCTACTAATTCAAAATGTGCTCTGCCATACATCTCTAAAGAAACAGCTCCTCCCTGGGAAATCAAATATTGATGGAAAATCTTCCACACAAAAAAAAAATATATATATATATATATATTCACCGTAGAAAATATAACCAAGGCGGAGAGAGTCAAATTGGGCGACACAAGGCCCTATTCTTTTGAGTTTTGTTCACGTAGAAAACCTGCCATATCCCGCCTTGGTTAGCCCTTAACCCCGCTCGATCTTTTCACCGTCCCACCACCACTACGATATGACACTGACTGGGAGGCGTAAACCCAGTAGACTTTCTGATTCCTCCTTGTGTGACCGCACGAATTCGTTCAAGCAGCTCGCGGTCGACAAGCACTCTATTGCATTCGGGAGCCCTAGGTAATGCAAACGAATGAAAGGTGAGAGCTATAAGGCAAAAATGAAAAGTGAGAGCTACAAGGGGAAAGACCAAAAAGCGCCAGGGTACTCAAGCTAGCGCCAGAGGCGTGAGTTTTTTTTTTTTTTTTTTTTTTTCGTAAGGCAAGCCGGTTTTATATAGGGATCCGTAACCCTGAGTTTCCAACCCCATGAGGTTTCGAACCCTCGACCTCTCTCTAGGTGGTGAGGTACAACCACTACTGGGCCAAGAGCCCAATGGTACCAGAGGCGTGAGTTAAAGAAAGATCCTAGCTTTTTCGATGGCTTGGTTCGGGTGAGTCTGTATAGGCAGTGACGGACGAGCGATTGTGAGATTCACTCGGGTAGCCTAGGCGTCTGTGGCTTTGTGCCTATAGTTTGGCCGGGAAAAGAGAGTTGTGCGGATAGCTAAAGCATACATTTCCTAGACTCGTGCAAGTCAACGTGGAAAACTCATGCGGGTAATATTCATGTTGAAATGGACAACT
Organism: Kingdonia uniflora; assembly: GCA_014058105.1. Lineage (NCBI taxonomy): Eukaryota > Viridiplantae > Streptophyta > Magnoliopsida > Ranunculales > Circaeasteraceae > Kingdonia > Kingdonia uniflora. The sequence goes on from JACGCM010000917.1 coordinate 58,875, forward strand.
TCTAAAGGTAATATTCATGAAGGTAATGTCCATTTCAACGTGGAAAACTCGTGCAAGTCAACATGGTAATAAGACTCAAAAAGCCTGGTATACTCTCGAGACAGAAGGGAGGCGAGTTTTGCGGCTTCAGGTTGACTCCCCCCGAAAAGAAACCCAATAAATAGATAGCATATGGTTGCTTCACAGCGGAAAAAATCTCCAAGTCATTCCTGTACAGAGGACCAACCCAGGAAGAAAACCTCTTGTCGCTATGTTGAGCATCTGACTTTACGGACATTTGATGACTTCGTGTCTGATTCTCTTTCTTGCTTTGGCATCTAATTCTCTTAACTTTCCGCATCTGATTATATATATAGGTAGGATTCCCATAAGTAGATTAGTCCTTATAACCTTAAATTGTTTTACTCCTAACCTTATCAGGTATCAAAAAGTAGCTCGGTAGTATAACTGATAAGTCAATGCAATGATAATAACAAGAGGTTAAATACCACAAAAGATAAAAATAAATTAGACAAAATGGAAGAGGAAATGATTTACGCACTTTGGGATGATTTAGCACCTTAATTAGTTGTTCCAAGGGAAAAATGAAACAAACAAGCAGAATTTTTTCAATTATACAAAAGAAAAATACAAACCTAGAAATATAACTTATAAGATATCAAATCGTGAATCTAATTCTAAAAATCACCTTATGGTTCGCAATTTCTGTTGGGAGGTCTATATTTAAGAAGCATCTGTGAGGATATGAATTATTCTTGATCTCCGTCAATATTGCATGTATCACAGGTAATAATGCTTCAGCGCCTAGTTTGAAGTCCAGAATACTGCTCTTACCTGAAACCCTGAAAGTTAATCCAAAAATTAGGCCTGAAGGATACTGTCTCCCGCCTCTCCTTTAATTGATAATAGCTTAGCAAATCATCAAGGATTTGATATTATATATGCAAAGGTCTAAATGCGATATAAAGCTCCATATTCTTCCTAACACATAATATATGAAAATAAGAAAGAAACAAATTGAGAAGAAATGAAGAAAAAAAGAAAGGAGCTAGAGTTACTATAATGACGCAAGACGGGAGACTTAATTATGCAATTCAAGGAACTACTCGGGATATCTCAAGATACGGACCCAGCAGTCGAGAAATTATCTTAAAATTCAAAGATTTGATACTTAGACTAGAGATCGTAGAACGTGGAGAGCGATTCCGTAGCCTTTGCGATTTGACAATCGAAGTCTTACGAGGTACAGCTGAATTACTATTAGTGGCATTTTTGTAATATGGCAAATATCAAGCTCAACAAATTGGGACTCGAACCAGGAACCAAAGTCCAACGTGCATGCCGCCACCTCATGGGATATGTACTGGCACCCAATATAATACATAATCCCTCCGCCACGCGGCATATAAGTCGCCGATGTGGTGCACCTTAATTAACACTCCATTTAATGCCATCTGGCACTTCTCTATAAGGACTCTTTTAGAGCATTCGGTGTAACTTTACTATAGTTATTATATAGAGAACAGCTTTTACAGGTCTACAGAGGTGAAACCATGAAAAACTGCCTTAACAGTCTCAGGCTCCATATTTTGTTCCTCATCCTAGCTTTGGCAATTCACTCTCCTCATTGATAGGTAGAGAAAGAGATGATTAAGCTATCTTTTTTTTTTTTTTTTTTAGAATGTAAAAGTAGTTTATTACTCAAACGAGAAAAAGTTTCCGAGGTGGAAAGATACCAGCCGAAGGCAAAAAGGAAAAGAAAAAGGAAAGCAATACGATGCACTCAACATCACACAGGATCCGCAGTAATTAAATCCTTCAACCGAATCACTATGTCTTCAAATGTAACCCCCTTCATACATATTGAGGCAGAGGACCAATATAAGATAGTTGCGTAGATATCTTCCACGGTCTTAACCATCTCATTAAAGTGTCTTTCGTTCCGTTCTTTCCACAAAACCCATCCCATCGCATATAGAGTAAGATCCCATAGAACTTTTCTAATCTTTCTCCCAAAAGGCTTGCACCCCCACGTCTTTAAAGAAGAAATAAAACCTCGATGAAATACCCAAGAAACTCCAAAAAGATGAAAGAAATGATTACACCTCCATCGAGATCGAACAATGTAAGAGTAAATGATCAATGGTCTCATCCGCAACACCGCAAAGAAGACACAACGGCTCCACATCCATACCTCTTCATCGAAGTTGTAGTCGTAGCTCTCCCCCAAGAAAAAAAAAATGCTACGTTAGACGGGATATATTTCATCCAAACCAATCGTCTTGGAAAATCCATCGGTCAATACCCACATCTCGTGCTTCTAACTTCAACCAAATGATCGCACATCGATCTTACCCTGAACTTTCCACTATCGACCCACTTCCATTTCATTTATCTTCACCTATCGGAATCGCAACCGAGGTAACTTTTTGGATCATAAGGCCAAGATCCTCCAACTCCCTATCAAAAAGGTTTCTCCGAAAATGGAAATTCCAACTCGGCGTTTCCCCCTCCAATTCGTAAAACTCCTTCACTCTCCCAAATTTTATATCACATGCATTGTAAAGATAAGGATACACCAAAGCTAATTGTCTCGAGTCACACCATACATCGTGCCAAAAACTAATCTTCTCGCCATTTCCAACGGTGACTTCAATGCCTTCTTTAAACGAGTCCCACGTGTTGAATATCGACCTCCATAACCCCACCCCATGAGTAATGTTAGGCTTATTCGGAAGCCAAGCATATTCCTTAATCCCAAACTTAACTTTAATCACCTCAGCCCATAACCCATCCCTATCATTATAATATCTCCACAACCACTTTCCAAGCAGTACTGTATCATCTCTATAAGGCACTTCAAACCCAATCCACTAGCTTCTTTTCCCATATACACTACATCCCAATTAAGTAAATCAAGCTTTGAAGCTCCTTCCGTGTCATCCCAAAGGAAATTCCTACCAATCCTCCCCAACTTTAAAGCCACGGACCTTGGAATATGAAATAAGGATAAGTAATAAACCAGCAAACTTGACAATGTGTTGTTAGCCAGGGTAAGCCGACCTCCTTTAAATAACATCTTTCTTTTCCACATCTCTCTTTGTTATTAGTTGGCAAATAATGGGGTACTCCATCTTACTACTTTCAATCAAAAGTTAACTTTTGAAATGAATTAGACATGAAAAATTCTCTTATTGTCGTGGCTCACCTTTTTTCAGAAGTTTGTATTGTGACAAAATAAAGTTGAACTGTCCATGTCATTGCTACACGCTAGCCGCTACATAAGAGCATCCACAACAGCCACTCTAAACCTATTTTAGAGTGGCAAATAAAAGAAAGAAAGAAAAAAAAAAAAAAAAAAAAGCTTTTACAAACTCCTTATTAGGCTTCATTTCCCTATTCTTTTAACTATTTTTTTAAGAAAGTTTTTTTTTTTTTCATTCTCTGTCCTCAACATTAAGGAGCCCCAATGAAATTTCGGTTAGCCACGTATCCATTTCCGTGTTGCGTGGAAAGTGTTCTTCTTGCATGGAAAGTAAATATATGGTGGGAAAGTGTTTTTCGGGGAAAGAAACTTTGCCCACAATTAAAAAAGGGGACTATTTAACATATTTACTTTCAACCTCTTTGCTTTTGACTTGGTTCACTTTTGTTGCGAGTCTGTTTTATCCCTAGGTTTAATATTATCTGAAACTCCTCAAAACACTCTCTATTAAAGAGAGGGTCGTGTGGATACTCTAATAACTAAACTACACTAGATGCTCTCAACACCCCCACATAACGGATTCTCTTTGCATCCTTTTTTCTTCACTCTTCTCCTTTCTCTTTCTTCCTCATACAATTAGAAAGAAAGACCAGTCATCGTATGAGAGAGATTAGGAGAGAGAAATCTGAGTCTCTAGAGAGAGATGTGCCTACAATAAAGGCGAAGATGATCATAGCGATAAATGATGATAACGCAACGAGTGGTGAATTAAACCGTAATTCGCGAAAGAACTCAGCTCTTGGAATTCTAAGAGGCCAAAAATATAAATGATTTAGAAAACTTCAACAAAGCTTAAGAGCACCATTAAAGCTGAGAGCAAAGAAACTTCGTGAAACGGTAAAATTCAGGCGAAGTTATCGAGAAGAATAATTGAGATAACTTCTAATTTGTGTAGTACCGATCCCCTAATTAAGAAATGTATATAGAATCATCAGTTATCCTTTATATCATTTAATCAAAGAATTTTATTGGATTCAAACTGCATTTTTTACCCACAAATTTCACCGAATCATCTTAAAACTGAATTTTTAGCCTCGAACTTTGAAAATTAGTTACCTAGTAAACAAAAATCGTTGATCATGATGAAATGGAAAGAGGGCCTCATATCACTATATTTCAATAACAGAGGAAGTAAATATTCATGTTACCAAAATCTGGTCTTTTTAGGGTTCAAACTGATTCTCAGCAACCGCGTTACATGCTCATTCATAATATTAAGTTATGACATGCGCAGAATACTGTGAATACTTAGAAAAGTGGCGGCCTTTCACCTGTACTTCACGTGGGTTAAGATCTGTAAAAGCGAGGACACATGCGTCATTTTAAATCATTAAGTGTAAAACAAATAAAACCGACATTTCTTACAACGGCGATTTCACCAACCTTACCAAACCTTGGACTGGGTCCCATCATTACATGGGATTTATTGAGTTCTATGCTGTCAGGGGCGCCGCCGGGGCGCCCAAATTTCAACTACCCGCCCCGCCTTACTATTTTACCGCCCTAAGGCGCTTCAAAGAATAGGGCGCCGCCTCAGCGGGCGCCTCTCTCAAGGCGCTAGGCGGGGGCGCCTCTCTCAAAGGCATTTTTTTTATTTTTTTATTTTTTATTTCGTGTTTGCCAAATAATTTGGCACATTTGATAACTTAAAAAAAAAACAAGACAATTGTGATCTCTCTCTCTGCGCTCTCTGTTGTCTCTGGCTCTGCGATCTTTCTCTCTCTGGCTCTGCGATCTCGAGCGATGATGATGATGATGCTGAGGACAATGCGAGAAAAATTCCCCGTTTACGGTTTGGGAGTAGGCATTCCGGTGTGTTTGTGAACGGTATACTTTACTGGATTGTGAGGAGGTTAAATTACTGTGAAATAATAATTTCTTTTGATCTTGAGGATGAATATTTCCGAGAGGTATCTCTACCTGATTATGGTGGAGATGGCAATCAGCGGGTTACTAGCGGGTTACTGTTAAAACCCTAATATCCCCTTGAACCCTACTCTTCAAGGGCAACAGATGGAGGAGCTCCCAGAGGAAATCATTGACGAAATACTTACTCGATTATCCGTCGATTCTCTTGTACGGTTCAAGTATGTGTTGAAACAATGGTTTGGTTATGTTTCTGATCCCCGTTTCGTCAGATTTCATCTTAACCAAACAAAGGCCATGAACCGTCGTAAAATCATGTCTATGGATATTTTTGGTTCGCTGACAACATGTGGGGACATGATCATGCCGTAAGTTTTGAAGACCCACCGTTCAAGAACTCATGTATAACGGGGAGAATTTTGGATTCGTGTGACGAGTTAGTACTAATGTGTCAAAATTCTGGTGAAATGGTCTTATGGAATCCGTCTACAAGACAATGTAAGAAACTGCCCGGCGGGGATGTGTATAATGGTAACTATATCATGTTACACGGATTGGGGTATGTGAAATCCACTGAAGACTACAAGGTCTTAACTCACGCCTTTATTAATAACCGGTCAGAAGTATATATTTATACACTTGGGATCAACTCTTGGAGAAAAATAAATGCGAGAAAAGTTCCCTGTTTACGATTTGGGAGTAGACATTCCCTGTTTACTGGTAACCTTTTCATACCCTCTGTCTATGTATGTGTAACAAAGGATCCCAGCATAAGTGAACCGTGGTATTTTCAGATCAGGTTTCATATAATCGACGGGGGTCTTTATCAGTTAAAGTTGTTGCACGCTTTGAAGGATGGTCGAATTCTACTTTTGATAAATAGTGAAGATTTATTTACATATGATATAAAACAAAAGAAATTCGAGAAAGTCGGAGTAGGTGATATTTGGGATGTGTGGCAGATGGATAGCTACGTAGAGAGCCTCGTTCCGCTTTGGGACGAAAGAAAATGACCTATTTTGCAGAAATAGCTGCGTGCAACAGCCGGTTTAATGTGCTCGGATATAGACCGACTAATTCGAATGATCAAGTGTGGGACTATGGTCAACCGGTAAATGGAAATAGAGATCATGTTAAGTGCGACTTTTGTGGTCATGTGTCGAAAAGGGGGATTAAGAAGTTAAAACATCTTGTGAAATCTTCGTACAAAGGGACTTTGTACAAAGACGTTAGGAATTTACACATACTATAAATTACACATTGACATATTACAAATTTACACATATTACAAATTACACATTGAGTCATTGACATTACAAATTTACACATATTACAAATTTATATTCTCCCGCCTAGCGCCCCGCCCCGCCTCGACAGTGACCATGCCCACCGCCCAGCGCTCCGCCCCGCCCCTGACAGCATAGATTGAGTTAATAACTATGGGCTTCATGGCAAACCGAAAAAAATACTCCAATAGTATGTCTGAAGGAAGGAGTGTCGCACGCGAGAGGCGCATGCACCTATACTAGTTTATTTGATGGGGGGGAGAATGTATACCTAAACCGCCCTCATATTTGCTTCTCCCAAGCAACCCTAGCGTTATTGTGCTGAATTCAGGCCTTTGTAGAGTAGTAGGCACGATCGAATCATAACACATGTTTAAAAGTTTGGGAGCCGCCATCTTCGATCGTGGTCTCTGATCTCTTGCATCTGCTCCTCTCTCCCTCTCTTCACCATGGATCTGCGGGAATCTGAAAGCTCTTTCGTTAGGGTCCCTATCAATCCCAAAAATCCTCATTGTCACAATAGAAATCAAGTTCCTCATGGCCCTCCGTCATACGCAGAAATGACGAAGGAACACTCGGGTAGAAGTTGTCTGCTTGAACAACTCCCCATCCCCGGTAGAAGGAGTGACTTTTCCTCTGTCAAAATCTCAATCGAATCCCACAAATGAGGGTTCGAAAGAAATAAGTTCAATTTGGTATGTCGATTAAATCTGCAAAAGACTAAAATTGAAGATGTGAGAGTTCAAGCTTTGAATTTATGGAAGCCGTGTTTCTCGTGGGGAAAGAGTATTGCACCATCATGTTGAACAATGAAGAAGATAGGTTTAAGATCAGGTATGGAGGTCCAGGGGTTATAGATAAGCAACTTATGAGAATCTCTCCGTGGAGTCCTTTCTTTGATCCTAATAAGAAACGAAACTCACATGCTCGTGTAAGGGTAAAATTTCCAGGTTTGGGTATAGAATTCTGGGAAGTTGATTCCCTTATGTCTCTAGGCCGTACTCTGGAGACACCTATTCATGTTTATCAATCCTCTTCTACTATGGATCTTAGGTACTTTGCTCGAGTACTAATAGATATTGACCTCAGTTCTCTTGGGGGTCTATAATCTTCAGCTTGCTATTGGATAAGTAGTTCCAAATGCAAAATTTTCTCTGGGTCTATATCTCCTTACATAAAACACCATCTCCTCCTCATTTGGGTTTGGTATTGGTGTTTTCCCTGAGAAATACCGTGGTATTCCTCTTCTTCAAGGCAGAGTTAGTAAAGTATCCATTGCTCCTCTTATGGACAAGATAAGGTCTAGAGCTATTGGGTGTAATGGCAAACTTCTTTCCTTTCAAAGCAGGTTGGTGTTCGTTCAATATATTCTTAGTTTGTATGTTTTTAATATGGCTATCTACAGTTGGCCTAAAGCTGTTATCCATGAAGGTTATAGAATCATTAAAAATTTCATTTGGTCTGGTGATCCTTCAAAGAGGAAGTTCATTATGAAAAAAGTGGAGCAAGATCTGCAGACCAGCTTCTGAAGGAGGATTGAGGATTCACTGCCAAGACATTAATGATTCTATGTTGACGAAGCTAGGATAGGGGCTTCTTACCTCCAAAGACCCTTGGGCTGTTTTCTTTAGGTCCAAGTTTCTTATGAAGAATGACCAAATTATTAGATACTTCAAATGCTCTTCCTTGAGGTCTAGTTTAAAGAAAGCAATTTAATCTGTTAACTCCAACTCAAGATGGATCATTGGGAATGGAGAGAAGATTGACTTTTGGAGAGATTGTTAGGGGTCTGATGCTCCTCTTATTGATCTTATTGAGGTCCCTCCTGACACTTGGAATGATAGTTCTGCTACTCTTAGTCACTTGATTGAGAACCACATTTATAGAGCTCCTCAAGCTCTCTGAGCTGCTTTTAGAATATCACATTGATCTCTCTAACACTTCCCTAAACAATACCGATAAAGATGTCAGAATCTGGATACATCATCCTCAAGGTAAATTTTCTGTTCACAGTGCTTTTGAGACCCTTAGATAGTCTAGCCCTAAAGTTTGGTGGCTCTCCCACATCTCTGGCAACAGCATTCAACCTAGAATTTGCTCTTTTATCATTAAACTCTGCCATAACTCTCTTGCTACAGAAGATAACCTTATTAAGAGATGTTATATTCTCATATATCCAGATGCTCTCTTTAGTAGCTTTCTAATTGTGAATCTACTAGTCATCTTTTCTGAAGTTGCCCCTCAATCCTTCATCTTTGGGACTGGATTTGCTCCCTTTTTCAGTTCTATAGTGGGGATACTGATTTGAAAACTACTTTGGAGATGGGCTCCCTGCATAGTCCCAATATTAAATAACTGGATTTCAGTTTGGATTGAAGCTGATTCTTCTACAGCCATTTCTGCCTTTGATAGTAACAAGGTCCCTTGGGCTCAAAGAGTGAGATGGAATTGGTTTAAACCTAGGTAACAACGACCCGGATACCGGTGTCAGTGTCGGACATGGGTACGGGGTGTCGGACACGGCGACCCAAAAATATATAAAAATGGGGATACGGCTGGAAAAATTGTATTTCTTATTTTCTACTATGCTTATGTTGGTTACTTAACCTATTTAACACACTTATGGGTTAATTAACGACATATTTTTACGACTAATAACAAACAAGTCCCAACATTTATGGGTTATATTAACTTATGGGTTAATTTACGACTAATAACAAACAAAAAACAATGATACTAGTTAGTATGGTTGAATAACATGCATAAGAATTGAAAACTTTCTAAAAGCTATGTCAAAAAGGTTATGATCTAAGCAAGAAGTGTCCGTTGGAGTGTCAACAGGAGTGTCGGTGTGTCCGATACGTTTGGACACGGATTTTTTTTTGAATATGGAGTGTCCATGTTACATAGGTTTAAACCTAAATTTTCTTCTCTCAAATTCTCTCATATTTGGAGAGAAGCAAATTTCTCTTCTGTTCAAGCTTCTAAGAGAGGAAATGCTCTTCCAAATGGCATCACTGATGCCTTCAGTGGCAAACCATATTTCATCAACAGAGTGAAGGATCCCCATGTTGACTACTTCAAATTTAGTTAGCTTTTTCTTTTTTGAGTTGTGATTGGGTTTTGGTTTCACCTCCCATCAATTGTAACTCTTCTTCATTTATCAAATCTCTAAGCTTTTGCAAAAAAAAAACCTATAGAAACTTATAGAAACTTTGAAGAATCTTCTAAAGAGAGAGAGAGGAGACTAAGCCCAAAATAGTCTAAGCTTAAAGGTACCCACAAACCATGAACGGTGGTGTACAGCCCTTACGACGTGACATAAGTGACGATTCTGTGATGAAATCCTGACAAAAAATCTGATTTGGAAGCCATAATAGTACACCATTTCCTACCCATCAATCAATAAAACAAGGTTCCTCTTCTTCATACTCATCTTTTAAAAAAAATACATTAAAGAGAGAGAAGCTTAAGAGTTGAAGCCTTAAGCTGAAGGATTGGATTGTAGCAACAAAACAATGGTGGTAACAAAAAAAAATTAGAAGCTTCGACGAAGAAGAATCGTAGAATAATAAAGAATCTTGGACTTCGGCAAACGGAAAATTTGCAGGGAAAACAGGTAAAGTGAGAATTTACGATAAGAGACAAGATATCACAATCTTAACCACAGTAATAATCATCTAGTTGGTTTAGTTACATGATGATTTGTTGCATTTATTGTTCTTGGTGCTTGAGTTGGCATTGATATTGGTCTTGAGCTTTTAGTTTATGTCAAATAGTATGAGTTGTTTTGTATAATCTATATCTTCATAATCTTTGAGAATTGTTGTTGTGATTGACTTGATTTGCTGTCTTTGGGGTCTTGCCTATCTTTGGTTGACATTGTGGGACAATTAGTTTAAGTATTCGGTACGAAAAGGATCGAAAAATGAAACGGGTACTTCCTGGATTTTATACCAAGTTTCATCGTTTTGAAGTATAAATTTGAGACGTACTCAAAGGAAAGATATTTTCGTTATTGTAATCTGAAGTTTATAGCTGGGAAGTCTTTTTGTATAATTTTATGCAAATTGAAATTGTTTGAAATATCAATTGACTTGAAAAACGAAACTTGGGACAAGTTGTAAACTTTATACCGTCCCTCGTCTTTGTTGAATTTTTAACATGGAGGTCATAAAATTAAGTTAATCCGTGGAGAGCCACGGGCTCACACTAGTGTTTGTATAGAACAAATTCTTAGGATATTCTCGGGAAAGCGAGTAGCACGCAAAACAGAGTGCGCATTGTGACACTTGCAGAGAGGGAGAGAGGCACATATGAGCAGTATAATGGAGAGAATCTTTACCCTCAAATCCTGACGAGTAGCCTCCATTAGTGATGAATCAAACTCATGCGCTTGAGGAATAAACCCAAAACATTACACCAACCCCCGTTGTTTATCTACATTACTAATATTACACTCATACTAATCAGGTATCATTTACTTATTGAGTACAATAGAGAGTTAGGATTCTTAGCTATTGAAGCTTTGTAGTCTCAAGTGTTCAGCAGTTGAAAAAGGTTTTTGTTAGACAAGATTTTCGGACTAGTTGTAGTTACTTCTTCTGACATGCCTAGACCGGGAATTCAATGTGATAGTTAATTAGTTTAAGGTCGGGCACTTTTCTGGCCTACGCGCCTAGCCAAAAAGGTGTATAGTCACAGGTCGGCTCCAAACCTAGCCTGAGGTTTAAGGTATATCCATCCTCGAGTTGGATTTTTGCTAAGGACGTGCAGTGTTCCAGTTGGGCTTGGTCTGAATCATATACCGCACCTGAACTCGAGTTGGGATTGAGTAGTGTGTGGTTACTACATTGCTTGTTTCTAGTTTATGTTTAAGCCCTTGTTTATCCATGTTGAAAGGGTGTGGCTCTTGTTTATTATGGCTTCTGTTATTCCGCTTTCTTTTCAAATAAAAAAGAGTTATATAGTGTTTAATACCCAGGTTTTAACCTATCCGTCCTCACAACTTTCCAATGATTAAGTATGGTCTTATTCTGCTAAGGCCCATTGGTTCAATTGTCTTTGACTATTACAAAAAATATGTTCACCATGATATCCTTTTTTCAGAACCAGAGGTTTACCGGATTTATCATTTTTCATCACTCGCCCAACTACTCCCCTAGGGCTAATTACAGACCCCACGGTTCACATGCACTGTTAAGTCAGGATAATTCCTGGTGGGTGGCCCTGATGATGGTTCATTCCCAGGACCTCTGTTCACCATGATTACTCTTAAAGGTGAGAAAAAGCAAAATTGTACCAACTTAAATATGGTGGTGCGACTGGCCCCATTGCCTTACTTTTTGCCCCACCATCGCATATTTCCTTTCTTTTCTTTATCAAGAGCCTCCCTCTCCACCTCCATCACAGACCTCCCCTTCCCCTTCCCCTTCCCTTGTTACCCCAAAAAAACTTCCTCTTCCATCTATGACTCCAGATCTGACCAAGCCCTAGAAAAGGAGCCGTAAAACCCATCTCAGTCATTGCAGCCTTCGAATAACGGTTCTTGTCACCCTCCTCTGTCTATGGAAAAGACCACTACAGGGCTAGGGCATGGAGAAAAAAAGGGGAGCATCGGGGAGTGTTATCAGGCACAACAAAGCTTGCTTTCGAAAAATGGTTTTATCCCAAGAAGTGAGAACAGATCGTGGTCATCTCTTATGAATTCTAAACCGCCTTCGGCTGGATCAGAGGTGATGGGCTACTTTGCTCCCAAGTTTATAGATGGTATTCTAACCCTAGAGGATAGTATCATTGATGGGGCTAAGGAGTGGGAATACAAGCTGATGGGATTCTTCATAGACAAGAAACTTCAATTTTCAACTGTTATGTACAATCTGGAGAAGAAATGGAGACACCTAAATGACTTTGAAATCTCACAGGATGGGGATATGTACTACTTAAAGTTCAACAATGAAAGAGACAAGGAGAAGGTTCTGGAAGACGGACATTTCCATATCTCAGGTAAACTGTTTATTGTGAGGGTTTGAACCAGGGATATTGAAGACAACAAGGGGCTGATTAGGTCTTTACCAGTGTGGGTTAAATTTAAATTCCTCAACATCCCTAAACAATTCTGGACTAAAGAGGGACTGAGCTCTATTGCTAGCTCAATTGGCAAGCCGCTGTGCATGAATGCAAAGATAGAAACTAGAACAAGTTATGTTTCTTCAATTCTTTTTTTCCGGAGATATATTTCCAGCACTAAGAGTTGCAGTTGCACACCTCGATCAATCTGACCAACACAAACCTCAATAATATGCTTACTCTAATTACTAGAGGGGCAATTAAGGTTAAAGAAATTATTCTTAACTTCTAACCGACTAGGGATGTATAGATTTGCATACCAGTCATATGATACAGCCACAGAAGGCACGCCATGGAAAAAGGCCTCTCGAGCACCACCTACTGTTCCAGAGTATACACTGCAAGGACACAAAGGAAAGGAAGCCATTCTTCATCTCATAATAGAGAAACAGAAACAAAGAAAGTATCATAAACAAAGTACGGAAACTACTTGAAAGAGATCACAGTTTTTCATGATATTGCCTGGCAAAAACTGATGCAAACTAACACATGCTAGAATATATATTAAGAATTCAAGCTAAAATAATACCCCATACAAATAAACATTCTGGGAGACATTAGTGTTTGAAAGTAGTGAAGTCCTAGTTGTGAAAATATAGCAAGATTTTAAGCATGTACAAATAGGTAACCGAGTATTATACCTTTCAATTCATTAAAATCATTCATTTTTAAAATATTAGTACGAGTTTTTGGGCCTACTTGCATAACTCCTCATAAAATGATCCTTATTACACGATCAACCCCCCTATCCATACACTTATGCCACTCGATTTCAGTGAAATTGCTTCACGCTCACAACTCCACTCTACCCAAAAGTGTTGTTGCCATTAAACATCCTCCCTATGAATACATGCGCATCTAATGGTATCAGATATGCCAAAGACAATACATCTTAATATCCCTCTCAAACAGGTGGCATCCTGACCTAACTAATAGAACAAAAAATCGTTTCAATCATCGATCCATTTTCTAATACATTCATTATGACTAGAGACAAAGTTTCGTAAATTCTTGCTAGGTGTACTTTATGTGTGCATGTTTTTGCTGGGCCCTTATGTCAATGAGTTAGTGGATTTTTTGGTTAAGATGATTTTTTCGCTATAAAGATCACCCACCTAAGGGATCATGAGAATTTCTAGCCCAAACTGATGGAGGATTGAAAAATTATGGTTTGGAATTGCTCAAATTCTGAACTGCTTTTCAGTAAGTTCGAAAGATTTACATCTTGCGAGGTAATATCCATGGCAAGGAGATCGTATTCACCTAAAATCATTCATCAATCCCATCACATGACTACATGAGGGCCTAAAGGCCGTGTACACACGTGACTGCAGTTGGCATGCCTGCATGAATCCCCTTCATGTGATGAGATAAGGTAAACCTAGTAGGTGATTGTCCTTTTATTAAGGCAATGACTTGTGATAATACAAGTACTTCAGCTACAAGGAAAGGAGGAAGGTAGCAAACCATAAAGAATAGAAAGCAGTGTATACTAACATGTGATACCCACAGTTGCTACCCATGTTGATCCCGCTGATTACCTGTAAGCATGTAGTAGATGATATATAAGCGAAACCAAGCTTACAATCTTTTTTTAGAATGAAATAGAACTAAAGATAAAAAAAAAAAGGTAAGACAGACAAGGAAGATACAATTATCGTCAAAGGAGAAGAAAATTGAGCAAAATTGATTATATCCAAATTGGAACGATCAGACAGATCATTTATGTTGTTCTATCATATGGTGGCTAGGCAATTACCAGGTCAGGAACTGTAGAATAGAGTGTTTCGGAGACTCCTAAAGAAGCACAATCTGCTGGCGTCCCTGTAATAAACAATGCAATGATCATTATCATATATAATATCTCAATTGTGATAGGAGCATACCCAGAAGAAAAGGATTACACTGAGGTTATTGCCCCACAAAACAAATACCGCACAATGGTTTATTTATGTTTCGAAACGCCAAAATCATACAATATATAGTATACATTCCCATCCAAGATAATATGCCGTAAAAAGAGTTTCTTAAACATAAAGCTCTCTACTTTAGGTGGTAAATTAGGAATACAACAAACCTGAAACTGCATAGGCTGTTGCTCCTTCAATATCAACTCGGTTGACAGAGATAGCATGCCGCCAAGTAATGCAATGACTAACAGCAGACTTTTCCCTGGAAACCGTGTGAAGAAGAAAATGAGAGTTACATAATCATGCATCAGAACCAGTAAAGGACACCGACAAGTTTGATTCAGAGCATGTTTCATTTAGAATGTAACAATAATTTATTGAGGAACGGAACGAAGCTTTCCGAGGTAGAAAGATTACAATTCGAAACGAAAATAAAAGCAAAAAATACAAAGCACTAAGAATCACGACGGATTCGCAATAACTAACTCTTCCCACCATCTCACAAGATCCTCAAACCAAACCCGTTCAAGATAATGGAAGAAGAAGAAGACCAATACAATATAGTCATGTAAACGTTAAGGATGATTGTTTCCAAGGTCTTAATATTTCTATTAAAGTGTCTATCATTCCTCTCCTTCCATAAAACCCACCTAATAACATACAGAGTAAGGCCCCAAAGAGCTCTTCCAACCTTCCTTCTAAACGGCTTACACCACCACGATTTTAAGGAAGAAATAAAATCCCGTTCAAAAACCCAAGAAACACCTAAGAGATTAAGAAAATGACTTCACACCTCCATAGCGATCAGACAATGTAAGAGTAGATGACTAATAGACTCGTCCGCAATACCACGAAGAAGACATAAAGGGTCAACATTCATCATACCTCTTAGGGAAGCAACTTTGGACGGAATATCTTTCTTCAAAACCAAACGTCACAGGAAGTCCACGACTTGATACTCACCTCTTGTGCTTCTAGCTTCAACCAAGTAACTGCACATAGACTTCATCATGAGTATCCCATTCTGAACCTACTTCACCATGAGTATCCCCCAATGTGCTTTTGGCTTACATTTGTCTTCCCCCAATCGAATCGTAACCGAGGTGACTTCAGAATCATAAGACCAAGATCATCTATCTCCATATCAAAGAGATCTCTTCGGAATGAAAATTCCAACTAGTTGCCTCACCCTCCATTTTTGAAAAACGCATTCACTTTCCCAAGCTTTATATCACAAGCATTATAAAATGAAGGATAAAGTAGAGTCAATGGTCTTGAATCACACCAAACATCAAGCCAAAAGCTAAGCCTTTGCCCATTTCCAATATTAATATCGATACCCTCCTTAAACTTCTCATGTGTTGAATGTAGACCTTCATAGCCCTACACCATATGAAATGGTAGACTTGTTCGGGAGCCAATCAGTTTGCCAAATCTCAAAACCTAGCTTTAAACACCTCGGCCCATAAGTCATCCCTATGATTACAAAATCTCCATAACCACCTTCCAAGCAACGCCCTATTCATCTTAGTAAAGAATTTTATCCCCAACCCGTCAGCTTCTTTTTGCATGCAAATTGCTTTCCATCTCAGTAGATGGAGTTTACAAGCTTCTTCTGTGTCGTCCCAAAGGAAGTTTCTAACAATCATGTCCAACTTAGACTTAGAAGAGAAGTCAGAACATGTATGCATCCGTATCCGCTAACTTCAATAGAGATTATACTTAATAACAATCTTTCTTATTGAGCCACTTAAACAAAGTATTACTTGAATCAATGTGTCTTCGTGTCTCAATTTTTTCCAAAAGAAAGACTACGTACAGTCTGCCTTTCACGTACAGTTCTGTGAAAATCCTTAACTCTCACTTGGTTTAGATTTCTTCTGGTATACATCTCTTCCGCCTCTACTAATGACATTAATCGTAGAATGAATAAAGTGATTTGTTATCTAAGTCTCCCCATTTCCCATCGTGGTTGCCTCCACATAGAGAGTCAAATAAGTTCTTTAAGATCCAACATTTTTCCAAAGTATTGTAATCAACCTTACAAATTTTGAAGTTCTGTAAAAGAGAAGCCTTTTTTGTCAAATGAAACACAGATTAATCTTCCGGACGAGTCTTTGCCGACTCAAAGTGATGTTTCACATTCCCAAAAAATTTATCTCAACAACTAAAGAAAATTTGAGTAATAGTGATCCTTGATAGTGCTCGCATACTGATTTGTTACATCAAATAGTTCCTTGATTGTATCCTCAACTAAGAAACTGCCCCTCATTGTCTCATACTCTCATTGACAATAAATCTGTCCATAGCTCCGATAAGAAATTTGGCCATGTTAATATCTTTCTAAAATGATATTGGCATTGGTATACTATTCATATAACCTGTGAATTGATACAATCTTGGGATAACAAGACTAGAATTCGGGAGAAGAAAGCTCTGTGGTATAGCTCTAATGCTATCTTCTTGTTAGAACACACATAGTCCACTATCAAGATCACGCACAAAACTGACCTGAGACACTCCCCAAGATATAAGCCGCAAGGCCCTCCTCTCTTCAACCCTAAAGACTATGCCACCTCACAGACTATCTAACCTCATCTGGGTTAGACCGGTAAGGCTCTGCTGGCTACACTGGAAATGTTACCGGATCACAAATATTTCCAATGATCCGGCAGTTGTTAACCATTAGATTCATTTGAGATGAAACCCTAGCTAATCCAATAGATAGTATTTGCTAAATCAGCAGAAATTTTTCAATCAAGAAATTTCCAATATACTAAGCGGAACCTACTGTGATCTAAAGAAAAGAGAATCACTGTTATCAATTATAAATCTACAATCCCTACGACAGACCTCCAGCCTATCTCACCTAGCCTAAAAGTAAAAATATGCATTGGTAGACCAACTTGTAAGTTAATCTAAACCTGTAATATACCATGTTGGGACCTAGATTTAGTTGTTTCCTTTGTGTTTGGTGTCTCGCTCTAGTGCTTCTACTTGTTTGTTCAAGCAAAATCTAGTCAGACAAGAAAAAGTGTATTTGGTATGGTATAAAATACAGTTACTCAGAAAAAAGTCTCACGGTTGTGGAGGAGTGACAAAAGTCTGTTAACCACATGCTTCTTTTAGCCCATCGCGTCTTCTCAATTATCACCAACCCATTCAATGGACTCGAAGGTGGCAGCGGACACATCATCACCCACTTCGACCATGTCCTCATCAACAGTGCCTCCTCCTGCAGGTAACTCAATAAAGTGTGTCGGTCTCTTCTCTAACAATATTAGTACCTGACTACCTGCATACCTCAGAATCAGTATCATTTGCATTCTGGCCTAGCTTATTTCTTAGTCGCCTATTAACAGTTGCCTTCAGGCAATCTTTCTCCTTTTCAGTATCATTTGTTTCATGTTCTTTCATTCTCGTCGACTATGACTTGTATCTCAGCTACCAACTTCATCATATTCGACTCCTCCTCTCTTCAATCTCTTCCCATTCCCACAGATTGCCTCCCCCATCTCTATGGCATCCCATCAAAAAATAAGATTATCATTCTCGAGATTTAGAGCGTGTTTGGTTCGTGGAAAATGGTGGAAATGGCAAACTGGATTTCCATAAAATTTGTTTTCCACCGTTTGTTTTGACATGGAAAAGAATAGGTGGAAGATGGCTTTTCCATGGTTTTTAAAACCAGTACAAATGATGGAAAACATAACTCCTTGCAAACATGGCTATTTGGTTTCACCATGGGTCTCGGGTCGGGTATCTCAATTCTTTCATCTCGACTCAAAATAAAATAAAAATGGCGATAATAGAAGCAGAGATATCTATGAATCCCAAATTCACAATCAAATCTCTCGATCTCACTCTTTCGATCTCATGTTGAAGTAGCTCTGATTTGGTATTGCTCTATCTATCTTTCTTTCTACAATTGCTTCATTCGATCTGATGAAATCTAAGGTTTAGTGTAGTGATTTGGGTTTTCAATTCAGTTATAGAGTTATAGATTACGAAATGTTGGTGTGATTGATCTAATCTGCAAATTTATAAAACCCCAATTTAAGTTTTTATATAATAGGGATTGGGGTTTGAGTAAATTGTGTTATTATGATCTTCTCCCATTGATTTGGGTTTTATTGACATTGTAAGAGCTTTATATGAGCTATGGAGGAAAAAGCAGTCAAATGTTATGAGGTTTTTGCAGAGTGTTAGGTGTTGGGAGAATCGCCAGCATCCTTCGATTGTGCGAGTCACTTGTCAAACTCGTCCCGATAAAGCTCGCAAACTTGGGTACACAGCTAAGTAGGTGAATCAATTTAAACCCATAGTTTCTACTGACTTAGTAAAAATATTTTACGCGTAGATATTTATCGATTTATAGTTATTTGGCTTTGTGATGCATTTCTAATGTAGACGATTGTGGCTTGAGAATTTTGGTTAATGTGATTGAATAATTGTGTTTTTTGGAGATAAAAGACTAAGACAGTTGTATCCATTTAAGCTCAAGCTACTTAAGTTTTGGGTGTTTCAGTAGGCTGGTTATTCTAAAATCATTCTTGGGTCTCACCATTGTATGGTTTACGAACACCCAATAAAATGCCTGGCTATTCTGAAATCATCACTGGGTCTCACCATTGTGTGGTTTGCAAACACCCAATTAGCGAAAAATGTGTAGAAACATTTCTCATTATTGAAGCTAAGGTATGTTGAGCCTATTGACTGTTGAAGTTGGATATTAGAGTTTGAATAGTACAGGATGAAACACAAGAAAGTTCCCCTCTTTTTGATACCCTATAAATCCTTAGATCATCAAATAGAGCATCTATATATTTGTTTTCTTTGAAGATACTATGCAATAATGACTATTTTTCATTGTCAATCTTGTATTGGGTTGACTAACCATTGTATCAGAACCTTAGTGGGTTTGGACATGGTTCTTTGAAGTATCTCTAATGGTCTACATACATCATCAATGGAATTTTGGTGAATCTTGGACATGGTCTTCAGTCATGGGTAGAAGAGCTAGGGTGCTACCGTGATCTTACTATTTCTGCATATGTTTATTGTTTTATCTTAATTTTCTGCGACGATTGGTATTAGAAAGTATAGCTTTGATCCTACTTTTAAAGCAAGTTATTGAGCTGATATTTGAGCAATTATTGGTTGTTATATGAACAATCATAGGGCCGTTATATGAGTACTTATAGGGTTATTTATGTGTAGTTATAGGGCTGATATATGAGCAGTTATATAACAGATTATGAGCAGGTCATTGCATACTATTGGTGTTTTACTTATCCAAAGTACTTATGAGTAGGTTATATATCTGATTAATGTAAAGATAACAATGTCAATTTCGACACCAATGGTCTGAAGTGGTTCTCTCTGATCTGTGTTGGTCTATATATGTATCCCAATGACATCGTTTACTACTATACTTGCCTCAATGAGTGTATATGCACAAACATCTTTATTAGATAAATTACTGGGTTTTCAGTTTTCAGTTGCATTTTCCCATGTATTTGAATTTTTGAGTCTCATTTAGATATATGTCATTGGCTTAAGATATTTTTTAATCTTATTAGATTAAAATATCAATGTATCATTCTGGATATCTTGTTGTTTCTTCATATTGTGACAAGCATTTTGGTCATTATTATTTCATATTGTGAAAAGTAATTTGATTTATTTTCTTGATTATAGGTGTATCCTGATAACGTCCCGATAGAAAACTATGATGATTTACGAGCTTTAGGTGGGGATGATCATGCAACTGGATAGTACACAAAGCAACTTGGAGATGATGATATGGCTAAATATGCGGAAGAATTGGTTGTGAAATTATGCTTGTAAATCGATTAATGGAGTTTAAATTGTGGCCTTAGATATTTGTGGAATCGAAGAATATTTTTATTTAGCTTTTATTGTGGCAATATTTTGGAATCCACGTCGGTTATGGGGTTTGAATAGTGGGTTGTACATTTTGTAATAAATTATAATTTTACACCAATTTTCCATCATTTTCCGTGCCCAAACAAACAATGGAAACTAGTTCGTAAAAAATGGGTTTTCCACGATTTCGCCCAAAACTATGGAAAATCAAATTTCATGGAAAACTGTTTTACCTTTTCCGTCGTTTTCCACGAACCAAACACACCCAAACTATATCTTCTCCTCCACACTCCACCTCATTTTTGCTCAACCCCTTTATTCCTCTCGTACTTAAGAGTATAAACAGAATATTGATAAGGGTCATAATCTTTTATGCTCCAGTTCGCTTTCCCAATTAAACCCTTCTCCTCTTATATGTTCTACTGTGTTTCGCCCACAAATAACTCATTATCAAATCGTGGTATTAATAATTCAAACAAAAATCTAATAAAAATTGCCACTAGTGATGATGAGCATTGGAACTATTGCATTAAAGTTAAGGATGGAAGGTAGAGGTCTTACGAATCAGGAGCGCAGACTTGAACATCGTATTTATCGGTGGCGACGAGAACCTGAATCAATGCTCGGAGACCTGGCGCGTCAATTCCATCGTCGTTAGTGACCAAGATCTTCGGCCTTGAGAGTGCCATTGCAAATTAAAGAAACAAGAAGAGAGGTCGCGGACTCAGGGGAGCCGGGAGGGAATGTTATTTTTAATTATGAGAGTGAGGGTGGATGCATCCGAAGAAAGTGAGTAAGATTTCTTGTAAAGAAAATTATGATAATAAATATAGTTTTTGCCATTTTTACAAAATCATATTTGCCCAGACTAAAGTTTCAATATTACAATAAACAACCACCTGTTTTTAGGCTCCACAAGTACAAATGTCACATCCGACCTAATAAAAAATTGTAAAAAAAAATTTAACTCATTTTAAACTATTATATCAAGCCACGTGTACGAGAAAATCTGACATTGTCACCATCTCATTAACTACTTGTCATTTGTTGTAGTACATTTTATCCTACCTTTGAACATATTTATTATTTATAAGAAGACACACTCTTTCACCAATTTTGTTATTATTTCTCATCGTTTAAGGTTAGGTATCACCTGCGGTTTACAAAAGTTCGCATGGTTTACAAAAGTTCGCATGGTTTACAACAGTTTCTTTTTCTTACTCAACCACAAAAATCGTTCCGATTATTTATCACAAACCGTCTGTGTGATTGCTACCTACTAAGTGTTTGATTGAATACTAGTACTCTACTCCTTGGGTATCGAGGAAATTATAGTATTCGTAACTCTTGTAGATGGTACTCTATTGTACTCAACTCGTGGAACAAACGATGGCAAATTATCTACGCGGCTGTGACAAACAAAAATATGTCATTTATTTAGTTCAACTCTGGCATTTTTTCAGACGTCTATGTCATTTTTAACAGACTGTTATCATATTTGTTATGTAACTTTCTCATTTGTTCAGTCTTCTTTGTCATTTATTTTATATATTTTTGTCATTTGTTCTGAAAATATCAACTGCTTGAATATTAAAGTAGGTTTCTAGGTCGTGGGCTCCACAGGTAAGGCTGTGGGCTCCACTAGTTCGAATGTCACTTCATAATTAATAAAAAAAATTCAAATCATTTAAAAATATTATTATCACGTCACGTGTCCAATTTTAATCGTTCATCGATCTACACGTGTCCTTACAATTTTGAGACTTGTAAGGCAGACCTTGTCACCATTACATGCATTTGTTATCATTTGCTGAAACCAATTTGTCATGCATTTAAGCATCAGTTATATTTGCTCATGTAGACTCTGTCACCATCAGTTATATTATTTGGCATTTGTTTACTGTTCTCTAGGGTTAGGTAAAGAGTGCGATTCACACGAGTTCGTTTAGTTTTTGGCGCCAAAAACCATTCCTATTCCTCAAACACTTTCTTCCTACACGACCACTGCAAAGACCATAAAAATCGTCCCGTTTCTACAAATCGTGTGTGTGATTGACGAGCGTAAGAACCGTCTTAGTCGCACAAACCATTTTCTCAAAAATCATTGGCAAATCATCTGTGTGTGTTGTGTAATTTCAGTGTTATATAAGTAGCAAATTATCTGTATGACTACTGCCTACCAGGTGTTTGATCAAAGTCTATTTTTTCTTCTTCTTCCATAATAAAGTCTCATAAAGAAGTGAATGAACAAGTTGACGAGAAGAACCAAACACAAGAGGGTAGAGCCAAGAAGGGCACCTCAAATGCTAAAAATTACACCTCTCGGTGTACAGGTTTGGGACTTCACAAAATGTTTGCAGCTCTGCCTGAAGAAGAGAAGGGTATTCTTCGTACCACCTACTTTGCACACATATTGCTGATTGATCCAATAGCGACGATGTCGACATTGGTTATGGAAATATTCGATCGTCATCTCGGTGATATGAAGTTCCAATTCGGGGAGACGATAATTCATATGAAGCCCATTCATGTTTGCCTGATTTTGGGGCTACGTGTCTCGCCTATTGCAAACGAGTTCTTATTTGTTGATCCTGAGCATATGACGAATTTCAGAATGAGGCGATTCCCTAAGAAGAAGAACACATATGGGTAGAAGGAAATTGAAGATGCTTTAAAACAAATAAAATTATAAAGACATCAGGGTAAGGCTCTAATATGTCATTTGTGTTATTTTCTTTATCATCGTCCTTCATTGCATTTCTCACCCCTCCAATATTTGTATTGTATTTGCCATTTTTGGCTCATTATATTCTAAAGTTCTTATCATTACATTGTATTATTTCGTTTTGCAGAAGATGTTCTTCGATTAAATTTGTTAAAAATTATACTATCATTTTTCCTCCCATACAAGGGGAGAAACGTTTGGGTAAAGTATGTTGATCTGGTAGATGATCTACAATAGTTCAACAGATTCCCCTGGGGTGAGCAAGTTTATAATTTCTTGTGGAGGCAAATAGTAAAGTTTGCCAAATATCGATCGGGCGCTGATAAAAAATTGAATAAAGCTTTATCACTCCACGAATGTACCTGGGTGTTGATGATATGGTTTCCTTTCTATTCCCAGCCTAAAGTTTCCAATAATTGAAGAATCTATACATTTGTTCCCTAAGCTACAGGGATAGAGGATGACATCCTTTAAGCATTGCCAAATTGTGACGTTTAAGAAGTTTTTTGCTAACCCCAATTTGCTGGTAATAGCTATGAAGCCCTCTGAGATTGACATGCAACAAGATCTTGTGCAAGAGGCCATGGTAATCTTCCATTCTTTGTATGATTTTGATTCATTTTATTACTTTTTTGTCATTTAATTTAGGTTTCCAATCATTTTATTGGTTTAGTTTTGGCATTTTGTATTCTCTTCTTGACATTTCTTGGATTTTTCTGCCATTGTGAAGTCCTTTGGTGTAATTTGTTATATGCATATTATCATTGTTAGAGTATATCCTGTCATTTCTAAGTTACCCTTTGTCATCGTCATCTGTTTAAATATTTCAGAGATATCAAATCGAAGCACCTACAATCGGCGCTACACCTGCAATCGGTGCACCTGCAGTCGGTGTATCTGCAGTCGTTATACCTGTAATAGGCAGTAGTTCTTCTGCCACTGAGATCAGAGCTGTAGTGGTTAGGGTATCCTCCCAGTTGGAGGAGCATGGTAAAATGTTACTGAAGTTGAATGACCATGACAAAATGTTGCATAATCATGGTAAAATGTTGGAACGAATTTCGATGTCTACTGTGGGAGACAATACTCTACCACTTGGAGATACTCCACTCCTTAGGCAGTACCAGTTCTCTACTCTTGAGAAAACATTCGAAACTCAAGCGAGAATGAGGTAATGAGAAAGAAGATGAGAAAAGGAAGAAGACGGAGCTGAGAACAAAAAAAGGTAAGGGAGAATGGCAGAAGAAGGCAGAAGAAGCTGATGTGCCCAACAAGAAAAAATAGGTTGAAGGCCCAAATAAAGAATCTTTGACTGATGAACAATTTAATCATGTCCCACTGGTCCAATTGAAAGCCTTAATCCCCAAGATCCCCAAGAAGGGCTTGGCTAATAGAGTGCCAAGGAAGAGACGGGTTGAATTCCCAGAACTTCAGAATATTCAATCAACTGCCAAAAATTTGCTTCAGCAAGTTGTGCCTGAAGAGATATTGGGGGTGGTAAATGGTTTAATGGTAGATGATGATGTTGAAGTTGGGAGGGAAGTAAATTTCAATGCGATATCGTCTGAATATGGTGGTGATCTTCTAGAGGTATCATCCGTTTACGACTTCTTATCATTTATATGATTTTATTTGACATTTATGTTTGAAAATATTGGCATTTAGGTTATGCAATTTGCCATTTCTTCAGAAGTCGGTCATTTGTTCAGTATATTTTGGCATTTGTGAGGTTGTTTTTGTCATTCTCTTTTCCAAAACTTTCATTTCTTCTGATATTTTTGTTCATTTTATATATTGTATGTGAAGTGGAAGAAAGATGATGAAAAAGATAATGATGATAAGAAAGGTGTCGAGGAGAAAGCAAGAATCTGAAGAATAGGAAGTCAAGAGGTATTTATTTATCTAACATTTGTTTTAAGTTATCTACCATATTTGTTGCTACCCTGTTATTTGTTCATTTAATTTTGGGGAAAGATTTAGAGACACTCAGTTCTCAAACACTAAAGATTCACTCTGTAATGACCCAGAAATTTGTTTCTGTTAATATATGGTGATTATGGTGATTTAGAGTTTGGTGTTCTACTAGTTCTATGGTTTCAGTGGTTTAGGGCGGATTAGACTATATGGTGACCTTGGGAAACCCTGTGTGGGTTGGTGATAGTGTTTTATGGTGGTGTGGTGATGTGGATGTGATTCTGGGGAATCGTTGGTTAACCTTGGATTTTTTTATTTTCCACGGATAGATTTCTTTTTCACCAACTGCTTTGCTTCAGGACTGCATAGAGATGTTCGAACAAAGGGCGAGTTCAGACGATTAATTTGGGTCTTTTAAGCTATTCTCGAGCGTTGGATTTTTCCTCGAGATGAGTGTTGGCTTCCCTTCTATATATATAAACACTCATTTCATTTTCAAAAGGATTTCTCTAACAAAACCGACTTTAACTTTCTTCTCTCTCACAACCGACTCTTTCTCTCTCAAAACCGACTCAAAAAGCTTCTCCTCCCTTGCTCATCTCGGCTCCTTATAGAGTTTGGGCGATCATCCTTTATTGTTCGTGAGGGTGGTGGTTGGTGCTGCTGATTTTGGGCGTGGAGAGAGGACTGCGTTCTGGACTCGGCCACTCCCTCCCTAAAAGTTGAACCGTGATCGGCACTCCATTGTTGTTTACTAATTTCGGTAATAGGGTATGCTATTGTATGATTTCAGTGGTCGGGGAAACCTATAGCTTAGGGTTTGCTAGTGGAGAATGGATTGGGGGTTTTTGATATAGGAGTGTGTTTGATTTATGGTTTTGGGTTCAGCGGTGTTGTGGCTGATTAGGCGGCCGATACGATGGGTGTAGAATTGTATATCCTATGTAATTGTGGGTGATCATGATAGCGTAGTGTAGCATGATGAATTGTGGGTTGTATCGCAGTTTGTACTGCTGAATTTCAAATGTAGCTGCGGCTGAATTTCAGATGTAGCGCTAATTTGAAATCAATTTCGGGCAAGAATCCCTTATTGATTTTGTAATTGGGTTCTGGTACTTCGTAGAGGCTGATGTTATGGTGTTCCTGTTCCTTCCGGTGACTCATTCGGGTTCCGGAAGTCGATTCGCGAAGCATATTACCGATGGAGTACTGTTTGGATGTTTTTGCCGGATTCGTCATCATCGAGCGTGGTTGAGCAGGCGAGTTTCCCTACATTATTAAATTTCATTACTAGTTTACTGATAATTGATTTAGAGTAATGCTAGTTGACGTAGATGCTATTTTCTTAGTCTGGATTGTATTCTTACTCTGTTAGTTGTTAATACTACGTTGGGTATAATAGCTTAGTTGTTTGTTTGTAATTGGACTTCGAGAATTAGTTGGAGGTTATTACACCTGTTCTCGCGGCTTTGTCCTTGAACTCTAAAGGCATAATTACTCTTGACTTATTCCGAGTGGTTACTTATAGCAAGTCAGTATCCTAGGACATGTAGAATTGTGTTTCTCTTTTGTTGTTTATAAAGTTGTGCATTTGTAGTGCTCTCGTGGCTTTTCCCTTGAGCACGGTAGTTGGATTTGGTACTTGATACGTGAACCTTGGGTTCTATTATAGAGTGTGGTTATCTTAGATTGTTTAGCTGTTTGTTTTGGACTAGCAGTTTATCCTGAACATAAAGTTGTTGTTAGTCTTAGTACTCATTCTATTTTGTATTCTCGTGGATTTGTCCTTGAATACCTTTTTGTCTCTTAGAGACTGAGGTTATTTTAATGCTGTGATAGTAGAGTTACTAAGCATTTGTACTTTGATGTTGTGACGGGTTAGTTACTGTCCATCTGTTGTTTTGATGTTATGACTGGTTATGAGTCATTGTTCATCTGTTGTTTTGATGTTGTGACGGGTTAGTCACAGTGCATCTGTTATGTTAACATGTGACCAGTAAGTCGCTGGCCATCGGGTCAGATGTTACGATTGAGTCACTGTTTGTCAGTGATAGGATTGTTTACTACTTTCTCTTAGTATGTGGTTATCCTACGTGTGCATGCCAGCTTAGTGGCTGCAGTGTTTTGATCTCTGACGGATATGTTTCGGGTCTATTGATCAGATTATAATATTTTCCTCTTATCGTGATGAGATCAGATACATAAACTACTCAAATCAGTTGACCCCCGGTAGGTTAATAGGATCCCTAGATCGGGTCAAAGTTTATGAGGTGATGATATGGTTGGAATAGTATCTCCTGGTGCCCAGTCTTATCCTGTGAGGAAAGATATGGTTGGAATACTATTTCTTGGTGCCCAGTCTTATCCTGTGAGGTGAAGGTATGGTTGGACTAGTTCTCCTGGTGCCCAGTCTTATCCTGCGAGGAAAGATATGGTTGGATACTATTTCCTGGTGCTCAGTCTTCTCCTGTGGGTGAAGTTATGGTTGGATACTATCATACCTAATTGGGATGGTATGAGATAGCTCTCCTGGTACCCAGACTTCTCCTGCGAGGTTGAAACACCTATGTTAATATCCTAGCCTGGTCGAGCTTGAAACAAATCAAACCCCTTGTATCCAATGATGTATCTTGTGCTAGCGGTTGATCAACCAATGTAATCATAGGTCTATAATTCATCTTATTCCTACTCTATTCCTCTTCTCTTATTTATAACTCATCTTCTCTTAGTGTTAATGTATTTTTAGCACTCGTGCATGTTATTGCATTTCTGATGCAGGTTAGTTGTGTGTGGTGCTGAGAGCCACAGCTGTGATTGGAGTGTAGGTTCTTAGCACTCCTTTGAACTTTAGATATACATATTGTTTAGTCTAATAGATTTATTAGACTTGTTGTTTATCTCTATTAGATATTTTTAGTATCTTCGGTATATATTATTGTATCGTTAGAAATTGTTATATCTTATTATTTATTATCAATTTGTTGATTAGTATGTTGTTTAGCCTTGTGGGGTTATAGTGAGTTGTGGTTTGCTCACTCTCGCATAACAACATTTCAGATCTGTAGCTGCTGCTATGGTGATCCAGTGGGAGAGCTCAAGTTGTAGGCCTGATTCCCTGTTAGATATTTTGGATCGGTTTGGTTGTATCTTTGAGATAGTTTATTTATTGAGATTGTTGTATTTAACCTGTTAAGGTTTGTAGTATACCTTCTGTTAGCTATTGTTATTGTCTTCTACTGTTATTATATTTTGCTCTGTTTGTGCTAAGTGAAGGATCGAGCCAGAATTTATCTACGGCTCGATTGTTCATTCTATATATCTCTGTGATGTGCTCTCATAGACATCTAGGCCTGAATTTGTTTATGGTTAGGTTGTCTATGGGGTACAGGTTGGCCTTTGTTACACCTCAGGATCCGCATTCTTAATGGTTAATTAGGAAGCCAATTTTGGGGGCGTAACACACTCGACCACAACCACTCATCTATATTAGATGAGTGGCTCTCAAAATTGGTCTTTTATATATAGGGAAATGAGGTGGAAAACCATGGGTCCAATCAGCCCCACTCTTCCTCAAGCTGGCAGTAAACTTTTTCCTCTCTCTCTCTCTCTCTCAAATTCAAAATTTGAACGACCCATCATATCTCCCTCACTCTCATATCACACACACTCTCTCTCTCATTTCACTCTCTCTCACTCGTATCAAACTCTCTCATATCACTCACTCTCTCCCTCTCTCATATCACACTCTCTATCTCTCTCTAATATGCCACATATTTCTCTTTTTCTCTCTCTTCTTTTTTCTCTCTCTGGTGATTCCTCAACCACCAATTACAGAAGAAATCACACTCTCTATCTCTCTCTAATATGCCACATATTTCTCTCTTTCTCTCTCTTCTTTTTTCTCTCTTTGGTGATTCCTCAACCACCAATTACAGGAGAAATCCTCATCACCGGAGAATTCTTATCACAGTGTGAGTCATTTTGTCATTACCAACTCTTCCCTCTTAATTACAGCACCTCTCTCTCTCTATCTCTTTTACTTTGATTTGTGGGTTTTCGATTGTGCTTAACCATTGTTTGGTCGCTGCCAACGGCAAGTTGTAATGTGAGTCTCCGGAGAAGATGTAGAACTTACCCGGAGAAGAAGGGTAACAGTAAAATAACAATGTCGGGTTCGACAATTATTGTCGGGTTCGATAACATGAGGTTCTTTGTTTATCTGGCAACAAGTCATTAACAACAAACAAGCATATAAGAATACATGATAAAATCATATAAACAACTCCAAATCATGAAAGATAGACATGGGAGTTTCCTAATATTGATGATTTCAAACCCCATTAAACATGACAATTATTGCTCGGGTTGCCTCGACAAAATATAAAATGAGCATCCAATATTGTCGAAATTGACAATATATAGATGGGTAAATTGTTCAAAACCCCATTAAACATGAAAATTATTGTTCGGGTTGCCTCGACAAAAAATAAAATGAGCATCCAATATTGTCGAAATCGAAAATAATATTGGATGCTAGTTATCAATATTATTTTTGTTATTGTCGGGTTCGACAATTTCATTGATAATGAGCATCCAATATGTTGGAAAAACCCATGTGCTTTCCTATGGTTTGAATGTCATTTTGGTGTGTTTACTTTTAGTCCCACATTGGATAAGTGAAAATAAGATTTTCACTTTATAATGGGTTGCACACCACTATCATATGTAGCATGTGTAATTAGGTGGTGTCCTTACGCGTGTGTGAGGCGAGTGCGTGAAGGCTTGCAATATGGGGACACCCATGGGCTTGTGTGTAGGACCCACCTAGACTATTTATAAGTCTATGATTCGGCCTTGGGGCCATGGGCTCATGGGGATTTCTAGTTTACACTTAGTCGTTTTTGGGTTTTTATTCAGAAAAATATACCCATCCATATATTGTTGATTTTGGCAATACTTATGATAAAAAAATTACCCATTCATATATTATCGATTTCAACAATTTACCCATCTATATATTGTCGATTTCGACAATATTGGATGCTCATTTTGACCAAAGTGATGCACAATCACAAGTATTATCGAAATCGACAATATATGGATGGGTAAATTGTCAAAATCGACAATATATGGATGGGATTTCTATAATATTGGATGTTCATTTCGACCAAAGTGATGCACAATCACAAGTATTGTCAAAATTGACAATATATGGATGGGTAAATTGTCGAAATTGACAATATATGGATGGGTAAATTGCCTTAGAAGTGGATTGACATATATTGTCGAAATCGGCAATATATGGGCGTAGGGCTAGCTTGTATTGTCCATGCACCATCTATAATCGACAAATTTTGCAATCCATGCATAGGGGTAATTACAACATGGACATTAAATGGATACAGACTGAAGTATAGAACAATATTTATGATTATCTTCCATCACACATGTGCAAGGTCTACATTTTGTTATTTATGATTATCTTGTTCAAGTGGATTGGCTGTATCATCCATTGTAGCATATGGCTTTCTCCCTTGGCAGAGACCCTTGGTGGGTTCGGATGGTTGGGATCTTCTCGCTTCTCTCGTAACCTCTTACTTCTAGATGAATGCATGATTTAGTACATGGTAGAACAATATTTATGGAAACAAATAGCTGAAAATTGTGAGAATCAACACCCAAAAACAGATATGAGAATCAGCACCCAAAGGCAGATCTTGAATGGAACCTTTAAGCAATTGTTTGAGAGAAAATCAACACCAAAAATCATATCAAGACCAAAAATTGTAAAAAAAATTAGACGCAGGTGTTGATTCTCAAATTAAAAGGTTGGGGACGATGAAGTCGTGTGGAGGTTTGATTGTAGAAAGAGAGAGAGAGAGAGTGAGACATGAACGGTGAGAGAGTGTGATATGAGAGAGAGAGAGAGAGATATGAGTGATTTTGAATTTGAAATTTGTGAGAGGGAAATTTGTGTTGATGATGTCTACTGCCAGCTAGAGGGATGAGAGAGAGAGGGAGAGTGGGGTAGGTTGACCAAGCTTTTCCACTTCATTTCCCTATATAGGAAAAGTCTAATTTTAAGAGCTACTCATCTAATAGAGATGAGTGGTTGTGGTTGAGTGGGTCCTTAGTGTTTGAGACTTGAGTGTCTCTAAATCCTTCCCCTTTAATTTTACCATTCGTAGTATGTATATCTTATTTTACAGATGGAAGAATCGAAGAATGGTGATGAGAAAGTTGATGATGTTGTTGAAGAAGAGGATTCAAAACAGCCAACTGTAGTGGTGTATTATATTGGAAAAAAAGATGTACAACATGACAATGAGGTATTCGCTGAGCAAGAGGACTCATAACCTCAAGTTACCTGACTGCAACTAATATTTATTTGTATTGAGCTATCCATAATATTAACATCACCTATCCATACTATTTTTTAAAATTTGTTTCTTCTTTAACCTTTGTTGTACACTATAGTGGTTGCAGAGGTAGCTAAAACTGTATAGTATTCTTCAACCAGGAGGAAGTTGTTGGTGAAGCTTATCAGGTAACTTATCATTTGTTTGATATTGACTTCTTATTTTCTTCTTTTATTTTACCATATCTTGTATCACTCTAATCATTTGTAGTCTGTTTATTTACAGGCTAGTGCTGACCAAACAGCTGTTGTATCTGTTGAGGAACAGACTCTGGAGGTTGAAAAAACTGAAGATGAAGCTAGTCAGGTAACTTATTTGTTCTTTGCTGGTAACTTCTCATTTTCTTCTTTTATTTTCCCATATCTTGTATCACTCTTATCATTTATAGTCTATTTATTTACAGGCTAGTGCAGGCCAAATAACTGTTGTATTTGTCGAGGAACAGACTATAGAGGTTGCACAAACTGAAGTAGTAATCTCCCATCAGAAGGAAGATGTTGTTGAAGCTAGTCAGGTAACTTATCATTTATTTGTTGGTAACTTCTCATTTTCTTCTATTTATTTTCCCATATCTTGTATAACTCTTATCATTTATTGTCTGTTTATTTGCAGACTAAAGAGAGTAAAGATGAGGTAAAATAGAATAAATAGGAGGTGTTTGAAGGCAAGGATAATGATAATGGAAATTTAGAGAATAAACCAGACCCTGAGCAAGTAATAAAATAAATGGTTGTTTACCAGACCAATGTATGAAGTACTTTTAAACCAAACAACTGGTTTATTACTCATTTTCATGTAATAAACACATTTATATTTCTTTTTCTTATTTCGACATATCTATTCCAGCTTGTTTTAATGGAGTCAGAAGTGGATGTCACCTTAAAGAAGAGGCATGCACTAACTTAGGAAGAAATTATTGAAAGAGCCGTAAGAATGGTTTGTGAAATGAACCGATTGCATGCTCACCTTGACGAGCTTCTTCCGGGAGTATTATTGGAATCTTTTATTCAAAAACCCATCTCACAGGATGAGAAAAACCAGGTAGACCAAGTCTGGTCACTAAGGAAAGATGGATTATCTCATGAAGCTAAGAAGGATAAAGTAGTACCTATATGAGGATAGGTGAAAAAACTGTTTGCATTAACGGTCTCTGCACCTTATATCCAAATCAATGGTTGGACAATAAGGTATTTATATCATTTATTTTATTTCCTCTGTCATTTGTACAAGAGTCTCTACCATTTCTTTTTTACATTGTCTGTCATTTATTAGTTTACACTTTATCATTAGTTTTGCCTTTGTTGTCATTTGTAATATTAAACATTATTATTTTTGTTATCTAATTTGTCATTTTCTTTTCCTGTTCAGGTCATTAATATGTACATTAAAGCCCTGATTCAATATTTTGACACACAACAACGTACCCGCCCAGATAGCGAAAGGATTGTGCTGGCAGATATCTTTGCCTGCCAATATATTGGCAGGGCTTTTAATGTCTGGACTTGTAATATGTCCTCTCTAGAAGGTGTGGAACTGAAGAAGAAATCAATTTGGGAACAAATTTCATCTATGCAATGGGATCGTATATTTTCTAACTGCATCCATCGAGGAGACTTAAAAGTAGTCAATTCAAAATTAATACTCATTCTCTGGAATATCAATGACAACCACTGGGTCCTTTGTGTTGTGTCCTTTAAGGCAAGAAAAATATGCATCGACGATTCAATGGTGGATTCAAAAATTACAAATGCACGGAAGAAGATAAAGTTATCTCCTGGACACGAACTTATTGAAGATCAGATATCAACGATCCTCCCCAAAATGTTGATATGGAGAGATTTTGCTGATAGTAGTAGGCCACCTACTGGTTCAGAGGTAAATGATTATGGTCTAAACTCCAAATGGACAACTCGTTTTGGGAAATGTCCAATATAGCCAAATGGTAATGACTGCGGGGTTTATATGCTTGTCTTTATGGACAATCTCCTAAGGGGAATAAAATTTCTAGATCTGATAAACGATAATGAATGCCGTTACACAGTTGCTTATGATATGTTGAGGCTGGGAGTTGCGCTGGAGGAGATTTTGAAACTTCAATATAAATTTTGTTGTGATGTATAATCTATGTAATTTTGTAAAGTTTTAAACAAGTAATATCATTCATTTATATAATTTTTCTCATTTGTTATTCGTATGTTACATATTTGTTAGAGTGGCTAGTCTGTATAGTAGGATTATTATTAATTTTTCATTTCTTATATATGATTTGACATTTGTTATTAGAGATTTGTCATTTGTTATTTATGATATATCATTCGTTATATATTATTTTGCATTTGTTATCTGTAATTTGCCATTTGTTATTTATGATATATTATTCGTTATATATTTTTTGTTTTGTAGAAAGACAACATTTGATGTAAGTGAATGGTCGATTTGGTTCAAATGAATTGTGATTGTTTTTAAGTAGACAACATATATTCTTAAAAATACGATTATTCATTTGTTATAAATGATTTTTTATTTGTTGATTATGATTTGTCATTTTTTGACTTTGATTTATCATTTTTTATATAAAATTTATCATTTGTTAACTAAAATTGGTCTATTTGGTTCTTTGAACATTTGTTTTGTGTTTGTATAATAGTAGACTTTATTTGTACTTAAAAAATTAGGTATCAATAATTTGTCATTTGTTAGCAATAATTTGTCATTTGTTAACTAAGTATGGTCTATTTGGTTCTTTGAACATTTGTATTGTGTTTGTATGATAGTAGACTTCATTTGTACTTAAAAAAAATTAGGTATCAATAATTTGTTATTTGTTAGCCATGATTTGTCATTTGTTAACTAACTATGGTCTATTTGGTTCTTTGAACATTTGTATTGTGTTTGTTTGTTTGTAAACTTCATATGAACTTAAAAAAATTAGGCATTAATAATTTGTCATTTGTTAGCAACAATTTGTCATTTGTTAACTATCTAGAGTCTATTTGGTTCTTTGAACATTTGTATTGTGCTTGTATGATAGTAGACAACATTTATAGTGAAAAAAACAATTTATCATTTGTTGACAATAATTTGTCATTTGTCAGCCATGATTTGTTATTTGTTAACTATTTATGGTCTATTTGGTTCTTCGAACATTTGTATTGTGTTTATTTGTTAGTAGACAATATTTGAACTTAAAAAAATTAGGTAGTTGGATCAACATTAGCAAGACCCAGAATTCGTACTCCGTGTTCACAAGGTATACCCATCATTTTCCATCAGCGACAAGAATACGTACAATCTTCAATATTTACTGAATCGGTTCTGCCATAACTAGTCATCTGAAAATGGTGATGTGATGTACGAATCCTGCTGGTTAGTGAATCTGCCACAAACTTTCTGCTTTCACAGTGATCCGTAGCCCATGGTGTTAAGCGAGCTTGAATCTTCTCAGCTTCCTCCCTATACGTGTAGAACATTTCCAAACATATTCTACGCAATTTCTCAATAAGCACATGGATAGAGAGATCTCTTACTTTCAAAATAGCGTTATTCCAACTCTCGACATGATTTGTGTAAGCGACTCCGTATCTGAAAAAATGACAAACCATAAAAGTCAAATGCCAAATGAGAATAAAGAAATGACAAATGTGATAATATAACTGTAAAAGGAATAATAAAGAACTAATGAGAAATAATGGGGAAAAATGACAAATAAGAATCTAATTTGAGTTACAATAACATTTTTTGTTATCATAAATGATAAGTTGAGCAATAAAGAGTGGTAACGTACTTACTCATTGGAATGTATAGATTAGACCATGTTTCTTTGGGAATACCTAGTATGTATTGGAGACCCACTGGATCTGTATTCCAGATAATATTCATGTATTTATCGAAATCAATGCTGGTTAGGGCCTCTGCTACCATCCTAAATGCGATCATCGTGCTTTCGAGGGTAGTTTTAATGTTGTTAGATATGTGGAAGGCGCAAAAGTATAGATTACAAATGGAAACACCTTGGGTACAACATTAATAATTTTGGGGTTCCTGTCAGAGATGACGACGAATCTAGTGTCATAACCGTGAAAATTAGACCCAAACATCTCCAGAAAGTATGTCCAACTTTCTGTGGTCTCCGAGTCTGTTATCGAAAGCGCAAGTAGAAAAATATGATTACTTGGGTCAATGGCGAAGACTGTTAGTAGAGTCCCACGATATTTCCCTTTTAAAAAAGTTTTGTCAATCACAACAACTGGTCTCAATAGTTTAAAAGTTTTTTTGGGGGACCAAAACACCAAAAATACTTTGTGAATCTCTTATCCTTACAATTCGTAGTTTGTATGTCAAATACAAAATTCGGGTCAACCAAGCTCACTTCCGCAAAGTAGCTCGTAAGAAGTTGGTATGCGTGCTCAAAGCTGCCTCACAGCTGAAATAATTACGTATATCAAATACAATTGTGGAAAAGACAAATGATAAACAGTATTTTACAAATGACTTGTATGGCAAGTACAAATGACATAGTGAGTCGACCAAATGATTTGAGAAAAAATGATAAACAATGTTGTACAAATGACTTGTATAGGGGAATAAATGATATATAAAGTGATGATACCTCAGCGTGGGATTTTTCTTTCGCACGCCAAGCAAGATTGTATGTTACATCAATATTGTGATGAATTTGCATATCATCAATAATTCCGGAAGGTTTGTAGTTTGGGTCTTTTTGTAGTTTTTGCTTGATTATAGAAGCAACTTATCTACTAGACTCTGCCTTATACGCATTCCCACCTTCAGTTTATACTCGGATGCAAGTATACACGGGGCAATAAGTACTTACTCTAAATAGGGCATAACCGAGCAACTTTGTCGCATAAATCCGCCGATAACATTTATGACCTTTGCAACGTACCGCAATTTTATATTCGTTGCTCAGAACGTGTTCGAGATTGAACTTGTTTACAACTGCATAAGCTCTTATGTGATTCTTGAGTTCAATCCTATCTCGATATAGATCACCAATGTTAAACTCTTTACTGAAGTCATAGGGATCCTCCGTGTACGCAGCAGATTTGAATAAAAAATTCAGGAGATCTTTTACCTGTTCTGGCTGTGGCTCAAACCAAAATTTAGCTGAACAAATGGAAAATATTCTACTTAGCATGATAGAAATTGGATAAGAAATGTTAAAACAGAGTACATAAATGACAAATTTTGCGAATTGCCTGAAGTTTCAGTTTGTCCAATGATAGGTTCGAGTTCAATTGAAAGAGGAACATTAGTTAACATAGGTTCATTTGAAGGAGGAACATTAGTTAACACATGTTCATTTGAGAGATGAATACTTGATTGAGGAATAAAAGGTTCATTTGAGAGGGGAACATTAGTAGGGATAGTTTGAAAAGGTTCATTTGATTGAGGAAGATTATTTAGCACAGGTTCATTTGTGAGATAAACATTTGATTGAGGAATACTAGGTTCATTTGAGGGAGGAACATCAGTATGGATAGTTTTGAAAGAATTATTTGATTGAGGAACATCATTGTCATCCATAAAGGTTCAAACCTGCATGGATCAAGCCCTATGCTGTTTCTTTCAGGGTAACCCCTGTATTCAGGTTTAGGATCAGGAAATGAGTTATGAAGTAATGGTCCCCCAGCTTTGGTGGTGGATAAGCATTTACCTGAACCAGTATCTTTGGTGGTGGACAACCCTTTACCTGAAGAGCAAAAATCAGAAATAAAGTTCTGGGAGTTCTAGGAAGGTACCCTAAGGTCATTAACAATCCATATGTGAAAGGGTATGCCGAGATTGGTTTTATGCATATTGATCATTACGGTAAAGTCCTGGACTGATGAAATTGCGCATGCACAACCATGGACGAAGTTATAAAGCTTACTGTCCTCAAGACAGATTTCGCTTGTTTCTTCAAGGAGTTTAACAAAATCTTCGTATGAGGAGTGCTCTCTTAGTGAGGTAAGTTTCGTACTTCCTCTAACATAACAAACGATTGATCCAATCTTTAGACGTACGATATCCCTACCAAAATATACAATAGTATAAAGCTGAACTCAATTCATCCCTGAAGCAAATGATATAAATAAACAAATCCGGTGATAAAGTAGCAAAAAATAAATGAGAAAAATGATATAAACCTGAACTTCAGCAATCCCTCGAACAAATGATAGGAATCCTGAAATTAATGATATCAATGAACAATTCCGGTGATATAGTAGCAGAAGACAAATAATTAAAAAGGCAAAAAAAAAAATGATTATGTACAAATTGTATCATCTTGCATAACATCTTTTCTTAAGATTAATGGGACAAATGGTGATACGAATACACAGTTAGAGATGATAGATACAGAGTTAGAAATGATATTTACTGCAACGATTATTTTAAAGGCCGGAGAGAAGGATAACAACGGTCTTTGGCAACGAGAATAACATATGATAACAACAATCTTTTCCTCCCCAATGACCTCTGTGTGAGGACTTTAGCGAATGCAGAATAATAGTTAGAAGACTTGGCACATGAAGGAGACAAACAGTACATCAGGGAGAATCTGCTTTAATTTTTGTAGAAGCTTTGTTGTTAAAGAAGAAGAATAATAAGAAAAAGAAGCTTTGATTTTTAAGGTTGGTAGTGTATTTAGGGGGGAATCTTCCCTCTTATTACTATTCTTATTACTGTAGCTGATTAGACTACTCAACAACTCCAGTTGGATTGTTTCTCATTTTTTTATACATTATTTATCATTTGTTATGCGATATTTTTATCATTTGACCATGTTTATCTTTGTAATTGGTTTGGTATAACTTTTTCATTTGTTGAGTAATCTTTATGAGTTGGTAAATTTATTACTGTAGCAGATTAGACTACCCATCAACATTTAATATTAAAGAATAGGGTGGCAGTTAGGGGGTAGTAGGTGGGACCATTATTGATTTGTTAATTTTAGTATCCATTTTGGAAGAGGCTTGCCAAAGTATCGATTTTGTAAAGATGGCAAAAACAAGTATTTATTATCATAATTTCCGTTTTTGTAATGCTGTTATGCTGAGGTTTATTATTATGTTGTGTACGCTTGAGGTTTGAGGCTTGGTATTTACACTCAAAAATTCAAAACATTGATCATTTGCCAAGAAAGTATTTGTGCATTGGGTTCTTATTATCCTGAGCTAAATGTGCATCAAGTTTTTTTCACAAGAACAATCTGAGGTTTGTATTAGTGTGGCTTGAACCATTAAGGTTTGTTGCAAAAAGAGTAAAACCAACTGACTTTTCTTGTAACATTTTAGTTTTATTTGGGAATTAAAGTGCAGGATTGCTCTCTCAGTAGAAGTTCTATTCCTCAAATCTTGAGACATTTTCATGTCATTTCCATTATTTAGCTTTGATAAGGAGGGTGTTATCTTGTCCCCCTTTATCATGGCGACCAGAGTTAGCAAGAAAGAGCGTGAAAAAGGTAGAGGAAGCCTCAGATAGAGATTGAAATGGAGTTTCAGGGCTATCCATGCATCGACTATGATACAGATATATATGACTGAACAATAGTGTTCAAAAGTTACAATTAGGCCTTAAAAATAAAAACTTAATAATTCCATAAAAAATTGCTTATGGACTAGGCCCAAATATATAATATATCAACGATGATACATGTTTAGAATAAGAAATCGTCCATGGGTGGTGCATAAACTATCAGTAATGGTAGCCGGTGGTGGATGCTGCAGCGACGGAGGCTGCAGTGAGACTCAATGGCCACTGACGTATTCTAGAAACTGCCGAGAAGGTTCATGAGTTGAGGAAGGTCCATGGGTCAGAGTATGAGCCCAATCCACTTGTAGTTTTTGGGCATGGAAGGCAAAACATAATATGTGGATGGGGAGGGCGGTGAGCGTAACAAAATCACGCCCTTACAATATCGCTGGTAATATGATGTAAAGCCTATTTGGTTATTCGACACAAGATTATCGCTATTACTTCGTTTAGTACAACGGATTTTTTTTATAACAGACATTTTGGTGATTTAGATGACTAGCCACAAATTTATGTATGAGAGTAAAGCTTAAAAAATCAATGGTCCACAACTGTAGAAATACTAGGGTCGAGTATTGGAGGAACAATCCCCGTATAGGAGAGCTATAATCCATTAGAAACAATCGAAGGATGAAAATGATACACATATATATTGATACCTATCAGATCATGTTTGTTATGTGAACAATGAGAGACATGAAATATTCATTTTGGAGTTTGTTTTATTTAGTGTCTAAAGTGAGTGTCAGCACTATCTCGTGGTTATCCGGCGTTAGTGAGTGCACGTGGAGCGACTACAGTTGGACTAACACTGAATAGGCAAGAGGGTTTCTATCTCCTTGCACTAAATATCAAGCCTAAGTAATAACTATGTCCTTTACAAGATAACAAAACTTCTATTCAAATAGATTTATTTCTATTCGAATAGAACTCGGAATATTTCTATTCGAATAAATTTTGTTTGTATTAGATTAAAATGCCTCAGTCAGTTTTTATTCGAATAGATTGGCTCAGCCTAATTTTTAGTCGAATAGATTTATTTCTATTCGAACAGAGAACGTGATTTATATTTTCTAATAAAAGACAACTTTCATTTTTTCAAACTTCACTTCTTCAAAAATCAATTTTTCCAAGGGCTTGTTTTTTAGAGTAAGGGGAGATTACTCTTGAGAGATTCAAGAAAGATTTAAAATACTTATATCTTAAATCATTCATCATTGATCAAGAAACCTTCATTATGTATTGAAGAAATTGAGCGATTAAAGCTTTGAAGCTTTGGTGCGTTATCCGAGGTGAGGCATTGCGCGGTTGCTTAGAGCTTGATTAGAAGAGAAGTAACCACGGGATGTGTTTTTCGAGTCTATAAGTAGTCAATCTCTTGTAATTCTTTTTTATAGTAGATTGTTTAGCTGTCGAGTGATTCAACAGTGACCTGTGGGTTTTTCTCCTAAGAAAGGTTTCCCACAGGGTTAAAAATCTTTGCCCGTGTCTTTATGTTTCCAACTGCTTGCTTGACATTAGATAATTGAAAAAACTTGATTTAGGTTAAGCGTAGACCATTAATTCAAAGGAATTATGACCTATCTATTTAGACCTAAAATAATCGAAATTGGTTAGTCTCAAGCATCTAGGAATTTCAATTGGTATCAGAGTGGTCACGCCTCCAGGTTTAACAACCTAAGCATGGATACCAGATAGTTCGTTTGAGAATAATGAGTTCCAAAAAGTTTGGAGGTCCTATAAATCGCCCTCCACTTTTTGATGGCAAAAAAACCCATACTGGAAAGTCAGAATGATTGCATACTTACAATCAATCAGAGAAGATGTATGGATTGCTATTGAGGATGGATGAACACCCCCTACTGTGATGCGAGGTCCACCAGGGAGTGCTTTTGTGGTCCTTAAACCTAGGAACCAATGGTCAAAAGAGGAAAATAATACTATTGGTTATAATTCTAAGGGCCTTAATGCTATTTTTATGGCTGTGAGTCAAAGTGAGTTTCGACATATCTCTGCATGTACCACTTCTAAAGAAGCTTGGGACATCCTAGTTCGAACTCATGAAGGTGATGATGCAGTCATAGAAAGTAATCTTCAAATGCTTACTACGCAATTTGAGAATATCAGAATAAGTGAAAATGAACCCTTTGACGAGTTTTATGCGAGACTAAGTGATATTG
The DNA here is from genome assembly GCA_014058105.1 of Kingdonia uniflora. Taxonomy (NCBI): domain Eukaryota; kingdom Viridiplantae; phylum Streptophyta; class Magnoliopsida; order Ranunculales; family Circaeasteraceae; genus Kingdonia; species Kingdonia uniflora. The sequence goes on from JACGCM010000917.1 coordinate 99,994, forward strand.
TAAACACTAGTACCGCATTATAAGTAGCGTATTCCGATATTCAAATAGTTCATAAATTTCTAAGATCATTTCCTAAGAGCTTTAGATCCAGACGTAATGTTATCAATGAAGCACAATATCTTAAGAAAATGAAACCCGATACATTGGCTGGAAAATTGCGAGCGTTTGAACTCGAGATGAGAATGGAAAACCCCAAGAAGAATAAGAGTGCTGCTTTCAAGTCTTCATCTCACTCCTCTTCTTCTAAAGGTTCCAAAGAGGTTGATCACTCATAGATCTCAGATAATGATGAAGGTTCGGATATAGATTCATCAATTGCCCTTATTAGTCAACAATTTTAAAAAATATTGAAAAAACTTCAATTTCAGAAGCAAGGGCAATCTATAAACTATAAACCAAGACCTCATGATCGGGTCAAATCTTATAATCGGCTGACCAATAATGATACTGACCTTGGTCAAGTTGAATGTTACAAATGCCACATGTTTGGTCACTATTCCCATAGCTGTCCTAATAAAAAATCTGGAACAACTCATAAAGCTATGAATATCAGTGTTACTTGGGATGACAGTGATGATGAACATGATAACAATGAGAGTAATCCCCAAGAAGTTGATAATAGACCATATTGTGCATATCTTACGATTTTTAATTGTGGTAATAATAAGTTTTATGCTTTTGAACTTGAAAATTCTGATGAAAATCGGAGTAATCAAGAACAAAATGAGTTTGAGGAGTTTGAGGACCCGCATCTTGAGGACTTGTATGCTCAGACTCTCGCCAAGTGTATTAAACTCAATAAAATTAACAAAGTCTTTAAAGACTAAGTTAATACACCTGCGTGCAAACTTCAAGGCAAAACTGGGAGTACAAGTCACGAGATAGAGGTTCTTGAGAATGAGAAACAAGGCCTACTTGACAAAGTTATGTTTTTAGAAAAATAAGTTAATGATGCAAAGGAGAAAATAAAATCAACTTTGGACGAACTTCGTTCGGCCAAGCTTGATGTAGTTCTATCTCTGCAGAAACTTGAGAAGTTCTGTCATGGGGCCAAGAATATTGATAAAATTTATGTATGGGAAAGACGGATAGTGATAAAAGGGGTCTAGGATATGAAGAACCTCTTCCTAATGCCAAGACTTCTCAAATCACAAAGTCTGTGAAAGTAACTGCGTCTACTTCAGTGCCTAAATATAACATGATATCCACTACTCATAATCACCCCAAACGGGTCTCTTACTCTCAAATTTGTTACTGTAGGATATGTGGTCGAAAGGGACATATTGCATCTTACTGTAGATTTGTTGGACCCTATAAACCATATGCCCGCCCTTTCAATGGATATAGATATAATTCTAATGTGATTACTAATAATGTGAAAAATGAGAATATGTCTAGATGGTTTGCATTGGAAACTACAGGTCAAAGAACTTTTCGAAGCATTTGGGTTTGAAAGATGGATTTGGCTCTGATAAGGTGCAATGTTGCACTAACTGCTTTAAATACGTTCAAGTCTGTTTAATGGTATATGGATAGTGGGCGTTCCCATCATATAACTGGTGATGGGTCCAAGCTGAGTCACCTAGAGAACAGGGAGGCGATATTACTTTTGGTGATAGGAGTACATCTCCCCCATCACATCTCCTGTGGTAGGAAAGGGAAAGGCCGAAGGACTTGGTACTCCAGCAATTGATAATATTATCTTGGCTGTGGGGCTGAAGGTAATTCTTCTTAGTGTCAGTCAACTATGTGATACAAATCATATTGTTACATTTTCCAGAGGTGGATCTAATGTTTTGAACTCTCAAGGACAACGTGTGATGTATGCCGCTAGAACCGTTGATAACTGTTATGCTATTCAACAAGAAGCTATACTGTGTAACAAAGAGAAATTGAGTGATGTGGACTTATGGCATCAAAGGTTGGGATATATAAACTTCAATGATTTATCCAAGATTACAAGTAAAGAGCTGATTCGGGGAGTACCGAAGTTAGAAAGATTGAGCAACGTGGTGTGCGGTCCTTATCAAATTGGCAAGCAAATAAAGAGCTCTCACAAGAAGTCTAACAATATTGCTACTACTCGAATTCTTGAGCTAATACACATGGACTTGATGGGTCCTATGAGAACGGCATCCATGGAAGGTAAAAGTTATATTTTTGTAATGGTGGATGATTTTTCTCATTATACATGGATAACACTTTTGAGAGAGAAGTCTAATACTTTTGAAGAATTTTGTAATATATCGCTTCGAATCCAAAATGAGAAAGATTGCTCTATTGATAAAATTCGAAGTGATCGTGGAGGAGAGTTTAAGGATATTGGGGTGGTTGAGTATTGTACTTCTAATGGAATTAAGCATGAATTCTCTGCTCCAATCACTCCACAACAAAATGGGGTTACAGAGAGGAAGAATAGAGTTCTTCAAGAAATGGGACGAGTCTCACTTCACAGTAAGGATCTTCCTGCACACTTTTTGGGGGGGGGGGCATTCATACTGCGTGTTATACTATTAATAGAGTGTATCTATGTCCACTTACTCTAAACACGCCCTATGAACTGTGGTTTGGAAATAAACCAAATGTCAACTACTTCTGGGTTTTTGGGAGTAAATGTTTCATCTTTAAAGATCGGGAGAACATTGGGAAATTTGACTCTCGGTGTGATGAAGGTATTTTATTAGGCTACTCAATAAATAATAGAGCTTTTTGAGTCTACAATTTGAGGACCAACGTGATGATGTTGTCTTGTAATGTGGTTGTGGATGATACATGAACCATTGGTCCTGCAGATGTGAGCGAAGATGATAGTACAACGAAAAATCTTAAAATATCAACTAATGATATTCTTTATCGAGCCCTACTCCACCACCCCCTCCCGCCCCAAGTATACTACAACCTGAATGGTTCCAAGTTCGTAAGGATCACTCAAATGCCGATATCATCGGGGATGCTACCTCTCAGGTTCAGACTAGAAGCCAATACCATGAGACGATGCACTGTGTTTGTTATGTTTTTGTGGTAGAACCATCTACGGTAAATGAAGCTCTTTTGGATAAATATTAGCTACATGCAATGCAAGATGAGCTTTGCCAGTTTCGACGTCAAGATGTTTGGGATTTGGTTCTACGTCCGTCAGGCACAAATATTATTGGGACTAAAAGGGTTTATAAGAACAAATATGATGAACTTGGGAATGTAATTCGAAGCAAAGCTAAATTGGTTGCTCAAGGGTACAATCAAGTAAAAGGAGTTGATGTTGCTGAAATATTTGCTCCTATTACAAGGCTTGAGTCTATTCCCCTGCTGTTTGCTCTTGTTTGCAATCAAAAATTCAAGTTGTATTAGATGGATGTAAAGAATGCTTTTCTAAGCGGCCTCTTGGAGAAAGAAGTGTATGTGGCCCAACCAAAAGGGTTTGAAGATCCTCATCATCCCGATCACGTGTTCTACTTGAAGAAGGCCATTTACGGTTTGAAGCAATCCCCTTGAGCATGGTATGTGTAGGGGCATGATCTTCGTTGAGAAGCGAAGATAGCTCTTAACAACACGAAGGTCAACCTCTCATCAAAGATATACAAGTATATGGCCTAAAAAGAGATTAATTATAGAAAAAAACTTGCATAGAGGCCCAAATGTGACTCTCTACGACCTTTGATGAGGATTTTTAAACTGTGATTCTATTACTGATGAGTAATAATAAAGATCGAATACAGTTTGCAAGTGATCGAAGGTAAAAAGCATAGGGTTTGGTGTAGATTTTTCTAACCCCCTCTTGGTTTCCCCTCTCTCTTATTTATAGTGACATAAGAGGCTGAGTCGCCAAGAGTGGGCCATGCTACATGATTACAGTCCGGGTTTTCCGGCGGCGACATTTATTTTAGATATCCCTGTCACTGTAGCTAAGAGACCAATTAATGCGCCGTCCAATCCGTTTGAGCTGACTACTAGTCTCATCACACTTCTGCTATTCGTGCGTTCAGTCGAAGAATAACTGCTATTATGTGTTGATCCATTCTCAAAGGTTTATCTGATATTATTTGTTAACCCGTTCTCAAAGGTTTATCTGATGCCGAGGCTTCGACTACAAGAGTTTCTTGAGGGGATTGATTCTGAGTCGAAACAGTCTTCGATATGTTCGAGTAGGATACGAAGTAGACTTTGAGTGAGGAGGTCGAAGGCAGCGAGTAGGCTACCACATTCGCCCCCTCTCAGCAAGGGTCTCGAAGCCAGGTAGAGAATGGGGGGGGGGGGTAATTAAGAGGTCTAGGTGGGTAAAAAGTAATAAATTGGGTGAAGGCTATAAAAATTGGTTCTTGTGCGGGGATATCTTCTTCCATCTTCAGCATTTGCTCTTTTCTTCATTCTGAATATCTGAATGGATTACCCGCCCAATACCAGTTATCAGAAGAGGATGGGGTTTGCCCGTGATCGTCGTGTAGGGCAGAAAATGGCGGAGCTGCACATGAGGTTTTTTGGACAACATGATCTGAATTGGGACATGTCGGATCTTGTGGACGAGAGGCCAGAGGAGTTCATCAATGGCGAACCGTACGCCTATCTCTGGGAGCAATTGAGGTCGTGCTTTACGACTGAGCAGAGACGTTACCTTTTCTTGATGGCATTAGCTGAGAGCCTTGCCTGTGCAGAGGAGATCATCGAGGAAGAACTTGCGGCGAGCGGAGCTGGTTCTTCCGGATGTAGGGCGCTGGGTTGATGCTGTGAATGTTGTGGTATTATTTTGTGTAGTTTCTGTTTTGTTTTGTGGAAGCAAGTTATTTTGAGTTTGTGGTGGTAAAGGAAAAAAATGTAATTTGTTTTTCTGTATTCGGTAATTAAAATGGACATAATATTTTGCTCGTGTCTGTATTTCTGTTAGATAATGTAGACGAATGTAAACGACTACTCTTCTAGGCGCGAGGTATAAAGATATGCTCGAAGAAAATTATGATCAAAGGTTGATGATGGGCTATTGTGAAGATCGAGTCTTACGTTGGTTGAATGTTCGATGCTGGAGATATGTTCGACTGGGAATCGTTGGGGAGGAGGTTTAAACGCAGGTACAGACGGATCAGTTATGTCTTGGAAGTTGGAGAGGTTACATGTTGACTTTTCATCGTTGGGAATTGAAGGTTACCATTAATTCGGTTAGGGAAGATGGAAAGTTTTTGTGAGTTTAGAGGTATAAAAAGGGGTAAGGAGTGAGAAATTTCTTTATCTGTATTGCAGCATTCTTCTATTTTAACTTAGTACTTCCTTTTTATCAATATGGCTGTGAACGTACCGGTTGCTGAATATCAAGCGGCTGTGAGGGCGAGGAGGATTCAGGAGGCCCTGCTAGGTCTTAAATGAAGGTTTGGGATAGAGGATGACATTAACGCTGAAATGCCAAATCTTTTTGAGGCAGAACCTGAAGCACCTCTCTATGATATGTCCTTCGGCTACCCGGCCATCGGTTGTCTCTTCTCAAAGGCTTCGCGGAGGATATAGTGGATCCGGAGGATGAAGCTGCGGCGGCCGCTGTTTCAGAGGAGCAACCTGCTAATTAGATAGGGTTCCCTTTTGTAGTTTTTTATGTTACTGCGTTCATGTGTTTTGTTTCTCTCTTCTTTCCATTTTATTCCATGACTTTTGTAGTATTATCTTCGTTGTTGGAATGAAAAGTTCTTTTGATGATAGTACCAATAGAAATTGCTGTGAACTGCGGGATATAGTAGTAGAATCTAAATTTCAAATATAATACTGTTCGGTATGAGGTCGGTAGTATAACTTTATTGATTGAATATTTGGAATATAAAATTGAACTTGTTGGCATAAAAAAAACTTTGTCGAAACTGAAAATTTTGTCTGAAGGCACAAAGTTTTGACTGGTCGAATGGGGGGTTTGTTGGTATGAGAGATTTAATATATCTGAGGTAATATGTTGAAGATTCTTCAAGGTGTATTCTTGTTGAGTGTTTGAGTTCGGAAGTGTATCGAAGGTGAAGTTTGATTTGACTGGCCGATCTGACAATCTAAACGGCTGGTCTGTCAGAGTGGTACGTGCGTTTAGGGCAGTTTGTTGAGAAGTAATGATTATGTTTTACCCGTTTGACAAAAAAAGTGGTGATGTGACTATTGGATTATGACTGTTTAGTTTCGATCTGGGAGAATAAGGTCCGAGAAGCTTCGGCAGTGCATGTAATTTTGGGTAAACGGGTTGTTCGCACGTGGAAAATGTGAAGGGTACTCTTGTCAAAGCACACTGTTAACCAAAATCTGGGGAGGTGGGGTCGTGGTAATGATAGCGGTTAATAAATCGAGGTGTTTTCGGATTTTTGAAATATATATAAGTGAGAGGTGAGTAATTACTGTGTTAGTTTACTTGCGAAAACCAAAGAGAGTGAGAAGGAGAAGGAAAAGTGCCATTGTGAATGTGGAAGCTGTTAGGGCATCTGAGACTATGATCTCTCTGATTTGGGGGTAGTTCTGCTAATTTCAGGTATGGCATTTGATCTCTGTGAACTCTGTTCTGTTTATTTTTTGTTTAGATAGTAGAGGCGGAACAATCTGTGTTTGTGGTTTAGAAATTGTACTCTAGATGTCGGAGAGGGGAAAAGTTGGGGTTGCGACCCGGTCTGTGAATTGTTTTGGAGGGGGTAGATAGCATGGATACGAAATTTGTCGAGTTTGTCGATCTAATTGTGTGCCTCTTCTTCTGTAGGCTAATAATAGATAACCATCCGGCTTCGAGACGGGCATTGATAGATGAAGAGATTGAAGAAATCGAAGCTAGTATTTCTGGTCAAGCCCCAATGGGTGATGGTAGTGATGTAGAAGTTTTATATATAATAACCGAGGCCCCATAATTAATGGTACTGTCTGCTAAGGAGGTTGTGGTTTCGAGGCGTCGACGGACGATAGTAACTGAGGATAGTGAGGAGGAGGAGGAGGAAAAAGTGTGGGGAGAGAGGGATAATTTAGGGCTGTTGGGTAAGAGAGGGGGAGATAAAGGGCATTGTAGCGATAACGGGGATTCGACTGAGTCGGATGGCGTTGGGGGTCTCGTTGCAGCGAAGGATAGGGTTAGGTTAGAGCGGTTTGCCGCTAAGTTGGAATTGTCGAAGGTGGGGATATTTTTGAGTGTTGCAGGGGCGGGATTGACCTTTAAATCGAATCCTAGGGGCGGGATTATGGCTTATAGGGGCCAAATTCGATTGGGGATGGAGTTACCGCCCCGATGGCTGGTGAAAGAAGTACTGAATTTTTGGGAGGTGGCTCCAGTGCAAATGAACGGGAATTTTTATGAGATGATGAAGATGATAGAGGGGATGAATGTAAAATTGGTTAGTGAGGGCCAAAATTTGATTAAGTGGTTTGATATTGTTACCTTTTACTCGGGGAAGGAAAGTCAGAATCTAAGGACCTATCACCTCCAATGTCACCCGGAGAAACCTTGGTTTTTTGATCTGTGCTCAACGGGTCGAGGGTAGAATAAAGATTTGCTGATAGTGAGAGGTAACTTCAAGAATGTAGAGGATGATGACCCTTATAAACTGCACCATAGGGTATATAATGAAAGTAAGTTTGCTGTGGAAGGTTTTATTATTGATGTGCTTCTAAAATTGGTGATAACTGTGTTTTGTTTTACTGTTGTAGGTCCGGGAAGTTCGACATGGGATAATCCAGTGAATTACATTGACAATCTGTTCAAGGCTAGTGAATACTAGGTAAATTCGATGTTTGATAATCTCAAAATCAAGAGGCAAGGAGGAAGAAGGCCGATTCCCTGCTTCGAGGCGTACCCACTACGCCAAAGCTTGGAAAGAGAAAAAGAAGTGAAGGTTCTTCTAAGAGGTCAAAGGAAATGGGAGGAGAAGAGCTACCGAGGAACTATCAGTTTGTGCTAAGATCGTGCAAGGGGCAACGGTGCCCGATGTGGCTGTCGAGGCTTCGAGGTTGAGGCCAAGGCCAATATCGACTCATGCTGATAAAGGGAAGAGTCGTGCTGCTCCTGAAGCCCCGAAATTACAGCAATCGAAGGATGGCCAATGCAAGAGGCGTAGGGCACTGGGGGAGGATGATACACAGGAGAAGGATGAAGAAATGACAGAGGCGGAACGACAGGAGCAGGCTATTGCTAAGCAATCTTCGATGGTCGAACTCTGGGAGGACGACCTAGATGAGGCGTCGAAGGAAGTAAAGAGGTACATGTTTCAGGTAACTATATACTGCTCCTTGTTGTCATATTCTGAAATGTCTTTTGAATTCTTCGAGTTTTGAGGTTCACTGACTGATTGAATATTTTAGCAGACGAATGCTTGGGTGCGAACGTGCAGCAAGGCTATGAAGTTGGTAAAAGAAAAGTTCTGGCAAGTAAGGGAAAATCTTGATCTTTCCCATGGGACAGAGGCATCACTGGTGTCTGAGGTGAAGATGTTGAAGCATGAACTTGGGGTTATTACTGAATCTTGTGATGAGAGACTCAAACTTCAGCGGTCGAGGCTAGAGTGGGAGTGGGCTGCGAAGCTTACAGCGTGTGAGAGGGAGAAGGCTGAACAGAAGGTGCGGTTCCAGGGGTAGTACGACGGAAAATGCCAGGTGACTGTGGGGTTGAAGACTTTCATTGATGAAAAGGGGTGTGACCCTGATACACTTGAACCGTACCCTGTGTCTTCAGAATTTGTTAAAGGTGATGAGGTCTCGCTGAAGGGAGTACAGTTGACCGTTGTTCATGAGACAGTTGGAAGTACTGAAGGGGTTAGAGATACTGCTCTCCTTGGAGCACCCAGTAGTGGTCTTGTTGGTGGTGGTGCTGTCGGAGTCTCGATTGAAGCCGCCGAAGTTGCTGATGGTAGAACGTCTGTGGAACAAGAATGTGAGACCGTTCCGGTGTGAGGTGCTTAGAATTGGGGTTGTTCATGTGGTGATTTGTAATATGTTGAACTATGCTGCTGCTGTTTTTTTTTTGAGCTTCTGTAGTTTATTCTGAATATGATGATGTGTGTCTTCTGTCGAACATTCTAAGTCTGCTGAATCTGAGTTTTTGATGTAGTACCTTAGTAGTCATACTATCTTATGCTAACCTTGGAATGTTGGAATTTGCATGCTTATTCTGCCGATTTTGCTTTCTTTAAACTGTTGATGATTGATCTTTGACTTGCTCTGCGGCTGTTGCATTGACAGGTAATATGTAAGATATTTCCTTGATGTTTTCATTACTGTAGCATTGTCGATCCATGTAGAATGTGGATGTAATGTGAATCAAACTCAGTGTGTTCTTTTGGACATCGAAGGCCGAAGCCACAGCGATGTTAAAAACTTGAAATATTTCTAGGTCGCCCCCGAGTATCAGTCGAGGCGAGGGGACGTGATACCTAGGGGAAACCTGAAAATGTGCTGAACTTTGAAGGCCTAAGCCACAACGAAGCATTCGAATTTCCTTCAACGCATTCCCGAGGGTCCGGTCTTTCGACCATCCTTGCCCTTCGAGTTTGCTCGAATGTTGGAAACTTGAGCAATTCAAGGCCCCCCCAAGTATCTGTCAGGGCGAGGGTGGACATGATACCCAGGGTAGTCTAATAAATGGACTGTACTTTGTCGGTTTCAGAGCCTGGACGAAGGAATATCAAATCGCCTCCAATGCATCCCCGAGGGTCCGGTCTTTCGACCATTAGTGCCCCTCGAGTTTGCTCGAATTTTGGAGACTTGAGCAATTCAAGATCGCCCCCAAGTATCTATCGGGGTGAGGGTGGACAAGATACCCGGGGTAGACCAAGAAAATGACTGTACTTCGAAGGCCGTAGCCACAGCGAAAGAATATCGAACTGCCTCCAATGCATCCCCGAGGGCCCGGTCCTTCGACCATCCTTGCCCCTTGAGTTTGCTCGAATTTTGGAGACTGGAATATTATGGAGATCATCCTCGAGTACCAGTTGGATCGATGGTTGTCATGGTATTCGAGTTAAACCAAGTAATTCAAAGTGAAACATGAGATGAAGTATTGGTGACAAAAACCTCGTTTATTGATTATCCTGGATTACATGGGTGGTACATTGGTAGGTAAGGCCTTTTATAAGAGACCAACTGTATTGTGTTCCATGGGTTCGGTAGAGGCTCTTCATCTTTGGTCATCAAGTAGTAAGATCATTTGTTAGTTTTCTAACAGTGAACATCTGGCTTTGGGATTATCGAGAAGGGTGGCGTTGGTAAGGTAATGAAGGAATGGTGTTCGCCAATCATTTAAATCGAGACTCTCACCCCTGGTATTGATGGCATTGATTTCCATCTGGTCGATACTTGGGCGTTTGAGTACTTCGATGTGGAGGGTTCAAGATTCTGTCTGTCCCAACATAGCTACTATGTAGGCGTGGGAATCGGCATGTCTATTTTCTCCTTGAGGATAATGGGTAATTATTGATTTTTCAAGAAATCGGTCCATGCGCTGTCGCACAAGTAAAGCGTAGTCAGCCATGCGACCATTAGCTTGATTTTTTCCTGAGTAATATCTATGAATGAGTTGGGAATCTGTAAAGATGGCAAGTTTTGGAATGTTGAGATCGAGTGCGAGGTCAAGACCATAGATCAGTGCTTCATACTCTGTTTTATTATTGGAACATTCAAAGGTAAGTTTAACTGCTTTTCTATTCGGTCATTAGTCGGTGTGACCAAGACAATACCAATTCCTGAACCATTGGGTCTTGCGGAGCCATCTGTGAATAAAGGCCAACCAGTAAGGGGGTCTCATGGATCTACAACTTTAGGTTGATCTTCCGGTAGATCGTCTTCATGTTCTTCCCAGTCGCAATCTTCAACCGGGAAGTCGGCGAGAAAATCTGCTACTGCTTGGCCTTTCTGAGATATTTGCTTATCGAAAGTTATGTCGTGCTCGCCAAGGTATACAGACCATTATTGTACTCGCCTGAATTTTTCTTTTTTAGTAAGTACTTCGCGGAGAGGGTAACTCGTGATGACACGAACGGGGTGGGACTGAAAATATGGTTTGAGCTTGCGGGATGAATAGACAAGTGTCAGGAGCAATTGTTCAAGTTTGGAATAACGCGTTTTGGCAAGGGTTAGAGTTTTGCTAATGAAGTACACAAGTTTTTGATGTTGGAATCAAGGCGAATGAGTACGGAACTAATTAAAGTTTATGTGACAGCGAGATATAAGGAGAGTGTTTCACCTTCGATAGGGGTACTGATGATGGGTGGGTGGCCAAGATAAGTTTTGAGTTCGAAAAAGACGTCTTTACACTCGGGGGTCGAATTGATCTCAGGGTTGTTTTTCTTTCTTATTTTGTGGGCGCCCTGACTGCGTAAGAGGGAGAAGAGCCAAGCACATCTATCAGAGGACTTGGAAATAAAACGGTTAAGGGCTGCTATTCTGTCAGTCACCTTTTGGACGTCTCTCTTTATTGTGGGTGAGGGCATGTCAATGAGGGCTCGAATGTTGGTGGGGTCGATTTTGATGCCACGTTTACTAATAAGGTGACCCAAATTTTTTTTGAATGAGACACCAAATTAGAACTTCTCTGGGTTGAGTTTCATTTTATAGGTGCGAAGTATTGAGAAGATGTCGGTCAGGTCGTGAATGTGGGTCTATTTTTGTATACTCTTACATAACATGTTGTCGATATAGACTTTGACTGTCTTGCCAAGCAGGGGTTTAAACATAGTTGTGACGAGGCCCTGGTAAGTGGTACCCACATTTTTAAGGCCGTAGGGCATGACATTAAAACAATAAAGGCATTGTTCAGTTATGAAGGAAGTTTTAAGTTGATCTTTTGGGAGGAGGGGTACCTGATTGTAACCCGAAGCTGCGTCCATCATGGATAGGCGCTCGTGTCTAGCAGTGGCATCGAGGAGTGCTGAAATGGTTGGCAGTGGAAAACTGTCCTTCAGTGTGTATTTATTGAGGTCGGTGAAGTCGACGCAGATTCGGATCTTTCCGTTCTTCTTTGGAACTGCCACAATGTTCAGTATCCAGTCAACGTACTTGACTTCTCTGATAATGCCCGTGGCTATAAGCTTGTCTACTTCGAGGTTAACCGCTTCTCGAAGTCGTGGTGCCAGGGTACGCTTCTTTTGTTTGACTGCCATGGAATTGGGAATGAGATCGAGGCGATGGCATGCCAGGCGGGGGTCGACACCAGACATCTCCTGAAATATCCGAGCAAAGATTTCCGTGTTTGCTCCAAGGAAATCTGTAAGCTTGAGGCGTTCGGCATCGCTGAGAAAAGTTCCAATGAATGTTCCTTGACCAGGGCCGTCGAGTTCGATATAAACAGTAAGTTCGATATGAGGGTGGTATCTGTCAAAGTCGATGGGATAGAAAGGTGCAGTGATTGCTATGGGCGTCTGACAATTTTTCTGGTCTGGTCAATTTATAGGTGAGCATATGAGTGGGCGAGACGTTGAGATCCTTTGAGGTTCTACGTACCATCAGGAGTTGCAAAATGAAGGGTTAGGTAATAGGTCGAGGGTATAGCTCGCCTATCATGGAACCAGTCCCGGCCGAGTATACCGAGGTATTCAGATTTCTTGTCGATGGCAAGGCAGCTGGTATGAAAGGTGAGGGGTCCTGTGGTGACAGGTAGGCTGATACGACCGACGACAACTTTGGTAGTCCCATTGAATCCTTTTAACTCGACGTTGGTAGGGGTAATAAATTCAGTTTTCTGCATTTTTTTTACGGTGGGTAGAAATAGGACGTCAGCTGCACTTCCTGTGTCGATGAGCATTGTGTGAAGGGCAATGTTCTCAATCTTAATCATAATTACCAGAGGATTGGAATGAGGGAAACGGATATGCGATGTGTCATAATTGATTAAAGAAATTCCCTCGAGATGTGGGTGACGGCTGCATTCTGGCAGTAGGGTAGGGAATTTTTCCTGGTAAGAATGTTTGTAACATTCGCCGATGCGCTTTCGTTTGCTAGGCGAGCGACCACTATCTATATTGCTGACTTCGATGAAATATGATCGGTAGATATGTACCACGGCTGGGTCAGCAGTAGGGGTGGAGAGGGATTGAAGGTAAGGCCCATCGAAATAACTGGGAAGGTCGGTAACGTACTGGTGTAGACGTCCTGCTCGGAGGATGATTTCGAGAGAATGTTGGAGGGCGAAGCATTTGGTCGTATGGTGACAATTGCATTTGTGATTGGCGCAATAAGGCTCCCCAGGTCTGATTTTGATTGGGAGAGGGATACGCCATATTGGCTCTGACTGAATGTGCGGTAAGAGGGTACTGAGGGGGACGGTGTGTGTAGGCAAGATAGGCTTCGATCGCTACTTGCGAGCTTCAGTACTACTGTCATTATAAGGGCGTTTGCGGCTCTCAGTCTCCTGTGAGGCGGGAGCGATCAAGGGTAGTGGAGTAGGATGCGAATGCTATCGCAATTTGTTAAAGTGGGTAGTATTCGAAGGTTGGGTATGTTTGCGGGATTCTTGGAGTCTTTCGAGGTCGATATAGCCGCTGACCTTTGAGAGTATCTCTTCGAGTGTTTTGGGGTTTGTGGAGGACGAGATGCTCTTTTACTCGACTATGATTAGGTAGAGCATTTGAATATGCGCGGATAGTATTTGCATAGTCGAGGTTCTCTATTTTCCGTGACTCATCGAAGAATCGCTTTGGGAAGGCTTCGAGGGTCTCTGTGCTTGACTTTCTGAAATTAAATAATGCTTCAACTCTGACTTCTCTATCTTTGTTGAAGGCAAACTGGGTGATGAAGAGCTGCGTGTGTTGTTCGAAGCTTCGTATCAAGCCATTTGGGAGATTGTGATACCATCGAAGTGCGTTTTCAGTGAGGCTCGTTGGGAAAAGTCAACATAACAGGTAGTCGGCAGTAGAGTAAAGGCTTATTGAGTTTTGAAATTCGAAAATGTGTGTTTTGGGGTCTGTGTTGCGATATTTGCTGAGCTTGGGGGTACGAAATTTGGGGGGGTATGTTGATGGCGAGTAGGGTGGCACAAATTAGATTGTTGAGGCGGCTCCGTGAGTTTAAGGCTGGGCTTGCGCTGACGCGTATAGCGGGCTGTATCTTGTGGTCGAAGTCTTGTTGCATGGCATATGCAGGAGGGGGAGATTGGTGATGTCGATGGTTACCGGGTCGAATGTGTGGTATATATTCAGCACTGCGCTCCCCGATTCGGTCTCGAGCAGGACGACGCTCGCCTAGTCGGTATTTGACAGGCCGAGGGTGTCTTGATGAATGGAGGGTGGAGTTAGAAGAGTCTTTTGTAGGGTGGATTCTGAGTTGGATAGAGCCAGTGGGGGAATAGTACGGGGAATACCTTCGGCACCGATGGGAGCTGGGGGTAACTCGAGGTTTGCAGAGGGTCCAAGGCGGGTGCGGGCAGATACGCGCAATTGATCCGGTACCTGGGACTGACGGGCAGATTCCAAGGGCTCTGACCTTTAAGTTCTCAGACTGTGTTGCGCAGCTCATCGATTGCTCGATTCTGCCTATTTTCGTTGTCTACTCGACGATTCTGTTCGGTTTCCAACTCCTGGCGGTGGTTTTCTCATTCCTGGTAGAGTTGATGCTGATGGCACTCTTCTGCTTGAGCAATTTGCTGAGATTACAAAGCGACTTGAGTGGCGACTCCGTCAATGGAGTTACCTGCCTGAGTTGAGTTGGCACGGCGGGAAGGGACCATTGAAATGGAGCGGTAAATGGTAGGAAAGAGTGGAAGTTAACAAAGACGAGGTAACTGATAGTGTGGGAAGCATTGACGGTGCCAATTTTAGGGGCCTGATCTTTGTTGAGAAGCGAAGATGGGTCTTACAATACGGAGGTCAACCTCTCATCAAAGATGTACAAGTATATAGCCTAAAAAGAGATTAATTAGAGACAAATGCTTGCATAGAGGCCCAAATGTGACTCTCTACGACCTCTGATGAGGATTTTTAAATTGTGATTCTATTACTGATGAGTAATAATAAAGGTCGAATACAGTTTGCAAGTGATCGAAGGTAAAAAGCATAGGGTTTGGTGTGGATTTTTCTAACCTCTCTTAGTTTCCCCTCTATCTTATTTATAGAGACATAAGAGGTTGAGTCACCAAGAGTGGGCCAGGCTACATGATTACTGTCCGGGTTTTCTGGCGTCGATATTTATTACGGACATCCCTGCCACTGTGGCTAAGAGACCAATTAATGCGCCGTCCAATCCGTTTGAGCTGACTGCTAGTCTCATCACACTTCTGCTATTCAAGTGTTCAGCCGAAGGATAACTGCAATTATGTGCTGATCCGTTCTCAAAGGTTTATTTGATATTATGTGTTGATCCATTCTTGAGGGTTTATCTGATGTCGAGGCTTCAACTACAAGAGTTTCTTGAGGGGCTTGATTCTGAGTCGAAACAGTCTTCGATATGTTCGAGTAAGATACGAAGTAGACTTCGAGTGAGGAGGTCGAAGGCTGCGAGTAGGTTACAATAGTATGAACAGCTCTCAAATTTTCTCTTAGCTAAGGGTTTTGTTCGAGGGGGAGTTGATAAATACTATTTATCCAACGGAAGGGAGGTATGGTGCTCGTTGCACATGTATATGTAGATGATATTGTGTTTGGATCTACTTTGAGTTCACTAACCACTTTATTTACAACGTTAATGAAAAGTGAATTTTAGATGGTCATGGTTGAGGAACTAACTTACTTCCTAGGTGTCCAAATACGTCAAGTGGAGAAAGGAATGTTTATTTCTCAATCCACGTATACCAGGGATCTTGTGAAGAAGTTTGGTCTCTCTTCTGTAAAGTTAAGTAAGGACTCGGTAGGTAAGGATGTTGAACAAAAGATGTATAGAAGTATGATAGGTAGTTTACTTTATCTTATTGCTACTCGACCTGATATTATGTTTAGTGTATGTATTTGTGCCCGTTATCAAGGTAATCCTAAAGAATCCCATTTACAGGCTGTTAAACGTATTATTCGTTATGTACGTGGGACTTTTAATTTTTGTTTATGGTACTCACATGACATAACTTCCGTGGTAATTGGGTATTCCGATGTAGATTGGGGGGGGGGGTAAAGCAGATGATAGGAAGAGTACTTCGGGTGGATGCTATTATATTGGGAATAATCTTATGGCTTGGCAAAACAAGAAATAAAATTGTGTTTCTCAATCCACAGTAGAGGCGGAGTATATTGTTGCGGGTAGTTGTTGGACTCACTTGATATGGATGAAATAGATGGTGCATAACTATGGAATAGTCCAGGGGACGATGTCAGTTTTTTGTGATAATACAAGTACAATCAAGATCTCCAAGAATCCTGAACAACATTCCAAAACCAAGCACATCGACATTCGCTTCCACTTCATCTGTGATCTTGTTGAGCTCAAGATAATCAGCGTTGAGTATGTTCCGATAAAGAGTCAGTTAGCCGATTTTTTTACCAAATCGTTAGATGCTATGAGGTTTGAGCTTCTGAGACGGTCAATTGGTGTCTGCTCTATTAATTTGGTATGTCTCTTACTTCCTCTTTACACTCTTTTGGTTAGATTATCATGTTGATATATGCTTAGTCAGATACGTTTTCTAACTCCGTGTTAGGACAGTTCAGTATAGTGTTTACTTAGATTTGCTTTCTTTTACGACAGTTAATTATCGCATACTCAAATAGATAAACACTAATTAATATTATACTTTAGGATACATATAGAGACTTCGTACCTAATGTTATGTAAGCATCTAGCCTTATTTATGAGCTTCGAGTGTTATGACATTTACTATTCTTTTTGATCTTGTTATTTATGATCTCATTTCGTTTCCTTACCCGATTGTCAAATGGTACCATCAAAGTCAAGTTATACTAGTGAAACCTTCTTATTTTTATTGGAGGTGAAAAAGTGGTTGTGTCCAACCGAAGATATGATAATAGGCATTTTTTTTAATCCATTTTTGGCCTTCGTTATTTATAACCTTAGTTTTATCCACTTGCAGCCCGTTGAGTCTTAAAATGTGCCCTTTTATTTATTTTCCAAAACTCTTTTTTTTTTTTTACCCAATTGTTCTAAAACTTTTCAGTGAAAAAAAAGAAAAAAAAAAGAAAACTATGTGTGATTTTTGGGGGAAGATGTAGAGAAGAATACAATAAATCCCCAAATGACTTTTTATTATCTCAATCAAAATTTAATAAAGGGGATGTGGAAAGGTATGTTAAGTGTGTACTTCATAAGAAAGATGACAACAGAAGGTGAATTTGGTTTCAATAAAAACAAAGCAGTAGTGTAATTGGAGTCTCAGAATTCTAGCAAAAACACCTACTCCATCATATGCTTACCCATGTCTACATTAAAACCTATATAAAGACCTATTTGATCTTGAGTTCGGCTTAGTCAATATTAGTGGAGATTGGAAATATGGAATCTAATTTAGTATAAACTTGATACCATTCTTGACAAATGGGTTTCTTTTCCATGAGATCTTCCCGCTCACAGTGCTTCATTTTTCTGATGAAATATAATTTTTTTTGCGTTTTATTCATATTCATATTTCACATAGAGTGCTACCAAGTTAATTCTCAGTGATTTCGCGTAACCACCATGAGAGGCCTAAGTTAAAACAACTTTCCTTATAGTGTCTTATTTCTAGTTGTTAGGCTTGTTGAATACATGGTACTATTTTACGTTGACTGCGCACACACACACACTGAGTAAATGCCTATTATGACTGGCTTTTATATAGAATGATTTCCTATCTAATATTCATATAACCTGTGATTAGTCTCTCATATAGAGTAGACAGGGGGAGAATTGATTTTTTTGTCGTTTACTTCTTTTTGTTTCTAGTTGAAAATAAAATAAAAAATAAAAATCTGCTCGAATAATTTTTTTTTATTCGAATATTTTGCCTCAGCGTAATTTTTATTCAAATAAATTTCTTGTTTTATTCAAATATTTTTCCCCAGTTTGTTTTTTTATAAGAGCACAACATTTATTCGGATATAATTTTTTTTATTCGAATACATTTCGCAGTGTCTATTTTTTTGAATATCAATTTTTTTTTCTTTCACTTTTTTTTTTTTGAATACAATTTGGCTTAGTCTCTCTCTCTCTCACTCTAATCCTACCAAGTTTAAAATCCATACTTGAATTTTATTGTGCTTGATAACCTCATTTTCATTGTTGAGTTTGGGGTTTCATGGTTCAAAGCATGGCGGTCTAACTGGTGGTTTGATTTCGATAGTTTTTGCCCTAATTTTGCTATTGGACTCATCCTCCACTTTGGTAAGCTTTCTCTACTCTCTCCCTTTCAAGTTTGTTAATTAATTTGTCGATTTGTGCTTTGGAATTGTGTTTGGTATTGGATTTATTATTTGGCATTGGAACTGTCAATTGGAGTTGGATTTGATATTTGGTAATTGGAACTGTCACTTGGGTTTGGTTTTTGAAATTGGATGTGGCATCTGTTTCTATGAAGAATTGGGAGATTTGAGTGTGTTGTGGCTTCTGGCAGGGATTTGGGTTGTTTGTTTGGTGATTGCTTGCTTGCAGTCGTGAAGAGTTGGTTGTGTGTTTCATTGGGTTCCCCTGCTTAACAGTGTTGGTTACGTTTGGGGAAGTGGTGGTAATTATCTTGCAGGTTAAGTGAGCTCTTTGGGCATTAGTTGCTATGGCCAGGGAGAAACGCCCTGAGGCTACGTCCCCCATTCTCGCTCCAAGCGGTACAGCTAAATAGGGTCGGACGACGCAAGGAACTAGGATGGGTCCTAGTAATGTTGCTCATCAGGCTTATGGACGAGGAGGATCTAGTAGTGCTGGGGGGTCTCATGCACATTCATGAGACAATGACGGGGGGAATGACGGTATGCATCCTAACCCCTCCTATTGGTCTACCCCGCGATCTGGTTTTAAGTTTCGTAACTATCAGAAGGAGGTATCACTTGATGAAGAGGAGCTGCGTCAGCAATACCCCACTATGTCGCTGGTTTTTAATGTATTCCTTGATCTTGGTTGAACTGAGATTATTCGTCCCCAGATGCCATATTATCCATGTTTGGTACGACTTTCTTATGCTTCTCTCTGCGATGTGCAGGGCACGGGAGATGACAAGAGTTTTAAAGTTTCCATTGATGGCTTCGAGTTTCATATTGGGACGGATGATATCTGGTACGCTTTTTGTCTGGGTGAGCCTCTAGCAGAAGATTCAGAACTTTTAGAGTGGCCTCCGGTTTCTAGTCAGTTTCCTCCCAAGATGTATATGGAGGAGGGGCTTCGAGTTATAGGGAAAATTAAAGGCCCATATCTCATGTGCAAGAATCTGAGCAAATCACTATGCCGCTTTCATATGATTGCTCATAGGAACATTATTCCCCAATTGGGGAATAAGAATATTCTAGTGGGTAATATGCTTTATTTGGTATATATTTACCATTAGGGGTACAATGTTGATTTGGTGCATATAATTATACACGAGATGATTCTTATGTCTAACTCGGATCTTCAGGCATGGGCTTTGCCGTACAGCAGGTTTATCTCTCAGCTTTTGATTGGGATGAGGTATGCTATCCGTGTGGATGAGGAGGCGAACGTGAGAAACGAAGTGATTAATTCTCGTTATTGAGAAAAGAGCAGAAAACATATGGTGGCTTCTGAGTTGGAGTCTGAGTCCAAGGAGGATGCAGAAAACTTGGAAACTGAGGTTGCACCTAGTGCAGCTAGGTGAGCAGCTAAGCCCTCTGCTTCCAGGACTCATGCTTATACTGGAGTGGTCTCGCATAATTTTGCCTCTATGTACACCTATACGGGGTCTCATTTTAGTAGGCTGGACGCTCAGATGGAGACTCATTTTGTTCGCATGGATACTCAGATACATACTCAATTTTGGCTCTTCAGGGATGATATAGGTCAGCTTCAGACTTTTGTGGACGGATTGAGCAGTATAGTGCGAGGTTCATCGAGTGGTCCTCCCGCTGCAGATACAGATGAGGGGTCATAGGTTGTATGTGACTTTGGGTTTATCTTTTACACTTTAGAGTGATAGTTTTATGTTTTGTTTTTTGTGTGACTATTTTTGAGTGTACTCTCTTTATTACATCTATCTTCTATGTAGATGCTCTATCTGATTTTCTATGTATTAACATTTTTTTTTGCATAGATACTCTATCAAGCTTTTTCTATATGATTATTTTATTCCGTGCTATCTACTCTTCCATAACTATTATATATTTTGGCATGTATAATTTAATTTTACTTTTCTGTCTCTTTTTATTTGATTACCCTTTGTTCTTCTGTGTCAAAAAGGGGGAGAGATGGCTCTTCAGGTAAGTCTGGTAAGTACTTTGTGTCCTCTAAATTCCTTATTTTGAATATGAACGGTTACGTGATGTATCTTGTTTAGTGTGCAGAACTTTCAGAGGATATGCTTTTATGAATGAATGTTCAGTGAGTGAGTCAGTCCATCGAGTTTATAATTTTGGTTTATTACTTATAGTTCTAGTTTTGACACAAAATGAACTAAAGGGGGAGATTGAAACATCCCTTTTGGAGTTTGTTTCATTTAGTGTCTAGAGTGAGTGTCATAACTATCTCGTGGTTATCCGGTGTCAGTGAGTACACGTGGAACGACTATAGCTGGACTGACACTGAACAGGTAATAGGGTTTCTATCTCTTTGTTCTAAATATCAATCCCAGGTAATAAGTATGTCCTTTATAAGATGATAAAACTTCTATTCGAATAGATTATTTTCTATTCAAATAGATTTTGTTTGTATTCGAATAAAATGCCTCAGTCAGTTTTTATTCGAATAGATTTCTTTGTTATTCGAATAGATTGGCTCAGCCAGATTTCTATTCGAATACATTTATTTCTATTCGAACAGAGAATGTGATTTCTATTTTCTAATAAAAGACAACTTTCGTTTTTTCAAACTTCACTTCTTTGAAAATCAATTTTTCCAAGGGCTTGTTTTTTTAAGTGATGAGAGATTACTCTTGAGAGATTCAAGAGAGAATTAAAAAACTCTTAACTTGAATTAATCATCATTGATCAGGAAACCCTAATTATGTATTGAAGAAATAGAGCGATTAAAGCTTTGAAGCTTTGGTACATTATCTGAGGCGAGGCGTTGCGAGAACAAGGAATCGATTGCTAGGAGCTTGATTAGAAGAGAGGTAACCACAGGATGTGTTTATTGAGTCTGTAAGTAGTCAAACTCTGGTAATTCTTTTTTTTATAGTGGATTGTTTAGCTGTCGAGTTATTCGACAGAGACCTGTGGGTTTTTCTCCTGAGAAAGGTTTCCCACAGGGTTAAAAATCTTTGCCCGTGTCTTTATGTTTCCAACTGCTTGCTTGACATAAGTTAATTGAATCAACTTGATTTAGGTTAAGCGTAGACCATTAATTCAAAGGAATAAGGACCTATCAATTTTGACCTTAAACTATCGGAATTAGTTAGTCTCAAGCGTCTAGGAATTTCTAAACATAAGAAGCAAATCATAATGCAGATCTAAACGAATATACGACACACCATTTTTATGGCTTCAAAGGTTAGAAGACATTTTAATTGGAAATCACTTTCATCGGTAAAAGGAGCATCTACTTTAGCGGACTACAAGGACATGCACGCTCTTTATTATGAGGACAAGGACCAAACATTCCTACTTAACATCAAATTGGCTTAAATGGGTTACAACAATAACTTTTTCATGGAAAGAGTCGATAAACTATACGTTGCGTAAGATTTACCCAAAAAAGTTTCATAAGCCAACTCTTATAAAAACTGTAAATATATATGCAAGAATGGAACCAAGATTTTCTAGTTTTGGATACTGACGATGTATACCATGTACTGTAAATCAAACTGATTCAAGTAGATACAAAAATATTGCGATTTTTTTTTACAAGGCAAGCCGATTTTATATAGGGATCCGTAATCCTGAGGTTTCGAATCCCCAACCTCTTTCTAGGAGGAGAGGTACAACCACCACTGCAAAAAGACTTGAATCTCTAATAAATAAATGAATTGGAAATGTCCTTGACTGCATGCCCATAAATTTATAAATACATTACCAACACAATAGAATACAACCATAATGGCATAAAAGACAACAAAACAGGAGTAAATTATCTGCCTGGTTGGACGGAGTCCAAATAGATTGACCTATTATTGACCATTCACTAGGAATGAGTCGTTGACACTCGTCATCTTAATAGTTAGAGGCCCATGCTTATTGGAATAAGTCTTGATCACCCAATCTGGTTTTCAGCCTAAATTATATCGAAGGAAGTATCTTTCCTCCATGATCCATAACCACTTTACCTATATTTAAAGAGGAAAACAGACCGTCTCTAATATGTTTATAATAGTAGCTGCAGATAATTTTGTGTATTTCTACATGGATGAAATTTAAACAATTATCAAGCATAATTGATTAATCAGATGGTACATGTATGCGTGTGTATATATAAATATAACCATTTATATTTACTATAATATAATAGTCATAATCATGCTTAAACAATGCCTGATATTGGCAAAGATGTGTTTAGCAATTCCAAGATTACGATTTATAAGTTAGATTAGTATCACTATCAAGCTTATATTAATGAATTATTGAATCTTGTGAGATGGAATTACTCAAATCTGATACTCAATATTAAGTGTAAGAACAATAATGTATAGCAGTTGTAGCATGAATTTGATTTTATGATATTTTATCTTTATGCAAACCGTAAACAATTAACATGATAATAACAGTATCGGCATCCAAATCTAGAAATTAACATGATAAGCTAAAAAATGTCAAACTCATCCCCTAAACACTCTCTGCTATCCTTGATTACATCAGGAACAATGTTTCATGTTTAGAAGCACAATTGAAGTGATACATACAGTCAGACATTCCACAATGTTATATGTTAACCTTAATTTCTTTAGGATATATAACATAAATTACTTCTACATACGACTAAATCAGTGAAAATTACATCACATCTTCATTGGCTGTCTCTTCATCGCTTTTATGATGGTTTTACATCTAACAACTTCAGAGTGTTTTGGTTCATGGAAAACTATGGAAAGGAAATCAAAAACCAATTGTTTTGTGCATTGTATAGTGAGGAAAATCACGGAAGTACTTTCCTTTGTTTTCTAAATTGTTGAAAATGGGGAAGAACTAACTCCTTTTCAAAACATAGAAACTTGATCATCCCTTCGCTCTTTTCTTTTCCTTACGAATTCTTGCAAAAACAATAATTTTTTTATGATTCTGCAACGCCAAAAAATTTATTATGGAAGGATAGACTTTTGAGAGAAACAATCTGGGAGAGAATGAAGAAATAAAACTTAGACAACGAAAATTCTGGCCTAGTCGAAGTCGAAGAGAGGATATGAAGAAATTTTTTTAAAAAAATTTGGATTAAGAAAATCTGGAAGAAAAAGGTTGGATTATGGAAATCTAGAGAGGAATATGGAGATAAGGATATTATTTGTAGGCTTGGGACAAAGTAGAGAGTAAAAGTCTTAGGACAAAATTTTAACTGAGGATAAATTGCTGTAGAAAAATTTGATCAGAAAATCTAAAGGGAAACATCAGTCAATGGCTCGCATATTGCACCCCTAGGCTTGTGTTAGCCGTAAAATTGTTCCTAGAAAAGTGCCTACCTAAGCTATTTTTGTCTTTATTCCTTTAAGCTTTGTATTCTGTACCTTTAGTTTTTCAATTGTCGTTATTGTTTATTTTAAGCCACCCTTGTAGCTTATTTGCCAACAATACCAACCTTTTATAGTTTTTTTAAGATGTCTGTCGGGCAGGCTCACTAACGTTTTCACTTTCTTATATGCCAGGATCTGCTTACATAGGAGTTAGGTTCCTGAAACTCAAGGGTTTTATATACTCTTATATGAAACTTTTTAGTTGTTCACAAAGATTTGATTAATAATGATGAGTAGTGAGTCTAGTATCAAAATAGTATTGAATTTGACAAAATAGTACAAATCCCTTACCTTCAAACTCAAATGATAAAAAAGGAGCCCAACTCAAGAAGTTCCTAAAACATATCACCTTATATTTCCCAAAATTCAGAACATGATATTTCCAAAGAAATTCTTGGACTATCCATGTCTAAAATTTCAAGATTCAAATATCGTCTCAAGTTAGTCAATAATGCCGATATGAGTACTATTACTTACCCCAATCGTCTTTCTATAGTTCCTTGGATCTTCATGATCTTCAAATAGATAAGTACCAACCAGCATCACATATAAAGTAACCCTGCAAGACCAAACATCTGTAACCTACAGTTCCTAAAAATTAAATACTATTTATTTGAAAAAACTGACACCTATTTTATAAGGGAAAAAAAAATAGAAATAGTATCTTCCCGTCGTATTCCTTTTTGGATAGGACTTCTGGAGCAATATAGCCGGTGTTCCTACTGTTGATTTGGGTTGATAATGAAACACAGAAGACTACATAACAAGACATTAACAGTCAAAAATAGTTGATAACATCAAACTTATCCAAATTTGTAATTTTTGTAAGTTAGTCACCTTGGAATACCTAAAGTTACATATCTTTGGATGAGGTACAGTACTCCCATCTAAGAGCGTGTTTTCTAGCTTAAGATCTCTATGATAGATTTGTTGTAAAAAGAAATTAAAGTTTAAAGGGGTTTTAGTAAAAGTTAAGCGACTGAACATGTAATATGAAAAACAAATGATAGTAGAAAGACTACCAAATATTCAAGAAAGGTGAAGGGTAATACCATAGAATGACAGTAGCTGACTCCTGATATCAATTGTTGAAAGAAAAACCTTGCCTGTTTCAAATATTTTAATAAAAAAAATGAATATAACTCAAGCATATGTTGTACCCATAAGAATAACACAATGAGTAGTTTTAGTTGAGAACTAATAAGGCAAGCCAGCTATAGCATCTAGCATTCAGTATTTAGTTAAGCCATATATAATAGAAGATGTAGACAAGACAAAGATTAACGCAAAACCCATCAAAGACTGCTAAAAAAATCCCCAAGAAAAGATTCATGTAAATTTTACTATGCCTAAAGGAAGAGGGTAAGAATAGTAAATTCAATTTCTCTTTGCCCACGATTCTTTATACCAAACTCAACTGGCTACTGAAGCCACTAAATAGTTGGAAAAATCCAAATGCTACAAGATTTCTATCCCATTTATTTACTAAATGGTGCAAGAGTTTAAAAAGGATTTTTCCTATGGTGTTTACCTTATCCTCACTGAATCTGCCGGCATTGACAATTCTCTCAAAGAGTTCAACACCTGCAGCATATTCCATGACTATTGCTTGATGAGTGGGTGTAAGCCGAACCTACAAAAATTAGCATTTTCCAGTCTTAATTCCAAGAAAATAATATTTTCCAAAATAAAAGCAGGATTAATGGGTTAAGAAGTTGTTTTTTTATCCTTCGGAGTCAGAAGAAAATAATAGGAAGGAATTGTATAGAATTATGAATATGGTTTTTTTGGTTGAGCTAATTACCATGATGAAATATAAGATTATTACTTGTCAACCATCACGGTAGGATGTCAAACTTTTAACCAACCAACTTGTCGCGGCGCGAACGATATTTACCTACGACATCTCCTTACCGAATAATGAAGCTAGAATTCATTTCTCACCATCAACTAACAAATAGGATACTTAATTCGATACTAATATAGTTCTCGGATAACTATATTTCATCCCCATGCTCATAATCCAAATGGGTATTCAATCTTACGAAAACAATCACTTTCTAGCTTAATAAGCTTTAGCAGCTCCCAAAAATCTTACATTTACAAAATTTTCTATAAAAGATGCATCTTTGTAACTTATAATCAAATACCCAATAACTGAAAACATTATAAAATCCTAAAACGAACAATAAAACATAATAGGAAAAATACGAACCTCAAAAGAGGTATAAAGTATAAACCATCCTCTCTACAAAAGTTTGTATACTCAATGAAGATTGAATACCTCGCGGAGATTGTATATTTTTAAGTATTTTCAAGGGTAAGAGTTAATTCACAGGGAAAAAAAAGTAGATCAATTTTAACATGATTGAAATACAAAAAATACACTCTCCTATATCCAACTGTTTGAAGGAACATTTTGAGTATTTCTATTGCTGAAAACTGCTTTCTATAATTATCAGTAAGGACTTTTAAGATACCTCCTAGTTTACAGATATGAGAGCTGAGAAACTGAGGCAAGACCTCCATTGAAACTTCTGTAGTAGATTCAAATCTAGTGTCAGATAACATACATGCAATTACTGCTTTAGACATGGCTGAAGCTTGTTCTTGTCCAAGTGTTTTCACATTCTGTTTAAGTCCATTTTCCCCGTTTATATTTATTTCTTTCTATCCTGATCTTGTAGTACTCAGGCTTAATACCATATCTATCTAACATTGCGGGACTATGACTCATAACGTGGGGTAAGCGGTCCAGAATCCCATAAAACTCCATTTTCTTATCATCTTCAAGTCTATTTGTAGGAATAAGTGCACTATCTGGTACGCGATTTGATCGAAACAGCACTTCTGGAAGAAAAAATGTTTCATCATCGACTGAGTTACTACCATATGAAATGGAGGTTTGATGCAGTTTGGATCCATTCTCTCATTTGGAGTTGCCAAATCCAATATATTGATCCTCCGTGAAAGGCTGTCATTTTTTCTTATGCCTTTCCATAAGTTTAATCTATGTAGACATTCCCTCAAACGTTCGGTTTTGTGGTTCTCGCTCGCTTCTCACTCGCCAAATGGTAATGCTTTGCTTGCTTAATATTTCTCAATAAATTGTTTATACCATGTTTCGGGAAACGCATCACTGCCAAGTCTTTCACATACATTGTCGACTTTTGGTTCAGCATATTTTGACAAGGATGGCTTTGATTGTGCATGCACAACATTAAAACATTGCTTGTCAAATAGAATTTGTATAAACAAAAATTGTTCTAGACAGAGTTGACAAGTGCGTGGTTGTGCAGTATCATATTCTCAAGTTACATTGTCTATTAGCAAATAAAGATTAAAGAAAAACACAACTAAGAAGTTGTGCTTAAATATTTGTTGCTTATACATAGAAGTAGCCAATTTCCTAAACTCTAGTGGACATTTTACTGTGAATAAATGAAGCTATTTTTGTTCCCATGCGACGTACATTGTTAGATCCTATCTATATTACATTACACAATGGTATTTTTCGTATAGACAAGTTTACCATTGTCTTAAATTCAAATAGACAAGTTTGCCATTGTCTCAAAGACAAAGAGGGGCTGAGATTTTTAGGAAAGAACGAGATCGACGGACGAGATTTGTTCAACTGTCATACTTTGGGGTAGTTTCGACAAAACACGTAAAAGGGTAAGGGTACTTAAGTCTTATTGATTCTCTTTTATTATCTCTCCCATCTCTCAACTCTTCATCTCTCCCAACTCTTCGTCTCCCACAAGGTACTCTCTCTCTATCTCTTTCTCTTTTTAAGCAACTAGATGTTAAGAACATATTTCACATCTATATTGGTTTGAATGTAATATTTTATTATTCTGTTATACTTGCAAAACTATCCTTTTCTCTCTTGTTCTTTTTTCGGTTTGTCTTCCCAAGAATTTGATGATATATGTTCGTGGAGATGCTCGGAGAGGGTTCCGTTGGAAACAAACTCATACACCAATAATGGAACTTATGTCTCTAGGCAACAACATAAAACTATTTTTACGTGACTGACGAGGATGATTGGTATGTTGGTGCAGGGATATAAATGCGATGAATAATGTTATTCCAAGAGTTGCCCCACTCCCTTCTGGATCTCCTTTTCCCGGATGGTAATTAATCTTTCATTTTTCAAAGTTGATTTACAATAATCTTTTTAAAATTTTCAGTATTGGCTAAATATGTTTTCGTATGTTTATGTGTTGTGCTAAATCAGGTCAAACTGGATGTTGTGGATGCTCAAACCGATGATCTTGCCGTTCTTCAAGAGCAAATGGGGTCCTTTGCTTTTACTTAAACGTAAGTATACAAATTATTTTTGACAAGTTGATGCGATTTATAGTAATCTCTTGGCATGTGCACAATTTTAATATTTTTTTCATGTTGTTTTAACTTTGGATATCCAGAAAGAGCTGACACTGTATGAATTTCTTACTGTTACTTACTGCACTTATCTGTTAAATTATGGAGTATCAATAGTTATTTTCTGAGTTTATAAATTTCCAGAAGCATATAACTATTTACCGAGTCACACAAATTCCTGAAGCACATAGGTTGAAATGTGTGAATGTAATACTAATAGGTCGATCTTTATCTCATTGCTTGCATTAAAGGGTGTAATTTTCATAAATATAATTATCCATTTTTAAGAAGTATTGTTCCTCAAGCTTCTACTCAATCTACATAATGTCTAATTCATATTCCATTTCTGAATATTAAGGCATAGTTAAGACAATATAAAAAGATCAAAGGATGAGATCTAAAATGAATAGTTAAGATAATAAGGTATTTTGTGATTTTGTACCACTTGTATACACCAAGAGACATGTTTAATTTCCATAAATCACATAAACCTATACAGGTATAATTAAGAGAGTCCCATTTTCTGAGTTCTTCATTAGAAGACATTACACTCTACTAAAATCAGACAAATAACTCAAACTTTCTTGTTAATGTTCGCAAAAGAGAGAAAGAAGACGCGAAGATGTTTCGGTAATACATCTTGATTCCTTGTTTGCAATGATCTCATTTCGTTAAATCTCTTCATCAATTAACAACTACTGAATCTGGTTGATTATTATTTCTCAATTGGTTGGTTCAATTCTCGTGAGGATCCAATTGGTAACCGATTGGATATTGTAGCAAAATCAGATAACAACTTTCTTGAATTCATGAATCACTTCTGTAATCATGGATACTCTTATCATGAATCTACTCCAATTGATTCTCAACAATGGTTTTAAATCGGTGGGGTTAAATACGAAAGGTTTTATGAAGGAGTTCGATCCAACTGTAGCAATTGTTAATGGAGAAATTCCATATTCTGGGAATACTCCGGCAGAGGATCGAGCAACACATGTGATCGAGGAAACTACCAAGTAACTTGATCTCCAATATAAGATTGTATGCCCATGGGGATTCTTGGGAGCAGCTGCTGGATAGGAAGAAATCAAATCAGTAAACAAAGATAAACAATGTCAACAGGTTATGGGGAGTGTCTCAACAAACCATAGTAAAATCCCTAATGGCATTATCAATGATAATACAAGCAGCTTTGCTGAAAAAGATGGAGGTAAGGAGAAACCACAATCATCACCGCCATTGACACGGACCAACTTAAACTCAAGCTTGGCACGTGCGGCACTCGAGCCACCTGTCCCAAGTAAGCCTAATTACTCTTCTCTATCAATTGTTTAGCAACACAACATCGCAAAGCATCACATAATCTCAACGCATCACAAACACTGTACAAAGGGTCTTTGAAGGCATCATTTCATTCATATATCAACAACTATTACAAAGCACTATTACAAGCTTAAATTCTTTCTTGGGTGTAGTGGATACCAGTCCTCTACATATATAGGAAATAGGAAAACAACTAAGTTCTAAAAGGAAACATCAAAAGTGGAGACGAAGCGTACTCCCCCATTTTTCTAAGCTAACCTTTACAGAAATAAATGAAAATTTGTACAAAGCTTTCTTACAGCCTAAGGATACTATTTACAAAGCCTGGGCGTCACAGCCACTAATACAAGCAGGGATTAGAGGTAAAATCTTAATTATGTCAATTTCATCCAATGATATTGTTGAAGGAATATCCGAATTCCAATTCAGTCTCATTGGTAGACCGGACCTCCAAAAAATCAAGTTCGTCGAAGTACAACAATATGCTCGTGATCATTGGAAGACTACGGGGCTCTGCAAATTGATCTTCATTGGAAAAAGCTTCTTCATTATACATCTTGACAATGAAGAAGATAAACTGCTTATATGGAGTAAAGGACCATGGATTGTTCAGAACCTTCCCATGAGGATTATGCCTTGGAACCCCAATTTCTCTATTGATAAACACAACAACACCAATGCTCTCATATGGTGCAAATTTCCAAGTTTGCCAATGGAATTATGGAGCCACAAAATCGCAATGTTTTTGGGAAAAATGCTGGGTACACTATTCATCTAGACTACTCCACTACTAACAAAGTTTTTAGTTAGAATGCGCGTGTGCTTGTAGACATTGATTTATCGAAATTGATACCAAATAAAGTTTTGATAGAGGTGGAAGGAGCGATCATCAGTCAGGAAGTCATTCTCCACAGGATTCCTGAATATTGTGGTCATTGCAACAACATTGGGCATATTATAGTAGAATGCAAAGTGATACAAAGGGCCTGCAGACAGAATGAACAGCTACAGAAAATTAGTCAAAATTTGGTGATCCATAACAATAATCAAGTGGTGAAGATCAAAGATGTGCAACTTATGAAGAAAGGAATCAATGAATAACAACCCCACAATGCCTAACAAACACCTGTACTTTCAAGATACCCCAAATTAAAGTAGCGTAGCATCACTTATAATTCATTTTCCTGAAATAAACACGGCGCAATAGGAGGCAAATATCAGGGAAGTAGAATTATGGTCAGCACCTAAGGCAGGTCCTAACAAACACAGGTCTGCCACCTCTGAAAATAGTTTCACCACAAGCATCAATCAATTTCAAGCTTTAAGCAACAATAAAGAAGAACACAGGCAAGATGAATCTTCAAGTATACAAGAGAGAGAAGGTGCAGAAACAACAAATGAAGAAGGGGTTCAACACAATTTTTTAGATGGTACCCTATGAAGGCGGCCACTATGCTGTCAGGGGCGGCGCCGGGGCGCCCAATTTATAACTATCCGCCCCGCCACCCTAGGGCGCCGCCTTAGGGCGCTTGAAAGAGCAGGGCGTCGCTGAGGCGGGGAGCCTCTCTTAAGGCGCTGGGGCGCCCCAGGGCGCCCTGGGGCGTTTTTTTTAATTTAAATTTTTTTATTCTAGTTTTTCCAATTGTTTTGGCTTAATAATAAATAAATAAATAAATAACAAAAAAAATAACATAGAATTGCCAAATCATTTGGCTTAATTATTTAATAAATAAATAACAAAAACCAACTAACTATTTTCAGTTGCGATCTCTCTCTCTCTTCAAAGTTTTCAAATCTCTGTAACTCTCTCGAATTCAAATTTTGATTCTCTGCAACTCTCTCACAAGTAAATAATCTCTCTATTTCAAGGTTATTTTGATTGATTGATTCCAATTCGAAATTAGGGTTGGAATGTTATTTTGATTGATTGATGATTCCAATTCTCATTGTGAGCTACTTTGTTTAGGGTTGCTATCTCTCTGATCTCTGAATTGATTGATTCCAATTCAGTTCTCATTGTGTTCTTCATTCTTACTTATTTTTAGTTGACTCAGTTCTTGCCTTCTTTTTTTTCTTCTGCAAAGAGCCAAATACTAATTAGATGTTTAATAGTTAACATGTAACAAGGGAAGAAGAGTATAAGAAGATGACTAGTAACTACTTAGATGTTTGAAACTTTGAATTAAATAATTACACATACTACAAATTACACATTGACATGTTACAAATTTACATATATTACAAATTTTCAAATTTACACATATATTACACATATTACAAATTTACATTCTCCCGCCTAGCGCTCCGCCCCGCCCTGCCAGTGACCATGCCCACCGCCTAGCGCTCTGCCCCGCCCCTGACAGCATAGGGCGACCATGATAATAGCTCTAATGTGCAAGAGGAAGTACGTACAAAGTTGGGCAGATGAGATGGAACTTGAGGATAACAATCAACCCAAACTAGGGCCTAATCAAGTTTTCAAAGGAGGTAAGGTTTACACCTTAGATTCTAGAACCACACGATCCCAACTTAAAGGCATTTGATGAAAGTCATCTTTTAGAATGCACGTGGTTTAGGAAACTCCAAAACTATATCTAATTTGAAGAAGAAAATTAGAATACTTAAACCCCTTATTATGGGTTTTGCTGAACCTAAGATCTTCACCAATGGATTTTGCATTCCTGGATTTAGTTCAAGGATGATTTCAAACGAATCCATGGATATGAAGGGCAATTTATGGATACTATGGGCAGAGAACTTTCAGGAACCATAGGTGATTCAGGTAGATAAACAGTTTATAACGGTCGAATGCATGGACTGCTGCCTCTCTTTTATTCATGCAGACTGCCTAAGAATAAATAGACTAGAGTTGTGGTCACAACTAACTAGATTCTCGTTGAACAACACCAAACCTTGGATTTGTATAGGGGATTATAATATGATTCTCCGTCTCTCAGAAAGAAAAGGTAGAATACCTCCTTTGGTGAATGCTATATCAAATTTTGAAATTTTTCTCGATAGTGCCAACTTGACAGAGAGTAGTACTTCAGGTATGAACTTCACGTGGTTCAATACTCAAAAAGGACATAACAGAATCTTCAGTCGTCTCGACAGATGTCTCTAAAATAGGCAGTGGCTTAACTCATTTCATGGCTAGAAAATCAAAGTATTCCCAAGAACTAAATCAGATCATTATCTTTTGTTTGGAGAATGCTTCCAGATACCCAAACCTCACAACATTCCTTTTCGATACATGCAGGCATGAAGCAGATATCCTAAATTTTTTAAAGTTGTGGAGCGGAGCTGGTACAAACCGCATAGGCTAACCCGCTATTTATGGTGATGCTTAAATTGCGAAGACTCAATGTAGATATAAAAGAATGGAAGCTTACTATTACCGCCCCCCAGATTCTAAAAAATGACTTGGAGAGAGAAATTCTTCATCTGTAAATGGAGTTAGAACAAGACCATACAAATGACGATCTGGAGCATCAAATGTTTGGGAAAGCAATATTGCTTGCAGACATTGAGAAAATGGAGGAGATTACGTGGAGACAACATTTCCGCATTAAATGGCTTCAAGAAGTTGAGAGAAATACAAAATTCTTTCATTCTTCAACAAAGATCAGAATAGAGAAAGCAATTATTATTGAACTAACCATTCCAGAGGGTTCATTAATTACAGACTAAGATGATATTCGAAAATATATAGTAACATGCTATATAGAGAAATTTACTGCCCACGAAGTCATTCATGCCCCATCACTGTTTGCCAACATGTTCCACAAAGTCAGAACTGAGGAAAACAATCAGCTGACTGACAGTCCGTCACAAGAAGAGATTAAAGAAGTTGTGTTTGACTTGGATGGCGATAGTTCACCAGGACCGGATGGTTTCCCTGGATCTTTTTTCAAGACACACTGGAGTATTCTAGAAGCAGACATCTATTCTGGCATCAGCTCCTTCTTCTCTGATGGTATGATCCCCAAGCATTTCAACACTAACCTGATCGTTTTGATTCCTAAGGTAAAAAATCCAGTGACTATTAAATAGTTCAGACCCATTTGTCTAAGTAATTTCATCTTCAAGATTATTACTAAAATTATAGCTAAAAGATTATCTCTTATTGCTTCCAGAATTGTTTCTCGAGAACAAAGTGCATTTATCCAGGGCAGAAGTATCCAGAATAACATTTGTATGGCCTTTGAGTTGGTGAATGAAATGACAGAAAAACGAAAGGGTGGAAACATTGTACTCAAGCTAGACATCTCACAAGCTTATGATACTCTAAGTTGGAAATTTATATTTGTTGCTCTGGAATCTTCTGGATTTGGCCCTACATTTTGTCAGTGGATATCGACCATCGTTATTAGTAGTAGTATGATCTCGGTATTTGTGAATGGTAATCCTTCAGGATATTTTAATATGAGCAGAAGTCTGAAACATGGGGGCCCCTTATCCCTACTATTATTTGCGATAGTTGAAGATATACTGAGTATTCACCTTTACCATCTACTCGAACAATGGAAGATCCTCCCCATGGTTAAGATTAAAAATTGTCAAGCCCCTACACACCTCTAATTCGCAGATGATATTCTAATCTTTGTAAATGGACGAACCAAATACCTGAAACACATGCGAGAAGCTCTTACAAGATACCAGAAAGTGTCCGGACAGGAAATAAGCTTAGACAAAAACAAGATTTTCCTCAGTGGTATACCCCTAAACCGACGATGAATTGTGTTGAGCATATTCGGGTTTTCTGAAGGCAATTTCCCTAAAACATACCTGAGAATTCCCTAAGTCAAGGCAGAGTAACCACAACTACTATAAGACCTCGAGTGGAAAAGATTAAGAAAAGGGCCAATAGTTGGACATGAAAACTCTTATCGTTCCAGGGTAGAGTAATCCTAGCAAGGGCAGTTTTAATTAGTCTCCCCATCTACAATATGGCTATTTATAAATGGCCAAGATCGTTCATAAAGGAAGGGGACTAGATCATACGTAATTTTATCTTAACTGGGGATCCATCCCGAAGAAAAGAAATCACAGTAAAATGGGAGAAAGTCTGCAAACCACTGAAGGAAGGGGGGTTGGGTATCCGAAGCTTGAAAGAAGTGAATGATGCTATGTTATGCAAACTCCATTGGGCCTTCTGTGACATGCAAGGGGACTGGTCTCAATTTATGCACGCTAAGTTCACAAACAAAATAGGTGACTTCATTCGATATCATACAGGAACTGTAAAAAAAAATTTAGCTTGCGATTTGTCGATACAACGCCATCCGTGACTAATATGAAGAGGAAGATTTAAAAAAAAATTAGTATACTTTTGAACTGTCAAAAGGAAAGATGAATAACAACATACAGGAACTGCAGACCATTAAAATTCTTAAAGTTCAATGCAAGGCCAACAACTATGCAGGTGTACAAAACAGTTTATGGGACCTGCCTATGCCGAATGAAGTTAAAATATGCTGTGATGGCTCTAGTATTAGAAATACAGGTACTCCTGGTATTACTGTGGTGTTTCGGGACAATGAGGGAGCTGTTATGGGGGCATTTAGCAAGGTGATAGGTATCTCAAGTAGTTTTGTAGCCTAAATACTTGCGATACTTACTGGTATTCAGAAAGCTGTTGCATGAGGTTGGCATAGTCTATGGGTGCTCTCCGACTCTGAAACAGCAATTAGAGCATTTAAAAATGATAAGATTCCCTAGAAGTTTAAGATACAATGGAGTCTACTCAAGAAATCCATTCGACAAATCCGTTTCAACCACACATGGAGGGAATGCAATTTCTCCGCCGACCTAATGGCAAGGAGAGGATCCGAAAATGCTGAACCTTTTGAAGAAGAATATAGTGGACGCCCATCTATTCTCACAGGAATTGAAGTTCCCTTCATTGAGTACTTTCGATTCCGCTGAGCAAGACTTCTCTTAGTTTTCATGTTTTATTCGAATATATCCTTTCCTATTCGAACACAATAGTAACTGAGTGTTTTTATTTGAATAAAAAGTTTCTTGCTCAAATACACTTGTTTTATTTGAATAAAATTATTTATGTTCGAATAGATTTTTGCCTGGGCCGTTTTATTCGAATAAATTTTTTTCTATTCAAATAGAATTCTTCTTGGGCAGTTTTATTCGAATAGGGTGCAAATTTATTCGAGTACAACTTTATTCAAATAGATTGTTAGTCTATTCGAACAGAGTAGATATCAGCTCATTTTTGAGAGTCGGATGGCATATGTGTCCATGATTTATAATTATCTTGTAATCTTTGATTGAGCATATATAAATAATCTAAACTTTTTGCAAAAAAGTATAATTAAGAGAGGCATTATCTTTCTCTGTGGAATTTATCCTATCAATTACAGCTTTTAGATGTACTTCTGCCTGGGAATTCTGCTCATTTATGTCATCAATCATTTTCTCTTTGTTCTGAAGAGAATGACTAAGATGAACTCTGAGCTTTTAATTTCGCAATACTCATATTTGTTTCTGAAAGTTTATCCTCTAAGATTTGTTTGTACATTTTCATGTTTTAATGTCATTTTCTGAGGAGCATCCTGAACCCCTCGCTCCTGCTCCTTCCGGACAAAACTTAATTACTGTATGCATTCCTTGGGAACCGTATCGAGTTGAGCTAATTTTTCTTCTGCTTCCCGTCTCCCCTGCAAAGCCTCATCTACTTCCTATTTGAGGGATCCTGCTTCTGATTTTGCCTTCTCCCAACCTGAGTGAGTATAGTTTATAAATGCGATCAGATAGAAGAAAATTTGCATGATAGAACAAGTAGCTTTTTTATGAAGGTATTGGGTAAGGATATTAGTTAGAAAATCTGACATGCAAGGGCTTCTTCTATCACTTTTGCATGATTTTTTGCGAGATCGTCATTACCTTACACTCCGAGAGGGCAGAAGATAACTTCTCATTTAGATCTTTTGAAGATCTCTCCAGTTCATCTTTTTTATCCCTAAGAATTTTATGTAATAGTGTTGCATTAGTTGAATATGCATTTCATTTAATGCAAAACAAACATTGCTTCTTAGTCCAAAAATTAAATCTGGGGAGAAGCAAAAGCTGTGATGAGTTAACAAAGTTAAACAAATACTGAGAATAGGAGATAAGAGGGAAAAATACTGATAGTCAGGGAGATAAGAGGGAAGAATAGAAGGAGAGTGGGGAGATTAGCAACATGGCTGAGAGTAGCGCAAAAGATAAAACAACAGATATAGAGAAATAAACTGGTGAGCAAATAAAGGGAATAGAAGAAAGCCAAGACTCTGAAGTAGTAAATGAGGTCAGGCAGCTCATAGATCCTAACAGTTGGGTTGATCAAGTTAAAGAGGAGATGCAAATTGGACCAAGCCAAATATGTATTGGGGGGAAGGTTTATACCATGGACCCCAGAGTAACAAGATCAAACCGCAAACCTCAATATTGAAATCCAAGGGGCCCTGGCAACAATAAGACTCTCAAGTATCTTAAAAAGAAAGTACGGGAGTTAAAACATACTATTATGGGGCTAGCAGAACCTAAGATTTACTCTAACAACTTCAGAATTTCTGGATATTGTTCTAAGATTATAAATAATGAAGAAAGCATTATTAAGGGAAACTTTTGTGGATTGAGGAGGTCTAAGATTCCCAGATCCTCTTTAAAAATAAACAGCATATTACCATAAAAGTTATGGACTGCATCATTTCTGTCATACATGCATAGTGTTAGAGGATAAACAGATTAGAACTCTGGGATCAGCTGAAAGTATTTTCACAAGGAAATAACCTTTCATGGATATGTATGGGAGATTTTAATGCAATTTTGAGAATGAATGAAAAAAAGGGAGGAAGACCACCACTAGCCGGGACTGTTAAAGATTTTCCTAGCTTTATTGATGAAGCAGGACTTACAGAGACTAATTCTACGGGTTTAAACTTCACTTGGTGTAACAATAAGCAAGGGCAAGAAAGGATTATCAGTGTCCTGGATAGGTGTTTGCAGAACTCAGCATGGGTTTAAATTTTAGGATTGGAGCATAAAAGTGTATGCTAGAACCAGATCAGACCACTTATTATTATTTGGGGAATATCAACAAATTCCGAAAGCCGCAAATA
The DNA here is from genome assembly GCA_014058105.1 of Kingdonia uniflora. Taxonomy (NCBI): domain Eukaryota; kingdom Viridiplantae; phylum Streptophyta; class Magnoliopsida; order Ranunculales; family Circaeasteraceae; genus Kingdonia; species Kingdonia uniflora. The sequence goes on from JACGCM010000917.1 coordinate 137,467, forward strand.
TCCCTTTCAGATATCTAAAATCATGGAGTAAAGATCAGGATTTTAGAAAGATTGTTAAAGACAGTTGGAAGCAGCCTATGAGGGCAGAACCTCTTTTTACTATAATGCTGAAACTTAGAAGACAAAAACTAGAAATTAAAAGGTGGAGATACTTGACTCAAGACACAAGCAAAATAAAGAAGAGAGAAATGGAAAGAGATATTCTCCAGATACAGGCTCAAATGGAAAAATACCACACTAATGATAGTCTTTACAATAGTATTCTCCAAACAACAAAATTATTTTATGAGATAGAGAAAGTGGAAGAGATGGATTATAGGAAAAGATCAAGAATCAAGTGGCTACATACATGAGACAGAAACACCACATATTTCTATGCAAACCCTTCCAAAAGAAACACCAAAGCATATATCACTGAACTGAAAGAGACAGATAGCACCACAAACACAGACCAACAGATGATTAAAGATCACATATATGCATTTATATACTAAGAATGTTTTAAGTTGTCGTCTGTAGTAGTATATATTGTGTAAATGGATCAATATGCTTCGGACAGAGTCACTTTGCAATACCCCATATATGCTTGATAATAGTAGGTACCACATGGATGGGTATATCACAAATGTTTTCTTTTCAGTTCTTCTGGGGAGAAGCAGTATCTCTTAGTAGTTTACATGGAAGTTATAAAAAATGATCCCTAACATAAGAGGATCCGGACTACTGAAAATTTGAAGTTAGACGACGTTGAAGTTAGATGTAGTTGTACATACCTACCTTAGCATAGACCTTAGTTTTGATGTGAGCTGCACAACATTGTGGGTTTGTAGGATTTTTTTTATAGTATACAAATGATCATGAACAATTGATTGTATAGTTAGCACATCCGTCGTTACCTCATTCATGGGTTAGGTTAAATAAACTATATAAATTTTTTGGAGTATTGGTTATGAATAACATAATAGAGTACTAACCTTGAACCTGATTGAATACTTTTTCTTTCTTTCTTTGTTAATTGTTTTTGGAGAAAGAGTGATACAATATGAAGAAAACATTTACAAATAATGATTCTTTATACTCTTAATAATAGAAGTTCCGTTGAATTTACAGTAAGTTATTTTCACTATACCGTCAAATACATGGCACTCACTCTTAAGAACTTGCAACAAAGATCATTTATATGAATTCATTTCAAATACATGGCTGAGCATTTACTGTTACTTTTTGATTTTTGTAAAAAAAATTACAATACTATTGGTTGCCAGGTAAATAATACCTTACTTTGTCTAAGTAATTCCTATAAGATTACTTGAGGGTTTTTTCCGATTATTTTCATGAGCGGTAGTTTTAGTGCCGAAGGTGCGTTACTTGAAAATTATATAGCGCCGAAGGCGCGTCGACGTATTCACCGTGGCGAGCCACGGGTAGTACTAGTCTTGACTGATAATGGTACCACTAATACATAAAAGTTACAAACACTAATCGCTCGAACAATATTTATCCATCTTACTTGATCATCAAACACTAAACTCCACTTGGTATACCGACTAGGATTTTTTCTCCAGTCTTTGATGGCTTTCGCGCTAATCTTTGTCTTGTCCACGTCTTTTATCCTATATGGTTATATCTAAATACTGAATGCTATATTCAAATAAACATCCATTCACACGAAAATTAACTAATCATCCCTTTGTACAAAAAATGAACTCACTATCACCTACATCTTATTAAAAAATATGCAACAGTCCCTAAGACCTCTAATAGCTTAACTTTTAGCTCATGAATTTTCAATCTCAAAACTCACAAATATACACCATATATACTTAAACATAATCATCAAATGATATAATTATTGAATAAGTTTCACCATTTGAAATAGTGGCGAGGAGATGAGATACTGGTTTTCTTGAACAAATGAATCTTGTCTACTTATAGCAAGGGCCTTAGCCGAATCTCCTTATGTTAAGATTAGTGTACATTTGTCAGAATTCCTACCCCTGACATCATTGGCATCCTCAAGCTTAGTAATGCCTGTAATCCTTTGTCTTTTGGCCCCATCAGTTTTCTTCAAATCTTTACTTTGCTTGAAATATGCCCAAGATAGGAGACTTTCTACCACTCCAGACTTGGCAACTGCATGTACAAAGGACATATAAGTAAACATAGATTAATTAAAGGACGTAAAAATACTAGTATCGGATTAGACCTGCTAACCTTTTTTCAAAAAATCCTGTGATGGCTCACATTTAGATCAAAAACTTATTTGGCGAGTAGTCAATGTCTCTTTGGTATGAGAATCAAAGGCTGGGCTGTCAACAAGTGCATTGACGAAGACCCACAAATGACCCTTCACAGTATGGGCCTTAAGGTTTGCATTCTATTTCTTCTTATTTACTATATTCATCACATGGTTTGCAATCTGATTTGTAACATAGTCAACATGAGTCCCACCCTTGATGGTAGCAATACTATTCATAAAGCTGACCTGATATAAGCATGCACATTCTCATCAACTATAATTCTTCTAAGTGGAAGATTTTAAATAACTATGACAAATAGGTAGGTAGTACTACCTGTTGAAATTTCCCGTCACTTACTCTCACACAAACCTCCCACCTGTCGTTAACTTTCTCTGAAATCCTAATGTTTTTGAAGTCCCTATCCAGTTAATCAAACTAAAGTGATGGAATGATAAACAAACATCTCTACAACTTCAAAATAATGTACTTGGGGAGTGGCTCTGGCCTGGTTTTGGAAGCAGACGAGAGATAAATACTAGTGTATTCAAGGAAGGATTTCACGGGAACACATTGCCCGTTGAACTCCACCTTCACTATTTTGCCAAGGCATCTAGCTATATCAACCACCTGCTTTTTCATTAGCGCAACAACATCATCTTCAAGATGGGTCATGATGAATTTAGCCAAGTCTGGCTTGAAGGTTACTTTAGTTCAGTTTTTGCTGTTCTTACACTTTGTTATAGTTGGCTCAAACTTCTTTCCCATGTTGTTCAAAAAGATCTTCATAACAGTATAGAAGATATATATCAAACCAGTGCATCAATCCCAAAAATATGTTTTCTTATATTATGTTAAGCCTAATTCGATGATCACATTATCCTATTAACAACAAATATCAAATACATTTTCAAGAAAAGTTGTCTTAAGTCAGATGACAATTAACCAAGACATACTAACACATAAACCCCTAACTTCAAGAGACCCCAATTCAAGGTTAAATGCGTATACAAAGTTATGGGCAAAACCCAAATAGAATCTGACCTATTAACAATAATTATCAAATAAACCCCTAATCGAAGAATCATAAACCATTACATATCAAAGTATCAATACACAAAGCCCACAAATCATAAAAATCCTAAATTAATTGATTTCATACCTGCTTATACCTCTTCTGCCTCTTCCCAACAGCGGTCTCAAACACAAGCTCTGTTAAAATCGAAGAGAGAGAGGAGTTCTTAAGGATCAAGAGGATTGAGAAGAAGTACGATGAGAGAGAGAGGAGTCATATAAATTGCCATTAGAAACCTAGAAATCGAGAGAGAGTCGTCAGACCTTTGGTATCTCAAAAATACCAAAATACCCTTATGGAGTCACTTCTAGGGATTTTTTTGCAAGGGAAAAATGAGGAATACAATACTACCCTCTAATAATTCAAATATGACAAATTCGTATACCTATTTTAGACTAAAAGTTACAAATTAACAAGGAGTAAGTTAGGCAGGCGAAAAATATGTGTTTTCAATGATTTTGGTCGAATATATTCAATGACTCCTCATTTTAAGGTTATAAATATAACCTTTGATATTCCTGAACTTATGTTTGGGATTCTGATCAATAACCAAGATCTGGTCTCATTCCAATGCATTTCCTTTAGTAGTATATAAATGTTAGCCACAGGATGTGTGTACACATTCGGTTCAAACAAACTCTCCCATTCAAATAAAAAAACTAGCATACCTCAAAGAGCATCCTTCGCAGTAGGGTGGGTGGATTTGATGATCATCAGGGTGAATTCAATCCACCCCAATCCAGTTGAATGTTAAAACAAGGTGAATATCACTTCGCGCAGTTCTGAACTGCGCGGCGTTATCAACGCACAGGATCAACTCACATGTCCCCATCTTAAATGTTCAAAGGTGCAACACAGTTCTAAACCGCGCGTAGTAAGGACCAATAAGGAATTGTCATGTTTTTTTTTGTTTTTTGTTTAAATTAGTCGCGCAGTTCAGAACCGCGTCGCGTATCCCTGCTAGTTTTAGACATAACTTTGGTTTAGAACTTTCAAGTGTTATTTCAAAGAACCAAAAACATTCTAAACTAGTTTTTTAGGAAACTTGTTGTCCAAGTTACTCAACGACCATATTAACGGCTAGTTTTTTTTATCTATAAATGTCATTCATCTTCTGCACTTTCTTCCCTTTTAATCTTTTTTACTCTTATCCCTCATTACCTTACGAACAAAACTACTATTTCATCCTCAAGCTCCCAATCTAATTTTCAAAACCACTCTCAGTCCTCCAATATAAACCAATAAAAAAATATCTTTCCTCCTCAATTTGGCGCATTTGTTCTGTCGCAAATGCCTAATATTTCCCAATATCAGAATCACCATGTTCACCAACTATTTCCGGCACCCGACAATCAATTTCAATCTCAAACCCGTGGATATTACCCTAATTACCCAAACTAAGGATATTACCCTCAATTTGATGGGTATACAGGCTCGTACCATCAACCGGGGAATCCATATTATTCATCGCAAGCCGGTTTTGTTAGTGGAAGTTTGAGTATCACGCTGATGCAAGGTACATAGGGTTTAAATGATTTAAATCTTAATACATCGCCAGTTGCATCTCCGGTTGCCTCTCCAAAACTCAATCCGGGTCTCACGAGAAGTAATACGCGCGGGAATGCAAAGTCTACAAGAAAGACGACATCAACACCAATTAATATTGAGGATGTAGTTGAGGCTGAGAAACTCAATCTGGTTCTCACAAAAAGTAATACGTGGGGAAAGGTAAAGTCTAAAAGAAAGATAACATCGACACATATTATAGTTAAGGATGTAGTTGAAGATGAGGAGGAAGTTTATGACGACAAAGAACAATACTCTAACTTAAAAAATTGGTCGTCCGATGACTTCGTGAATCTTGCATGCGCTTGGTCCCAAGTGTCCAAAAACCTCGCTACCACGAATAACCAAAAAGCTGCTACATTTTGGTTTAAGGTGCGTGATCAATTCAACTCCTTATATGTTGACCAATCGATGTGGCGATCGTACAACGGTGCCAATTGTGCATATAAGGGGCGGCTCAATAAGGAACGATTGATTTTTAGAGGCATCATTCAAGATCTTGTGAGCCGGTATTTTACGGGTATTAGAACGGCTGACTTCGCAAGTATTTCATTTATTTTTCACATTTTATTAATGTTCAAAGGAAAATCATACTCTAAATAATTTTCTAACATGATTTCAAGGAACGTATGGCATACGAGACATTCGAAATACTTAAAAAAAAACATTTACATTGGGGGAGGCCTACAAAGTTTTGGAGCATTGCCTAAAATGGTCACAAATTAAGAATATTAGGCACCCTGGCCCCGACGTCGCTAGGAAATCAAATTTTAACGATAGCCCGGGTACTTTCGACACTGATCCCGCTACACCTACTTCCGACACTCCAAATGTGGTCATTCCAGATGATTCTATTGACCTGGATGCACCACTATATTCTTGTGGGGATGACCAGCCAGACGGCTAAAAAAAATAAAAGGCGAATGAAGCGGCAAAATCAAGTATAGGTTATTGGGGGAAGAAGATGTTTGAGACAACGACCAACATGATGAAGGTATGGAATAAGAGAGACGGGCAGAAGAAAGAGGAAAAGGAGCCTAAAACTAGAGCATGAGAGGAACTAAAGTTGGCTAGAGAGGTTGAGATTCAAAGAAGGCATGAAACACAACTAACTCGAAAAAAAGCCATCGAAAATGCGCATATGGTTATGGTGAAAACAATGGACCCAAGTAACCTATTATCTGTACAAAGACGTTAAATGAAAAAATAAATTAAAGAATATTCGAAGAAGTTGAAAGAGGAGTGTCCAAGTGATGACGACGTTTCTAGTGATGAAGTTAGATGTAATCCTAAGCGTTAATAGTAGTTCTTAAGTTTTATGTAATTTCAATAAAATTGTTATTAATCCTACGTAATCCTTAAAATATATTTTAATTAAGTAGAGAAAATACATTATAACTTCAACATAAAACTTGAAAACGAAATACATTACTTTAGATAATAAAAAAATAATGATGAAGACTACATTACTCCACCCCTTTTTGATTCTACAAATGCGCGACAAGTTTATCTCATAATTAGAAATGAGCACCTTCATTTCTTATTTCATGAACCTTCTGGATGTACTCTGCCATAGTGTTGATCGCGTGTCTTGGATTTAAGTCCTCCTTCCAATTCTTCACGGATGTTCTAAACTCGGGATCAATGTCCATTTGTCGGATGTAAGTATGACATTTATCTTCCACTATCATATTGTGCAGGATTATACATGCGTACATAACATTTTCTAGATTACTGGGTTTCCAAAATCGCGCACCGTGTGCAAATATTTGAAACTTAGCTTGTAATATCCAAAAAGTACGCTCTGTCTTTTCGGCATACTTCTTGCATCTTTGAAAAATGTCTTTTGGTATCGTTGCACGGATTTCTTATGGTTTGAACAAGTGGTTGCCATTTTGGATACACTACATCCGCTAAGTAATACCCTATAGTGTGCGGTACTGTGCCTTTATTATAATTGCATGGCGGCATAACTCCATTAGACAAGTTGTTAAGAAGCCACCCTTGATGCAAGATGTTCACGTCGTTGCTAGAATCGGGCACCCTAAAGTATGCATGCCATATCCAAAGATCTTGTGATGCAACCTCTTCTAAAATCACCATCGGGATTTTCTTATATCCGGTATATTGTCCTGCCCACCTGGTAGGACAATTCTTCCATTTCCAATGCATACAATCTAAACTACTTAACATCCCCGGGAAGCCTCATGATCCATTCACTTCTAACAAGTGTAATGTATCATTTTCATTGGGAGATCTTAGGTTTTGATCTTTAAATTGTGTTATAATAGTTTTATAAAATCCTTTCAAACACAAAATACCCGTAGACTCCCCAATCCGAATGTATTCTTCTTAGGCGTCTGAGCTCGAACCGTAACATAACATGCGAAATGCGCACGTTATCTTTTAGTGCGAGGACAAGCCTATCGTTTTAGTAACATTTTTTCTTTGAATAAAATAGGGGTTCAAAGAAAGTATTTGATCATAAATATGTTGATATACATCTTGGCACATGTGGAATCAGCGACGAAATGGGATACCTTTAAATCTTGGGTTTTCACCGAAGTAATCCTGATTAAGGCTAAACTCCCCCAATTTATGATCACGGCCTTTCTGCTTGTTAATCCTTCCTATTTTAGTACCTCCTCGCCTCCATGATGATGTCACATCTTGCTCCTTTTCTTCTGCTTCTTCCATCTCAATCATAATCTTGCTATACTTGTGTATCATCTCAATTTGACGTCAGAAGAGCTCTTCACTTCCGGACGATGATGAAGATGATGACTCTAAAGATGATAGTGATGAGTCAGATATGAGTAGGTCAGCCATGATTTAGTCAGACAAGATTCAGCGAAATTGATAACAAAGGAAAAAAATTGAGTTTTGAGATTTAAGATGAATGAGTTGATTATTGAAGAGTAAGAGAGTAAAAGATGAATGGGTTTTATAGATAGAGAAAAAACTAGACGTTTATAGCTGTTTAGCATCTTGTTGAAGAAGTTTGATCAGGGAAAAACTAAGTATGGAGGAGAACCAACATATATTTCATGCAGGCTCTTACCGCGCAGTTCAGAACTGTGCGACAAAAGGACTTATTAAAGCTTGACAAGTGTCATCATCTTATTGGCTTACTCCCTACGAGCAGTTTTGAACTATGCGGCCTCAATCTACCAAAAATCTACCCAGAAGGTGGAGAATCCACCCTCAAGGTGAAAAATGGGTGGACATGCGGACAATTAACCTAGCTGCTGGGAGATAGATTAATTGAGAAGAGGGTGGATTTTTCAATCCACCTTGCCACGTCATAATTAACCTAGCTGCTGTGGATATTCTAAACGGTGGGGACCAACTTTACCTTGCTAAATGCCATGTGTCATTCTAAATCACTTGACTCGCCTCATATGCTTGACATAATATGAATGCTAAGAGCATCTCCAGCAGTGTTTGGGTTGGGCTTGTCAACTCAAAACCAAACTCAAACTATTTGCCTTCCAGTAGCTCTAAAATGAGTTTGAGTTCGTCAGCTGGCACTGTCAGAACTCAACCGAGTTTGAGGAGCTCAAACTAAAAAAAAAAGAGTTTTGCGGTGTTCCATTTATCGCCCGGATTTCCAAACTCACTTATTTTTCCTGTGCACTTTCTGGCTACCTCTTCTTCCTTAAACCCAATTGCAAGGCATAGAGGAGAACCTCTATGCTCTCCCCAAATGGCAAACTCTGCCACCAGCAATAATAACTCTACATTGTCGACCCACTCCTCCCATAACCCACCTTCAACACCATTCTCTCAACACCCATTATCACAATTCACTCCATACCTTTACTACAACCAATCTCAATTCCAACCTCAATTCAAATGACAGACCCCACTTTCATTTACCTTATCGCAAAGGGATCCTAGTTATGAATAATATCAAAATCTCTTTACACTCTTTCAACTGTAACCTCAGGCATTTTTGCCCGTTCTATCAACCCTATCCGCTCACTGAACCTCAAAGTTTTCATCCTCCAAATTACTTTAAGAGCTACCTATTCCATGGTGAATCTACTCAGTACAGTCAAAGGGACGCAAATACGTCAATACCTATTGAAACGGCGTCGCCGCATAAAGAAAAAGGAAAAGAAAAAAAAGGGCACCTACAAAACAAAGACAAAGTGTGCAAGTGCAAGAAGATGCTGAGTTTTTGGGTGAGACGAATGATGCCAGATTGCTTTGGATGGAAGCAGACTTTACGTGTCTTGCAAGGGCATGGGTAGCAGCTTTTGTCCAGACAGTGAGCCGCACAAAGGGTTTTACTTTCTATCAAAAGGTTAATATTGCCTTTAGCAGAGACCCCGAGTGCCCTACATGACGATCAAGAGGGTCGACCAAAGCTCAGTGGTATACCCTTAATTCACAATGTGTGGCGCACAAGGGGATAGTTACTCAAGAACGATTTAGGCACGACAACAGGAAAATTGAAGAAAATCGGGTACATTGTAATTTTCTTTAACTCAATTTCATTTATTTTACTTGGATATATACGTTATTTATTTGTATTTGGTAATTTACTGAATTATAGGAAAATGATGCATACAAGATCTACAAGGCTTGAATGGCGGCAATGACTTTAAACAACGTAAAGCGTATAAGATTTTGGCGTGAGAACTGCGATGGGCCAACCTAAGGGATGATGGGTTGAACCATGTGGGGAATGTACCAAGAAATACATCCAAGAGAACATCGGACAATTCTTCTCCGGGGAACTCCGTCAGATCAAACAATCTATAAGAGGACCCCGATGGCCTACCTACACCTTAACTCGCAGGACAAAATTTAGAAATAGATGGTTCGTTGTATGAGGGTGGAAGCAGGCCTATAGGCCAAAAACTCTTTAGAAAGAACCTTGCAACACAAAAGGCCTTGGATGGTGTTATTATATTTGGTAGCGGTATCTAAACAATGTTTGTGGGGATGAGGTTGGAGAAGAGACAAGCGATAGAAGAAAAAGAAAGAAGAAGAGCAGAAGCAAATCAACAATGGCAAGGCAAAATAGATTTTGAACAAGCAAGGGAAGATCACAAAATCATGAAGAAAGACCTGAGTAATCTTATTGGACATCAATTGCAATACTATCTACAAAGGAAAGCGAGGTCATAAAACATCTGGCCAAGAGAGGTGGACCAGGTACTTGAAGTGGTGATGAAATCTAATTTAACTTTGCTGTATATAGAAGTTTTCTTTCCAAGAATGTAGTTTACCTTCCAATAATGTAATTGTTTGAATAATGTTCTTTGCTATTGTAGAATGTAATCTTGTTTTTGAAATGTTTATTTCCGAGAATATTGCGTTAAAAAAAATACAAGATTAATGAAATATTAAAAACTTGTACGACAAGAAGTATTAAATTACATCAAGAACACTAAGATAATATAAGTAATGGAGTACTAGGTTGGAAGATTTCCCTTCACGGCGCACAAATGCTCGATTAGATCATCCTTTATATCAAAGTACTGTTCTCGACTTCGAATACAATTTATTTTTATATAAAAGATTCTATTGTTCCGCGTTCGTGTACAATATTGAATAATTCACCTTCGATAGTTGAGGGATCAACCAAATTGTAGTCTAAGTATGATAGGAATGAACCTCCTTCCTCTTCGATGATCATATTGTGCATTATTACACACGCCTTCATGACATTGTTAAAAACCTCAGGTTTCTACAATTTAACCAGATTTTTTACAATATTGAACTGAGATTGTAAAATCCTAAACGCCCGTTCTATGTCTTTTCGATAACTTTTTTGTTGGTGAGCAAAAAAATTTTGTTATGCTGTAACCGGATTGGATATGATTTGGACAAGTGTTACCTATTTGGGGTATATGCCATTCGCTAGGTAATACCCCATATCATAAGCTTTTCTGGCAATTGTATAATTGCATGGTGAGGTGATACTATCGGCCAGGTCGAAGAAAAGATGTGATTGTCACAGGATATTGATATCATTGTTAGACCCTGGTAAACCAAAAAAAATATGCCAAATCCAAAGGTCGTGTGAAGCTACCACTTCAAGAATCAGTGCTGCCTTAGGGTAATGACCAATAAATTGACCGTGCCAAGCTATGGGACAATTTTTCCATATCCAATACATGCACTCAAGGCTTCCAGACATGCCGGGAAATCCCCGTGAATCTCTGATCGCTTTTAACCTTTCGACGTCGGCCGCATTTGGTGCTCGAAGATATTCCTCGCCAAAAATTTGTGTAACCGCAACACAAAACCTTTCCATACATAACAATATTGTGCTTTCTCCTATTCAGATATACTCATCAGAAAGATATGTCGCAATACCGTAGCTTAGGAAATGTAGTGCCACGACTACCTTTTGGTACGGTGATAACCTCATAGTACCAGCGTTGTTAGATTTTTGGACAAAGTAATGATCATGTGCAACGACTACATCGAATATATGCATAAGCATGTGTCTACTCATATGAAAACGTGCCTAAAATTTTTCTGGCTCATATATGCACTCCGGCTTGAAGTAGTCCCGTATAATGTTGCAATTCCCCAATCGGTGATCTCGCTTCTTTATCCTATCCTTACGGCCCATGATACTCCCGCTGTGACTCAAAGTTGTATCATGTACTACTAGGTTTGTTATATTTTGGTACAAAACGTAAATTATCGCTATAAAATCAAACATAAGATAATTAGAGGAGGGCGGCGATACACGTAGAAGATCATCAATAGATAAATAGAATGATGAAGAAGACATTTGAGGCTGTGGAGTTGAGAGAAGGGTGTTAACGGTGAAGGAGAATAAGTTTCCAATATAAGAGAGAAGTGTAAATGGGGGAAGAAGAAGAAGAAGTGGGTGTTGGAAATCAGATTAATTGGTGGTAAAAAAACACCGCGCGGTGTTTTTTATACCCCCGCGATGTTTTTTATACCCCTAATTACAATGATTTCCAACAACAACGGCTACTTTCTCTGGTGGGTCCTTCACAACGGTTAGTTTTAGATCATAATGACTACTTTTTGCTCTATATATATGTTGGCCGGAGATGCTCTAACAATATTCCTCTACTTGAACTTAACAATGCCAAGTTTTTCTGCTCTAGCACAGGATTTTTCGTTAGTATTTGGCAGAAATGAAGATTTCTCCCTGGCCGCGTCCTGGCAATATTTTGTTGATAATCCATCTCTCCGACAACTCAACTTCAATTAGTTATAGAATAGAGTTCATGTCCAATTCAGGGTGCACACAAAATTTCAATACCCTCCTAGGATTTATACAACAGGTAGAATGTTATTAAAGTAAAATGTGACGAGTTTCATGAGATACAGATGAGTATTGATAGACGGGTCAGAAGTATTCCACTACCATATATTCTTCGCAAAGCTAGAGATGAATGGTATGAGAAATACAACCAGTCGTTCCCATTCGAGGCTCCATACGATATTTTTTACCAGAACTACATCCTGCCTGATGAATTTCCATCAAATTACCAACTTTCCAACTATTGACGGGATCTGTTCCCCCTTACTGAATTGTCTTGGTTTAATCCTTACATCAGTCGTAAACGATGAATTTAGTATAATTGTATCTGTTTTGAGTTTTATTTCATGCGAAGAACTACTATTTTAAGAATTGTAATTGCATTTATATTTAAATTTAAGACTAAAAATAAATTGATTAATATTAATTTATATAGAGAAATGTGACATCAGGTCGTACAAGTACTTATATAGAGAAACAAACCTAAACTTTAATAGAAATAGTTCAACACTGATGTTTACAATAAAAGTTTATGTCTACAAAAACATCAAAAATACCTATATCTACTGAGACGGGCCATAATCATCTCCAGTACCCCTCCTCCTGTGGCTAGTACCGCCTCCCTTGGTTCGCAGACCAGGTCCACGGTTCCACTGCCTCGTCCTCGCGCCACCTCCAGGTGGTAGTGGCACCACTTGTACATCATGCCCCCTCCTCAGATGTAGTCCTGAACAGGGCAAAGAAAATTTGTTTAGATTTTAACAAAATAAATATAACATTAAGAAAAAAAATACATAAATAAATTACTTACATGCGAATATAGCTGGTCATCAACACTGTCCATGTGCCTTCTCAGAGTAACGTTTTCATTAGTCAACTTCTGGATCCTCTGAGTGTCTCATGCAGACTCTACAAGGCAAAGTCGCCGCATACCATGAGTTAGGTGCCACAGCTCCTCTGCGCCGTAAGAGGCAGACATGGGTAGCGGGTCTCTCAAGCAGTAAATAGAGAGCATCTCACGCCTCCCTATCCACTCCATGTGCCACCTCCGGGTCTGACCCCTTGGGCTCGCTAGGCAAACTGAAGTCCTGGGATAAAATATGAACCAACGCTGACGTAACCACCACGAGTGTAATACCAGCCTTCAGTGCAGTGGGTCTAAATAGATCTATATTTTCAATCCTCTGGGAATCTATCAATAAGTGGCTTACCTCCTCAGTTTGGCCAACCCAGTATGAGGCATAAGTCTCTCGCTCCTCCCCTATCACAAACTGCTCACAGTCAATGAAGCTGACCTGCCTCATCGCCTGTAAATCTGCTCGACTAAGATGTGGTTACATATTTAGCAAAGGATCCAAAGGAATACCCGCAGTGCCAGTCAACTGCCTCCATCATCATTCCCCAAGTAATATTCACAGTTCTATTTAAGACTTGAAGTGGCATCCTCTTACGGGACAGGAGCGACGCAATCCGTACGTCATCTAACTATGACACCACAGAATCCAACCAAGGTCGCCAGGTGATCGTCTCAATAGTCTGGTGGTCAATGTGGTATCTGCCTAGATTAAATAAATTGACTACCTGGTCATTTGTTTTCTTCCTGTTCCCACTCTTCCATGCTCTGAGACGCGGATAGGACGAGAATTTAACCTCTTCCTTGACAATAGGGTGACCAACCCTACAATACTCATAGAACCAATACTGTATTTCAGAATAGCATAAAAAAATTAAAAATTATATTTAAGACGTTTATTAGAAGATATTTGATTTATTGCTTCTAAGGAAAACGTGTTAGTGTACCTCAAGAAGTTGGGAAAATCCAATGATGGCGCCCCCGGTTGTGACTGCGGTATCCAAACCATGGTACAGGGAAGCAAGAATAGCTAAAACCCAGTCATATTCGGTAGCCTCGTCCAAATCGGCCACGACCGCGAGATATCCAAGCGGGATGGTGTCATTGGCCGTTTAGAACCACAAATGTCTCATCATGAAGAGGATAAAAATACGAGTAATGGTAATGTCATCCACATGATCACCTGTGATGGTCAAGTATGTCCTCAAGTGTGAAATTTTGATGTTTCCATTCTTTATATTATTGGATTCAATGTTGGGTAGCAATTGCCTCGCATTGGATAAAATACTTTATGCATTGTCATACGACACCTGCGTTGGATATCAGCCGATTGACAATGATGTCAGCATCTGGAAATCTAATGGAGTGACCCCTATCTCTACACACGGGAAAAGAAAAGTGTGCGATGTCGGCCACCAACGCTCTGTTAGCGCCTGAATTAGCCGATTATTGGAATTACCCATGCATATATCCATAAAGCTACCGAATATCTTTACCACGACATCCCTAATTATCAAAATTGTGGAAATCTCCTTCCACATTTTGATCACCGTAGTGAATGTGCTATGCAGACGCATCGAATCCCGATTCTGTTCATTGGAGTATTTTGTCAAACACTTGATTTATGGAAATAACAAATTCACAATTAAACAAAAACTTACCGTGAGTTCCTTGCCGTGTAATAGTTATGACTAACGCCGTCTGGGAGTTGGGTAATAAACCTCTACAGGTAGTTTTCTTGGGGTGAGTATGGTATAGGTTGCGTTTGTTGTACATCTTTGAATTCTACTCATTTTTCTTCTATCTGGACCTCGACCGAGTTACGGCCCACTTTGGATCTCTTATCACTCTAAACTCAGGTAATATATTGGGGTGTGGGTCTCCCGCTGGCATCTCTATTTTAATTTTGTTGGTGGTAAAATTTTTTTACCTTCGAATTGATAGAGAGGAAGAAGTAAAATGTGAAGAATAAGTCGAGTTGGGTTGTAAAAATCATAATAGTTAAAGCGGCGGTAAAAGGAGCACCTCGTAGTAAAAGGAACACCGCGCGGTAATTAGAACTCCTAGTTAAATTTTAAAAAAATACATATCACAAACCCAAACTTGCTGATAGGAGAGGCTGGGTTTGGGTTAGATTTTTTGTGGGCCTCCTGTCAGAGCCCACACCCAAACCCCAACTCTTTGCTGGACTTGCTCTAAATTGATTGTAGCTGACATGTCACGAAGTTATGTGGCACCCACAACAACCTCCTCTTGGTTCTCAACTACTCATCTATTAGAGATGTGTGGTTCTAGTTGGATAGTTTAAATGGTACCTATAAGGGGGGTGGTTGGGGATTCTATCTCTATAGGAGCAGATCACTGGACAACCCCTTTTAGAAGATCCCCTAACCACCCTATTTTTTGGAACACATAAAGATGGTTTAAGAAGTTTTAACCATATGGATGTGATCACCTTATCAAGTAAAGTATACTTACAAAAATTCAAGTCATTCTAACATGTTTATCACCATTAAAAAGATACTTGGATTATGCTGTATTGGTTCTACTGTCAGATGTCTATTTTAAATAAATTTTGATGTTATATTTTATGATGTAGGAATGTCGCAATGTCCAAAAGTAGGTGCGGTGAAGTATGACTATTTTAAATGACATCGAATTCCTTATTTTTGGTAGTCTCTCATGCCCCCCTCTTTTAGTAATGCTTCATGTGACCATGGGGAGGAAAGATGAGTCACCGATAGCCCCTCTCTCACGGGGGGATACTTTTCTTCATCTTGATGAGTGGCATGTTTTAGAGCTACCTCCTTTTGTTGCTCGGTTTCTAGTTTAGCCCCCTTCTCATTTTGAAATGTTTGAAAGAGATGCATCAACTGTTTGTTCTAGGACATCATTTGGTGGGACTCATTCTTTGATACTACCACCGTTGATACCACTTGTGTGACATGGCTTACCTGCCATGTCGACTCTTACTTCCTCCGCCCATACTTCGTCTAGTGTACAGCGCTTTGCAATAGCATTCAGTGCAGCCGCTCCTGGGGTCATTTTACATAATTGTCACGGTCCTACCATTTGCAAGTACTTCAAGTCCCTAATAGAGTCCCCAAATTCTTTTAGGGGGTGCATCTACTAGATAATGTCTCTTTTGCATACTCTTCAGGGACCTCATTTATCACATATTTATATTAGCCGCAACCATGCTAATGAACGTCATATCCTCATTTTTACCTATTTATACATACCCTTCACTATCTTTAATTCTCTCCTTCTCCTTGACAACAAATCAACCTTGTTCGATCGATGAGCTGAAAGATGGGATGTCCAAGATACAAGAGATGTTTTAGGTTTTTATAGTTACCCGTAATAAAGTGTCAAACACTACCTGAGAAGTGGTTGCAAGTGCAGCCAATCCATAGGTAATTGATAAGCAACAATCAAAAGGATTAGTTTATGATTATGACAAAAAGAATTTGAACCATTAGCTGTGGACTTAATTTTTTATCCTTTCCATGAGGATACTCGTTATGTACCACGACCACATCCTCTTACCCCAACTACTCAACATGAACAAGGTCATGAAAATGGGTCGCATGAGCAATTTGGGGAATGGGACATCAATTACAGGGCCGACGGGGAAAGGGTTTGGAACGATGGCAACAACTTTGGAGGCAATCCTAATCAGGTACCTCCACCTTCTCGCTATCAACAACAATCATCAGAAGGCTAAGATCTCTCTGCTTTTACTCACATTCTTATTTCTCTTCAAGATGATGTTAAGCTTAATATCGTTGAGTTTGATGGGAAACTTAATCCGGATGCCTTTATGGATTGGATTACCCGAGCTGACAAAAGTTTTGCTTATAAAAAGTATGGGGATCCTAATAAGGTAATGTTCATCTAGACAAAACTCTTGGGTTACATACTTACTTGGTAGAATAGTGTACAAACTAGCGGTATTAAGCGGAGCTATCTGCCAATTACTGAATGGGGACAAATGTATCGGGATTTTATGAACAATTTATCCTAATTACTGTTGATGTCATCACATGCATCTCGCCAAAATTTGAATTTTGAGGAAGTAGTTTGTGGGTCTGGTTTGAATTTGAAATTGATGTTGACATTATCCCATATGGACCACTCAGGTTGGGTGGGTGCTTTATGGGTTGAGGGAGTTGGGGATGCTAAAATGCTCATGTTGAAAGGTTGTGTTTAGCTTGGGCTTGGTTTTGATCAATTGTTGTCCACGTGCCCATAATCTTTCTCCCCCACAATCTGTGTTCTTCTCTCGGAGTAAACCAATAATAACACCAACTTCTTTTTCATTAAATCTAGTTACATGAATTTTCCCTCCAATCGTTGAATCTTCTCTTATGATCCTGATCATGATCAAGGCGGTCTATCATGAAGGGCAGTTTGGATCAGCTTTCAGAGTGGGTGAGGCTTGGGCTTATGTTTTGACCGCACGATAGTTTGGGCGGGTTAGACCAACTCATATTATCCTACGTACTATCACATAACTCATAAATCTATTTTTCGTGCGGGTAAAGACCATGTATATCTCTTTCTTTTGGCCCGCAATCTTTCTCTTTCCCACATTCAAAAACTATAACTGTGGTATTTAGGGTTTGCATACCTGTAAAATTCTCGGTTAAAACTTCGATAGGAGGTACACCCAAGACTTTTGTGCGGGTTACCAAAGTTCATCTCTCTCCAATCATGATGATGCTTCTCTGGAGACAACCTACAACTGTGATGACTTGGATTTGGGTTCGTACTTCGGTAACTTCTCCAACTTCACCAGTGAGATCTCCTTGACCTACAACAATGTATGGATTTGGTTGGGGAGTTTGTTTTCATTTGGGTTCTTTAGAGGTTTATAACCCACACACCACCCAAGTGACATCCGCATGTAAGAATATCGTGTGTCTTCTTCAATCACGAATTGTACACATTTTTGCAAATATGCGATCATCCCGTTGTCAGGGTTTTGTATTGTTTCGACCGGTGACTGCAAAATTGTTGTTGACCCAAATTGGATTAGGAGGTAAAAATGCTCTCGAACCTACATAGACTAACTTATTGAATATCATATGTAACTTGGTAAAGTTTTTCTCCATGGTTTTGATCATCGCGGTATTGGTTTTGTTTCCAACCATTGCAAATCGAATTAAAGCCAGGATATAAAAATCTGAGCTCCTTCAGGAAAAAATTTATCGGCTCTGCTGTGCTATCACAAAAAGGTTGTTGCAGGTTAGTTAAAGTAGATTGATTTGTTTCCATTGAATAATCTTGCAAAGATTGTTCTTTAAGAGAAAAAGGAAGAATAAGTTTCACTATCCATTTTACTATTTTCTCCTGTATTTGTTGGTTACTTAAACAGTTTTCTTCTTGTGTTTAAGTGGATTAACTATAGCAGTTTGCTACCTCTTAACTAATAGATCAGCTTTAGTAGTTTGCCTCTTGTCATTCTAAACCTTAGTATACTACAATGGTAATTAATGGTCACAGTGAAACATACTAAGTATTTGCTTATTTTTTATCTCTTCCCATGGCGAGTATTTTACTGGTGAAATCGGTGGGGAGACAACTTAGCATTGAATTACGTGTTAAGCACATCGAAGAATTGGTAGAAAAAACTTAAGGGGAGCTCCAAAAGATTGATGCGACAATTATTTGAATTTTCTCTCTTTTTAGTTACAAAGTGAAAGGTTTCTCTCTAGTTTTTCATGATGTTTATGAGACTCGTCAGATTTACTTTGACGATGAAGGTCTATCGCCAGTGTTTGATGAGCATTTGGATGACTACGTGCACTTGGGTCCTATGATTAATAAGAGGTCGGCTTACAATGACTATCTTGAAGAGGAACAATTTCAATTTACAAATTTATCAGCGTTTATTGATTATATTTCAGAGGACTTTGAAGTTCGTTATGTTGAACAAACAACATGAAAAATACAAAAAATACTATTGGTCATCTGGTCACATCGTGTATTATATTTTGGCATTAAAGAACATACAATGGCTAGATTAGGTAATTTTTGGGAAGAATCTGAGGCTTGAAGCATGTGTTTGTGTTTGAAGAATTTAGCATGAAATTAAGAGGTATCAAGTTCGTTAAGTTTGTGGTCGAACTTCTCCAAGAAAGAGAGAGTTGATGTGTAGCGGGTCGTTTACCCACATGTCTGGATGTCTCTCTTTCTTAAGATTAGTACTAGGGTTATTAATAGCTATAAATAATAAAGTTTTGAACCTTTATTTTATGGGTTGTTTTGTTTGAGTTAGTATTGATAGCTTATTTTAGTGTTCTTCAATTTAATAAAAGAGTTTATTAGTTTTATAGTATTTTAATTGCTAGAAATTGTCATAGTAGTTTGTTGGAAGCCTATCCTATCACAAAAGTTTATTTATCTTAGCCTTTTGGATAATATATATATATATATATATGGGAGAAGATCCAGAGCGACACCCCACACCTCCAAACACTAAACAAAGAGCATCAATTTGTCTAAATGGGTGGCACGTATTAAAGAGGCTACCAACTAGTTTTGGTGATGGGTGAAACCGATTACTGGACTCGACGACGTGGCATTTAATTTAATTTGAATCCCAACCATAATTATTGAACTTTTTTCTCTCTTTCTCTCTATCTCTCATCTTTCGCTCTCTCAAGTTTCAAATCGACACCCATTGACGAGCTCCTAAAACCCTAAAAATGGTAGATCTTCACCATTGAAGCGGTGTTGTACCTGTAATTCCTTCCATTCGCATCTTCATTGTACTTGCCTAGTAAGTTACATCTTCTCTATGTGCACATCTTGAAGCAACAGGTATTATGTGTATATAGTTTTAAGTCTTTTGGGGTATCTACGGTTTGCTTTTAGGTTTGTTTTATTGATTTTTGAGTTGTTTTTAAGCTCCTTGTACTACAAACTATGAACCTGTATGATGTTCTTACTGTAAACTTTCACTTTAGTAGGATTTTTTTTCATATGAAAGGTAAAATAATGATATTGAGTAGGGCTGCACACGGTCCAGTTCGGTCTGATTTTGGCCGTAAACCGCGAATCGAATCGGGGTACCCCGTTTTATGATAGCAAGAACCAAAACCGAACCTGCCTTAGAAATAACCTGAACAAAACCGAACCGGTCGGTCTGGTTTCTATTCAGTTTTTAGAAATCTCGTTCGAATGACTGGGTATAATTTGCAAATTCAATTACGATCACACCAACTTCAAATTATCAATTATGATCTCCTCCACACCATCAACGACAAAGAATACATCACACCTGTAAATTATAGGTTGTAATCCCCCAATCTTAAATTAGGGTTTCATTTCATCCCAAATTGAATCAAGGAGAATTGATTACGTAATCGTATTGGGACTCAGTGGGTGAAGAAGTCAATGATTGACTTCAAGAGATTAGACTAGAGTAAAGGACCGAAGCGAGTCTACTTCTTCTCCAAAGAAATAAGTGGTTCTTCAAGTGACTCAATTTTACTATAACTATTTGAACCAATGAGGTCAGAGAGAGAGAGAGAGATCAGACTGTAGATGTAGTTGTAGTTTTCTTCCTTCATGAGGTCCTAACTCTTTGAACCAACGAGGAGTTCCTCAACGCGTGCGGTGCCGGTCGATGTGAGCTCGTACGTGTAACAACAACAGACATCCTCACGTGTTGTTGGAGTTTATCACATTGCCATTGTTGTTGTTTGTAGAGATTTGTCTAGTCTTAAGTGGTGATGGAGGGTTTCTCCATGGTGATCTTACGGGACAAGTGGTGGGGGATTTGGAGGTTTTCTTGGCTTCTTAGACTGAGGAGCATCTTCAAATTCAAACATGGTGGCTGCTGTGGTGATCCAACTACTAGAGTTAAAACTCCTACATATCTCCTTATTTTCTCCAATGTTGGGTGGTTTGAGATGGGTTTGCTCATTTTCTTCTTGTGGTATTGGTAGAGATGTTCTTGATTTTGGGGTTTTTGAAAGGACTTCCTTGAAAAATACCTCTTCTTCTTCTTCCTTTTCCTCTTCAAGTAGTAGTAGTGGGGATTTGTTGTTGTAATGTTTGAGTGATTGTGGCTCTGGGTGTAATAATTGTTGTTGGTGCTTTCATATTGGTGGGTTTTCTTCTTCTTATTAGATGATAACTTGTTGTAATGTTAAGTTGTAATTGGCCCGGTTCGGTTTGGTCGGTTAACCATGGTGGGTAAACAGTAACCGAACCGGGCTAGCCCGGTTCCCCACTTTTCAAACCAAAAACCAAACCGGTCTTGTTAGAAACTGAAAAAAATTGTCGGTTCGGTTTCACGATTTCTTTGTACAACCCTAATATTGAGGTTAAACACTAATGAAGGTAAAAAATGGGTTTACGTTATCATGTATATAATAAAGTAACGAAAAAGCCCTATTTTGTAACCCTTAACTATTCAGGTAATGAAATTATATTTTTCAACGACCCAGTTGTGTAAAACCAAGATTTTGTGTCACATATGTAACGATATGTTGATGTTCCAATTTCCTATTAACAAAAATCATGACGCAACATTTAGGTTTAGGTATTAGGTGTTTGATATGAATGTTGTTGCTGTGTCGAATCCTAATCTCAAATCAACAACATCACATAAAGGGAGAGACCATGTTGCCCAGTATGTCTTCCAACCGCAATTATAAACATAAGTTGTCTGATTGAGGCAGTACAAGTGGAGATTTTGATGACTTGACAATTCCTTGGCTGTAACGTGAGTATAGTCTGGAGTCTTCGGATGATGGCAGGTGGGATGGCAGTAGATATTGGAAGAATTAAATAATGTGTAATGGGGTGCTGTAATGCGATGTACAGTTTCATTAATATTGGGGCTTAGAAAATGTGTGATTAGATTATACTTTTTGGTCTTTTTAGCCCTGTTGGACACAGAAAGTATAATTTTTGTTACCTCTGAAACTGTAAGTATGTACAAGAGTAACGGAAAATGACTTTTCGTTACTCCCATTAGTAAAATGGGGATATGGTAACAAATTTTGTTTGTTCGTTACCTTCATAACCTGAATGGTAACGAAAATGCATATTTCGTGACCTTCTTTTTCATATAGATATTGTTAAAATGTTGTTTTCACATTTGTTGGTTTTCTGTTACCCTGACAACTGTATTGCCTATCTTGGTTGTTGTTGGTGAATGTTATTTGGTTTTGATTTTTACATATATTTTTGTAGAAAGATGCCTCAGAAAATGCTATTTGGTGAAGCTTTCTACCGCTTAAGCTTCACGAGGAGCCACATGAGCGAGAAATGATATGGATAACAATGTTGGAGATGACAGAAAATTAAATTTCAATTGAGATAACAGGGCCGATTAACAAGCTAGATCAACCACTTTGCATGTTTATTTCTGCTGTATGAGGCCTCGCTACCACCAATATCCGAGGTGTGAAGAGCACAAAAAGACTTGAAACTTAGCTACGATTTTATAGAAATTAACTGATCACCGGATTGGGAAATTAGTTTTGCTAAATTCGAGAAGGTTGTGGTAGACGCAACTTTAGACGCCGATTATAGCAGGTATGACCTATTGTTCTGAAATACTCTAGACATTGGTGTAAACAAATTATTTACTATTTATGTAATGTTTATATTCCTATAAAACATTTGTCGAAGAGTATGTTTTATCTTCTAAGGAAGAGAAACAAAAAGTAGTAGGAACATTAGTCTCTTCGAGAAATATTTTCTAACTATTAATGGATTCTATTAAGGGCCGATATCCTAATTTATTATTAGGAGAACAGCAAGTCAAAGTCATGCAGATTTTGAAAAAATAATTTGTAGAAGCCACTACGTAGGCCTCACCTCATACATCCAACATTCAAGAAGGTAGTGGAAGCCAGGGGCAACACTATTGCCTAGCAAGAGAGGGTCAAGACCCCTATGAAGATGAGGATATGGTATCCTTAAAATCTCCGGACGCCACTATGGAAGATTATTTGGATGTCATTATTGAAGTCCAAAAACATAAGATAAAGGCAAAAGCGAAAGGAAAAGCTAAGGAAACTTAGCATTCGGTGTGCAGACGCCGACGCATGAAGCCAAAAGCAAACAAATCTTTGTTTTAAAAAGTCAAAAATAAAAATGATTTTGTTTGCTAACGTATAAAGCCAAAAGGAGAAGAATCTTTGCTTTAAAAAATCAAAAACAGAAATGATTTTGTCAAAAGTAGATGATAAAATAAATAGATAATCTTTACTTTATTAAAAGTAAATTATTTAAGCAGAAGATAACATAAAAAGGACTAAGGGCGAACTCAAAACTTCACGTGGATGACACTTACTCCGGACACCAAAGCTTTGGAATCCGCCACTAGTTTAAGAAGGGACTAAGGGCCTATTTGTATGCAAGTTAATTTTTAATTTTTTTAAGTTTCTCCTTTCTCCTCTTCAACTTCTCTGTAATATCTTCACCCACTCTTTGTGTCTGCTATTCCCCTATAAGAATTTCTTGATAAATAAAAGTTTGTTTATATCTATTGTTGAGTATTCACAATCTGCACACATACCCCTGAGAGTGTCTAAGTACCTTAAAGTATATATATATATATATATATATATATATATATATATATATAAATAAATAAATATATATATATATATGTGTGTTTGTGTTGGCAAGCTTGCAAACAAGACAGATGATGTGGCGTGGTGACGCACCATTTTAAAATCTATTTTTCAAATGTAGATGTGACATTTTGGCAGCTCTCTCTCTCTCTCAATCTCTTTCTTTGCCAAATTATTCCTCACCTCTCCTACTGCAGAACTGATTCTGCTTGCTCTCCGCCACCTGCATTATTTTCACATGGTTTGTTTATTTATTTTAACCTAGCAGAATTGAAAGGTACGATTCGTTGTAGTATGTAATGGTTTCTAACCTAGAGTACCAATTTCTTGTAATGGCTAAATTAGTTTTTGATTCCCCACATACCAAATATGTAAATGTCACTTTGAGGGAAACTGACAAATTTATGCAGCTTCTCATAAACCTCAACATACTTCTGATGTCGATGTCTTACATGAGATTCCTTGAATTCCAAACAACTTGAATTTACGAAATTTTATTCAATTTTTATTACTAATTGGGTAACCGATAAATTAACTCACCCATTTTGCAAGTTCTTCTTTTTGTTCCCCCATTTGGAGGTTTAAGAAGTAGACCTACATTTGAAACAACCATTATAGGTTAATCCCAATTGAAAGCTAAAGAGGTGTTTGCTTATAACTTTTAAAGGGAAATATTTTATCTCAGTTTCTTTAGCTATGAATTAGCTTTCGACGACTTTAATTTTCCCCTTAAGGTTTGCCATCTCCATCAGTAACTCTGCATTTTTCATTTTCTATACTCGTAAAATATTACATAGGGTTGGGTTAGTGAATGCCGCTAGGATTTAGATTGCATTTTTTTCGGTCTAGTATTTTGGTAGAGGGCTCAACACAAAGTAAAGGATGGGAAACGTCAATTTTAAAGCTATGAATAATGCCATGTTGAATTGATTAATGTTTTCGATTCAAAATTTCATGGGAGGACATCTGCGCGCCGAGTTTAGGAATTCACTACCAAGAAGTAATGTTTTACAAACAAAAAGATTGAAAGCAACACTCCCGTAATTTTCACAAAAACCAATATGCAACCACTAATTATAATTCCAATCAAATAATCGTAAACCTTCAAATGTTTTAATATCGCAGAATGTAAAGCATAAATCAAGCAAGCATTAGTTGTTTCAGTTAAATAGATTAACCAATTCATAAAGTAGGACTCATAAGTGATCCAGTATCAAACATCACATCCGTGGAGTTCGCCTTCATTTTCTCTAGCTTCAATTCCCTTTTCTTCAGTACTTCCTTCAGATCTTGCAATTTATTGGCTAAGTTCTCTCTCGATACTGAAGATTCGTTTACGCCTTCACCAGCCAAACTAACTTGCTTCCTCCTTAACTCTCTAATTTTTTGTAATGCCATTTTTCTTTCATCTTAAAGCTTTTGCTTCTCTTCCAATGCCTTTTTTAACTCTTCCTCCAAAAGAAACTTGGTATCCACCTCCACCTCCAACATTTCCTTGTAACCACTTAGACCTGCATCCTGGGTTTCCTAAAATATTGAGAAGCACTTAACATTTATAATCACCAAAACTGAACCAGTTACAATACATATTTATTCAAAATGTTCCTTTGTTTAGCTTCAGAACTATTCAGTCGAAACTCCCAAATTTCAAAACATTAAAATAAAACATGTTGAGTTTCGTTTTATTTATTACAAAAGTCCATCAATTTCAGCTTTGAAAAATAGAAACTGAAACAAACTCTGAATCCAAAACAGAAAAGAAACATTTAATTGTTTAAGCAGGAAAAGTCATTATCAGTATTGGAAAAGTCATTATTTATTTCAGAGTTGGCTTGGAGGGGGCCTCAATTACTGCCACACGCGATTCATGGACAAAGCGACGGAACAACTTCATGAAGGCAACAACCACTTCAACAGTGCAATCCAATAAAACTGTCATGTCTCCGATATCTCGCTACCCTTATATCATAAATTTAAATTTACAGTTAGGACATCACTAATAAATAAACTACTCTACTTATTGGAGGTCGGAAGGGTAAGGGAAAAAAATACAGTATCGCTTTATAGTTTTTGAAATCGAATAGTTTTGAATTTATTAATTCAAAACTCCTTGCCTTCACTTCTTTCGATTCAGACACTTTCAAAATTCAAACATACAACTCAGGATAAGGAAAACAAAATATATGATTCCAAACTTCTTGAATAAAGAAAGCAACTTATATAAATTGTGTGTATTCCTCCTAAATAACCAAATACAGTACTTCTGAGAGCTACAATACTTACACCTTCCTCCTCATCAATGAATGTTGCCATTGAATTTGTGCTCACCAAGTTTCAAAATTCCTCTTTGAAACTATCTAGTTTCGGAAAAGTATTCCGAAGTCATTGGTTTTGGAAAAGGCAAGTCGAAAGGACCATTGCTGGCAAACTACATACAATGAATTGTACAAGAAATAGGGGATGATCAATAACTGAAACTGATACCCAGTGGCACCATTAAAATTGTAAAGTACTTATCTACAACATACTTTTTCTGCAAATTACAAATAAAAATAATGTATTCAACCATTAACTACTTTAGATAAAATGTTTTCGAAACTATAAAATGTAAATCATATTTTGGGTTTTTGAAAACAGTCATTACAAACTACAGCTACAATTACAAGTTTCCCCAAATCCTTATAGTTTTGAATTAACCTATCCAAAATAGAAAATGAAATTATAGATTCGAATCTGCCCATAAGGAAACATGTACGCCACCCAAAAAGCAAAACTAGGCAAGAAATTGGTACTCTAGGTCATAAACTATTACAAATTTAGTATATGGGTAATCAAAAACTAATACAACCATTACATGAAATTGGTAGTCTAGGTTAGAACCATTACAAACTACAACGAATCGTACCTTTTAATTTTGCAGAGTTAAAACAAACAAACAAACCCTATAAAAAATAATACAGGTAACAGAGAGCAAGAAAAATCAATTTTACAGTGGGAGAGGGCGAGGAATCGTTTGGCAAAGAAAGAGATAAGGAGAGAGAGAACTGTTTTGATGAATGAGAAAGAGTGAGAGCTGTCTTAATGAATGAGATTATGAGAGAGAGAGAGAGAGCTGCCAAAATGTCACTTCTATATTTAAAAAATAAAATTTAAAATACCACGTCACCACGCCATATCATTTGCCTTGCTAGCAAAGCTTGCCAACACCTCTCATCTAGACCGTTCATTTCGTAAAATGGAAGCATCCAGTTCATTGTACGGACCGTGTCTATAATGGGCGTGTACCAATTATATACACACACATCTATCTATAATTCTAACGGAATAGCTATGCCATGAGAATCAATATCGGCTGTTGATCACCCTTCCCTACACATGTTGAGAAAAATATATGCTTTAGTTTATAACAGAGCCGTTAGATTAGGAGGCTTATTTAGCATACTCTCAAAATTTATTTAATACTAAAATGCCCCTATTTGTTATGTACCAAATCCCATCCAAAATAGGCATCTCAATCGTAATTAGGTGATGAAAGAAGGGGTATAAGTAGAAGTTCAACGCATAACTTTTCGTATATACAAAATTAGGGTATTTTGGGAATCCTAAATAAACAATCAGGGGTATTTCTGTAAATCTCCCTCGGACATTTCGTCTCTCCCAAATGCACAAAACTCCTCTCTTCAAAACCAAACCCACTAAACACCTCTCTCCTCTCTTCCAAACCAAACCTACCAAGCTCCTCTCTCATCTCTCCTCTCTTCTAAACCATATGGTAATACTCGGTGTGCAAGAACGATCAGCTAGACACTCTCCAGTTTAAACAGTACCTCTGCTTAGTGATTCAATTTTGTTTTCTAGAGTTTCGTTTCATCAAAGTTATCGAAATCAGATCAACAGATGTAATCACCACTAATGGCCTCAATTCGACTAGCTCAATCTCCCGCTTATCATCATCACACTCGAACTCCATTCTTACTTCCTTCACCCTCTCACAAGCTCCTGTACGGTTCAAACTACTCATCTACATCTCCACAACCATATTTCATTGGATCACTGCAAAGATTTCTCGATTTGATTTTCATACAAAGATCACGGAAAAGGAACACTAAGTAGTAATCATCATTCATGAAGGCGACCCTTTTTTCAATTCTTGGTGTGTTTTGTTCTAGGTTTTGTGATTGGGTTTGTAGATGATGATAGTGTGAAATATGGGGAGTTGGAGTTTTTATCAGAAATTAACCGCGTTATGGGGGTGTTAGTAGGGAGA
Source organism: Kingdonia uniflora (assembly GCA_014058105.1). Taxonomy (NCBI): domain Eukaryota; kingdom Viridiplantae; phylum Streptophyta; class Magnoliopsida; order Ranunculales; family Circaeasteraceae; genus Kingdonia; species Kingdonia uniflora. The sequence continues at coordinate 165,333 of JACGCM010000917.1, forward strand.
AGGTTGTTTTGGAGGTAGCGAAGTTAGGTGTTGAGGTTGGGGTATTGGAGGATTTGGATGAAGAAGAGGGAGATAGGGGTATTAGACAGCTGATTATTGTGACTCTGACATATAATTGGGTGAAACTTCAAAGATTTTGAGGAGAAATGGAGTTATGTATAGGCATCTTACGAAAAAATCTACGAATGTGAAGGATAAAGGAGTTCATTAGAGGAATACTGTGCTTAAACATATTGAACGTCATAAACTAGATGGGATTGTGTACTTTGCTGAAGATGATAATATCTATTCACTTGAGTTGTTCGAGAGCTTGCTAGAAATCAGGAATTTTTCCATCTAAATTCATAGGATTATGGAACATAGTATGTCTATCAACTTGTCTTGTCTATTATTATGTAACATGGTATGCCTTAAACAAAATCCAAATTTTATTCGTTGAGGTAAAGCGGCCAAATCAAGTTTTTTCAGCAATGTTAAAGAATTTAGCCAGTTTGGGAGATCAGTTTAGGTAGCCAAACTCCTAGGACCAGCATTATGTTAATGTTGTAGCAAAAAGATTTAACCAGATGAATGAGTTTGTTTACAAATGAGCATATTCCTTGGCTTCCTAGTTTTGTGACTTTTTTTTAGCTCATGAGTATTCTTTCTTCTATCACAGTCACAATGCAACTCCTCTATTCATAATATATGGTTTGTCATAAAGGTTCCATAGACGTCTTGACATGATATATTATAGTTTCCTCCACCATGATTAATATAAATACGTACTATTTGACTATTTTTAATTTTCTCTTTTGTTATTGCTGGCAGATTTCCATGGGTATTGTGTAGGAATTTTTCGTTTTATCTTTGCTATTGCAGGTATTTTTCCGAACAGTACATTTTGCTATAGCTGGTTATTCTACATGGATATTATGTACGATGGTTGAACCGGGCTTCTCGTTAGTCATTACTACTATGACTACTGTTTATAGTTGAAATTAGTGATCCTAACATTGGTAATCATTTGACACAAAGTTATCACTTAGTTCAATAGCATGTATCATAGTACTGATATAAGCTTTTTAAGTTGTTAGGAATGCCAGAATTTTTCTATGTGAGGTGGGGGTGGTGGTTGGAGGAGGTCGGTCTTCATGTATGAAAATATATTCATAAGGTTTTTTTTTCTTAGATAGCATGGATCATAGTACTGAGATCAACTTTTCAAGTGGTTAGGTTAATCATTTTACTTGAATACATATAGTTATGACTTGAAGTTTATCTTTTTGATTTACAGGATTTGCAGCTTTGGATAATTACCACCGTAATTTATTTTCCCATCAAATTATTGCCCCTAGATTAGCTTTTTCTGCTACTACATGTTCATCTCTTATGTCGAGGATGAATAGAGGGTACGAAGAATTTGCGTCGATTTCTATGGTTCCACCTTATTCGAAGCATGGACTAGATTCAACTGGTATTTCTCTCATTAACCCACATCCCATTTTACTCAAAAGATTAGATTTTTATCTCAGTTACAAAATTTGAGTTGGTTTGCTATGCTTTGCAGGCATTTTGTAGTTTGTGGATGACAACACAGAAATTGGAAAACACTATAATGCGAGGGCGAATCAGAGTCTTCAACAGTGAGAAGTGAGTCTCATAATTTATTTGAAGATATTGAACAATTCGGTATTCTTTGTTTTATCACATTTTGCTGATTTGTATTCAATCTCCAAGTTATTCCATTCCAACTGTATAGTAGAATTCCTATGTATCAAATTCTCTAAACCATGCTCATAAGACAATCAGTTTTGCCATCTATATATGTATCAAATTCTCTAAACCAACAACATCACCATCTATATATGTATCAAAATTTCATAATCCACTGGGATGATTTTTTTTCCGCTACTAATGAATGGTGTCCGTGATTATGCAACAGGGTCAACTTCCTTCCTCTTCACTATGTACCAGTATGTCAGTATATTTATGGTTGCTTTTGCAGTTCTGATTTTTCTCTTCTTTGGCTCTGTGGAGGGTTTTAGTACAAAGCTCCAGCCTTGTACCTTCAGCAAGGACAAAATGTGCAAGTCCGCCCTAGTAAATGCTGCCTTAAATACTGTAGCATTTGTACTCAGCGCTATCACATCAGTAATTTCTGGCTTTCTTGGGATGAAAATTGTAACTTCCGCAAATGCGAGAACCACCTTAGAGGCAAGAAAATGCGTTGGGAAGGCTTTTATCACTGCATTCAGATCTGGTACAGTTATGGGCTTTCTTCTCGTTAATGGACTTTTAGTTCTTTATATTACTATCAATGTCTTTAAGTTGTACTATGGTGATGACTGGGAAGGCCTTTTCGAAGCTATTACCCGTTACGGGTTAGGTGGATCTTCCATGTCTCTTTTTGGAAGAATTGGTGTAGTTATCTACACCAAAGCAGCTTATGTTGGCACTGATCTCGTTGGGAAGATTGAAAGGAACATTCCCGAGGATGACCCCAGAAATCCAGCTGTAAGAAATTTATCTTTTTTATTTTCTAAAATCTTTTCTTCAAAAAAGAAAGAATTGATGTTAATATTTCCTAAAAAAATTATTGTATTCTTTTTCCCGAAACGTATTTGAAGCAAAAAATAGTTAAGTTGTGTGTTTTTCATTAGATTAGGTTTAAAAGTATTCTGAAAGCACAATTTCGTTTTTTTGATGATATGTCAATCCTTTTCTATTTGTTTGTTTTGAATTTAAATATTTGGTTATTTTCGTCATCTTTCAGGTGATCACTGACAATGTTGGGGATAATGTCAGAGATATTGATGGGATGGGATTCGATCTTTTTGGCTCATACGCGGAGTCATCATGTGCTGCACTTGTTGTTGCCTCTACCTCCTCATTCGGGATCAACAATGAGTTCACTGCAATGTGCTATCCACTTCTCATAAGTTCGATGGGTATCATTGTCTGTTTGATCACAACTCTTTTTGCAGCAGATTTCTTTGAAATTAAAGCTGTCAAGGAAATTGAGCCTGCATTGAAGTACCTGCTCATTGTCTCTACTGCCTTGATGACCATTGGGATTGCAATTGTTTGTTGGCTCACCCTTCCACCTTCCTTCACAATCATCAATTTTGGAGTTCAGAAAATTGTAAAGAACTGGTAAGCTTTGTCATTGTTTTTTCCTTTTCTTGTCAGTTATCTATGACTATTTTGACTATGTTAGAATAACACAATGTGCTAACTTTAAATTGGAACACTTAGGGAATTGTTCTTTTACGTAGCAATCAGACTAACGGTTGGACTAGTTATTATCTTTGTAACTGAGTACTACACTAGTAATGCATACAGGTATCTAATCACTATAATTACATTATAATTTTTTTTTTCATTTGGATTTATATTAATATAAAGCTGAAGTATATAACAAATCTATGTTACTTTTACGTCGTATTTTGCAGCTCCGTGCAAGATGTTGCAGATTCTTGCAGAACTGAAGCAGCTACCAATGTTATCTTTGGCCTTGCATTGGGATACAAGTATGCCATTATTCCAATTTTTGACATTGCTCTTAGTATTTTCATCAGTTTCAACTTGGCTGCCATGTATGGTATTGCTGTAGCTGCTCTTGGAATGTTAAGCACAATTGCTACTGGCTTGGCTATTGATGCATACGGTCCTATTAGTGATAACGCTGGAGGAATTGCTGAGATGGTTGGCATGAGCCACAGAGTCCGTGAGAGAACTGATGCTCTTGATGCTGCCAGAAACACTGCAGCCGCTATTGGAAAGGTACTTCCAGTCATCTCTCATCTTCTTTATACTTGTTAGCCTTTATCTTTGTTGTTACCCATGCTTCTCAATGCCGAGTAACCGACTCATGTATTATACCATTATCCAAATTTTGGGGACATGTTAGTTTGAGCTGATATCAATTGAACAAGTTATGAAGGAAAAAATTAAAGACTATTGATAAAAAATTGTTATTATGTTGATGTATCATACTTAGGGAATTATCCAATATATATAATGATAGCGACAAAGGATGTCTAGAGACTAGATATATGAAACTAGTACTACCCGTGACCCAATCACGACAACAATATCGACGCGCCTTCGGTGCTATATCTTTTACCGATATAGTACATAAGTCAACGTGCCTTCAGTGCTATCTATTTTATAAATATGTTACTCTAATGTAATCAAAGAATCATGTTGAAAACAATTAAAGGAAGAAGCAGATTTCCATAAGGAATTAGACTAACCTCCAGTGTTTGTGCTATCAAAATTTTCTCCTTTAGTTGTTAAAGCCACTCTAAGTGTCCACTAACACCTTCAAGTCACTAATACTAGTCAATATCCTCTTATTATTAACAATCACAACCACCAAAGATATTAATTAGGAAACACATAGAAGCAGTTTTTCTATTGAAAATAACTACTAGAGAGAGAATAATATTTACCTTTGCGAACACTATTTGTTCATATTTCATCAATGCTTAAATTTTGTATTATCCAGATGTGCAAAAGGGGACAATCAAGCATCTGTAACAATCAAAAATAACATATTACAAATTAACATAGAAGAAGAAAATATATAAACGGAAAGAGCAAACAATCAATTATTATGTGCAATGCTAAAATGAATTTTTTTTGTATAAATGAATATGGGAAAGAACACATTTATTATATGTTGACCATATCACTATACAACAAACAGGAGGTACGTAGACGCCTCTCATTGACTGTCTTGCTTCTCTCTAAAGTACATGGTAATTCCTAACCAACAGTTGGAATGAGTAGGTTTAATGAGTATGGGTTTAATGATCTAGGAGTAGCAAAACAATAATGCTAAAATCAGCTAAAAATAGCTATCTAAATAGAAAATTAACAAAGTCATAACTCAAAAGTGCACAATGCTAAAGTTGACTAAAAATAACTATCTCAACACTACATTAACAAAGTTATAACTCAAAAATGCTTATAGTAGTTAATATCAAAAGCTAAACTAAAAAATGCTTACAATAACAAAATCATGTATTACTTAATTCTGAACTCATGTATAAGCTGTAAATGTAAGAGTATAGATTTTAATTACTTGAGGAACTCGACGAGTGTTTTTTTCGTTGCTGTTTTTTCTATTTTTGTTGTTGTGGTTTTTGTTCGGCGAGTTCGTCATGAAGCTAGCAATGAAACCTAATAACAATGGCATAGGTGATCAAAGATGCTTAAGTTAGCAATGAAACAAATGATCAAGGAAGCTTAAGTTAGCAATAAAGCAAAAAAGTTGCAAATATTCAAGCAGGGCCTAAATCATTAAACCACATATGTATTAATGTAATAAAATCAAACATTAACAGTAACCCAAAAGTAATCACAGTTCAGCAATTACAATCTGAAAAATACAAACTGTGATTGAAGTATATCAATCACAGAAATATATATACCTTAAGATTTTGAGAGAAATAGAAAGAGAGGTCCAGATCTTCGAGGAAGGGGTGTTTGGGAATGAGATCAAAGCTGTAACAGTATTCAATTGGATTACAGATTCAATATGAAATCAGAAAAAATAAAACCCATAAACACATAAGCAAACTATATGTGAGAAAGAGAGTACCTTTGAGACGTTGGTGGGGAGAAAGCAAACTATTGTTCGAGAGAGGAAGAAAGGCAGAGAGATACATGGTTTTTGTTGAGAGATATGCGGGTTTTTGTTGAGTACATGGTGAGAGAGAAAGAGAGAGAACGGTTGTAGACTCGCAGGGATTTGGGGGAGAGAGAGGTGAGAGACGCCAGAAATATAAAAACTCACTATGACCTCTTTGCCTTTTACAAATTAAAATATTACCAAAATGCAAAAAGATCCCAGCCCTATCTTTGGCAACTCATCTATCTCGAGGCTTTGAAACTCGGCCACTCCTTTGTCCTTAGATAAAAGACTGCCTCTGGATGTAATATAGATGTTAGCAACAACGAATTTCTTGAGACTCTAGACCTTGACATTCCACTCCACTCGTTGTGGCTTTTTCGAATGCTCAACTTCATTTGCCTATTTCATAATTAAAGTATATATTGCGCTGGTATTTTAATTTACTTCAAAACAAGTGCTTTGATATCCTATGTTCATATGCCTTTAGGCCTTTTAGTAGCTGTTTCCACTTCCATTAAAAAAACACACTTTTTAATGAGTACCTCTCGCAACCAGTTCTCATATATTTGGTACTCAACATCACCCCTTGCAAATTTTTCCCGTTGACAAAGGACGCCTTTGGAAGAGTCAAACATAGTTATGTATTGAAAAAACATAAAATTTCATCATCATGGGTGCCATCTGAATCTTCAATTTTATTTTTATAGAATTGCGATTTGTGTAAAAAGGATGATATTAGTTAGATTCTACACTGTTTGTTTCTATTATTGTGCAAAATGGATGATACAGTTAGGGATGTAGGAATGCAAACATTACATAAATAGTAAATAATTTATTTATACCAATGTCTTGTGCATTTCAGAACAATAGGTCGCGCCTGCTATAATCGACATCAAAAGTTGTGTCTACCACAACCTTATCGAATCCAATGATCAGTTAACTTCTATATATAAAATCGAAGTTAAGTTTCAAGTCTTGTTGTGCTCTCCACACCTTGGATATTGGGGGTAGCGAGTCCCCAGGCAGCAGAAATAAACATGCAAAGTGGTTGATCTAGCTTGTTAATCGCCTCCGTCATCTCAATCGGAATGTAATTTTCTTTCATCTCCAACATTGTTATCCATCTCATTTCTCGCTCATTTTTGGTAGAAAGCTTCACCAAATAGCATTTTCTGAGAGATCTTCCTGCAAAATTATATATAGAAATCAAAACCAAATAACATTCACCAACGAGAATCGAGATAGACAATACAGTTGACAGGGTAACGGAAAGCCAACAAACAAGAAAACACCATTTTAACAACATCTACATGATGGGAGTAACGAAAAGTCATTTTCCGTTAACCCTGTGCATGCTTACAGTTTCAGAGGTAACACAAATTATACTTTCTACGTCCAACAGGGCTAACAAGACCAAAAAGTATAATCAGATCACACATTTTCAAAGCCCTAATATTAATGAAATCGTACATTGTATTACAACAGCCCATTACACATTATTTAATTCTCCCAATATCAACTACCATCCCACCTGCCATCGTCCGAAGACTCCAGACTAGACTCACGGTACAACCAAGGAATTGTCGAGTCCTTCAAATCTCCACCCGTACTGCCACAATCAGGGAACTTATGTACATAATCTCCGTTGGAAGACATGTTGGGTAACATGGTCTCTCCCTTCATGTGTTGTTGATTTGAGATTAGGATTCAATACAACAATAACACACATATCAAACACCTCATAACTAAACCTAAATGTTGGGTCATGATTTTTTCCAACAGGAAATTGGAACATCAACATATCGTTACATATGTGACACGAAATCTTGGTTTTAGATAACTGGGTCGCGGAAAAATATAATTTTGTTACCTGAGCAGTTATGGGTTACGAAATAGGGCTTTTTCGTTACTTTATTATATACATGATAACGTAAACCCATTTTTTGTTACCTTCATAGTGTTCAACCTCAATATCAGGGTTTCACCTTTCATATGAAAATAAAAACACTACTGAAGTGAAAGTTGACAGTAAGAACATCATACAAGTTTCATGGTTTGTAGTACAAGGAGCTTAAAAACCACTCAAAAATCAACAAATCAAACCGTAGATACCCAAAAACCTTAAAACTATATGCACATAATACCTGTTACTTCAAAATTTGCCCCTCGAGAGGATATAACTTACTAGGAGAGTACAATGAAGATGCGAATGGAAGGAATTACAGGTGCAACACCACTTCAATGGTGAAGATCTACCATTTGTAGGGTTTTAGGACCTCATCAATGGGGGCAGATTTAAAGCTTGAGAGAGAGAGAGAGAGAGAGAGGTGAGAGATAGAGTGAAATTGAGATAAAAGTACAATAATTATGGTTGGTATTTAAATTAAATCAAATGTCATGTCATCGATCTAGACAAATGGATGCTCATTGTTTGGTGATCCTCTCCCTATATACACACACACGAGTAATGGGGCATGCGCTAGCTCGTGCAAATACATTATTTGTAAGATTCAAGTTAGGTTTGAGTGTATTTTTGTGATATATTTAAGTTTAGATTTTCTTTACTGAAGAACACCATATTATACATGCCTTTTTAAGTAAAATTTTGTGTCGGATAATACTCGTCTTTTGATCCCATTCATTCATTGCCATAGTCTTTGCAATAAGATGAAAATTGGATATTACTCAATTTTGTTCAAAGAAACTTGCACTATATTTTTTTTCTTGAGGTACCTTGAATGATGTTCTCATTTCCTAGTTGTTAAGTTCGTTCTTACTAAGGTGAAAAAATCTTTGAGGAAATTGAACGAAAGCTTATGAACTATTATGATTTTTATATCCAAGTGGAAACACATAGCTTGTCGGTTATATATATAGGATCTCAGAGACAACTATCAAATGACGTAAATGTACTTAGTATTATAATTTGTAATTTTGAGTTAAATATACCTAGTTTGGTTTAATTTATTTAATATAGTTTCGTGTTTCAGATCCTTGGTGATCTTACCACGTTGACTTCTTTATTTAATTTTTTTTTGGTTTTTGGTTTTGTTTCAGATTACCGAAGAATAGTGATAGTGCCTTTTCTGTTTGTAAGGGGATATGGTGTAATTATGGTTTCTCCGCCATTAAGGACTGCTTGATCAAGAGAGAGAAGGGTTGAGTCAATAGTCTATTGGTTTCTTACCATTATTTTTTCCTGTGTGCTAATCTTACTGAGACAGGCCTATTCTGCATGATTTTGCATATGTAGAGTTTTTTGCTAAAACAAATATGGTACTCAGAATTTGTAGGAACAAGTAATTCCTAAGAAGTTAGATTATAATTTTTTTGCTAATGAATCAAAGACCTAGTGCGAGAGTAACAATTTATCAAAATATCGACATGTTAATTCAACATTGAATTCAACGATTTTTGGTCCATAACATTCCAGATATGAGTTATATTGTCATTTTGTTTACTTCCTCCATCTAAAGTTAAAATCGCATTACCGATCATCTCCGCTGCAATAACTATCCCATCTCTCCTAGATAATGTTATAAGAGAATATATCAGGCAAGTTCCAAAGTATGTGGCAGGTATTATAGTTTGTGGAGACCACGTGAGGTTTTCTAGTAAAGGTATAAAAAAGGTTGCAAATTAACAAATATTGAGGGTCACCAGAGATAAAAGTAATGTACTCAACTTAACAAACAAACAATCAATCAATGTGAGGACAAACATCTAGCAAATAAAAGGCTATGTGAATAATTCCAACAAATCTGATTACAACTATGTAATTCAAAACATCATTTAACAAATAAAATAACATGTTCATAACATAAAATGAAAAACGAATTCTTAACACATTGTAAAAAGGATTCTAAGTTTCAACAATTTGTCATACTTAAAACTCAAAAAAATTTAAAAAACGTGATACTTCTAGTCACTTTGAGAATGTCATAATCTATATATAATCATTATCTAAGATTGTTGTTTTATAATATGGATTTCCTGTTTTATAAAACTCAAAAAGATTTAAAAAACATGATACTTCTAGTCACTTTGAGAATGTCATAATCTATATATAATCATTATCTAAGATTGTTGTTTTATAATATGGATTTCCTGTAGCCTTGATAGTAGTAGTCTCCTCCTAAAAATGCAGAAAATATACCAATAATGAGAAATTAAAAACATTTCCACATTAAATTCAATATGAATACAGAACTTGAAGAACAAAATTTAAAGTTTAAGTAATCGAATTGAATAATTCTTTATACAGAGTTCAATTATCAGTGTAATGAAACTTTACTATTTGTTTTTGAAATTATATAACAAATAAATAAACTTTCCTTTAAGAAGAGGAATAACTACATCTAAACATATTTCATATCAATATAGGTTGCTAAACAACTAGCTTAGAAAGAGCAGTTTAGAAGGCCTAGTTTCTTTACTGTATTACTATCCAGTTCTTCAAAGCTCTTTCTGTACCATACCGATGGCTCTTTTGACACCAATACCCACATCTCCCACTATCCTAACGTTGCTATGGCAGTCTTGCTATCATGTTGCAGCAAGACATCGTTGTTCTGAGTTCTAAGAGCTTCATCCTACTAGACCCGAAATCTCCCTCGGAACAGATCCCATTGATGCTCTATGTCTAGGCTACAGAACTATGCGTAAGGTAGATAAACTGAGCTTGCTCATGTAGGTCCTGTGCGACCTGAAGGTTGTATAATTGCGTTATTTAAATATAAAGAATATTTTACTTTTCAAGTAGTTCAACCCAGACAGGTTAAAGAGTGGAACTTCCTTTCGCTACCTATAAGTTAACTAAATCTTTTCCTCAGGTTGAGTTATCCTATCTTTAATCTCTCTGTCATAATAATTATAAGTTTCAGTTTACAGTTGAACGTAAGTCACCTTGACATTGATTTCCATGATGCCTCAGTCTTTTAATACTAATCAAACCTCATCTTCCTTCCCAATAAAAAATTCACGATTAATCTAAAGTCCAACTTATCTAGTTTCAAAAAGAAAACAAATCAAGCCAATTAAGAACAGTTATAAAAAAAGCACCAATTCCACTAAATCAAATAAAGGCAATAAACATTCGATAGCCTGAAATAAGGAACAAAGACCAAGGATCCTAGGGAGAGGGAATAGGAAAGAAACAAAAGTACCTAGAAATAAAAGAAGAAGAAAAATGAATGACTTAGCAATCAATAAATCAGAAGAAAAGTCGAATAAATGATATGGTATGTTATTCAAGCTACAATTTTTATTTTATTTTTGTAACAAAATAATCTTAAAATGGATAATGAGATCGGGATGACAAACCTCACGGTTATATTGGTCTGGATGTGTTCTGGCCCTTCGAGAGTGAATTAATATGTTACCTTCATTTGAAGAGCTTGAGCACGTAGTTTTAGGCTTCCATTCCAAACAATATTCCGCTCCCGATTTATACAAGTTCCGTAAGTATATTTGTGTTCCAGTAGCTTTTCCACGAAATAATCCTAGTTTTTTACCAATAAAATATTCATCAAACGGGGAAAATTCCTTTATAGTTGCAAAATGATAATTTACAGAAGCCTCAGACTCGACAGAGGTGTCCAGTTCCATTACAGATCCCCGTCTGCAATATCTCACAATAGAAACTTCAACATTCTGCAGTAACATACAATGCACAATCCGTAGTTAAAAATTCATTATAGACCTACTTTGTGAGAGTTCTTAAAAATCTTTCTTATATTTGAGAATTCTAATTTCGTTTCGTACATAAAATCTATTGTTCGGATAATCATTCAGATTATACCATAAATTTCCAAGTTCTGGTGTAAACCAATCCAGTTGGAGTCTAATCTATCTCTATAGCCTTAAATGAAAAATAAAATAAAATAACAAGAAAATAATTGATAATAGCTTTCACTTTTTCCATCATTGAAGGACTGAGAAAAGAAACTTATAGATCTTGATTCCACAGTCTGCGTAAGAACAATGGCATCCCGACCAAGTTTCATAGCTCCAGTCTAAAAACCAAAATTTACATAATTAACATAAAGTAAAGAAACAAAATTGATTCCATAACAATCATTCCTACTATAGCATAATAAATTGCAACGATGGGGTTAGATTGACTGCAATGCCCCTTCAAGGAAAGGGTTAGGGATGTTCTGGTGGTCTATGGGTTACTGTATTGGCAAATAGATTATGAGAAAATCCATCACTTTAGGTAATATTAAAGGTTGACTATTAATTAGAGAGATGAACATTGATATAAAGGAGAACTGGAGAAGGATTTGTATAAAGGAGTTTTGAAAGAGAAGGAGTTTAAAACCCAAAATTACCATCCAATTGAGTAATTTATGGTTGGACGGCCCAGATCATTTCCATGGTACAAAACTACGGGTCGATCGCTACATTAAACTCAACACGACATCTAATAAAGTAATTCAAGCCCAACCATATTCTCTATCAACATGCAATCATAAACAAAACTTTATTCTCACTCAAAAAACACAAACATGCACCCTTTGTGAACCAAGCTGTTACTAGAAAACCAAACCACAATACATAAATGATATATTGCTCTTGAATGTGATGCATGTTTAACTTTCTAACTGCAGAATCACATTCTTGTAGTTAAAAAAAGATGGAGAATATCATAACAAAGAAAGATAAGAGAAATTATATATCCCTTATATAGTTTTTATCCAAATCGAATCCTCATAGTCCATTTTTCAAAAGAATGAATTAAGTACTATCATAGAGAATTCCCCTTCTTTTAGTATACATTTTCTTTTAAGACTATTTTGCATTTGTTCTTCCCCTCCAAAGAAGTTTGTAATCAATGGCTCAAGCGTAAACGCTAGTAATGTCTAGAGCAGTGGTTATTAGAGCTTCAAGCTGGAGGTTCCATCTCAAATTAAACCAATTGGCATTGAGAGGAGTTGACCAATATCTTCTATTTGGAGTTGCATGGCATGATTATTTGTCTAGGACTATATATCTTAACAATTTCATTAGACACCAATTAGACCAAAAGTATAACAAACGAAATGTAACTAAATGCGGAAACACAATAGAGAATAAAGAACTTTGTTGAGTTCAGTTAACTTGTGAAGTATTACACCGAAGACAAGAATATAAGAATATAATTATACTCAAAGGCACTTTTACATTTGATGCAACAATAAAGTATATAAAGAGGGAAGCTTGGTTTAAAATCCATAGAAAAAAAATCTCCCTCCACAATTGAGTTCTCATAAAACTGAGCCCAAACTTAGCATTTTGCCAGTTTCTCAACATCAGCCAGAACATCATCAAGAATAAATTTGCCCCAGTACTTGTGTTGTTTCCATACTACCTACATCTCTTCAATTGGAATACCTTTTGTTTATGGTAGGAATAGTGTACGAATATGACATCATCACCGTAAAAGAGGCAAAGAAGAAGAAGAGACTGAACTTGAAGTGGCAAAGCATCTGAAGGAAGACTTGCACAATGAGGAATGTGAAAAACATGTTTACTGAAACGATAATATTTTGTGTTGCGGACCGAATTTCAAGTAGGAAGATCTCGTTGGGTACCAACCATCCCAATGAACCCCATGACCAAGCAAAACTTGTGACAAATATGTAGATACATATGACCACGATAGCGGATCTACTTCCAATTGTTGCTCTGTGAAATCAAAAAGGGGATTTTAAACATCACACAAGAATTGAATTTGGTTGAAAGCAACACTACAACAAAAGTGTAGGAGACCTAGACTGATATATGTCAGGAAATATATTACTCCATCATAGTATAAAATTACTACAATTCTGGGTAAATTTACTATGGAAAACATCATAGAATTTTTGAACCCATCCGAGTAACCACACAATTCTACTCAAATAAGGTTAGAACTTATATTGCAATAAATTTTTTTACGATACATATGACAACATTTCAATCATTTCAGACTACATTCCAACAAATCTTGAAATATTGGCATTAAATTCGAAAAGGGGTTTCAATCATCGCTACTAAAATTTACTTCGACTAAAAAACAAGACTACAATCAAAGTGTATGAGAACTTTTTACCTGCCAGCTCTGGATTTCTAAGCTCTCTAAAGATTTCCCTAGTTTAAGCATCAAGTTGATTGATCCAACCTGCTCTAATTTTTTGGAAACCTCTGTAGCCATGTACACCTCCATCAACCTATTTTCTCCAGTAGGATTTGTGTTCCCTTTGGAAGCAACCAACTCCACCCGCTCCAAACTCCTAGTAACATCACAAAATTCTAGGTGAGTATTAATTGACAAGGATGAACTAATCCGCAACACTCCCACTTCAAATTCAGAAGCATCTTCCTCTTCAAGTTCAGAAGCATCTTTCTACAAATCCAAAAAATTGGATACATCTGAAATCTTAGTAGAGTGTGTCTAGTTAAGTTGCTTGGTGTCCTCTATACGTTCAAGTTTTAGATTTATTCTTGACTAATCCATTGCCACAGCCTCAACATTAATCTCAGGATTTACCATATCTGCCATTTTAAATTCTTCCAAAAGGAACTACAAAAAATTAGGCAAACAAACAATTAAAACCATTCATGCGACGCAAATGAACAACAAACCCACAATTCAAAATATGGGAAACATCTGAAACACTCCAAATATAAACTTGGGTGTAAAATAAATTCTGATGCTTACGAACAAATCACTATATATTGGAACATACGTGCCAATATTTAGGATATGCATTCTTTTCCTGAAAACGAATAGGGTTTTAAACATCACACCATAATTGAATTTGACTTAAACAATATTGAAATTAAATTTTCAAAGAATTTCTAGACTAATATAAGCAAGGAGACGTTACTCCGTCACAACTCATGATGATTGCAACTCTGGGATTTCTTAAACTATTTTCAACAAAACATGAGAGGATATTCAGATCCATGCACATAACCACACAGTTCTACTCAATTGGTTTAATATTACAAGAATAAATTGCACGGTATACATTGCAATATTACCTCATTCTACAATTTTATAAAATCTCACTAATTTGCAATATATTTGGGGGAAACATCAAAGATGATAGAACTTGGCTGCAAAAACATTTCAGACTACATTCCATTATATTGAATTTGAAATCGTTTCAATCATTGCACCAAAACTAAAACCAAAGTGTATAAACATACTTCTTCTCAAACATAGTTCGCAATACTCGTAATTCTGGGGTTTGTTAAAACATTCTCGCAAACCCATAACAATCCCAATTTTGGGGTTTACTAAATCATTCTCGCAAATCCATAACTATCACAATTCTGGGTTCCTTAAATCAATCATTCTCTACAAACCCAGTAAAGGATACTCCAATTTTAGGCCAATAATGCATGTAACCATTAACCATCATCAACCGTCACTACTTCCATTAAAGTTCAACTACAACAATGGTCGACGCTCACATGAAACTTCAATTTTAAAGTCTGGGTTTTGAATCAGATGAGTTGATAAAACTATATAAAGTAAGCAAACCCATTGTGTCTAATGAAATTTTTTCATAGTAGATAGTAATAATAACTTAGGGTTTTCAAATTGTAGAGGACGTGTTTGACAAAATGCCGAGAATTGAAGAAGACGAAGTTGGACTGACCTTTGTGACTCCTACTCATCAGGTGGTGTGGCATCATCCATCACCAACTACGTACTACTACTGGTAATAAAACATATTGAGATTTTATCCGAAATGGTAGCCTTTTTAGGAAGTTGGAGAGATAGAGAAGAACAGTTATTTTATTATAGTTGTGTAATTACTAGTACTACCCATGGCTCGCCACGGTAACAATGTCAATGCGCCTTCAGCGCTACCCGTGACAATGTTGACGCGCCTTCGGCGCTACCCGTAAGATTAATGTTCATGGACGAATCAAATTACACTTAAACTTATCCATCTGTCTCGATGAAATCTAAATTATTACTCGTAACAAAAGTAAACAACATTTGTCCCCCGCTTTTTAGATTAGGTAGGCACACAATGTCTCTATGTAAGCAATTAAAAGCATTATATGTCATCCTCTAATGTACTACATATCTATGGTACAAGGCAAAACCTATTTAAATAAGAATTACAATGAGTAGGGTAAAACCTATTTAAATAATGCATCAATGTACATGGTGATTCCTAATTAACAGTTGGAACGATTAGGTTTAATGAGTATGGGTTTAAAGATCTAGGAGTAACACAATATAAAAAATATTAACTAAAAATAACTATCTAAACAGAAAATTAACAAAGTCATAACTCAAAAGTACCCAATGCTAAAGTTAACTAAGAAATGCTTATAGTAGTTAACATGAAATACTAATCTCAAAAATGTTTGTAGTAGTTAATATCCAAGTAGCAATAGAAAACTCATGTATTACTTAATTCTGAACTCATGTATAAATTCTAAATGCAAAAGTATAAAACTTTACTTACTTGAGGAACAGGAAGAGTGTTATTTTCGTTGTTGTTTCTTCCATTTTTGTTGCTGTTATTGTTCGGCGAATTCGTCATGTAATTAGCAATGCAACCTAATTATAATGACATAGGTGATCAAAGAAGCTTAAAGTAACAATGAAATAAAAAAAGTATCTAATATTCAAGCAGGGCTAAATCATTCAACAACTTATGTATTGCAAAAAAATTCACTAAAATCAGGCAGTAACAGTAAATGCTCAACCATGTATTTGAAATACATTCATCATATAAAAGCATGGATTCAGTGCATGTGAAGGATGTGAGAACAATAAACATAATGCATAGATTTAGTAGGATTTTGAAAACAGAATGCATTAATGGTTACGAAATTAAAAGAAAATCAGTAAACATAATGCATAAAGAGAATACATATTAGAGGATCTGACAGTACTTTTTTTGAAGATTGGTCAAGATGCGTACCCATTATTCCAAAAACAAATTAGAATATTATAGAAGAATTCATAAACTTTATAAAAACCCAACTACCTAATATTGAAGCAGAAAACAAAGTAAAAGAGGGACCCCCAACTACCTAGAAATATTTTGTGCATAAATAAAAAGAAAAATATTAGAACTCAGCAAGTAGTATAACAACAAGTAGTATAAACGTCATAGAATGTGTCTTTAAGGTACCTTGCTTAGAAAAGGGAAAGATCAAACTAACAACAAACACGAACCTCTAACTCAAAAAAAAAAAAAGGATTTAATCTCTCTCTCTGAATCTAAAAAAAAGAAGCTCTAACTTCCTTTAAACTCTAAAGCTCTCTCTAGATTTCATGGGGTTTCCAGTGGGATACACTGAGCTTTTTCTGCCAAAACTTCTTCTCCATTCTTTGTCAGTATTGGGGTTCATAAGAAAGCTAATTTCAATTTGGAGAGACACTGAAGTATTTTACCTGTTCTCAAGAACTTTTTATAGGATGCTATGGTGATGGGATAAAAGAGAATATTCTCTCTTGGGGAGTGCTCCCATGTACACACTGTAATCCTACAACAGTGAGAACATGATCGCTGGTTATAGTCACCTTGAGAATTTGAATGAGTGAGAGTGTGACAGAGTGCTTAATTTCCTATCATTTTCAAGGAGAGCACTGCAGAGTAGGGTACTTAAGGTGAAGATGAGAATGGAGAAAATGAGAAGTTCCCATTGTAGCCTCTGATGAATAGAAAAAGCTAAGCGGCGAACTTAAATTTGTACGGAAGCCATTAAAGTAGAATTTAAAGAATATTTATTGTTGTTTTCTATAAATAGATTGGTCGAAAGTTCTTATGACAAAGTGTGGTTCGCCATATAAGCTGGTTATACAATAAACACATTTACTCTGTGCCTATCTCATTAAATAAGCATGGGAATGATATTCAAAGCATAGTTAATGTAATTATCTCTGATAGATGGTACTCTAAGCATCCTGCAGGATGATTCTTCCAGAAAGCTCATAAGCGTGGTTGTTCTGTAGATGAACTATTGTTAGAATGTGTGTTGTGATTATCACAAGATGATGTCTGCTTGTGAAAAGTTCTCTGACCAACAACAGGTACTTAACCATCTCCTAATTTATTTTGTTATTCATTTTTATTGTTGATACTGTTATGTACCATGTAAGTAGCTGTGTAGTAACATTGTTTTTTTTTTATAAGTAACCACAATGTCAGTAGTAACTCTCTTTGGGTCTAGGAGATTTTCTTGAATCAGAGACAACATGGTCAGATCGACAAACCTCATTATCAGATTTCCATTCTGTTTCATCTTTGCTAATCAGAAAGCTTCTCCCAGTAGTAAAGTTTGAAGATTTATGGAGTTCAAATGAAGGAGGAAAGCAAAAGGCCCAAAAGCACAAAAGATTGGCATTGCAAGGTAGAGATGTCAAAGATGTCACGAAGAGGGGAAAATGAAAGACATTATCGATGGTGTACCCTCATAGTGGATTCAAGACAATATGTAATCCAAGGCATTCATTAACTTTATACCATTGTGGATTCTAAACTAATAATTACAGAACACTGATTGAAAAACATGTTACTCCGATTATAATTAAACATAAATAAATTCCTCTATGAAAAGAACATATTTGGAAAGAAAAACAACAATATAGTATAAAATCATACACCTAGATGATTAGAAAGAAAGTGAGAGAGAGAAAGAGAGAGAGAAAGAGAAAAAAAGTACCTTGCTTAGAAAGGGAGAGGGAGGCGCTAATGTGAGAGACGTCTTCGAGAGAGATGAAGAGTCGGGAAAGAAGGGAGAGATAAATTGATGAAGAGTGGGCTTAAGATGGGAGAGATAAAGAGAAACAATAAGACAAAACTATCCCTTTTATGTGTTATGTCCAAAGTACCCATAAGTTGAGAGTAAAATTATTCAAGGTTATCCATCTCTCTCTTTCACACAAATCCCAGCCCCTCTTTATCTTTGAGACAATGACAAACTTTTCTATTTGAAAAACACCATTGTGTAATGCAATATAGACTAGTTTTACCCGTGGCTCGCCGCGGTGAATATATCGATGCGTCTTCGGCACTATATAATTTTCCAATAACGCGCCTTCGGCGCTAAAACTACCGCTCATGAAAATAATCAGAAAAGGCCCAAGTAATCTTATAGGAATTACTTAGAGAAAGTAAGGTGTGCATACATCGGTTCTTGACTCTGATTTGGAAGCAGTACACCTATTCAATGGTGCAACTCTCCATGGATAACAAAGGAAAATGGCCCTTTCCCAGGAATTACTCAATCATCCATTGTAATCCCAAGACTCATAAATGCATTGGCTGCATTATATTCTTGAATGTACTTCCAAAATGACCATGAACGTGGTTTATTTCCATCGTACAATTCTTGTAACTCATTTTGCAATTGATCGAGGTTTGGAGCCCTAATTTTACCTTATAGACAACATTGTCCAAATCGGGGGTTGCTGATCGAAGAGACCGTTAGTCGTTCATTCCTCCAATGAAGTACAAAGAAATATATATATATATATATATATATATATATATATATATATAAAATATATATAATACGTCCATTTGGCCAAGAAAATGGCATCCCAATTGTAGATCAGCTTCATTAACATTAACATGTTCATCTTCATCTGCTTCACTTAAATTATATTGCTCCTCCACGTAATAATGAGTTCTACTATAGTACGAAGTTTAAAATTTAAATTAGTATTGTTTTTATGTTTTTTTTTATAATTTTATAAAATAATTGAGTTAATATACTTACACGTTATTGCGAGCAGTCGAAGATTCTCCAACTTCAAATATACTCGATGGAAAATTGGAATTCGTATGCATTTCTAGATTCTGAAGGTTAGGCACCTCCGTCATGTGATACGGTTATTCTCTAAATGTGTCATTCACAGTTGTTCAAGGTGCAAGCACTTAATTTTCTGTGACACTATCCAAAGCTTGAGATATTGGTGATTCACTGTGTATAGGTACTCTACTAATCCCAGCTTTAAGGCATTGGTATGTAAGGCATGGATTAACGGTTCTTGGTTAAATAACTTAGAAACAGTTGCAAATTCCCTTAGTTGCCTCTCCCGTTCTCTTCTTGTACGCTTTGCAATCGCTCGTTTAGATAGCACATAATTGGTGTGCCCTGCTGGACTCAATAGGTTAATTACCTCCGTCGTTCGATGTGGTTCTTCCAAAGTTATTAAACTATCAGGTGGTAAAGGGAGGAGAAATTTGGTTTCTGTGATGTTTTCATGAGCATGAGGGGTGGCCCTAGTATGCACAACAGTTTATGCAAAGTTATTAGGAGTTCGAGGAGTGAGGGATTCATTATGCCCAGATTCCCTTAGTTGTTGCTCGCGTTCTCTTCTGGCACGTTGTGCCATTGAACACTTAGAGTGATCTTGTTGTATTGGTTGTTGCATTGGTTGATCAAGATTGGTTGTTTTATTTTGTTACTTTTTCTCTTCGGACACGTTGAGTTAGTATCCTTTTTGAGAATCCTTCCTAAACTAAAGTGCTAATGAGATTTGGCACCTCAGTAACTGTGGTTGTTGAAAGCTCATTTGAAGGTGTTTTTCTTATCATTATACCATCAACAGAAGATATGGGGACATTTCTCATATATGGTACGGGGCAAAACCTATTTAAATAAGAATTACAATGAGTAGGGTAAAACCTATTTAAATAATTCATCAATGTACATGGTGATTCTTAATTAACAGTTGGAACAATTAGCTTTAATGAGTATGGGTTTAATGATCTAGGAGTAGCACAATAAAAAAAATGATAAAATTAACTAAAAATGATAAAATTAACTAAAAATAACTATCTAAATAGAAAATTAACAAAGTCATAACTCAAAAGTGCACAATGCTAAAGTTAACTAAGAAAAGCTTATAGTAGTTAATATGAAAAACTAATCTCAAAAATGTTTACAGTAGTTAATATCCAGGTAGCAATAGCAAACTCACGTATTACTTAATTCTGAACTCATGTATAAATTCTAAATGCAAGAGTATAAAACTTTACTTACTTGAGGAACAGGAAAAGAGTTTTATTTTCGTTGTTGTTTCTTCCATTTTTGTTATTGTTATTGTTCGGCGAATTCATCGTGAAGTTAGCAATGAAACCTAATTACAATGACATAGGTGATCAAAAAAGCTTAAAGTAACAATGAAACAAAAAAGTAGCCAATATTCAAGCAGGGCTAAATCATTCAACCACATATGTATTGCAATTTTTTTTACTAAAATCAAGCAGTAACAGTAAATGCTTAGCCATGTATTCGAAATACATTCATAGAAAAGCATGGATTCAGTACATGTAAAGGATGTGAGAACAGTAAACTGAATGCATGGATTCAGTAGGATTGTGAAAACAGAATGCATTAATGCTTACGAAATAAAAAGAAAATCAGTATACATAATGCATCAAGTGAATAAATATTAGAGGATCTGACAATGCCTTCTTCGAAGTTCGGTCGAGATGTGTACCCTTTATTCCAAAAGCAAATTAAATGATTATAGAGGAATTCACAAACTTCATGAAAACCCAACTACCTAAGATTGAAGCAGAAAACAAAGTAAAAGAGGAACCCCAACTACCTAGAAATATCTTGTGCATAAATGCAAAACAAAATATTTGAACTCAACAAGTAGTATAACATCATAGAATGCGCCTTTAAGGTACCTTGCTTACAAAGGGGTGAGATGAAACCAATATCAAACACGAATCTCTAACTCAAATCATAACTCAACAAAAAAGAGAGGCTTGAATCTCTCCGAATCTGGAAAAAAAAGCTTTAACCCCCTCTAAACTCTAAGCTCTCTCTAAATTTAATGGGGTTTCCAGTGGGATACATTAAGCTTTTCCTACCAAATCTTCTTCTCCACACTTTGTCTATATTGGGCTCGTAAGGACTAACACAGTTGCATAGCATCTAGAAACCATCTTACAATTTTGCTATAATACTGTGTGAACACAGGTATCCAAAGATATGTAAGTATATGTGTTCCATAATACTCATAAAATATTGTGTTTTAGGTCTCCATCTTATTTAGTTTGCAGAGGTTGGCACTCCAATCCGATAATGAATAAAATTGTGTTGTTTGTTATTCTTTTTTGCTCATGAAATTTTGCTTTGCACATTGCTTTTCTATTCTATGTATCTTATCCGTTTTGCCCTTCTTTGAGA
This sequence comes from Kingdonia uniflora, assembly GCA_014058105.1. Taxonomy (NCBI): domain Eukaryota; kingdom Viridiplantae; phylum Streptophyta; class Magnoliopsida; order Ranunculales; family Circaeasteraceae; genus Kingdonia; species Kingdonia uniflora. The sequence goes on from JACGCM010000917.1 coordinate 187,111, forward strand.
TAAACAGTTAAAGTAGACATTGGACATTAAATATCATGTGAGAAACTCCAAATAAATTCTTACAAAGGCAGAAAGGCTAACTTCGGATTCAGCTGCCAATACTGAAATTTTCCTATTACACATTCTTTATAAGGTATGAACGAAACTACTAGAACTGTAGAAAATATGTACAATAGAAAGAATTTAACATTTTGTTTTTCATTATAAGGTATGAAGTATGAACTAAACTACTAAAGCGGTTGAAACATAGACATTCTCCATGATAATAACAATGACCCAATAGGATCTGCAGAGGAACCAACAGATTGTTATTATCTGAGGCGACGTCGACGACATATGTAATGAGAAAATGCTTTTACTCCTGTCTACAAAATTTAACAATTTTTGTGATTTGAATTTATTTTCACCACCTCAGATTGTAGACAGACCTTTTTTGATAGATATATGAGAAAATTATGGATTTGCTAATCAGTGATTCCTCAGATGAAACCAACGGTAACAGCAACAACAATAGCAAACCAACTGCAACAGCAAGTATAACTCAAATAAGTAAAATCAAAACCCTAGATGCTTTAAGTGCAATGGTCGAGAGAGAGAGAGAGAGAGAAGGGAGGCTGCTGATGGGAGGAAGAGGAGGCTTTGGGAGAGATAAAACCAGCAGCAATAGAGACAGCAAGCCAAAGAAACAACAAGTATAACTTAAATAAGTAAAATCAAAACACTAGATACTAGAGAGAGAGAGAGAAGAGTCGGCTTTAGGAGAGATGAATTGGGAGAGATAAAGAGTCGGGCTTAGTTGGGAGAGATAAAAAGAAGGGGTAAGACTTAACTACCTACCCACTTTCCGTGTTTTGTTGAAACTACCCCTAAGTATGAGAGTTAAACAAATCTCGCCCGTTTATCTTTCTCTTTCCCTCAAATCCCAACCCCTCTTTATCTTTTAGACAATGACAAACTTGTCTATTTGAAATGCAACATCCTGTAATGTAATATAGATTTTTTACTTTTGTGATTTTCCTCCGTTTATTTAGGCTTGCTCTAGATATTTCCATGGTAGAGAGTGTTGTTTTCAGAGAAAGGGAAAAGTTTTGTGGGTTTGCACTGTTGATTTCTTTGACGGAACCGTATTGATGTACCATCACGATTGTGGTTGATCTAGTAGCAGTATTTTATGTTATGGGGTTATTGATTGTTCTCCGACTTAATCAACTTGATTACGCAAAACATGATTAGATAGTCTCGCACGTCTTTTGACCTCCCACAATTTATGCTTAAGAACATTCTAGAAGGGCTTAGCAAGGGCGCCTTGTATAGTGGATTTAATTTGTAACTTGTTAGGCGCCTGATCACAAACTCAAGTTAGAAAGTTAAGTTTTGAGGCACTAACTCAAGTTAGAAAGTTAAGTTTTGAGGCACTATTGGATTGCAAAATTTAATGTGGCAGTCACTCATCCTTGAGTGAATATGAAAAAATACTAAGAATTTAGAAATCAAATGATTAGGGAGTACAGATGAATAGTTCAATTTACCTTTTTAAAGATTCACACACTTAGGGAATCTCGATTATTAAGCATATGCAAAATTTACAATAAAGCAAGCTCAAAGAAGTAGAAAATTTGGTAATTTTTCAACACGGCAACAAGAAAGATTGGATGCAGGAACCATGAGATTGGCACCGTCTCTTTGGCGTGAAGACTGACACATTTTTGTGCCCCGAGATTCAAGCCACGAACTAATTTTCCCTAAGTCATGCTTGTTTAATGTTCAACACTATTTTTGGGCTTAGAGGTAATCATTTTGTTTTTGGTTTTTTTTTAAAAGGTAAGTTGGGGACTAACCCCCATGATATAACAGGAATTCAAGATACAAGGTAGGGACAAACTCATACCCTTACAAGCAAGGGCAAGAGAGCCTAACACTAAGGAGCAAGCCACAACAAGTTAGCTAGTGAACATCAATAAAGAAAGTCTGAACCAGATAAGGGCCACATAAGAAGCAGACCCTAGACAAACTAAAATCTAAGAAGCATCTCATTGCTATACTCTGTAGTAAGTTGTGTTGCAGTCTTCTCTAGCAATCTTCTTTAGCACATCACTGGAACTCAACATAAGTAGGGGGATGAATATCTACAGCCCCATTAGCAAGCTTGTTTGTTTCCCTAAACACATGATGAATATCAAAGTAGTCCAGCTCCTCTACTATTAATGTGGATTCTCTAAACCAAATATCACTACTATTTCCCACACTGTAATCACTGTAGATATAAGTTGTCTTCGTCTTTGGCCTGGGAGAGATTAAACAAGTATGATCTTCAGGCATCACTATCTTCAGTGATGAAGTATGGCTTATAGAAGAGCCAGTTTCAGAGGAACATTTTACAGAAAAACTTGAGAACCTCAAATAACTGAAAAAAGTTAAACGGGATTTTTGTGTTTGCCTTTGGGAGATGGAAGAGAGAGATATTCAGCTATGAGAGCTTATTTATTTATAGTGCTCTTGATCTTTTCCTTTAACATAGTTTTAGAAACATGTAGTTTTAGTTCTGAGATGAATTTGATTCTATTGCAACTATTACAGTTCGTGTCTTTGATTACCTGAAACCAACAACATAGTAGTAAGCGGTAACCATAACCCCATCATGGAAAGCTAGCTCTACTACTTAGAACAATGTAATCTCCAGATTTCCCCCAAACATATCTTCCGAAACTTTAGTTTTAGTTCTAAGATGTTGTGCTTTTACTGGAGTTCTTAGTGTTCAAGTATATAATGAGAAATTGAAGCCAAAGAGAAAGTTGTAACAATCAAACCACCATCCACCAAAATCTGCAAATATTAGTAAACCCCAGAGTATAGTTCTGCCAATTCAACATCTGCAGACTTCACTCACCATATTTCTCACGAATAACTAGAGAATCTTCACATTAATCAAGCTTCATGATCCAATCCAAGCAAGAAGAAACATATGTGCATTCACAGTTAAAATACCATTTTCTAGTTAAAGTTGCTAACTACTTTGTTTCGCCATGCCCTGTGGCTTGAAAATTTTCCTCCCAATTTCCCGCAAAATTTTCTTAACTGATAATCCCAGTTCATCTTACAATTCCTTGATCTTCTTTCCTTTATCTCTATGTTAAGTTGTAGACGTCTATTCATTCTTATCTTCATCCACACTAGATGAATGGGAGTGGCACTGAATTGAACGCACAATATTTTTTAAACGACAGACTTATTATAAAATTTAATGAGATCCCACAAACTAGGTCTATCTGTGATCTTATATCGTGTTCTGGAGAGCTTGGTTTATAGAGGGAGAAGTGACAGAAACCCATACCTTAAACCCTCAACTTGATGTACAACATGATGGAGAAGGAGATAGAAACTCAAAAATGTCATTTAATTTGATAATTAGGCGTTGGACGGCCCAGATCATTTCCACGGTACATAAATACTATGGAAATAATTGAGGCCATCGAAAGAATGCCTCGCCATACGCGTCGGTGGAATGGACGTCTGAAATCAAAGCAAAAAGATGGGCTGCTTTTATTATTATTATAGATACGGGAAAAAAAACAAAAGGGACACCATAAACTGAATACAGATGGATCTCTTGCAAATCTTGGAGGCTTTGGTGCTATAATGGAGGACCACAATGGTATAGTAGTGAGGGCTGGTACTGGCGGGTGTAATCACATAATTATCACTTTACATGAAATGTAGGCTAGAACATGGTCTAATGCTTACTTTAAAACTTGGAATTAGGTAACTTTGGGTTGAATCTGACTCTGCTAGTATGGTAGGGACAAAGAACCTCCATGGTATGCTAGGAAGGTTATCCAACATAATTTTTTTTAAGTAAGATTGAAATGCTTAGAGAGTTTTTACATCTCTCATGCTCACAGAGAACGCAATGTTGTCGTTGATCATTTGCTAACCCTTTACTTGTTATTCGAGAAATGGAATATTTGCCTGAAGCTTTTACTGAGGACTTTTAAAGGATAATTATTGAAGATGCTACAGGGAATATTAACTACAGGGTAGTCAGTTCCTAGTGTCTTATAATTCTATTTGTGCTTTTGGTGTTTTAGCTCTCCTCATTCTCTTGTGCTAAGGATAAAATTGCACAGGACATGGGTATTATACATACACGTGATAATATCGATCCCATCCTATATGATATAATATCCCACCCTACTGCAAAGGAAACATCTTGAGGCTAAAAATATGCCAGCTTTAACAATTAGAAAATTTCCGAAAGGGATAACCGCACTCAGCAACCTTCTAATGATACTAAAAGCTCTTAGGTACAACACAGTACATCTTTTTATTCTCACAACTAAAAGCCATTTTTCATAAACTACAAGCCACGATGATTTACTTTCTAGATACAGATATCTCACTTTCAGTTATTTACCTCAATATTCACACTCTTAGTTTTTTTCTTATTGAATAACTCCAATAAACTGGCATCAATCATCCACAAACCATTAGATGCAAGATCCTTCACATAGTAGAACAAGTTCTCCAAGTACCAATTCAGGCTAGCAGCAGCCAAGTAAATATCCTAAATGATGCCAGAAGTATACCTCTTAAAGGAAGAAAAAAGAAAGGATAGAAGTATCCCACGAGTCCCTCGACACCAATACCATCTCCAATCACTAGTTGTAGGTAACATATCCTGAATGGCATTTGCATTGATTTTAAAATTATCTCAACCTTCAGCATAATTGCTCTGAAAACTACTAAGGATTTTTAGATAGACTAGGTATTAGATGGAGGATAAGAAGTCGATCACAGCTTAAAAAATGCAATGAATGCCTAGCCTGAAAGGTTTTGTTGGAGATTCATTAGGCATGTCACTACGTATAAATTCCAATCCATTCTACATTTGACACTATAAGTTATAGACTAAGGCAGGGGTATCATTAGCTACTATATATACCTCCATTTGGCCAGGACTCAAAGCAGTAAATGAAAAAGCATAGTGTTTACATGGGTGGTTGATTGTGATGGTGTTAAAATTGATTGTGATGGTGTTAAAATTGGACAACTTAATGTTCTATTTGGCCATGCTTGAGCGGTCTGAAGCTGTTTGAAAAAATTGTAAAGCCAAGGTTTGGGATTTTGATGATCATAATGGGCGATGTATGGCCGATAATTGAGGGAAGTTCACTGAAATTCACTGTTATCATGAAAAAAAGAACTCAGTTTTCCTGAGCATGCTAGACTATTAATTGATAATTATACCTCTTACACTTTGGTCCTGGAGTTAGCTCTCTACTAGATGTATACAACGAATACATATTTCTCAATCAGATGAGGGGTCTGAGTGATCTATTGACAGCTTTAACCTCGCTTACAGAAGATGCTCTTTAAGGTTGGTAATCAAATATAAGCTGCGAAAGCAAGAGACTCACATTTATTCATCTACCTGACCAACTCTAAATGTTGGTCAACAAAATCAACTCTTACTGCAACTATGTCTTACATCAGCATTATATTTCTCTACTCTAGTGTACTTCAACGATTCCCAAATTAAGTTTTAGAATAATTAGCCATGGATATCAGGTCTCAATGTGACTCCCGCTAATTTAAGATCTTGACATTATATCCTAAATCACTATGAAACATAAATTTCATAAAATTGACCATCCCTTAAGAGAACCTAAAGAAACAAAATATCTGCTTTTACTCTCATCATACACAACTTCTTCAAAAAATACCATCCACCGACAGCGGGTTAGACAATAAAGAAAGAGTTGATATAATGTTATCCGGTAGATTGGTAAGGACTGTCCACTCCCTCACAACGAGTTTTTCCTCAGAAATCTTGACGATACGCTTGATAGTCGTCTCTTCATCCTTCCTATGTTCCCCATCAGAAAACCTAATATTAGACTATCAGATTACTCTCATTATAACTACTAATATTCAAATTGTCAAATGCACCTAGATTCCTAATTACTCTAATAAATCAAAGGGTATGATTATTAGCTCTCATCAAATACCCCAATATCAGAATATCAAAGGGGAGGTAATTTTAAGTTCTCTAATAAAACAAGGGTATGAATAATTATTATTTACCTTAGTAGCCTGTAATGGCAGATATCGATTCCAAGTCCAAGGGCATTTGCAAAATCAAAATCAAACTTGTTAATTACAACAAATAAACCCCAGAGAGAGAAACATATAAACTGAAAAACAAAGGGGAGGAAATGAAATACCATAGAAGAAACTCACATTAGAGCTATAATGTATATGAAAATCAAATTGCTAACCAATCGAAGAAAGCAGATTGAAACATGAGAGATCGAAGAGAAGATCAAAAGCAGATTTAACAACAATGAGAATTCCTACGGCCATCTGCGAACACTAATATAAACGACAGACTTAGTATCAAATTCAATGAGATTCCGTGAACTAGGCCTATTTGAATTCGCTTCATGAGATGAGTAGAGAAGCCTGAGATCTTATATGAGCTTGGTTTGTAGAGGGAGAAGAGATAGAAACCCATACATTAAACTCTCAATTTGATGTTCAACATGAAGAAGTAAATAAAAACTCTAAACTGCCATTCAATTTGGCAATTATGGGTTGGACGGCCCAGATCAATTCCTTCTTGCATAAGTACCATGGAAATAATCGAGACCATCGAACACACGCCTCGTCATACACGTCAGTGGAATGGACGTATGAGATGAAAGTAAAAGGTTGGGCTATTTTTTTATTATTATAAATATATATGAGCTCCAAAAGGCCAAGATAAATCAACTTTTAGGACAGGATAGGCTTCCAACAAACTACTATGACAATTTCTAGCAATTAAAATGCTATAAAACTAATAAACCCTTTTATTAAATTGAAGAATCCTAAAATAAGATATCAATGCTAACTCAAACAAAACAACCCAAATAATAAATGTTCAAAATTCTATTATTTATAGCTACTGATAACCCTAGTACTAATCTCGAGAAAGAAAGACATCCAGACGGGTGGGTAAACGACCCACTATACATCAACTCTCTCTTTCTTGAAGAAGGTCCATCACAAACTTTAACAAACTTGATACCTCCCAATTTCTTGCCAAATTCTTCAAACAAAAGCACATGCTTCAAGGCTCAGATTCTTCTCGAAATTTATCTAATCTAGCCGTTGTATGTTTTTTAATACTAAAATATAACACACGATGTGACCAGACGACTAATAGTATTTTATTTGTATTTTTCGTGTCGATTGTTCAACATAATGAGCTTCAAAGTCCTCTGAAATATGATCAATAAATGTTAATAAATTTGTAAATTGAAACTCTTTCTCTTTGAGATAGTTATTGTAAGTCGACCTCTTATTAATCAAAGGACCCAAGTGCTTGTAGTCATCCAAGTACAAATAAAACACTAGGAGTAGACCTTCATCGTCAAAGTAAATCTGACGAATCTTATAACATCATGAAAAACTAGAGTGAAACCTTTCACATTGTAACTAAAAAGAGAAAAAAAATCTAATAATCGTGACATCCATCCTTTGGAGCTCCCCCTTAGTTTTTCCTACCAATTCTTCAATGAGCTTAACACGTACTTCAATACTAAGTGGTCTCTCCACCGGTTTCTCCGATAATAAACTCGCCATAGGAATATAGAAAAAATGCAAATACTTAGAATGTTTTACTATGACCATTAATTAGCATTGTAGTATACTAAGGTCTGGAATGACAATAAGTAAACTGCTAGAACTGATCTATTAGTTAAGAGGTAGCAAAATGCTAGAGTTAATCCACTTAAAAGCAAGAAGAAAACTGCTTATGTAACCAACAAATGCAGAAGAAAATAGTAAAATGGATATTTAAACTTCTTCTTCTTTTTTCCCTTAAAGAATAATCTTTGCAAGACTATTCAAAAGAAACAAATCAATCAACTTTAACTAACCTGCAACAACTTTTTTGTGATGGTACATCAGAGCCGATTAAATTTTTCCTGAAGGAATTCAGATTTATATATCCTGGCTTTCATTCGATTTGCAATGGTTGAAACAGAACCAATGCCACAATGATCAAAACCATGGAGGAAAACTTCACAAGTTACATACCATATTCAATAAGTTAGTTAAAGCTTTGGGTTCGAGAGGATTTATACCCCCTACCCTAATGGCCCAATTTGGGTCAATGGCAATTTCACTGTCACCGGTCAAAACAATACAAAGCCCCAACAACGGGATGATCGCATATTTGCAAAAATGCGTGCAATTCGCGAGTGAAAAAGACTTCGGTAATCCACCCGATCATCATGATTGGAGAGAGATAAACTTTGGTAACCCTCACTAAAGTCTTGGGTGTTCCTCCAATCGAAGTTTTAAATGAGAATTTAGCAGGTATGCAAACCCTAGATTCCACAATTATAATTTTTGAATGTGGGAAAGAGAAAGATTGTGGGCCAAAAGGAGATATGCGTGGACTTCACCCATACGAAAAGTAGATTTATGAGTCATGTGATAGTACATGGGATATTATGAGTTGGTCTAACCCGCCCAACCTATCGTGTGGTCAAAACTTGAATCCAAGCCTCACCCGCTCTGAATGCCAATCCAAACTGCACTTCATGATAGACCGCCTTGATCATGATCATGATCATAAGAGAAGATTCAACGATTGGAGGGAGGATTTATGCGACTAAATTATATGAAAAAGAAGCTGGTGTTATTGTTGGTTTACGCCGAGAGAAGAACATAGATTGTGGCGGAGAAAGAGTATGGGCACGTAGACAATATTTCATAAAAACCAAGCCCAAGCCAAACACAACCTTTCAACATGAGCCATTTCAGCATCTCCAACTTTCTCATCCCGTGAAGCACCCACCCAACCAGAGTGGTCCTTATGGGATGATGTCAACATCAATTTCTAATTCAAACCAGACCCACAAACTACTTCCTAAAAATTTAAATTTTGGCGAGATGACATCAACAGTAATTTGGATAAACTATTTCAAAAAATCCTGATGCATATGTTTCCAATCAATAATTGGTGGATAGCTTCGCTTAATTCGGCCAGTTTACATACTATTCCACTAAGAAAGTGTGTAACTCAAGAGTTTTGTCTCGATGAACATTACTCGATTAGGATCCCCATACTTTTTATAAGAAAAACTTTTGTTAACTTAGGTAACCCAATCCATAAAGGCATCCAGATCAAGTTTCCCATCAAACTTAGCGATATTAAGCTTAACATCGTCTTAAAGAGTAGTAAGAATGCGAGTAAAAGCAGAGAGATTGTAACCTTTCAATGATAGTTGTTGATAGCGAGAAGGTGGAGGTACCTAATTAGGATTTCCTCTGCCATTGTTCTAGGCCCTTTCCCAATCAGCCCTTTGATTGATGTCACATCCCTCAAATTTTTCATGTGACCTACATTCACAACCTTGTTCATATTGAGTAGTTGGAGTAGGACGATGTAGTGGTGGTACATAACAAGTATCCTCATGGAAAGGATTAAAAAATAAGTCTTTAGCTAATGGCTCGAAAGGCTCTTTCTCATAATCATAAACCAGTTCTTTTGATTGTTGCTCATCAATTACCTATGGATTGGCTGTACTTACAACCACTTCTCAGGTAGTGTTTGATACTTTATTTCGGGCAACAATAAAAACCTGAAACATCTCTTGTATCTTGGACATCCCATCTTTCAGCTCATCGATCGACTTCTCAATAATGTTGCCTAGATGGGAGGTGTGTGCATATAATGTTGCCACATTAAAACCTCTAGCCAGTACAACCCCTTGGGAAAAAACTCTGCTACCAGGAAAAAAAGTACAATACGCATGTGCCCACGTCAGGTGAAGGCTACTCCCCTTGACGTTTATCTCCCAGAGATGTGTCTTTGTGAGATGTTAAAGAATACAAACTTTGCATGTCAATTATGTGTACTAATTTCTTGAATGTAGGGTATGCAAGAGCCTTCGCGAATAGATCTGCTAAGTTGTCTGTTAAACGTACTTAAGCAATATAAACTTCATTCACTTTCTATAATTCATGAGTATGAAAGAAATTTGGTAAAATATGCTTGGTTCTTTTGTTTCCATTGATAAAACATTCTTTGACTTTAGCGATGTAGGCAACATTGTCTTTGTAAAGAGTAGTAGGGTCCTTATGGACAGAATCTAATTCATAAGTTTTATTGATATAGTTCACCATGAATCGTAACCAGAAACATTCTCTACCAGCTTTGTATAGTGCAAGAATTTTTGCGTGGTTTGATGATGTAACAACCATCGTTTGTTTCACTAACCTCCATAAAATTGTTGTATTACTACATAAGAATACATAACCCAACTAAGATTGGCCTCTTTGTAAGTCTGATAAGTATTTTGCATTGGCATACCATATAATTTTGCATTTACCACTTTTCGGGTAGGTACTGCAAAGTATGCTTGATGATCCCATTCCAGTGCCTTAGGGAAGGACTAAAATTATGACAAGCCAAATAGTTTACTGCGAATGCGATATCAGTTCTTGTACAACCGGTTAAGTATAGCAAAGTACCGATTCCTCTTGGATATGACACCTTAAGCCCTTAGAGTTCCACCCCCTCATCCAGAGGGCAAAAGATGTCATTGTCCTATGGACTACCATAGGCGTCTTAGTATTATATGTTGCATCCAAACTGAAGCGTTTAAGAATCCGTTTGGCATATGTTGCCTAGTGGACGAGTATTCTACTACCAAAGTGCTCGATCTACAAACTGAAGCAAAACTTGGTTTTCTCAGGGTCATTCATTTCGAATTCCTTCTTAAGGTATTCTGCGGCATTCGAGATCTCCCCTAGAGTTTCAATGATATTAAGATCATCGATGTAGACTAAAATGATGGCAAAGCCAATTTCAGTTCCCTTATTAAATATGTGCGGCGAAGTCCTCGACCTCCAAATACTCAGTTAACCTATTGTGGCATCTGAGCCCTGATTGCTTTAAGTCGTATAGTAACTTGTCTTTTTTTTTTTTTTTTGGAACAATCGATTTATTAATGATTCATGAAAATAGTACAATGGGGAGGACATAAACCTGATCCCCTTACAACACAATCATCTTCTTAAATAAACTACTCTTTTAATATTGTTGTTATAAGTAGTAACGACTCTAGGAGATAAACTACTTACATGCATATGTTCTTGGCTAATTTGTTGGCTGCCTTCCTTGGAATGCCCATCAGGGGTATGATTACCTTCCTGAAAAATATGTTGGAGCTGTATTTGATGTTCTCTGCCACTGCTTTCAATTCTTTTCCACACTCTGCACAGTCTACTAGGGACTTTATTTTGCTTGTTATACCAATTGGCAACTACTTCAGAGTCCACTTCAACCAGTAATGGAAACCATCTGTTATGTTGGCAGTGCTGCAAGCCTAGTAATAAAGCATATAGTTCCACAGTTGTATTAATACCAAATCCTAATGCTGCTGAGAAAGCAAACACCATAACTTCCCTACTGTTTCTCACGATACCACCTGCTTCATAAAGGTTATCTGCAGTAGAACCATCTGTGTTTAGTTTGAAGAACCCAACTGGAGGTTTGCACCATCTTACCACTATGGATTTCCTGACTAACAATTTAACAGTGTGTAGTTGTAGAAGCTGAATGGAAATAGTGTCAGAGAAGTTTTTGTCCATATTGAGAATGACATTTCTCAAGCACTCTTGCACGCATGATGCAATCTCCCTTATCAGTAAGTCATGTTGAATATTAGTTTCCTCATATCTGAATTTACATCTTGCCTTCCAGATTTCCCAGCAAATGAGGCTAGGTAGTATTCCTCTAACCACACCCATTTGGGTACTCTTGTTTGCAGCTTTGAACCATGTACCTTGTCAAGCCCAGTAAGTTTGATTTGTAACCATTTTTACCTTGCAGAACCTGCTAAAATGACTCCATATATGGTTAGTCAGTTCCCCTCATACAAACAGATGATCACTGTCTTCACAGTTGCTATCAATACAACAACTGCATTTGGAAGGAAGGCAAACCAGTTTAGACACAACACCATCTACATGAATAATATTTTTCCATATTTTCCTGCTAAAGACTTGGATTTTGGTAGGCACTACCTTATGCCATATCCATTATAATTTCTTGGTTTCTTGGTCAGCAGCTCTCCAAATCTCCCAAGAAGATTTAATAGAGAAATCTCCATTTCTAACAGGGTTCCATATAGCTTTATCCAGTTCTTCTCTGATATAAAACTTATTTTGCAGAATTCTTTTCCAAGGATCAAGTACCTCATAATGCAGTTTCTCCCAATACCAGGTGCCACTATTATTGATGACCTCATTTATCTTGATGTTCTGTGCAATATCACCAGGATATAAGTCTTGTAATGGTCCTTCCCCTGTCCAGTTATCATGCCAGAAGCTTAAGTTACCTTTTCCAACAACCCATGAGGTGTTTGCCTCCACAGTTTCTAGCAGACCTCGCATATGTTTCCATTGTTTAGATGTGTTCGTGCAGGTGCTTCTCCAGCTATTATTATGGTAGTATTTGTGTTTCATAAATTGTGCCCATAGAGATTCAAAATGAAGGATGTTCCAGTACCTTTTTAATGTGAAGCAGCTTCACATATCACGTAAATTTCTTAGTCCTAGACCTCCTTCTAGCTTGGGTTTACAGATACTAAACTATTCTACCCATTTTTTCTTTGCTTTGCCTTCATGAGAGCCTCAAAAGAATTAAGCAAATATCTTTTCTAGATTGTTGATAATACCCTCAGGAACATTAGTACATGCTAGTAAATGCATAGGCATTAAATTCAGAACATGAGTGATGAAAATAAGTTTACCACCTGATGATAGTAGTCTTCCTTCCCAGTCTTGTATCTTCGTCTAAACCCTTTTAATAAGGCTTTCAAAACTTGATAATTTGATTCTCCCATAGCCGATTGGTACCCCCAAATAAATTAGGGGAAAACTCTTTCGCAAAAAGCCACAACCCCTTTGAATGATGTTTTTTCTAGCATGTGGAGTAGAGTGGCGTAGGTACAAACCACTCTTATCTGTGTTAAGTAACTGGCCTGAGCAAGATTCATATATGTGAAGAAAATCCATAAGTCCCTTAATAGATTTCAAACTTCCATTTTAGAGCACTATGAAATCATCCGCATACAACAAATGAGTAAGGTTGAGGCCACCTCTTTTTGCAGAATAATACCTAATTTTCCTTCTGTAAACCAACTGTGAAGCTCTCTGAAAAGTACTTCTTCCGCTAGTATGAAAAGCATGGGAGAAAGTGGGTCTCCTTGTCGTAATCCTCGTAAAGATTTTATCTCTTGCATAGAATGGCTTTGTAATAACAGATCATTGTCATCAGTTGTCACTAACTCGGGAATATAACTTAGCCGCTCCTCGTCTGTTGTCACCGCTTCTGCATTGAAAACTTCTTTAAAATACTCAATCGTACTAGAATGGATAAAATTCATATCGTATGTTCTGGATCCATTAGGAAGTATAAAAGATGATATTGAAGCGTGTCTCCTATTGATTTGAGCTTCTTTGTAAAAAAGGACGCGTTCTTGTCACCGTCTGCCAACCATTTAATTTTGGACTGTTCCCTCCAAAAGACATCTTCTCTGTGAAGCATTCTGGAATGTTCACCTTTGACATTTCTCAGTTCAATCTCCAGCTCTGTATTAATCCCACCTTGCAGTAAGAAATCAATCTCAGTAATTCTATCTTAAAGTCTGACAATGTTGGTTTTGACATTTCCAAACCAATTTTGTGTTCCACAATTTAAGAGCCACCGTCATCTTCCTCAGTTTATATGTCGGAGATGACAAACAATTCACGTATACCTCTTGAGGCCAATTAGCTGGTACACAGTCTATGAATTTCTCATGCATAACCCACATTTTGAGGAACTTGAAGGATTTGGGCCCATTGTACCTTTCTAATTTGCATGATAGAAGTAGTGGTGCATGATCAGAGTACACTTTGTCTAGGTGTTGAAGTTTGTAATGAGGAAACTGTATCACAAAATTAGCATTGAAAAACACTCTGTACCATTCCAATTTAGTTTTCTGTACCATTCCAATAGTGTTCTCTCAATAGTGAGTACATCTACATAGAACCTACTCAGCTTTAAGGACATACATGATAATTGTTATTAAGTAGAAACTAGGAATGAAGACCAAAAACAAGTTTTGTGTATCATTTCTACTACCCCGCCAATCACTCATCCTATGAGAGAACACTATTGACTACTCATGAGTCTGATCCATCGTTGCGTCAATATCCTCGAAGAAGTCTGTAGAGACTAAATCTATTGCCATTAAATTGATCTTGGCAACCATGGGGTAAGACTTCTTGTGAGCATGCTTGGTCATCCAAGGTGCCTGGCAGTCCCGCACCCTATGTCCTACTACACCATAGTTATAACAAAGAGATCCTAGATCTGGCTTGTTGGTCTTCTTCTTCTTCCCACTGCCATTTTTCTTAAATTTTATATTCTTATAAGTGCCTAGAGGCTTCTGCTTTCTGCCCTTTCCACGATCTGTAGACCCAGTCTCCTACACCCCAGGCGCTGGTATCCTTCTAAGTGGATACAATTTGTTATTCTTCATAACTAGTTGTCCGTCTTCTTCTACTGCGAGCAGCGCCTAGATCAGATTTGAATGTTTCATGAATTTTATTTTCTCAAACTATTTCTGAATAGCAGTGTTGGAAACATGGAGCGTAGATACAATTTTTCAAATCATTTCTATCTAGAAGACTTGTCATCACTCAATAAGAGTTGTGAAGTGACTCTCTTGACTATCGAATTATACTCAGCCACAGTCTTGAAGTCACAAAACTGAAGGTTGTTCTATTGGGTCATCAGTTTTGGTAACCTAATGATCTACTGCAGACCAAAGCATTGTCGCAAACTCTCCCATAAGTCTAGAGGATCAGTAATATGAAAATATTCCATCTTCAAGTCCAATTGAAGATGATGGCGAATAGCTAACGTGGCCATAGCTTTGAAAGCTTTAGAAGTTGTGTTGTTGGGAACAATGGTCTGGGAGATACCCATTGATCGTAACAGGAGCTCAACATCTGAACACCATAAAAGATAGTTGGTTCCCTCAAGCAGCAATGGCGGATAGTCAACACTAGTATTGTTGAGTTTCGCAGCTATCTGTGATACAACATAAAAATCTTCAGTCTGTAGCAGTTCAAAGATAAATATTTTCATGCGTATATGAATATCAGAGTAAGTTAGAAAGGAGAGGAAAAATAATTAATTCTAAATCACGTTAATATGTGAACCTGGTTCATATTCTAATTCTTATGATGTTCTGTTAAATCACATATTTACTTGGTAAACTATAGATCTTAGCATAAAAAGTCTACTTTAATAGGTCTTTGCCAAGATAACTAATTTTAAACCACTTGATATTACGGCCTTATCTAACTACCCAGGGTATTTTAATCCCCGTAGTTCTCTGAGGTTTGTATATTCTAGCCAAATGACCAATTTTCTATAAATATGTGGGGATATTAGATGTTTAGCAGATGAGTAGTTTTAATCCCGAATTATGTTGAGTTCCCAAGATAGGTAGATAAATCCTATCTTGAAACTAACGATCTATGAGTATACGAGGTTGCTATAATGGCCTATATACTTCTAGATGTGCTCAGGTAACATCTAATTATACCTAAATACAAAAAATTGGTTCCCAGAAGCTAAGTTTTTAGGAACAAGATTGTCAATTCCTAATTGATTGTTCAATAATGTCCTAAACATCTGAATGTTTTAGATATTACTCCAAGTCGTGTCTAAAATAATATGTGTTTCGTGTTATTTCTGACCATCGATCATAATAACTTGGTATTCTAGGGGCACACAAGGTTTTAATATCCTATTAGCTTTTGTAAGAAATTAGATAGGTTATAACGGTATACTTATATCCTATATAAGGGTCCAAGTAAACTATAAGGTGTTTATCCCTTCAAAATTAATATTTTTTTCAAAAATAGGGCCCCCCAGGTAAAGGGCCAATATATTTTTTTCTAAAAAAATGACCTAATAGAGGGGTCAGATCGAATCTGGATGGTATGAACAGGGTTTAGATCTTGATCCTAGGTCAGACCTAGTTTTGACCAGTCTGATCAGGTCTAGACCGGTCAAACTGGGTTTGGAGCGGGTCATACCTAGTCTGGGTCGTGCTAGAAAGGGTTGGACTGGTTAACTACGTGTCACAGCATGAAGTGGGCTATGTCTCATCTCCTGGAATAGCCACATGTCTCAGTGGGATTAGAACACATGTTAGTTCCTAGAACTACCACTTGCTACACTGAGAAGTAGTCATGTAACAGTTCCTAGAACTACCACGGGTCATTGTGTGGCTCCTTAATCATGTCTGACATGTGTCACTCGGGTTGTGCCACATGTTAGTGGATCAATGCCACATCAGCAAAGGTGGTGTCCACCTTCTGCCACATTAACTCATGAGTCCACCTGCAATTATATGTTACCGAATAATATCTGGAAGCACATAGGTTATTATAGCACCCTGATATACTCCTAGATCGTTAGTTCCAAGATAGGTTTAAATACACATCTAGGGAACTCAGTAGAGTTCGAGCATAAATCCATTCATCTGCTAAACATCTAATATCCCCACATATTTGTAGTAAATAGTTCATTTGGCTAGAATATACAGACTTTATAGAACTATAGTGTTTAGGAAACCCAGGATAGTTAATTAAGGACGGAGCAACAAGTGGTTTTGAATATACTGTCTTGGCAAAGATGTATTAAAACATACTTTTTATGTTAAGATCAACTCTTTCTTGGTAAATTAGTAATTTAACAAATATCATGAATATTAGAATATGAATCTAGTTCATATATAAAAACATGATTGAGAATAAATTAATTTCCTCAAAAAAAATTAAATTACTATGGTATTCATACATACATGGGAATGTTTATCATTGAATTGCTACTAAATCAAGATTTACATGTTGCATTTCAAATGGTTGCGAAACTCAAGAATATTGACTTTGACGCACTGCTACTTTCACGAGCCAACTACCTGACTTGGTGCTTGAATGCTAGATTATATCTCAAGGCCCTAGAACTTGAAGAGATAATCGCTGATAAGAACACTGAGACTCCCACTGACAAGACAAAGGCCTTGGTCGCTCTCCGTTGCCACTTTCAGGGGGATTTGAAGATAGAATAACTCATTGAGACTGAACCCAGTGACCTCTGGGCAACATTGAAAGAACTCCTTGGAGAATAGAAAGCAGTTCTGCTTCTAAGAACAAGGCACCAATGGAACACTCTAAGGTTCCAAGAATTTTGTGTTACATATGTATTCAAAAATGAAACGAAAATGAACAAAAAGTAAATGGAAAACTGAAGATCGAGGCTTGCAGTCACTGTAATTTCCTTAAGACAGATTTTACCTTGCGTATGGTGCTTAACAGTTAATGGCGCCTGTCTCCAAAGATACAATAATCAAATCGCATAGAATTAAAGCACTTAAGTCGATACGTCTGTCAAACTATCTGTGATATTACTCTATTACTCTCAAGAAGGAAGCAATGAAAAATCATAGAGATTCAGGTATTTTTCTGTATATAAAACACTGCAGAAAATAACTATATATAAAGGAGAAGGTGACTTTATGAAGCACCTGTTGACAGGGTTGTACCCCAAGAAATACCTCTCTGAAGAGTTGCAACTCTTGGAGAGAAAAACCAAATTCTGAATAAACACCCAAAAAAGATTAAGTGTAAACTAGAAATCCCCATGAGCCCAAGGCCCCAAGGCCGAATTATAGACTTATAAATAGTCCAGGTGGGTCATGGGTTGGGCCGTGCACCTAAGCCCATGGGCGTCCCCATAAAGCAAGTCTTCACATGCTCGTCTCATACACACGTGAGGGCACCACCTACTTACACATGCCACACATGATAATAGTGTGCAACCCATTATAAAGTTAAAATCATCTTTTCACTTATCCAATGTGGGACTAAAAAATAAACACACCAAGTTTACATTTAAAACAAAGAAAACACATGAGATTTTTTTCCAATAATCCCCCACTTTTGAATGAAAACAGGAAATTTGAGAGAAAAAAATGATGAGAGTAAGGTTAGGAATGGCGCTGCATCAAAAAAGGTATCTTGCGGACTCGAACCTTCTCTAGTAAAAGACTATCAGACATACTTGGCTAATCAATGAACATGATGTCTTATAGAATTTAGCCGTTGCTGCAAGCCGAGACAATAGTATTCACACAGTTCCTTTCTTGTCACAGACAGTTTTAAAAGTTGTGTCCATTTTGGCCTTGGACAATCTTGGATTCATGAGTACTATTAGAGAATTCAGCCATCTCAATCATCACGGAAGTGGCCCTCACTTCTCACTCACATAGGTAATTTCCTATTAATAGTACATTGTCGTACTCTACTTGTATACACAATCTATAGGAATCATTAAAAAAAAGTTTACCCTAACAATCTCTGTAGGTTCCACTATTATATCAGGAATGAGATGAAGACCAATTCTCCGTAGTGCTTAGGTGAATAACCCTCAACTAGCTTTCCTATTGAACCTAGATCTTGGGATCCTCCAGTCAACTAGATTAGGCTACCATTGAGATGACTCGTGGACTAACCGTATTAATCCTATTCCTTTTGATGTGCAATATACTTGCCCTTTCGACAACCCTTTTATAAATGGATCCGCTAGGTTGTCTTGAGATTTTACAAAATCAATGGATATTATTTTATTAGCAAGTAACTGCTTAACAATATTGTGTCTGTGACGTATATGTCATGACTTACCATTATACACTTGATTCTTAGCCCTTGATAGTGTTGCTTGATTATCACAATGAATACATATAGCAGACACAAGTAGTGACCATAAAGGAATATCCTCTCGAAACTCTCGAATCCATTCTACTTCTCCTATAGTTTTGTCCAAAGCAATGAACTCAGATTCCATCATGGAGCGAGCTATACATGTTTGTTTATGAGATTTCCATGATACTGATGCACCTCCAAGTGTGAAGATATATCCAGTAGTAGATTTTGACTCGTCAGAATCTGATATCTAGTTTCCATCACTATATCCTTTAAGTACAACTGGATAATTAGTATAGTACAAACCATAGTATAAGGTGTACTTCAAGTACTTTAAATCCCTAACTAGTACCACCCAATGTGCATCTCCCGAATTACTCGTATATCGACTCAGTTTAGTTACTACATAAGAAATATCTGGTCTGGTGCAATTCATTATATACAAGAGATTGCCTATGATACGTGAGTACTCAAGTTGAGAAATGCTTTATCCCTTGTTTTTTGTTAAGTTTTGAGTTCTATAAAATGGTGTTTCAACACATTTACATTCAAACTTATTGATTCTCTTAAGCACGTTTTCAATATAATGTGCTTGTCACAACACAATTCTCTGTAATGTCCTATTGATCCTGATTCCAAGAATAACATCTGCAAAACCTAGGTCCTTAATGTCGAAGTTCCTAGTTAGCATTTTCTTTTTGGACTTTATTACATTAATATTAATCCCCAAAATCAGTTTATCGTCTATATATAAACATACAATTATGCATGCAACATCAATGTGTTTATAATAAACACATTTATCATATTCATTGATTTTCAATCCATCCTTGATCATAACACGATCAAACTTTGCATGCCATTGTAAGGGCGCTTATTTTAATCTATTCAAGGACTTTACAAGTTTGCAAACTTTATGTTCTTATCCTTTGACAATAAACCCTTCAAGTTGGTTCATATAAATTTCCTCATCTAATTCACCGTTTAAAAAAGCTGTTTTGATAACCATTTGATGTATTTCAAGCTTATGTAAAGCTGCAATAGCTATCAACATTCGTATAGACGTTATCCTTGTAACTGGTGAATAGGTGTTAAAATAATCTAGGCCCTCCTTTTGCCTAAACCCCTTAGCAATAAGTCGTATCTTGTACTTGCCTATAGGACCATCAGGCTTTATCTTCCTCTCGAGGATCCATTTATAACCTATTGGTTTATTACCAGGTGGAAGATTTACCAACTCTCACCTATGATTTTGCATAATAGAATCAATTTTACTATGCACTGCCTCTTTCCAACTAGGAGCCTCAGGAGTTGACATGGCCACCTTGAAGGTTTGAGGTTCATTCTCTAACAGGTTAGTTATATACTCTAGACCAATTCTTACAGATAAGGTCTTAACCCGTTTGCCACATCTAAGTTTTGTAGCCTATTTAGACGTTTGTTTTGGAGTTTGCTCATAACTTTTATATAGAAGATCACCTGTCTGAAGATCTTTGGGAGTTTACACATAGCAAAAGTCTTTCTCAAGGATTCCCCAAATTGGAGTATGAAATTCGTCAATCACCTCATCTCAAATCCTTCTCAATTCAATCTTTCTCCCTAGTTGTTGATCGTTCGGGATACATTGTTAATAATTCATGGATGCTCTAACAACGAATCTACTCCAATTGATTCTATGAAATGGTATTAAATCATTGGGATTAAATACGGAGGGTTTGGAATTCATCTCTAATTTAACTAAGTTTAATGAAAATGGAGCAGTTCCCGAATTGGGGAAAATCACGCAGAGGATCAAGCCAATAAAGGGACTGAGGATATAACCAAGAACCTGATAATCAATCATGAATTGTATGCCCATGGGGTTTCTTGGGCAAAGCTGCAGGTGATGAAGAAATCAAAACAACAAACTCTGAACAACAATGTCAACAAGTTATGGGGAGTGATTCCATAATCCATAGTAAAATCCCTGATGGAAATATACCTCAAAATGCAACCAGCTTTGCTAATAAAGTCCAAGGGAAGGAGAAGCCAATACAATCTAATACGCCACTAATACCAGCAGGTAGTAGAGTCAAAACCTCAATTTTGTCCATTTCATTCAATGATATTGTTGATGGATTATCTGAATTTCAGTTTAGTCTCATTAGAAGCTGGACCTCTAGAAAATTAAGTTTGTTGAGGTACAACAATATGCTCGTGATCATTGGAAGACTACGGGGCTCTGCAAAATGATTCCCATTGGAAACGGATTCTCCATAATCCACCTTGACAATGAATAGGATAAACAACTCATTTGGAGCAAGGGACCATGGATTGTTCATAACCTTCCCATGAGGATTACGCCATGGAATTATTGATAAACATAACAATACTAATGCTCTCATATGGTGCAAATTCCTAGGTTTGCCAATGGAATTATGGAGCCACGAGATCGTAATGTCTTTCAGAAAAATGTTGGGTACACCTATTCATTTAGACCACTCCACTATGAACAAAGTTTATGGTTACAATGCGTGTGTGCTTATATACATTGATCTATCGAAATCGATTCCAAAGAAAGTTTTGATAGAGGTAGAGGGAGCGATCATCAATCAGGAAGTCATTCTCCACAGGATTGTTAAACATTGTGGACATTGCAACAAGATTGGGCATATTATAGCGGAATGCAAAGTGATAGAAAGGGCATGCAGAAAAAATGAACAGCTACAAAAAATCAGTCAAAATCCGGTGATCCACAACAAGAACCAAGAGGTGAAGTTCAAAGATGTGCAACCTCTAAAGAAAGGAATCAATGAACAACAACCCCACATGCCTAACAAACATGTTTACTTTCAAGATACTCAAAATAAAAGTAGCGAAGCATCCCCTATTATTCAATTTCCTGAAATACACACGGAGCAACAGGTGGTACAGTTCAGGGCAGCCGATATATGGTCAGCACCCAAGGCAGGTCATATCAAACAAAGGCCTGCTACCTAGGACAATAGTTTCACCACAAGCATCAATCAGTTTCAAGCTTTAAGCACCAATGATAAAAAACCACGACAAGAGAAGTTATCAGGTACACAAGAACGAGAAAGTTCATAAATAGCAACTGAAGCATGGGTTCAACCATAAAATTTTCAGATGGTAACTTATGGTGATGGACAAGAGGAAGAAGGCACTAGCACTAATGCACAAGAGAAAGTATGCCCATTACTATACCCGAAGAGTTGGGCAGATGAAATGGAACTCGAGGATAGCATACTCAAACTAGGGCTTAACCAAGTTTTTAAAGGATGTAAGGTTTATACCTTGGATCCGCAAACCACACGATCCCAACGTAAAGATAATTGATGAAAGTCATCTTTTGGAATGCACGCAGATTAGGAAACTCCAAAACTCTTTCTTATTTGAAGAAGAAAATTGGAATACTTAAACCCCAGATAATGGGATTTGCTGAACCAAAGAATTTCATCAATGGATTTTACATTCCCGGATTTTGTTCAAGGATTATTTCTAACGAATCCATGGATATGAAGGGCAATATATGGATACTATGGGTAGAGAATTCTCAAGAACCACAGGCAATTCAGGTAGATAAACAGTTTATCACGGTCTAATATATGGACTGTTGCTTTTCTTTTATACATGTAGACTGCCTACAAATAAATAGACTGGAGTTGTGGTCACAGCTTACTAGATTCTCGTTGAACAATTCCAAACCTTGGATTTGTATAAGGGATTACAATGTGACTCTCCGACTCTCTGAAAGAAAAGGAGGAATACCTCCTTTGGTGAGTGTTATATCAAATTTTGTAAATTTTCTCGATAGTGCCAACTTGACAGAGAGTACTACTTCAGGTATGAACTTCACGAGGTGCAATGCCCAAAAAGGACATAACAGAATCTTCAGTCGCCTTGATAGATGTCTCCAAAATAAGCAGTGGCTCGACTAGTTTCTTGGCTGGAAAATCAAAGTATTCCCAAGAACTAAATCCAATCATTCTCTTATGTTGGGAGAATGTTTCCACATACCCAAACCTCACAATATTCCTTTTCGCTACATGCAGGCATGGAGCAGATATCCTAATTTTTATAAGGTTGTGGAACGTAGTTGGTAAAAACCTATGTCGGCTAACCCGCTATTTACAGTGATGCTTAAACTTAGAAGACTCAAGGTAGATATTAAAGAATGGAGGCTTACAGTTATCGCTCCCCAGATTATTAAAAATGACCTAGAAAGAGAACTTCATCTACAAATTGAGTTAGAACAAGACCGCACAAATGACGATATTGAGCATCAAATGTTTGGAAAAGCAATATTGCTTGCAGACATTGAGAAAATGGAGGAGATTATGTGGAGACAACGTTCCCGCAGTAAATGGCTTCATCCAGGTGCGAGAAGTACAAAGTTCTTTCATTCTTCAACACAGATTAGAACAGAGAAATAATTTATTACTGAACTTTCCACTCCAGGGGGTTCGTTTAGTACGGACCAAGAGGATATTAGACAACATATAGTAGCATACTATACAGAGAAATTTACTGCCCACGAAGTCCTTCATACCCCATCACTGTTTGCCAACATGATCCACAAAATAAGAACCGATGAAAACAATCAGCTGACAGATGGTCTATCACAAGCAGAGATAAAAGAAGCTGTGTTTGACTTGGATGGAGATAGTTTACCCAGACCGGATGGTTTCCCTGGTTCTTTTTTCAGGACACACTGGAATATTCTTGAAGCCGATATCTACTATGGCATCACATCCATCTTCTTTGATGGTATGATTCCCAAACATTTCAACACTAACCTGATCGTTTTGATTCCTGAGGTTAAAAATTCAGTAAATATTAAACAATACTGACCCATATGTCTAAGTAATTTCATCTTCATGATTATTACAAAGATTATAGCCACAAGATTATCTCCTATTGCTTCCAGAATTGTTTTGCGAGACCAAAGTGCATTTATCCCGGACAAAAGTATCCATAATAACATTTGCATGGCCTCCGAGTTGGTAAATGAAATAACAGAAAAAAGGAAGGGTGGAAACATTGCACTCAAGCTCGACATCTCACAAGCTTATGATACACTGAGTTGGGAATTTCTAATTACAGCTCTGGACTCGTTTGGATTTGGTCCTACATTCTGTTAGTGGATATCGACCATTGTTAGTAGTAGTATGATCTCGGTTTCAGTGAATGGTAGCCCCTCAAGATATTTTACTATGAGCAGAGGCCTGAAATGGTAGCCCTTCATCATCTACTAGAACAATGGAAGATCATCCCCATGGTTACGATTAAAAATTGTCAAGCCACTATGCACCTCTTATTCGTATATGATATTCTAATCTTTGTAAATGGTAGAACCAAATACCTGAAACACCTGAGAGAAGCTCTTACAAGATACCAGAAAGCTTCTGTACAGGAAATAAGCCTAGATAAAAGAAAAAATTTCCTCAGTGGTGTACCCCTAACTCGAAAACAAATTGTGTTGAGCATCTTCGGGTTTTCTGAAGGCAAATTTACTGAAACATACTTGGGAATTCCTCTAAGTCTAGGCAGAGTAACCACAAATACTATTAGACCTCTAGTAGAAAATATTCGGAAAAAGGGCTAATAGTTGGATAGGAAAACTCTTATCATTCCAGGGTAGAGTAATCCTAGCAAGGGATGCTTTAAATAATCTCCCCATATACAATATAGTTATTTATAAATGGCCAAGATCACTCATAATGGAAGGGGACTCTATCATACATAACTTCATCTGGACTGGGAATTCATCCCATAGAAAAGGAATCACAGTTAAATGAGAGAAAGTATACAAACCATTGAAGGAAGGGGGGTTGGGTATCCGAAGCTTGAAAGATGTGAATGATGCTATGTTATGCAAACTCCATTGGACCTTCTGTGACAGGCAAGAGTACTGGTCTCAATTTATACAAGAAAATTTCACAAACAAAGCAGGTGACTTCATTCGATATCATAAGAATTCAACGATTTGGCCAGAGATTAAACTAGCTGCTAGCATTAATCGACCATATATGGGATGGTTAGTAGGGAATGGAGCGAACAACAACCTTTGGAGGGACACTTGGGCCACAGAGATACCCCTGCAGGAATACATTGAGATGCCACAATCCCTATGGAAAAGATGCACAACTAGACTTAGTAATTTTATCAATTCTGATGGATGGGATATACCTACAAATATAAGGATTCTACTGCTGGCTCTAGGGATCAATGTGATGGCAATACCTTACAACCCTCGAGAAGCAGATAAAAGAATCTGGAAACCTGATAGCTATGGGAAATTTACTATTAGAAATGCTTATGAGACTATAAGGAAAAAATGAATACGGCATGGTGGTGGAAGTATACGTGGAGGAGAAGCGTTCACCAAAAACTAGGGTGTTTTGCATGGAGACTGGTAAATCATATCTTACCTTTGGATGACATTGTTTAAAAAAAGGGGAATCCATATCACTTCCCGATGCTCTCTTTGCCGCTTGGAGGAGGAATCAGAAACACATTCACTCTTGCAATGCCCTTCTGCTGCAAATATATGGCTATGGGCTACTAATACTTTCTTTTTGCCTTATATATCTAGTACAGGCACATGGAAAACCATTCTGGAAAAGAACCGATCAGCTAGTAGCTATATCAATAACCTTTGGATTACAACCGTTTTCTTCATATGCCATACAATCTGGACAGCTATGAACAGATTACGATTTGATGATACAACGACATCCGTGCCTAATAAGAAGATGGAGATTCTAAAAAAAAATTAGTATACTGTTGAACTGTTTAAAGGAAAGATGAACAACAACATACAGGAACTGCAGACCATAAAAATTCTTAAAGTTTAATGCAAGGCCAATAGGTCTGCAGTTGTACAAAATAGTTTCTGGGAACTGCCTATGCCGAATGAGTTGAAACTATGTTGTGATGGGTCTAGTATTGGAAATCCGGTACTGCTGGTATTGGCGTGGTGTTTCGTGATAGTGAGAGAGCAGTTCTGGGGGCATTGAGCAAGGCGATTGGCATCTCAACTAGTTTTGTAGCCGAAATACTTGCGATACTTACAGGTATTCAGAAAGCTGCTGAAAGAGGTTTGCATAATCTATGTGTGATCTCCAATTCTGAAACAGTAATTCGAGCATTCAAAACTGATAAGATTCCCTAGAAGTTTACGATACAATGGAGTCTACTCAAGAAATACATTCGACAAATCCAATTCAGCCACACATGGATGGAATGTAATTTCTCCACCGACCATATGGCGAGGAGAGGATCCAACAATGATGAACCTTTTGAAAAAGACTATAGTGGACGCCTTCCTTTCCTATTGAAAATTAAAGTTCCCTTCACTGAGTACTTTCAATTCTGATGACCAAGATAATTTTTTGGATTTTAAATTTTATTCGATTGACTGAGTGTTTTTATTCGAATAGGATTTTTCCTGTTCGAATAAAGAGTTTTTTTATTCGATTAAGTTTTTTCCTGTTCGAATAGACTTCTACCTGGGCAGTTTTATTCAAATATAATTATTTTTGTTGGAATAGATTTCTGCCTGGGCAGTTTTATTCGAATAAAATTATTTCTATTCGAATAGATTTCTGCCTCGGCAGTTTTATTCGAATAAAAGTATTTATGTTCAAATAGATTTCTGCCTTGGCAGTTTTGTTCGAATAAATTGTTATTTTTTTAATACAACTTTATTCGAATAGACAGATAGCATATTCGAACAGAAGAGTGAACATTTTTACTTTTGAGTGTGTGAGGGCATTTTTGTCCATAGGATGTAATTATCTTGTAATTTTCGATTGAGCATATATAAATAAACTAAACTTTTTGCAAAAAAAATCTTTTCATAGAATTCGTAGTATCACTCATTTTTCTTGGAAAAATATTCTCAAAGAATATAGCATCACTTGATTCTATGAATATTTTTTCATGTATATCAGTGATCTCTGATTTGTGTACCTAAAATCTGAATGCACAACCATTATTAGCTTTGCCAATAAAAATGCAGTCAATGGTTTTTGGTCTCAATTTCAGACGTTTGGGAATTGGAACTTGCACTTTTGCAAGGCACACCCACACTTTCATAAATTTAAAGGAAGGTACTCTACCTTTCCAAATTTCATAAGGAATGCTATCAGTTTTCTTATGGGGAATCTTATTGAGTAAATAGTTTGCTGAAAGTAAAGCTTCCCCCCACAAGTTTTGTGGCATACCAGAACAAATCACCATGACATTTACCATATCTTTCAAAGTTTTATTTTTCCTCTAAACAACTCCATTTTGTTGAGGTGTATAAGGTGCGCTGTAGTTTGGTGAGTAATCTCGTTCTAAGCACAAAACTCTTCAAAAACTGATGAAACATATTCACCACCTCTATCTTAACTTAAATTTTTAATCTTCCTGACAAGTTGATTCTCAACCTCGTTTTTGCAAAGAGTGAACATTTCTAATACTTCATCTTTACTTTGGAGTATATACACATGACTATACCTAGTACAATCATCGATAAAAGAACTTAAATATTTTTTCCCATCTCTTATTTGGACAAATTTTAAATTATATAAATCGCTGTGTATTAATTTGAGAGCCACTGTCTTCCTTTTATCAATTGAATGAAAGGGTTATTTTGCAAACTTTGCTTCAACACATGTTGCACATTTTTGTTTACAATCAATGTTGAATTTAGGCAACAGTCCTAAGTTTATAAATCTACGTAACGAACCAGTATCAACATGGCCTATCGTGCATGCCAAACATTAAAAGACTCTAGAATTTAAGTAGAACCTTCAATTTTATTGATAATCATTGGGGTTACATCAACATTGAACTTAAACAGGCCATCACATAAGTAGCCCTTTCCTACAAACATTCCACTTTTAGTCAAGACACATTTGTCCGACTTAAATACAAGCCTAAAACCCTTCATACTTAAAACTGCTCCAGACACCAAATTCTTACAAATATCAGGAAGATGTAGAACTTCATTTAGAGTAAGTTATTTTCCTGATGAGAATTTTAGGAAAATCTTTCCAACTCCTTCAGCCACAGAAGTTGCAGAGTTTCCCATGTACAATTTTTCACCACTGTCTACTTTTTTGTATGACAAAAATTGGGCTTTGTCAGAAAAAATGTGGCGTGTTGCTCCAGTATCAATCCATCAATCTTTCACTTTACTGATCAAGTTCACTTCAGAGACCACATCAGAAAGGTTCTCCAATTCAAACACATTGCCTTGAGGGGGCTGGTTCTTTGATAACTATCCTTTATTCTTCCTGTAGTCCTTTTTGCGGTGCCCTTTCTTTTCGTATGTATGGCAGTTCCCAGAAAACTTCTTAAAGTCTTTTCCAGTTGGACCTAGTGTAGGGTTTTTACCTTTCTTCCCATTCTTCTTATGGGATTTACCCTTATTATTTGAAGGATTTCCTTCAATAATATTGGCTTTTTATTCCAGCGAACCAACTTCAATCACTTTCTCACTGTTGCGATTGTTTTCTTCAATTCTCAAACGCACGATCAAGTCCTCAAACTTCATCTCCTTGCGTTTGTGCTTCAAATAATTCTTAAAGTCCTTCTAGGATGAAGGTAATTTTTCAATCAATGAAGCAACCTAAAATGACTCGCTCAGAATCATTCCGTTTGTATGAATTTCATGTTGGATAATCTAAAACTTGTGGAATAGATTATGTCCAGAAGGACCCTACTACTCTATATGAAAATAATGTTGCTTACATCGCTCAAGTTAGAGGAGGTTTTATCAAGGGAGACATGACCAAACACATTTCACCGAAGTTCTTCCATATTCACGAATTATAGAAGACAAATGAAATTAACATTGTCTTAGTACATTCAGAAGATAACTTAGTAGACTTAATCATGAAGGATCTTGTATATCCTACATTCAAGAAATTGGTACACGGAATAGGCATGTGAAGCTTATATTTATTAACGTCTTTGGGAGACACACCTCGAGAAGATAGACGTTAGATGGAGTAGTCTCCACTAGACATGGGCACATGCGTGTTGTACTCTTTTTCCTGATAGTGTAGTTTTTTCTTTCGAGGTTTTACTGGCTGGAGGCTTTGATGAGACAACGTTATACGCGCCCACCACCCATCTATAACATTGGATTTTACTCTTTCCTTGCATATATAGCCTTTTGCCCAAAGGGTTTTCTAGGTGGAGGTTTTGATGAGGCAAGTCGTCTAGATGTGGGATACCCCAAAGGAAGAGTGTTAGGAAGCATTTGGTTTGGACCCAACCTGAACTGGGTTTGGGTTGCCAACCGACTCCTAACCCTAGAGAATTTAAGGCTTCTATTTATAAGCCTATAAGGGCTCTGTATTTTGCAACCTAAGTTAACCTAATGAAAGCCTACCCAGAGGTTGTTTGTATTTACCTTATTCTACTTATTCCACTTAATTAGGCCAAATTAAGTTAAATATCCAAATAATTTATGTTTGTTTTTTGTTCCAAAATAAGAACTTATTAATTTTGGCAACCCCTTTTTAAATTTTGGCACTATCTTTTTCATTACTTTGAATAAGTTGTAATTTCTACCTTATTCACAGGTAGTTTACGTAAGTAATATTTAAATATTCTAAAACTACCCTTTTAAATTCAATGTGCTCGTATTTAATGTATTTCGATAAATTAGGTCAGAACAATTTCTATCAATCAATGATCTAGGATTAAACAGAAATAATCAAAAGTAAAAATAAGGAATTAAAGGACACAGGCAATTGTTTACCTTGTAGAAACTTCTTACTCAGGAGAAAAACTACATATCGTTGTCAATGAAATCGACAACCAAAAATCCACTAATCAAAAAGAGCTTAATCTGAATTACACTTACAGACTCAATAACCTGGTCTCATGATTATCACTCTTCTGACTAAAGCTTCACGCCTAATCTTCTTCTGTTCTCGCAACAACCTTTCTTGGTCTCACACCAAGAATCTTTTTCAATTCTCGTAATAACCCTTCTTGATCTCACACCAAGAATCTTTCTTTTTGAATCGCTCTTCTTCAATCGTTCTTGAACAATATATAGGAAGTATTTTAAAACTAACTCAACATCAATCTCCGGATTAGAAGATGCTTGATTGATATTGAATTCACACTTCCCGATAAAGTAGTTTGAGCTTTTCAAGAAATAAATGTTTTTCCAAAATCAAAAAGCAGGAAAGATAAAAAAATAAATTTTGCTTAAATAGTAAAACCAATTTCTCTCGAGAATCATTCGAACGAGACCTAATGTTATTCGAATGACTTACGACTAATTTGGTCCAAAACCCTTGAAAGTTGACAATTCGTTCGAATGACAATTGTCTATGGGACAAATTTCCAGGGGACATGTCAACACGTTCGAACGACAATAAAACTCGTATGAACGATAATTATCTATCGGCCAAATTTCATGGGGACATGTCAACTCGATCAAACGAGAATTGTCTATGGGCCAAATTTTCAGGGGACATGTCAACTCGTTCGAACTACAAGAAGACTAGTTCAAACGACAATTACATATAAAAGCCCCTCCCATTCTCAGTGAGTTCTACTTACCTTCTGTCCAGTGATCTTCATTTTTTCAGTGTCTTCAACTGAGACAGCCACGAGACTCTTCAAACACGAAATGCAACAAATAAAATCTTTCAATCTCCCCCTTTGGTTCATTTCGAGAAAAATAAAAACTAAGATGAACACACGACTCTGTAGTACTTTTCAGCTACATAGTGAGTCTAGACCTTAGATTGACACCACCCCTTTCTTGAATAGGTTCAATCTCTGGACATCTTTTATGAATTATATCTTCTTACAACCCTGTTCTCATCAGATAGTGTGTGACTGAATATCTACACACTCAGTAAATTTGTTTATGATATATGTAGAAAGAAGAACTTAGAATATAGTCACAAAAAAAACATAAACAGATAAACCCAGAGAAGCATTTGCAAACTCGTTATGTAAACTTGTTTTTCTCTCTTTTTGTCACAGAAGAAACAATCAAACAACTATAATCAACTATCTGAAAGAAAAGAAATTAAAGACATCTGATAAACAGATAAACAAAAGCTAGTACTTGATAAACTGATAAAGTTAGTGCAAAGACTCCTATCTCACGTGCTCTCAAAACAAAAAAGTCTCAATGAAGAACCAGACAAAAGAAACCAAAATGGAGAACAGATGCGAAGACAAAAGTCTAGCGAAGTCACCCTGTGCAGTCAGGCATCTCCAGAACAGATGGTTCTTGGACCTGACGAAGACCCCTAACCTCTGTCCCAATAGTCTTCAGTCGTCCCTCAATAACACCCAACCTGGTTATCACCATCCCCATATCCACGGATAAGGTCTTAAGCATGCTCCCAATACTTTGAAGAGAAAACATCTCTGGAGGCTATGCAGCTGAGCTAGAAGAACCTATGTGTTCATCTGGAGGAGCATGCCAAGAAGGTAGCACAAGAGGAAGATGAGATGCACTCTTACAACAGTTACTCGCATCTAATTTTTCAGTTTTGGTATCCTCGGGTTCATTAGGAAACACCTTGTAGCCTGCAGCGGTAAGAATTGCCATAACAAGTCGAGCAAACGGTAATGAACTCCGAGTCGCCGTTTTGGTGCTTGCATCAATCATCTCCTCAATGATGATATTAGGTAGATCTATCTCAATATCATTCTTGAAGACATAGAGAAAACCTTCATCCGCTCAGAGAGTTCAATCTTTTGAGATCGTGGAATGATATTCGTAATAGCTATGCTATGTACGAGGTGAGACTCATCATCTAACATCTTTCAGGAAACAATACCTGATCCAGTATATAGACTATGCTGAGTCATGATGTCAATAACCATAGTATGCAGCTCATATAGAATAGGAGCCCCATCCTCATCAAACTCCCTCTCAAAAGTAGCAGCAGGCCTGGGATAATACGGTGCTGGCCAAATACACCTCGGAAATGCAATGTACTAAGAGGGACGGAAACCCAAAATAGCGTAGAAATAGTCCCTAGTAACTTTGTACTCGGTGCCATCAATAGTATTGGAGAAAGTTCGACTAGACAGATTACGGATATGCTCAAGTAATAGAGTAGCATAGAACAATCGAACAATCCTCGGGTATACCTTTCCAGAAGGAGTAAGAATCTTAGTCCAATTTCTTGCTTTAAATTTTGCAAACACCCGTGCATAGCCTTCATTAACTTCAGAAACACTTTTGATCTCGACAACTTGTTCTTTCACAATTGGGCGATCTTTAAAGCCTTTTTCATTGGCCCAATGTACCGGGTTATCACCAACCCTCTGACCATCAAAAATACCTATATCAGCGGGGCGTGACCTCTTATTTCTTACCCATTTCTTAGGTGCCATTTGAATAAAGATGAAAAGCTGTCCCCAGATAACTACCCAAACAACAATCACAGGTGTATAACCAACCCAATACCTGCAAGAAACAAACCCAAAGCTCCACGCCACCAAACCCAAGCAGTTCCACAATCCAACAACCCGACAATCAAGAAAATTACACCTATTGTAACCAATTAAACTTCAATCACACAACCTGCAAGAAACAACACCACCACCTCCCCAAACCTAACTAACACGGTTAAGCAGGGGAACCCAATCAAGCACAATCACAACCCAAAACCTACAGTAAACAAACCAAACTCTAATCCCCCAATTCTTCTCCAATTATACTCAGTAATGCACCCAATCTCAACCCAATCAATTGTGCAAATATCCAAACAACAGTAATATCACAAACCAATTAGCAGTTACCCCAAATCAAAATTCAATAACCAATGCACATCCCGATTAACAATGAAAGGAGAATTCAACGGGACCCAACTCACATAGAGCAAAAGAGAGAGAAAGATTAGAAGAACCAACCTTAAATCCGAAGTTGTAGAAACCCTAGGCTGAACCTGCCGTGAACACGAACTAAATTAGAACCCTAAACTATGAAATTGGAAGTAGAACAGTAATGGCAAGAACAAATAAAGTGAGATTCGAGTGGGAATTAACTAGGGGGAATTAAGGGAGTGAGAAAAAAAGTAAACCAAATTTGTTTTTGAACAACCAAACAGACGCAGGGAAGACAACCAAACCTGAGAATCACTCGAACGACTCGATAAGTCGTTTGAACGAAACAAAATCTTTTCAAAAAAAATATACTGTAGCTTGGAAATGGATGAAACAGGGCAAAAACTCATCTAAAATAATTGAGTAGCCACAAACAAATACAGAGAGCAAGAGAAAAGACAGGACTAAGAGACACACTCCCCCTCAAAATATGTATACATATCTATAAGTACAGTGAATACACGATATAGAGAATATTATTGAGCTATAAACTAAATAATGAAAAAGAACTCGGTGTGTGTGTGTGTAGTCCTAACAAAGTCCTGACAATTAGGCATATGAAGAGCAATATATTAGAGATATGATTTAACTTAGGCCTCTCATGGTTGGTCACTCAACGTCACTGAGAATTTACTAGGCATCACTCTAAGGAAATATAAATATGAGTAATAAAGTTAAAAATTCATAATCCAAGAAGGCGGCACTATTTTACTGAAGATCTCATGGAAGGAATATCAATTGTTTTTGGTGGTGTCAAGATAAGTACCATAGATTTTCAAACTTTCATCTCCACTAAACCGATTACATTATACTTAGAATCAACTAGGACTTTTAAGGCCGTCATGAAGGCAAAGGTAGGCTAGTGATGAAATAGGTGTTTTGCTGGCATTCCGAGGACAAAAATAACTTCCACCTCCATTGTTATTATCAACACACCTCCTTCCTTTTTTATTTTATTTTCTTTATCTTTTTTATTTCATATATACTTGATCTTTTGGGTAGTATTTGAATTTGCACTTTGTTGTAACAAAACATTCTCCTAAGCATCACTAATACACACATCACCTTTTAGATTTATCACTTCCTGTCCTCTGAACAAAAGGTTTAAACAAAAATTTGGTGTATACAAAGAAAAGGCTTATTTTAGGCTCAACAGGTAGCAAGTGAATTAACGATTTGGGTTAGATGCTAAAAGGTCAAAACATGAGCAAATAAAAATGCTTAAAATTATGTCCTAAGACTTATGAAATATCTCATTTTGTCTCGAATCAAGTAGATAAAGTGTTATAGTATTTTAACTTGAGTTAAATATTACCACCAACAATCGATTAATGCATAAAATAATGAGATTAGAAACAGAGAGAGATTTTACGGGAAAAAATTTATTTAATAGCACTCAACGCTAAAACAAAAGGTTAGATCCTCACATAATGTTAGGTAACGAAGTCTCTACATTTACCCTCAAGATTTCTACTTGTACTAAGAGTCAGGGACAATTGGAGCTCGTGACGAATAAGTGATACCAAGTAACTCAAGCATTAAATGAATATATAACGCGTAAATAATTTCCATACATGTATATGCAAGGCTAAGATAGGCTAAGTGCAGAGAAAAATAGGAGAGATAGCTAGTAAGAGTAAAAGACACGATACATACCTGACGATATCCACAAGATAGCAATATCACAAATAGAAAAACCTAGAAGATTTAGGAAATGGAACAGACACCAATAGCGCATCGAAAATTTTCAAACCGAATAACATCCAAAGGTTTGGTGAAGAAATCAGCAAGTTGGTTCTCCGTATAAACATACTCCACAAGTACAATCTTCTGCTCAACAAGGTCTCAAATGAAGTGAAATTGGATGTCAATGTGCTTGGTCCTCGAATATTATTCAAGGTTCTTAGAAATGTTGATTGCACTTGTATTATCACAATAAAGTGACATTACTCCCTGATTCAGCCCGTATTCATCTTCATCCAGACTAGTTAAGTACAACTTCCCGTAGTAATATACTCTGCCTCTGCAGTGGACTGTGAAATGCAATTCTGTTTTTTATTTTACCATACAACGACATTGTTCCTAATGTAGAAACATCCCCCAGATGTACTCTTCATTTCATCAGAATTTCTAACCCAATCAAAATCTGAGTATCCAATAATTTTAGATGTAGTGTCTCTAGTATATCACAATCCAAACTTACAAGTTCCAGACACATATCGAATAATCCGCTTAACAACGTGTTATTAGGACTCCTTAGGACTTGCCTGATAACGTGCACATGCAAGCACTGAATACAATCTCTGGACAACTAGCTGTAAGATATAACAAGCTTCCTATCATGCTCCTATACACCTTTTAATCAACATCAGTACCTGCAGAGTCCTTACTCAATTTTGTGGTAGTGCTCATCGGTGTCCTGGCATGTTCTGAGGAATCAAGACCAAACTTTTTGACAATATCCTTAGCATATTTAGATTGAGAAACAAAGATGTCATCCTCCCGTTGTTTAATTTGAAGACCTAAGAAGTAGGTCAACTCTTCAACCATGCTCATCTCGAACTCTCTTCCCATTAACTTGCCGAATGCTTTGACACGAGAGTCCGACATTGATCCAAAAACAATATCATCCACATAAACCTGAGTAATAAGAATTTCATCTCCTTCCCCCCTGAATAAACAATGTCTTATCAACTCCCCCTCGAATGAACCCCTTTCCAAGTAGAATGTTTGAAAGTCTATTATACCATGCTCGAGGAGCTTGTTTTAGGCCATAAAGTACTTTCTACAAGCGATAAACATGCTCCGGGTGATGAGGATCTTCAAACCCCTTTGGTTGAGCTACATGCACTTCTTCCTCAAATATCCCATTCAAGAACGCACTTTTCACATCCATCTAATAAAGCTTAAATTTTTTGTGACAAGCAAAAGCCAAAGGTATCCGAATAGATTCAAGTCTAGTTGTGGGAGCAAAAGTTTCTTCTGCATCCACCCCTTTTATTTGATTATATCCCTGAGCTACCAACCATGCTTTGTTTCGGACAACATCACCGTTCCCATCAAACTTGTTCTTGAAAATCCACATAGTGCCAATAATATTAGTATTTGTCGGTCGTGATACTAAGTCCCACATATCTTGTCGCTTGAATTCACTGAGCTCATCTTCCATGACGTTAATCCAATATTCATCAGATAAGGCATCTTTCACGTTGGTTGGTTCAGTGATGGACACATATCATACACTCTCCATTGTCTAAAATAACGTAGAACAATATACCCTACACACCTGGCAGACTCATCAACTATAGGACATTCATAATCATCAAGGTATCTAGGAGCACCACAATTCCGAGGAGGATTAATACGGACAGTAGCATTTGGCGCTAAAATTTCCCCAGAAGATATTGTAGGAGCTTCAGCGTAAGGTTCTTCTTGAACATCTTGTATCACAATAGATGAGGTTGGCAGAGAATCTTCTTGAGCATTGCTATCTCCATCATCTGCTTGTCCAAGATCTGTCGAGTCATCAACTACCACAATAATTGACTCCATGACCATTTTGTTCTTCAAGTTGTAAATACGATAAGCCCTACAATTTGTGGCATGTCCCAGTAAAATGCCTTCATCTCTTCGGGCATCAAATTTTCCAATGCTCTCCCGATCACAGGTGACATAACACTTACTTCCAAAAACATGAAAGTATTTCAAGTTTGGCTTTTTTCCAAACCAGAGTTCATACTGCGTGTTAAGTGTATGAGAACACAGATAAACTCTGTTGATAATGTGACACGAGGTATGAATAGATTCTCCCCAAAAGTGATTAGGGGCATTCTTTCCATGAAGTAATATCCGCCCCATTTCCTGTAGAACTCAGTTTTTATGTTCTGCTACTCCATTTTGTTGTGGTGTGATTGGTGCTAAAAATTCATGTTTGATCCCATTCGCTTTACAGTACTCAATCACATCACTGTCCTTGAACACTCCTCCATGATCACTTCAAATTTTGTCAACAGAACAATCTTTCTTATTCTATATTCGTAGGGCTATAACATGAAATTCTTCCAATGTGTCTGACTTATGTTTAAATAGTGCGATCAAGGTGAATCGTGAAAAATCATCAACCATAACAAAAATGTACTTCTTTCCACCCAAAGTACTCACTCTCATAGGACCAATCAAGTCCATATGAATTAACTCCAGAACTCGCGTAGTGGCAATGTTGGTAGATTTTATGTGCGGACTCTTGGTTCGGTTTTTAATTTGACATGGTCCACACACTACATCGGTTAGCTTGCTTAGTTTCGAAACCCCTCGAACTACTTCCTTACTTGTAATCTTTGCCAGATCGCTGAAGCTCACATGTCCTAACCGCTGGTGCCAAAATTCCACATCGCTTATCTAAGCAACTTTACATGATATCTCATTTTGGGATACAGCAAAGTAGTTGTCCGAAGTTCTATGAGCAGTCACAATACATTTCCTAGTATTATCAAAGACACGACAAGTTTTCTTGTCGAATGTTACTGTGTTGTCCGCATCACATAAGTGACTCGCACTCAGAAGATTTGCAGTGAGACCTTTGACATAGAGTACATTATTGATTGTCGGGCACCCAATTCCTTATATACTCCCCTTTCCCACAATCTTTCCACTCATTCCTCCTCCAAAAGTAACATCACCTCCTTGAATATCTGTGACATTATTCAGACGTATAGCATCCCCCGTCACGTACCGAGAGCATTCAATATCTACATACCATTGCGTATAATTAAATACATTTAGAGCCATCACTGCAACATTGAGCCGTAATTGTGGTAGAAGGTCCTTCTTCTGGACCCAAACAGATCTCACTTTCTTCCGTTCTTCTGTTACTTGAGTCATATTCCTGAAACCATTAAAAGATTTTTGGGTAGAAAAAGAATTAGCAAATGGTTGGGCATATGATCGATTGGGTTTCCCTCTTTCCAAATACAGATTATTCCTACCACAGAATTGTGGAACATATCTACAATAGGGAGCAAGATGACCCTTTCGACCACAAGCCTCACAATAAAATACATGAAAAGCAAAAGGCTGCTCAGTCTGCCTATAAGGAGCATCAATAATACTAGGTTTGGCCAAATATGGAACTGAAGTTGCCTTGACAAACTTAGTGACTTGAGATGCGGTAGACTTGATGCTTTGCTCATCAAATCCTAATCCACTTTTGTCAAATCCATTTTGGCTCATACATAGTATTTTGCCAATATTTTTAGCTCCATGATAAAACGCTTTAAGTTTTTGTTATGTAGAAGTCAAATTAAGTTTAAATTTCTCAATTTCTATTTCCCCCAATTTTACTTTTTCCACAGCAATGAGTTTGTCATGCTCATACGTCTTAAGTTGGATACTAAGAGATTGTTTGTCATTCTAAAGTTTCTCGAGCTGAGAAACATGTTTAGAGTACAACTCTTCAAGACTAGGCTCTACACTGTTATCACTTTCATAGACCTTATGATCATCTTTGTCAGTTTCAAGTGTAAACATGTTAAAGTGATCACAACTTGAGGAAATAATAGCAATGTGTCATTCGAACGAATTGTCAACTTTTTAGGGTTTTGGACTAAATTAGTCGCAAGTCGTTCAAACGACATTAGGTCTCGTTCGAACGATTCTCGGGAGAAATTGGTTTTACTATTTAAGCAAACTTTGTTTCCTATTCTCTCCCGCTTTTTGATTTTAGAAAAATGTTTATTTCTCGAAAAGTTCAAACAACTTTATCAGAGAGTGTGAATTCAATATCAATCAAGAATATTCTAATCCTGAGATTGATGTTGAGTTAGTTTTAAAATACTTCCTACATATTGTTTAAGAGCGATTCAAGAAGAGAGATTCTTGGTGTGAGATCAAGAAAGGTTGTTGCAGGAACAGAAGAAGATTCTTGGTGTGAGATCAAGAAGGGTTGCTGCAAAAATAGAAGAAGATTGGGCGTGAAGCTTTAATCAGAAGAGAGATAATCATGAGACCAGGTTATCGAGTCTGTAAGTATAATTTAGATTAAACTTTTTTTGATCAGTGGAATTTTGGTTATCGATTTCATCGATAACAACCTGTGGTTTTTCTCCCGAGTAAGGAGTTGTGAACAATTGCCTGTGTCCTTTAATTCCTTGTCTTTACTTTTTATTGTTTCTGTTTAATCCTAGATCATTGATTGATAGGAATTATTCTGACCTAATTTACTAATTCGAACGAGTTGACATGTCCCCTAGAAATTTGGCCCATAGACAATTATTGTTCGAACAAGTTTCTTATCGTTCAAACAAGTTGAGATGTCCCCTAAAAATTTGGCCCATAGAAAATTGTCGTTCGAACAAGCATTCTTGTCGTTTGAACGAATTGTCAAATTTCTAGGGTTTTGAACCAAATTAGCCGTAAGTTGTTCGAGCGACATTAGGTCTCGTTTGAACGATTCTCGAGAGAAATTTGGTTTTACTATTTAAGCAAACTCTATTTCATTTTCTCTCCCACTTTTTGATTTTGGAAAAACGTTTATTTCTCGAAAAGCTCAAACCTTTTACCCTTCCTTAAATTAATATTAGATACTTGCTTTATTATCTATCTAAATACCTCTATATCCAAAACAATTTACCCTATCTTACCTACTTCTTCATAACTTTATGGTTTCTTGTTTGTAAAAAAATAAATAAATAAAAATCAAGCTTTTGAGTTGTGGGTTTGGGGTTAGCATCTTTACGTTTCTAGTTTGGAAAAAAAAATCAAGCTATATCCAATTTGTGGGTCATTCAGGGTTTATTGTTTAAAATAAGAGGAAGTGATTTGGATAGGTTGGCATTAACCACACGGAAGATATTTAAAAATTTAAGTTTAATTGCTTATTATAATCAAGAAAGAGATGAAGATGGAAGTTTAAGAGTCTCGAATCTCAAAAGTCTTAAATTCTTTGTATGTCGAATCCATTTATTAATAAAAAAATTTAAATACACCCCCTTCTTCAATTTGCTCACCCAACTTTTATGTTTCT
Source organism: Kingdonia uniflora (assembly GCA_014058105.1). Lineage (NCBI taxonomy): Eukaryota > Viridiplantae > Streptophyta > Magnoliopsida > Ranunculales > Circaeasteraceae > Kingdonia > Kingdonia uniflora. The sequence goes on from JACGCM010000917.1 coordinate 226,829, forward strand.
AGTTTATTAGCTCACCCCATTTTTTTTTAAATTGAGAAGAAAATTAAAAAGTGACCCACCCCATGGTCTTTTAGCTAGTCTTCCTCTTCCTCTTCCTCTTTAGGGTTGTTAAATCTTTAAATAAGACACACACACACACACACACACACACTCTCTCTCTCTCTCTCTCCATATTTTGCGCTTGCTTATGCCTTGCTTGGTTTATGTAATTAGATTTTAGATGTGGAGATTATGAGACTAATCCAACTTATATATTTCTGAAATTTTTTATTTTGTTTTTCTCTCATCGCTTATTAGTAAACAAAAAAAATAGGGACATAAAGATTTTAACTTTTTTTAGCTCGTATATGCTCATTTGATTGGCAGGAGTAAATGAACTTATTTGATTTAGGACAAATTAGGCTAGAGAATTATGGTAGTAGGCATTAGGGAGGGGGTGAGCTTTTAAATTGAAAATTAATTATGTTTTTATTTTGGGGGTATACTTGTCATTGAATGTTAAGAGGTGCAATGAAATTAAAAAAATGGGATGGGGTGAGCTTTTAGAGTTTGGGGTGTATTTAAAATTATTCTTATTAATATTGGTAGTTTCCATAATTCCTTTACACAAGTTAATTTCGGTATCAGTGGATGACTAGTATTTGAGTTTTTAACCAAATTCCATGTTTGGCTCATTGATTTTTTTACTACTCTCTTAAATTAGGGATTTGATTGAGGTTGATAATGGCTACTTCTCACAAATAAGAGTTATGCTAATGTAATTTGTAAGACCTTTTTTAAAGCCGAAAAAATCACGGATTAGGGCAATTTTGAGTATTTGGCAGTTTAGACTTCCGATTTAGGAAAACAAAATGATATTATTACGATTCAGATTCAGTAATTAAACTTCATAAAAGGTGTTCAGAAGTAGTAAAAAAATGGGATCCTACTCTCTACCTGTGATTGCATGATTAGATAGATTACGCTTTAGCCTTTGTTCATAATATGCATAACATTTTTTTATTTTAAAAAAAAACTAACAAACATATTATCTGACTTGTGCCTAGTGCATCTCTACCGTGAAAAAGATAAAATTTTTACCAATTGTAACATGGGAACAGATTCGGGGACCCTAAGAAACTTGACCCTAACAAGACTCAAAAGGAGAGGCACTCATCTCATATAGATGAGTGGCTCAAATAAATTTAGTTTTTCGTATTTTAGTAATGAGGTGGATTTCTCAAATGATGTGGACTCCACTCCATGATGAGGTGGCAGTCTCTGATGTGTGGGACCAATTGAGTTTGAATTATGACATGCGAGGCTCATTCCCCAAAATTTTCCCTCTCCCCCCCACTCTATCTTTCCCTCTGATGAACCGAACATTTTCTCCTTCTCTCACCAAACTAATATCTCTCATTCTCTCACCGAAACCTAGTTCAAAAAATAACAAATTTCAAAATTGATAGAGGGGAACAATAAATCGAACCCCAAAGGAGACCGATTATCTCTATGGTATCTTCTTGAGGATAAAATTTGGGGGTGAGAAGTTCATCACAGCCGGCTGTTGAAGGAGCAATTTGGGGATGGATTTGAAGTTCATCAGAGTTACGATTGGTGGTTATGAGACCATAAGAACTGCGATGAACCGCATAGGTAAACATAAACCCCCAGTAAATTTCATTTTTGTGGTTAGGGTTTGTTTTTCTTTGTTGGAAGAGTAATTTGTTCTGTTTCATGAAATTTAGAGTTTGCTTTTGCTGTACTTTGTTAAAAGAGATAGTTAGAGTTGGTGTGTTGTTTGAATAAATGGATACTTTGAATTTGTGTTTGTTTTATGCCATTCCCGCGTAAGTTGTTCGTGCCTTTTTTTAATTTTTTTCTTTAATAAAATACTTTGTTAAGGAATCTGCAATGTACTGTGTTTTTACGGCATGTGATGTTGGGGGAACATGTTTGAGGATGTTTCCTATATATTTGACCCCCATAAATTACAGAGATAACTCTAGGGTATATGTTGCATATTTAGAATTTTTACTGCAGTGAATCCCATATGTTATTTTGTCGATGAGTATGGAATAGTCGACAATATTTGGTGTAGTTGTTTGGAAAAGTAGTTAATCTTTTAGTAGATTCCAGTGTATCCTGAAGTAGTTAATCCCATATGTCAAGCTCTATGTTGTTTAGAAATAGTACATTCTAGTGTATCCTGAAGTAGGTAATCCCATATGTCATGTTATATGTTGTTCTAAAATAGTAGATTCCAGTGTAAAATATTTAATTTTGTCGAGCACATGTCATGGTTGACAATACTTTAATGGTGTAAATCTTCAATTCTTACACTTTAGTACCATGTTGACAATATTTACTTCATCTTTTTCTTACCTAAGAATTTTGGGATTATATTTTAAGTGATAAGCAATGGAAGGGAAGCTATCTCAAATAACCTCAACTATAAAAAAGTGCGAGGCAGAACGGCAAGATCCAGGACTCTCTAACTTCAACAAACTACAAAAAAGTTTTAAGAGATGGAAGGACATGAATGAGGGAATAGAAACTCATAAAGAACCACAGATTGAACGGCTTGGCGATGATGGTTTGGAAACTGCAGATGAAAACTTAAATGATGAATCTGCCACCCAAAGGAATGATTTGGGGTTTGGATCTGCCCAAGAGGCTTTGGGAGACCAACAAACTGAAGGTGACATTATGAATGAGGGCAATGCTGATGCCTCTCCAACGGCTCATCCACCACAAACCGAGGTGTCCCAAAACCAGAAAGAAACTACAGCTCCCATTAACGATACTTACTCACCGGATAGAAGTTTGCTATTAAGTTTCAAATTCCACCGAGCGAGATCTATTTACCTTGGCCAGGTAAAGTAGTTGCATTCAAAAGTAGTTTTCTCCTTGTCCCCTTTTCCTTAGTTGGCCGGTTTTTTTTTTATTATACTTGCGTAAGATTTAATGATATTCTTCAATATTTTTATACAGGAGCCTGATTGTCTCCGCGTGCACCACCACGCTCGAACATGGCACCTTGATAAGGAACCAACAATTGTTCAAGACCTTTTATGCTTGCAGGTTTAGATAGGATCAGTGAGATTTCCTATGAGCTCTACAACGCGGACTGATTTTAACAATCTACGAGCATTGGCAACCAGAGACAAACACGTTCCAGTTTAGTTGGGGGGAGATGACTCTGAGTTTAGATGATGTACAACACTTGATAGGTTTATCTGCAGATGGTGACGTTTCGATAACTGAAAGAAGTTGGGCATTGCCAAAGATTATTGAGATTTTTAAGAAGATTCTTTACCAAGATGAGCACTTTTTTGTGTCAATGAAAATAGGAGGTCAAGGCAATTCATTGTTTCTAGTAAAATTGGTCAACTTTTATGCGGGTAAATTGGAGAAGTATAACGATAGCATACAAAATACAAGGTCATCTGGTCAGAAGAAGAAGGCAATGTCAGCCTTATCTATTGCACGTACGTACATGTTGTATATAATGGGGACCTTTCTATTCCTTGTTAAAAAGGGAAGCTATGTGACTATATGGTATCTGTATTTCTTTGAGAAGGATAAAGCAAACATCAAGTGGTCTTGGGGCTCCGCAGTTCTTGCGCACTTGTTCCACAACCTAGGTGCAACATCTCGAACTAACGGGAAATAGTTTGCTGCTTATACTACACTCCTTGAGGTACACCTTACCTAAAATAAACTACGCCGCTTAAAATAAAAAAATCTTATTTCTCATTTTAATTCCACACCTTATGTTCTTACTGCATACAGTCGTGGATATTTGCTCACTTCTTAAAGCTACCTGGCTTACCTAAGCAGCAACATTCATATGCAGTAGAGTATTGTACTTGGTGGAAATGAGGTTTAAGTATTACTAATCGGACCGGTGCCTGTGATTTGTTAAAATATAGAGAAACATTTGACAACTACAAGGTTGAGGATATAAGTAACCTTACCCTATACTTAAATTACTTCCTTCATGACCCTATTTTTGGAACTAAATGATATGACATTATGTAGGTTGTGTGGGAACCATATAGGGTAGAAAGAAGGTCTGACCATGATTTTAACGAGAACACCTTCTTTAGTGGGCTTACATCTAGTCCCGACCATGCTGAGCCCATCTACCCTGATAGGGTTATAGCCAATTCCTAAGAACCTAAAATGTGTTGAAATGCTGAGGCTGAGGACATGGAATGGAGAAGAGCTGAAACAGTACAAACCTGAGTATGACTGGGTTGATGTATTTTTGAAATGATTGTGGAAGGAATGGATAGTGAGGAGTCGTGATAGAGGAAGGAGGGAGGGACCTGTACAATGTGTAAACGGATACATGCAGTGGTTTAAGTCTGTCTCGTTGACCAAATTTGTCCCCAATAGATCTTTCTACCGATGGCGATGCCTGGTTATCAGTGTGTCACCCAAGAGGATGATTGCCAAATAATCTTATGGTTGGTGGTGAGTACGATCTACCGGTAAGTCACATTAAACCTAGATGGATTATTAAACTATGCATCATCCAGATAATTGTTGTTGCATAATTTGGACAACTTGTTATTCTAAATCATGTGGCTATTGTGTGCTTTTATAGATGGAACTCAGTAGGGAGCCCCCTAATGTTGGTGAACATGAACAATATCTCATGCTAAGGGATGAAAACAAGGCATTAATGGAGCAGATATCGGCTCTGAACGAGGAAATCTAGAAGTTAAAAGAACAAAAAGAGCAAGAGAATGAAGCAACATCAAGGATAACAGAGAAATTAAGTAAGAAGGTTAGTATTACTTAACATAAGTCCATTAAAAAAAAGTGATGTTTGCCTACTCATTCCATAGTTAATTATATAGATTTCAGGGATTGTCGATCTGTGACTTCAAATAGACAATTATTGTACAACTTACCCATATGATTTTTCGTACAGTGAATTGATTGACAATCTTTATTATTGGTACACGAGGTGGTCGATAAAACATTTTATATTTTATCCAACTTCTTACTCTGTAGAATATATTCTTAACCACAGTCAACTGAATGTGAGTAACTGAGGGAAACAATTGAATAAATAAAAGAGGGCAGAACACACAATCATGTTGTTCAGGAACAATTTATCAAATCAATCGAAGAGCTACCTGCAAAGTTGGAAGAGAAGGTAATGTTTGACCGCGTTCTTCATTTGTCTAAGCAATTTGGATTTTGATTATAAGAGCACATCACTCGTAAATAAACTACACAGTAATGATTAAATACAAACGAAAGAGTGTGGAGCTTTGAATGAGCAAAATGCCAAGTTCGTAAAGGATTTAAGAATACGAGTAGGTATTGATAATTGTAATGCAAGCCTATTACGGGAATTGGCAAAGAAGGTATCATCCCAACCTTTACAACTTTGTTTAGCATTTTGATTATAAGAGCATATCATTGATATATAAACTACACACAATTTATTATATGCAGACCAAAGAGTGCCAAGCTTTGAATGAGCAAAAGGTAAAGTTGGTAGAGGATTTAAGAATAAAAGCAGGAGTTGATGCTTGTAATGCAAGCCTGTCACAAGAGTTGGCAAAACAAGTATCATCCCAACCCTTTTTACTACTCAACCGCATTTAAAAGTCTTTACAACCCTATCTAGGAGTTAATTATTTCTCCTGTTTATGTTATGGGATATTATCTTCAGATAAATGAATGTAAGTTACTAGAAGATATCAATGCTAAGTTGATGGACCAATCAGAAAGACAGCACCCACCACCTGTCTCTACGAGTGTTTAAACCTATCATTTCCCAATTCGTTGCATAATGTAAGGTTTTGTGGATCCCCTCTCTGATAGTAATGAACTTTTTGCATTTGAACAGCTTGTTATGATTCCAAAAGAAGAGGCAGTACCTTCCCCTAATTTACAGAAAAATATTGATGAATTAACTATAAAGTATGAAGACGCTATGAAGAGGTTGAGAAAGAAAGAATCTTTTGTAAGTTGGTTTGGATGGAAGTAAAGACGTTAATTCGTACAACGTGGCATATTCTAAACTATTTATCAGTTTGTGTTTTTAGGATTTAAAACTATTTTTGGTACTTATATAAAATGCAGTAGCCTACTCGCAGCCTTCTACCCCGGACAGATACTCGAAGGCTACTTCGAAGCCTACTCGAACATATCGAAGTCAATACAAATCCACAAACAAGCCTCCCAAAGATAATTTGAAGACGAAGCATCGACTTAAACAAGCCTCGAGGATGGACCCCACACATTGTAGCAAAAACACTTCGACCATATATGTACATGGCTGAAGTATGACGGGACAAGCAGCCAGCTCATCAGATAAGATGGTGCAGTGGTTGGTCCTTACAGCTATAGTGATAGGCTCAACCACTGCCGCAGTACCAAAGTACAGAGACAGACCCAAAAGTTGTTACAGTGACAGTTCCGAAAATTTCTGCGCCCATACTTGCTCCGGGATATCTGGTCAGTACCCTTGTAATCTGACCTAACCTTGGTGACTCAGCCCTTCCTATGTTCTATAAATAGGATAGATGGGGAACCAAGGAGAGGTTAGAAAAATTCTCCCACCCCCTTTGTAGTTTACCTTCGATCACCCTGTAAAAACCTAGTACACGAACCCTCGATTACTCATCAGTAATAAATATACTCTTAAAAATCATCATCAGGGGTCGTAGAGCATCTCATTCGGGCCTCTATGCAAGTATATTGTCTATAGATTGTTCATGCTCTAGATTATTTACTTGTATACCTTTGATCGTGGATTAACCCCGTGGTGTAAGAGCCGACTTCCCCTCTACTTAAAGTTAGGCCCCTACATTTGGTGCCGTCTGTTCTTCCCACACTACCAATCTCTTTTTTTTTCCCCTTCCTTTGTCCTCAACTTCAACCGGTTATCTTCAATGGTACCCACCCTCTGCTCCAATTTAACTCATGCCGGCATCTTCGTCGATGAAGTGGTCGCCCAAGTAGCCCTGCTATCTCAACAATTGGCTCAAGCCGAGGAGCGCCATCGCGCACAACATCACCAGGAACGTGAAAAGCACCGGCTGGAGCAAGAAACCGAACAAAACCGCCACCTGGATGATGAGAACAGACAGAACCGGGCAATCGACGGGCTGTGCAACAGCATCCGAGAGCTGCAGAAACTACAGCCTTTGAAAACTGCTCGACCATCCCAAGAACCAGACCAGTCGCGCGTATTAGCCCGCACTCGTCCGGGACCCTTACCAAATCTCGAGATACCTCCAGTACATACCGGCGCCAATGGTGTTCCCCTTACTATTCCCCCAACTGGTTCTATCCATCTTGGGATTCACCCCACAGAAGACTCGTCTGACTCCACCCTCTGCTCCTCCATACACCCCAGACGCCGTCCCGCTCGGGAGCGACTCGGGGAACGCAGTGCCGAATACATGACACATGATCGAACTCACCATCCTCGAATCCCTCGATCCCCCCTCATCCTGTCTATGCTGCACAACAAGACTTCCACCACAAAATACAACCCGCCATTCGCGCCAGTGAGAGCTCAGCCCCCAACTTCTGAAGTCGACTGAACAACCCTATTTGCCCTAAACTTTTGCCCATCGAAATACCCTCCAATTTTCGTGCTCCCAAGCTCAGTAAATACCGTAACACAGACCCAAAATCCCATATTCTCGAATTCCAAAATGTGTTGAGCCTCTATTCCACGGCTGACTGCCTGCTATGCTGCCTTTTTCCAACCAACCTTACTAACAACCCCTATCGATGGTATCACAACCTTCTAAATAGCTTGATCCGGAGCTTCGAGCAACTATCACAGCTTTTCATCGCCCAGTTTGCCTTCAATAAAGACAGAGAAGTTCGAGTCGATGCCTTGTTCAATTCCAGAAAATCTAACAATGAGACACTCGAAGCCTTCACCAAGAGTTCTTGATAAGTCAAGGAAAGTTGAGAACCTTGCCTGCCTGAAGGTTGTACTCGCTTATTCTAATACCCTACCAAATCACAGCCATGTAAAAAAATACTTAATCCTCCATAAACCCTGAACACTCGAGGAGATGCTCTCAAAGGTCAATGGTTATATCGACCTCGAGCACCTTCATGAATCGCGTAAACAGAGTCAGCCTTCGAACACCACCAACTTCAATAAACCTCGACAAAACCTGCCTCCTACTCCAACACAACTGATCAATCCTGTCCCACAGGAGACTGAGAACCGTAAGCGCTCTAACATCGATAACAACGCTGAAGCTCGCAAGAAGCGACCAAAGCCAGTTTTACCCATACTCACTGCCCCTCTTAGCACCCTTCTACTATACTTATAGGTAGACCCCATCTGGCATATCCCTTTTCCTATCAAAGTCAGACCAGGGGAACCTTACTGTGCCATTCACAAATGTAATTGTCACCATACCAATAAATGCTTCGCCCTCCAGTGCTCTCTCGAGATCATCCTCAGAGCAGGTCGTCTGCATCAGTATATTGCTGACCTTCCCAGCTACCTTAACGGGTTGTACCTCAAGTCTCAACCTACCCCTGCTGCTGACCCGGCCGAGGTGCATATCTACCAAATTTGTTTCATCGAGGTCAATAATATTGACAGCGGCCGTTCAAAGAGCAAGCACAAGCGTGTCGAAGAATGTTACAAACTCACTTACCAGGAGAAGTTACCCGCCCTCCTGCCATAATCAAGCCTTCAGCCTCAACTCGAAGGTATTTCTTTCATCGACTATGATACTTCACACGTCTGTTACCCTTTAATCATCATGATTAAGATCGAGCACCTTGTCCTCCACACCATGCTTATTGATACAGGGAGTGCAGCTGATGTCCTTTTCCTCCAAACTGTCAAAACCATGAAGAAGACAGATCTTATTACTGCTGCCAATGTTAAATTAGAAGGCTTCAATGGGGCCACAGAAGTCACTATTGGTCAAATTAGCCTACCAGTCACCACAGGTCTCGTCACACTTCAAACCAGCTTTCTTTTTAACGATAAGAAGTCTGAATACCTCGGTATTCTCAGGCGTGACTGGCTCTATGCCATGCGTGTCATACCTTCGACATATTATCAAACCCTTTATTTCACTAGCCCCTCTAGTACTTGGAATTTAAAAGGTTCTCAACGCCTTGTCCTTTCATGTGATCATCCGGAGATCGATCAGACCCGGAGACTCGTCAGACTCCCATAGCAATCACTGTCTCTCTTTATCCCAATCCCACTGTCTATATCGAACTCGACGGTCCTGGTCGAGGTACATTCATCGAAACTTTTCTAGATGAGGCAGAACGCCTCGAGCTTACAGATTTTTTTTGAATAAATAAAGATGTCCTTGTATGGACATTCCAGGAGATGCCCGGTGCCGACCCCAGTCTGGTGTGCCATCGCCTCGACCTCATTCCCTATTCCTCAGTAGTAAAATAGAAGAAGCATAACCTGGCACCACGACTTCAAGAAGTAGTAAACCTTGAAGTAGACAAGCTCACCGCCGCAGGGTTTATCAGAGATGTGAAGTACGCTGACTGGATATCAAACATTGTGGCAGTTCCCAAGAAGAATGGCAAGATCATAATATGCGTCAACTTCACCGACCTCAACAAGTGTACACCAAAGGACAACTTCCCCCTCCCGATCATCTTACTACTCCTCGACGCCACTGCTGGTCACGAGTGACTATCCATGATAGACACGACTTCGGATTACAATCAGGTACCCCTCCTCCCCGAAGCTCAAGTTAAAACTTCCTTTATCACTAAACAAGGCATTTACTATTTTAATGTTATGCCCTTAGACCTTAAAAATATGGGAGGCACTTGTTAACGCCTTGTCACAACCATCTTTAAACCCTTGCTTGGCAAGTCGGTCGAAGTTTACATCGACGACATGTTATGCAAGAGCTTTTGAAAACATACCCACATTCAGGATTTAACCGATGTCTTTTCAATACTTTGAACATACAACATAAAACTAAACCCAGAAAAATGCCAATTGGGTGTGTCGTCGGGTAAATTTTTAGGCCATCTCATCAGTAAACGAGGTATCGAGATCGACCCCACACACATTCGAGCCCTCATCGACATTCCTTCACACAGAACCAAAAAAGATGTCCAAAATGTGGTTGGTAAGATAACAGCCCCCAACCGTTTCATTCCTAAATCCTCAGACAGATGTGCTTGGCTTTTTTCCCTCTTACGCGACCAAGGCGTCCACAAAGCAAAAAAGAAAAACAACCCCGAGATCAACTGGATACCAGAATGTGAACAGGCCTTCCTCGAACTCAAAACTTATCTTGGCCGACCACCCATTATCAGCACCCCTATCGAAGGCAAAACACTCTCTTTATACCTCGCTGTTACAGACACCTCTATCAGTTTAGCGTTTATTCGCCTCGACTCCAACATCGAGAAACTTGTATATTTTATCAGCAAAACTTTTACACCCACAGAAACTTGATATTCAAAACTTGACCATTTGCTCCTCACCCTTGTCTATTCGGCTCGCAAACTCAAACCATATTTTCAAGCATACCCCATCCGTGTTATAACAAGTTACCCCCTTCGAGAAGTACTCAGTAAAAAAGAGAAATCCAGATGAGTGCAACAGTGGTGTGTACCTTGGCGAACATGACATTACATTCGAGAAGCAAATATCCCAGAAAGGCCAAGCAGTTGCAAACTTTCTTACCGACTTCCCGGTCAAAGATGTCGAATGAGAAGAACACGAAGATGACTTAACAGAAGACCAACCCAAAGCAGCAAATCCCTAGAGCCCTAACACTGGCTGGCGTTTATTCACAGATGGATCCGCTGGACCCAATGGCTCAAGAATTGGTATTGTCCTGGTCACACCCACTAACGATCGAATAGAAAAAGCCGACAAACTTACCTTCGAATGTTCCAATAATAAAGCTGAGTAAGATTCTCTGATCCACGGCCTCGACCTTGCACTCGACCTCGGCATTCTCAAACTTGCAGTTTTCACATATTCCCAACTTGTTTAGAGACATTACACAGGAGAAAATCAAGCTAATAGTCGCATGGCTGACTATGCCATCTTTGTTTGACAGCGCATGGACCATTTTCCCAAAAAATCTACTATTACTCATTACCCTCGAGGAGAGAACCGACATGCAAATGTCCTCGCCTACATAGCAGCCATGCTCGGACAATCAGAATCTCGGACCCTCCATATCAAAGTACTTGAATGCCCAAGTATCGACCAGATGGAAGTCAATACCATCAATACTGAGGGCGAGAGTCTCGATCCTGGCGACTGGCAAACACCATTCCTCCATTACATCAACAATGCCACCCTTCCAGATGATCCCAAAGCTAGACGATCATTGTTAGAAAGTTGCCGAAGATACACCATCCACAAAAATGAGCTACATCGTAAATCCCCAAATGGCGTCCTCCTTCGATGCATATCTCAAGTCGAGGCCTCTACAATTTTAGCCAAACTCCACGAAGGAACCTGTGGTGCTCACACCGCTGGTCGTTCTATGGCCCTTCGAGCCGTCTCTCAAGGATTTTTCTGGCCGAATCTGAAAATCAAGCCGAAGAGTATGCCAAACACTGTGACAAATGCCAACATCACACTCATGACATCCATTGCCCTTCTCAAGACCTCTATTTCAGTCAAGTCTCCTGGCCATTCAAAAGATGGGCCATCAATCACATCGGCCCCTTCCCTAAAGCCTCGGGTGGCAGAAAAAACATCCTTGTTGCAACCGATTACTTTAACAAATGGGTCGAAGCTGTAACTTTGTGCCAAATCAGGGAAGAAGAAGTTATCAAATTTCTATGGGAAAATATCATCACACACTTTGGTTGCCCCCATATGATTTAATCTGACAATGGTTCCTAGTTCGTCGGCAGCAAAGTCAGAAACTTTCTCAAAAAACACAACATCATCCTCTCACCCTCAACACCTTACTATCCCCAAGAAAATGGTCATGTCGAAGCAATCAACAAAACTATTGTTGATGGTCTCAAGAAACGGGTTGATGGGAAGAAAGGTCGATGGGTTCAGGAGTTACAGCATGTCCTTTGGGACTATCGAACAACACCAAGAAAATCTACAGGCTGCACCCCTTTTCTTCTAGCCTATGGTACCGAAGCGATCCTCCCTATTCAATTTGAAGTACCAACACGAGATCCTAACCTCCCAGACGAAGATATTGAATTTGAGCTCGCATGCAACATGTTATGGATCGACGAAACCAGAGACCGAGCTATTGCCAACCTTGGTCGTTACTAAACATCACTTCAGAAATCCTATAACAAGAGAGCTCGACCACAAAGTTTCAACATCAAAGATCTGGTACTTCGACGTGTCAACCAATCCTCGAAGCCTCAAAATGTCAGTAAGCTGGAAGAATCCAGGGAAGGACATTATGTCGTGTAGAATAAAATTGATAAGGGTTCTTACTATTTGATGACAGAAAATGAAGAGCCTTTACCAAATCCATGGAACACAATGCAATTGGTCTCCTATAACAGGCCATGACCTCAACCATGTACAACTGATGTAATACAGAATAATTAATAAACAGTTTTCCACCCATACTTCATCTTTACTTTCCATTGAATTTCTTGGTTTAACTTAGGTATCATGTCAACCCTTAGACCCGACTGATACTTAGGAGCGACCTTGAGATTTTTCAAACCTCCAAATTCGAGCAAACTCGAGGGGGAAGGATGGTTAAAATATCGAACCCTCAGGAATGCATTGGGGGCGAAAAGTTATGCTTCGTTGTGGCTTAGGCCTTCAAAGTCCAGTCGATTTCCTAATTTCCTCTAAGTATTATGTCAAACCTTCGACCTGACTGATACTTGGGGGAGACCTTGAAATTTCTAAGCTTCTAATTTTGATAAACTCGAGGGGCAAGGATGGTCGAAAGACAGGCCCTCGGGGATGCAATTAGGGCGAACAGATATGCTTCGATCAGGTTCAGAATCGTCGAAGTCCAGTCGACTTCTTAGTTTACCCCGGGTATCACATCCACCCTCGCCCCGACTGATACTTGGGGGCGACCTTGGAATTTTCAAGTTTCCAACATTCGAGCAAACTTGAGGGGCAAGAATGGTCGAAAGGTCGGACCCTCGAGAATGCGTTGGGGGCGAACACGTCTTGCTTCACTCTGGCTTAGGCCTTCAAAGTCCAGTGAATTTCTGGGTTTCCTCTAGGTATCATGTCCCCTCGGCCCGACTGATACTCGGCGGCGACCTTGAAAATTTTTAAACTTCCAACATTCGAGCGGACTCGAGGGGCGCAAATAGTCAACTGACCCGACCCTCAGGAATGCGTTGGGGGTGACCATGTCTTACATCGTTGTGGCTTATGCTTTCGATGTCTAGCATATCCCTTAAATTCCAAGAGAGGAATCACAACATCCTCGAAGCTCTTCAGGGATTCGACCACTATACAGTCATTCGACGGAAACAGTACATGCAGATACTATGATACAGAAATATCTACAATGCAAGAAGTTTTGAACTATCATTAATCAAAGAAGCAGTTTCAGCACAACTCAAGCTCAGTCATGCATCAAACATTCAGTACAAGCTAAGCTAACAGAATAAGCCTCAACATTTTAACATTCTAGAACAAAGCAAGGCTAGAACAAGAAATCTAGTTCAGAAAGTTAGGCACAAACTTAAATGTAGTTCATAATCAAATTCAGAAGTTCAACAGATAACCACCGTCAATACAATACAACAACCCACAGACATACCAAGTTCAAAGACCAAGGGGAAAAAAAAAACATGGTTCAAAATATTACAACACTACAATAAATTAGAAAAGGCAGGCATGGAACTCCAATACAAATACCTCATATTGGCAAGGCCACGTCCTCTTCCCCAACAGGCCCTTCAGCATCGCCTTCAGCACCCACAATCGAAGGCCTCGACCTCAAGCCATCTGCAATCACATCAGGCGAAGCCCCAGCATTTATACCTTTGCCCACAAGAGTTTCCACACCCCTTCCTGGACCTTCAACATCAACTTCCATCCCTCCTTCATTTGTCTGTAAAGACTCCTCAGCAACGGGCTCTTCCTCCGCAAGTAGGCGTTCAAAAGTATCAGGATCAAAACCCTGGTCCTCAATAAACTCTTTCTGCTTAACTGTCACTTTACATTCACCATCAAACTAGGCCAGGTACAACACCTTATGTATTGTTATTTCCTTCTCTTTCGCCGTAAGCTTCGCCGCCCACACCCACTCTTGATTATACTACTGACTCTCAAGCTTCCTATCGAAGGAGTCGGTGATTTCCGCCAAATCATACTTCAAAACTTTGACCTCATACAGTAACGAAGCCTCAGCCCCTCGAGCAAGATCCAAATTTTTAACCGCCTGCTGTAGCTTCCCCTTTACTGACTTCATTGCCTTGTTATAAGATTGCATCCAATCATTCGTCTGCTAGAATATTCGAGCAGTCAGTACCCCTCGCAGCTCAAAGATCTTAAAAGAAATCTCAGAATCTCACAGATGAAATTAATAGATAGTTACCTGAAACATACTCCTCTTCATTTCTTTCGAAGCCTTGTCTGGGTCGTCTTCCAATAGTTTAACCATCAAAGCGTGTTTGGCTATTGCTTGCTCTCATCATTCAGCCTCCGTCATCTCTTCATCCTCATCCACTACATCATCTTCCCCCAGTGCCCTACGCCTTTTGCGCTGAACAACCTTCGTCTTTCGTACCTTCAAAACTTTGGGAACAACCCGGCCCTTCCCCTTCTCAGCCTGTGTCAGCACCTGCCTCGACCTCAGTCTCGAAGCATCGCTAGCCACTTCGGGCACTGGCGCTGCTTGCTTCGACCCCCTCCTCAATTTTGAAACATGCTAAATATTTCTTGGCAACTCATCCCCTCCCATTTCTTCTAGAGCTTTCGAACCACCTTCACCTCTCCTCTTCTTCGATGGCTTCGGCCTAACGGGTATGTTTCGAAGCGGAGAATCCGCCATCTTCCTTCTCTGCCTCTTGATACCAAGACTTTCAAAAAAAGAATTCACCCAATCCTCACTAGCTTGAGCAAGGCATCAATATAGTTCCTCAGATTGTTCCAAGTCAGATTCTTCGGACCTGCAGAACAAACAAAATATAATCACTACTTATTCAAGACATACATCAACAATAATCCTTCGACAACAAACTTACTCTGATTAACACCCTGTGATGCAACTTTTAAAGGTCCTCCCCTTCAACATTCTCGTAGTTGCTCCATACTATAACTATGTCTTTATTCCACCCTCGATCTGTCGAACATAGATAAAAAAAACCAGGGCTTCTCAGGGTGACACTAGATGTGCTAGGTACCTCTGTTCTAGCCCGCCTTCTTCAAGTAGAAGGTCACAATATCAAACCATTTAATTAAACCCCTGCCCTCACTACTCAACTTTACTTTCATCCCCTCTATAGCCCTCATTATCACATAAAAATTTCCATTTATTTGAACCGGGGCCACCTCCCAAAAATTTAACACCTCTTTCACCAGTCCTCGAAGAGGAAGTTTCATTCCTAATTAAATCTAGCCTCTAGAAGCCATTATCCCTTCCCTAGGGTCCGATTTGAAAGTTAACCCTGCTCCCGCCACATTCAATAATACCCTTACTTTCGACAGCTCCAGCTTGGCAGTAAATCGCTCTAATCTAACCTTGTCTCTAGCCGAAATGGTACCTTTGACCCTATCCGACTCTGTCAAATCCCCACTATCATCACTCTGCCCCCCTTCTCCCTTTCCACCACCAGAAGGCCCCACATTACCCTCGCCTCTCCCCCCCACTATTTCCTCCTCTTCACTATCCTCAGTTACTACCGTCCTACGACGTCTCGTAATCGGAACCTCACCAACGGGCAACAACATAGACAAAGGGGCATCAGTTACAGCATCTAGCACTTCTAAGTCGCTGCCCTCATCTACAGGAGCACGACTAGAAATACTAGCTTTGAATGCTTCAATCTCCTAGTCTATCAGCCTCTATCTCAAAGCTTGATGGGTATGCATCGTACTCTATAGAAGAAGAGGCACACAATTAGATCGATACATTTGATAATTATGTGTCAATAACCCATATCCCATCTACTTCCTTCAAAATATTTACACACATTCGAAATCTCGACCCTAAACCCAATGCCTCCTCCAAAACCCTCAAATTCTCCGAATGGGTTGGAACCTAGATACATGAATTCTCTTATCCTCGAAGATAACTTCCAAACTCGAACCCCATAATATTATACTCACAAACACAGAAGGAAAAACAAAATAAAAATTGGTAGAGATTAAGTGACGTACCTCTGTTAGAAGCATTATACTCAAAACAACATGGTCAATGCAACAACTTCAGCAACTCCTCTCAAGCACCAACACTAATGGCGTACGTTCCCTTTCTCTCACTCTCTCTGGATTTTCTCAATGTACAGTATAGTGGTTACTCCTCTCACACTAATATTCCTTCTCGAAAAACCAAAACTGCCTCGATTTTCAAACAGCTATCATTACCACGCCCCCACTACCCCAATTTTTTGGCTGCAATGTATTTTGACCGATTTACCCCTTATTTCCCTCACGTGTGAGCCACACACTCACTCTGATTTCACAGCAAAATCAACGTTTCTCAAACCTTCTGACCCTCTCTCGAAGCCATCCAGTCAAATCTTAACATCTAATCATACATTTTCCATAAAATATGCAAAAATCATGATAACTTTTTAGCATACTGCCCCAGGCGCACGTACCATCCTGGCAGACCAGTTGTCTTGGTTGTCAGTACGACCAGTCAAATCAAACAAAACCTTCGACACACTTCTCACATACGAGTAATCGACTATACTGCGTCTCGAACATTCGTCAACAGATAACCTCAATTTCGATTCACAAATATATCGAACATTCGACATACCGCACATTCGTCAGTTCAAAACTTTATGTCCTGACTTTGACAAAACATCCGTCTACCTCGACAGGTTACAATTTTTACTTCGACCAAGTAGACTTCTACCTCGACCAATCAAAATTCTACTTCGATAGACCACAATTTTTTAACGTTGACAACTCAAGATTTTCCTTCGACAATTTTAATATCCTGCTTCGACAGATTATACTATTACTTCGACAGTTCAGGATACCACTTTGAGAATTTTGAATCCTCCTTCGAGAAATCTTACCATTACTTTGACAGTTCAGAATTTTTGTTTCGATATTTCAAATTTTTAGTACGACAATTCAAATTGCTACTTATAAAAAGACAAAATACTACTTCAATAGTGATTAAAAATCCCAATTTCATTCAACAAAACAAAACATCAAGTACAAACTACAGACCCTATAAAACAAAAAGAGAAAGAGCAACAACAAAACCCAACCAAAACACCCAGCAAACAAAGGACCCTAATTATCAGCGGGTTGCTCCTCTTCGACCGCAGGCATAGCACCAACATCCTCCTCGTCCATAATCTCTTCTACAAAACGACTCGAGCAGGGACAACCGGTAGCCGGGTAATAATCCCATCATCTGCAAAATCCCCCACCAGTATGCAAAAGATATTCTGGCAATGGGTTCCCCGGGTTCTACTTCAAAGTGGTTCAGCATTTTCACATCAATATCCTGATCGATACCAAACCTCCATTGCAACTCTAACGTCTTCTCCTGTATTCGCCTGACCCTTACTGCAGCCTGGTTCTCTTGTACGGGAACATTTAAAGCCATTCATATATGAGCACGAAAGCAGAAAATGAAGAAAGGTGAAGGAAGGTGAAGAATTCTCCTTGCAACACAACAATTTATACAGAAAGGTATACTTAAAGCAGTAATTCATCCCAAGATTCATTCATTATGGTCTTCAATTCCACTCCTTGAAAACCAACAGTTATGACTTTCTAACTTCCTAGACGTAACTGATTCATCTGTACCTGCATTCAAAGCTCATTCCCAAGGAATTGTAGTCGAACAAACCTCAAACATCGAACCTTCGACCATCTTCACACTTAGACTCCAACCTTTTCCATCAAGTCTCAATTAACATAAAGCTAAATATCTTCGACCGTACCACTATACTTCGAGAAACCTTTCATAGCAGTAATAAGTACTACATGGCAACATTCGATGACATGCATTTGCTACCGCGCCTATAAACATACTTATCTATAATATCAACCAGATACAATTACACAAAGTTTCAGCAAATATTGCTTCCATTCCATTATCCGATTTACAAAACAGAAAAATTTTAAACCCAAATACATTCATACAAATAGCTTAAACAAAAATCTCTACATAAAGCCTCACAATAAAAAGAGACCCATCATCACCACCTCAAACAGCAGCCCTACTTCCAGAAGGCCTAGTCGCACTCACCGAGCTTTGTTCCTCCATCTCCTCTTCTGCATAAACGAAGCACTCAGCCAAAGCCGACAGAAAGAGATAACGCTTCTCCGCAGTAGTAAAGTCGTACTTCACTTGGTCCCAAAGATAGACATAAGGCTTCCCGTTGATGAGCTCTTCAGCCTCTACCTCCACCAGTTTGGGCATGTCCCAGTCCAGATCATGGTACCCAAAAAACTTCATATGCAGTTCAGCAGTCTTCCGCCCTATGCGACGATCCCGGGTGAACCCCATCCTCTTCTGATATCGCGTATTGGGTGTGGTATCCATAGATATTTCAAAAATTTACAGAAGAGAGAGAGAAGAATGAAAAAGAAGAAGATGACATAGTATCCCTACTCAATAACCCATACTTATAGCCTCATTCTATTTATTACCCTCTAACCACCAACATCCCTTTATTACCCTCTTTTATTATCTCTCTTAAAAAACCAACAGTCAACTGTTCCACTTCATACTACAAACAGTTTTCTCAGCAAACAACTTTCTTAGCAAATGCCTCTGCACCTGGTTTCTAGACCTTCGCTGAGAGAGGACGAATGTAGTAGCCAACTCGCAGCCTTCTTCCCCAGACAGATACTCGAAGGCTACTTCGAAGCCTACTTGAACATATCGAAGTGAATACAAATCCACAAACAAGCCTCCCAAAGATCATCTGAAGACGAAGCATCGAATCTAAACAAACCTCGAGGATAGACCCCATACATCGCAGCAGAAATACTTCAGCCATATCTGCACATGGCTGAAGTATGACGGGATAGGTAGCCAGCTCATCAGACAAGACGGCGTAGTGGTTGGTCCTTACAGCTACAGTGACAGGCCCAACCACTGCCACAGTACCAAAGTACAGAGACAGACCTAACAACCATTATAGTGACAATTCCGGCAATTCTGGCGCCCATACTTACTTTGGGATATCTAGACAGTACCCTTGTAATCTGACCTAACCTTGGTGACCCAGCCCTTCCTATGTTCTATAAATAGGATAGATGGAGAACCAAGGAGAGGTTAGAAAAATTCTCCCCAGCCCCTTTATAGTTTACCTTCGATTACCCTATCAAAACCTAGTACTCGAACCCTCGATTACTCATCAGTAATAAATACACTCTTAAAAATCCTCATTAGAGGTTATAGAGCATCACATTCAGGTCTCTACGCAAGTATATTGTCTATAGATTGTTCATGCTCTAGATTATTTACTTGTATACCTTTGATCGTGGATTAACCCCTTGGTGTAAGAGCTGACTTCCCCTCTACTTGAAGTGCCCTACATGAAAATTAGAACTATTTTCTCTATTAATATTAGTTTGATAGATATACTATATTTATTGTTCATAACAGTATACCAATTTGTCGATCAATGTGTTCTCTGACATTTTTGTTATTGACCCCTCTTTCATCGTCGACAATTTTATTGTCGGTTGATGCACTGATCAACATCAGTGTCATAATCATTGTGTCTACATCAACAATTTTCTACTGGATGCTACAACAAAATACCCTATTGTTCAACTCCTTTAATGCTTTTACACAGTTAATTATATCAAATCTTAGGTAGACAGCCAAGTACAAGTCTAACACTGCGATACATGATCAAAAAATTGCAACCCTCGTAAGTTACCAACCCTAAGAGTTTGTTTTTGAATGTTGTACTTCAATGGATAGTTAATCCCTTGTTGGATGGCATACCGTGATTGTAGCATAACCAACTTATCATTATTAAAGAGATGAAGAAGACCCTTGAAGTCGACCACTGTGAATGGGTATGCCCTATTTACAAAATTGTCCATACGCAAGATATTTTTTTTTTGTCCCCATGCATTTCACTCTAACTACCATTCATTGTTGCATAAGAGGTTTGGCACCAAGCAATAAAAAAAGAATTGTAAAGCGAAGAGTTGGCAGATAAGGCCGATCCAACCTTTATTAAACTATTTGATCAATACGATAGATTCTACACTATAGCACAACAAGGGCCCAAAGGAGACTATCAAGATGATTTCACAGTAACGTATGAAACTCAAGACAAGGTGATGGAGGTTAGGAGGGCAAATGTTGTAGTGAAGAAGAAGATAAATGAAACCTTATGTGATGTTTTATCTAGATGTGCGTGGTGTCCAGGGGGAAGATGGCAATTCTACTTTTAGGGTTCCGACAAAAATTAAGCATCAAAGTCAAAACCAATTTAAGAAGGTAATGAATTCGTTGGAGTCTTTGATGACCAAGGATCCAACATTTTGGAAGTTTGTTTTTTCAGTTAGTCTTTAGATGCCCGTTTCAGCTCTCGAGGTGAGAAGGTGTACGGTTCGTTGCGCTGTGCTTGTTCAAATGGTTGTTAACATGTGGAGTATAGGCGCATAGGACATTTGCTTGCTACATATTATGAGAAGGTTGTGGTCTTTATCAACAATTATGAGGCATACACAATCTTACCTCTATTTTGGCATAGGAATAACAGCCAAATATCCAATGAGAAAAGGTTTAAAAACCTGATTGGGGATACTACTAAGTTTTGGTGGGTTGGATTGGGTTCAGATAACTAATACGTCTGATTGTTTACAAGGTATCAAGCACCAATGCCTCCAGTTTCTACTCTCTGGCTTGCTCGTGTAGATTTAGGCCTTCATGTTAATTTCCAAAGGGACATGCTACAGAAATGGTTTGGTAAAACAAATAAACTATTCAACGCTTTGCTCAAAGAGAATAATGTTAAGGGTTATAAATTGAATGACCACATCTAGTAAGCAGGAGTGGGAAGTGCATAGTACATTTTGTTTTTCATTTTGTTTTTTTGATAACCACTACTGAACAGTTTTTTGTTATAAATATTTTAGGATACTTATTGATGGCGCCCAATTTGGTTGGTCTGAAATCTCTATTTTATAAGGGATGTACTTTTATTTTTTGGGGGTAACCACTGGATGCAGTTGTTTAATTGTAATACTTTTGGGAGACTGATTAATGGGAGTATACTTGGTTCAATATGAATTGTTTATTTAAAATTGTTGGTTGCTTATAATCTGTATATGTTCTGACTGCTGTTGTATTGTCGAACAACTAGGCATCTTACAACGTGCTCGTTGAATATTGTCGATTAGTTGGCGTAAACGACAATTTAAAATATTAGATTAGATAGACGTATTTTGGCCACTGGTGCGTGAAGTTGTTTGATTGCAATTTTATTAGGAAATTGATTAATGGGACCCCCTGATTAATATACTTGGTTTGGTCTGAATTGCCCATTTAAAATTGGTTCTTGTTCCTATTGTTTGTTGTTGTATTATCGATCAACTAGGCATCCGACGACCTACAATTTGAAGATTGTCGATTAGTTGACATAAGCGACAATTTGTATAGTCTGTACAAGACTCGACAATACCTATGCACAGAACACGGTCAACCAAATTGATCATTCCACAAAATCTTATCAAAAGTACAATTCAATATCATTACAATGGATTCCAAGTCATAGTACGAAATAATCACAATGCATAAACTGAGATGAGTGAAATCACCGGATGATCACTTAGTTAATTTGCTTACAAAACCATACAACAAGATGGTCACTTAGTTTTGGACATGACACTCATGAAATGCATTAATATTGAAGCGAAAAAGAAATCAACACGTTGCCATCTTCTTTCCCTAGATGTTTTTGTTGTCGTAGTTGTCTTGTAATGGTTCAACTTGTTCCTCGTGAGTCCCCCCTACATGGAGATTGCCACAATCTAGCCTAGAAACAAAGGGGATACAGTTATAGATTAATTAAGCAGAATGTAAGGGGTTATGCATAGTATTGAAGTTATACTTACTTGTTTCGAGTATCTTCTTCTTAAGAAGTAGGCAGGTCCTATGCATGTTCTCTTTTTCTTCTCAATAGCTTCCTCCATCCCCCCCCCCCTTCCATCTCTCTCCCTTCTTGTGATCTAATTTGGCCCGACCCTTTGTTTGAACCACAAGATGGTCCAAAATAGGAATTCCTGACATCATAGATTCAACGAAAGGACTTGTCATGGCTGGCTCTGATGGATCCAAGACTGTCAAAGAATCATCGTAATGGTGAAGCTAAGACTTAATCTCATCTAGCTTCGAAACCGTATATTTAAAGTTTTCCTTAGTATTTGAAGCCCTATCAAATAGCAACGAAGCACGAAGTGATAAGTGGCTATGGTACAACGGTTGTCATAAGTTCTTTACCGACAAGTGCCTCTCATCATACGACCGAGAGAATTTGCTTGCATCTATCCTCCACCTTGTCATAATGAAAGCCTCTGGGATTTTAAGAATATCGTATTTCGAGAAAAAATTGAGGAGGTACCAGCATGGGAGTCTAATATACTCAAACAGCTTGCATCTATAATGATCGGTTAGCTTCTCCAAGTCTATATGCAGCTCGAACGACTCTGGATGACCACTATGCGATTTTACAGTACGTACACGTAGGTTACCTTCTACTGATATTTATAATGCAATGAAGTGAACTACTTGGTCAAACTGTTGCTCTAGTTTACGGAACATTGTTCTTGTATATATCTTTGCAGCGTCTTTCAGAAGGTCTTGAGGAGGAGTTACTTGATGATATTTGTGTTAGATGCAAAGTCTTCTTCCCTCTCTCGTTTATATATTTCCAACAGGGCAGTGCCATACTTGGTCATAAAACTATACAACCCAGTTGTTGGAAGTAACCAACCATTAAAAAAGTTATTAGTTGACTCACTATGCCCTGTAGTGCTCATGCATGCAAAGAAGGTTGATCTACTCCATAATGGTATCCATCTATTTTTAATATTGAAGATCCCTTGTATCCAATGGTTATCATCCAACTTATTTTTCTTCATTAGTTCCATCCACCTTGTATTGAAAGCCGTGGAATCGTAGGTGTCGTGCATTAGCGAATCAATTGTTTGAACAAAGATGGGACCCGATAAACATTGCCTATTTTCTCTGGGAATTTGTGTGTGAACCTGGAAATAAATAAATGCATAACTGAGTGGACACGAACTAAATATGCACTGTAATAAATTGTCGATTACACCTTGCATACGACAATATGGCGTGCACAACACCCACATACCAGCGATATATATTTTCGAGGACATAGTACGTCGACAACATATTGTTGATACCCAATGGTAAGCGACAATATACCATTCACAACACCCACACACCGACGATATATATTTTTAGGGACATAGTACGTCGATAGCATATTATCGACACCCAATGGTAGATGACAATATGTGCTAGATAATATGTTAACTCATCCATGCTTACCTTGGGTACCGCCGCTCCCATAGCTGCATCCTGCTCAGTGATAATTGATGTAGAGTGTTTGTTGTTCATTGCTTTCAACTACGTATGAAATAACCATACAAATATTGATTCTTGTTTATTCCTTAGTAGAGTACATCCGTATTGAATCACTTGGTAGTGGTTATTGATTCTGGCAAACGGGGCAAAGGGCATCTTATACACATTCGTCCAGTACGTAGTATCAAAGGTCACCACATCCCCGAATGCCTCGTATACACACCTTGACCGTTCATCAATCCAAAATAAATTTAGTGCTCGGTCCTCTTTATCCAATTTAATATCGAAATAAAACATTGGATCTTTAATTTGTTTTTTCCTAAACCACTTCAATGCCACTTGTGCATCACCTCTTGCTAGCCTTTCCTTGTTTACCTTTGCCTTGTGGTCATGGCAGTCTTGTTTGCTGAAGGTTTTGTTTGGAAATAAAGCCGATACCTTGCTGACTGAAATGTTGTGGAGCTCAAAGGTCTCTGTATGGTTTTTGGCTGCTTCTGGAAAAAAATTGGTTCACCTTCATACGATGATGATTGTGCGGAGGCACAAGTTTATGGTTATGGAAATCCAAAAAAGTTGTTACAACGTATTTACGAAGTTTATTATTCCAATTGGTGTTCAGCGTTGCTTTACATCCGTACTTATCCGATGATCGTCTGCTCCCATCCCTTTCACTGGTCTCTGGATGTATCCCTATGTTTATCTTCAAAATTCTACTATTCGAACAACAAAACTTTACTCTAGCTACTTCCTATGATGGATTTCTCTTAGTGGAATTGCGCTTCTTCGTGGAAAATCCTTGACCTCTTCCATATTGTTCATAGCAGACACGTGCATCTTCAACAGTCTGAAAATATTATCCCTCATCGGGGGTCTGCCAATAAAGAATATGCAGAACATTCTACAAAATCGAATGGAGCACCTCTTGTACGTTCGTCTTCAGCCCTTTCTGGTGACTCTTCATCAATGAATTTTGACCAATTTTCATCAACAGAGTCCTCCTTTGTAAATCGGTCACACTGACACATTCATAGATAAAACATTCTGAATTAGATAACATTTAGTTTGAAACAAAGGGGAAATAAATTTCATAGAGTAATAACTCAAAACGATTACATCATGTAGTAAAAATGCTAGATTCCAAAATGCATATTGCGCTAACCAAAATAAAACACTACCCCCTTCTTATACTACATAAATGTTCTACCCCCAAGATACCCTAATTGTCGCAACATCTACTTACAATCACATTCCTCCCAACTATATGAACCCCTCCTCCAACTGTCTGAGGAGTCATCATAAGAATCGTTCTCTACATTCATATATTCTAACTGCCTCATTTTCTAATATTCAGTTTTTAGATGGCCGAATTCTAATTCAAACTCAATTTTGGCTTGCACAACTTCTTCTGCCTCCACTTGTTCCAGAATTTCATCTCACTCTTCACCAGGTGGGGAAATTGGGAGGTGGACATCATCATGGCTCTCGGTGTCATTCACACCGAAATACCCCGTAAGTAATTTATATACCCATGCGATACATCTAAACCCCATTGCCATTCTGAAGGTTCTGAAAGAAGAACATGACTTAACACATCACAACAAACCGCAAACTAAAACAGAACGCAAAATTAAAATAGGGCATAAATGTCAAATGTACAGATAATCGACAATTTATCGTCGATCATCGCAGTCTCCGATAATAAGGTTATGTACGAATTATCGATTACCCAGATCGACGATAATAACAATCTAACACGTTGGCCTAACACAGGGGTTTCACGATGGGTTATGTATTTCTTCAGTCGAACAAAATTTAGATACTCATCTCACTGCAGGAAAAGTAGCTTAAGACAGTATACAATTACTTACTTTGCTAGTTTTTCTGTTCGGGACTGAGAAAACCAGTGATTTCCAGATTTGAAACACAAAGACCTCACAAAACACAACAAGTTAAGGGTCCCCAAAACCTTAAAGAAAAGCAAACCCTAAATTTCATGAAACACAACAAATTACTCCTCCAACAAAGAAAAACAAACCCTAACCACAAAAATAAAATTTACTGGGGGTTTGTGTTTACCCAAGTAGTTCCTCGCAGTTTCTATGGTCTCATGACCACCAATCGCAACTCTGATAAACTTCAAATCCATCCCCAAATTGCTCCTTCAACAGCCGGTTGTGATGAACTTCTCACACCCAAATTTTGTCCTCAAGAAGATTCTATAGAGATAATCGGTCTCCTTTAAGGTTTGGTTTATGATTCCCCTATGTCGATTTTGAAATTTGTTGTTTTCTGAACTAGGTTTTGGTGAGAGGAGAGAGTTCAGTTCTTCAGAGAGAGAGAGAATTTAAACTCAATTGGTCTCATACATCAGAGACTGCTACCTCATCAGAGAAAGGAGTCCACATCATTAGAGAAATCCACCTCGTTACAAAAAATGCACCTCATTATTAAAATACAAAAAATTAAATTTATTTGAGCCACTCATCTAGGGTGTGGTTAGGGTCAAGTTTCTTAGGGTCCCAATCCGTCCCTATGTTACATATCAGATTTTCTCTAATTTTAAGACTATGTGGCTGGTTTCATGCTCTAACATGTCCAAACAACCATCATAGCTTTTTCGGAGCTTGGAGCTTGTCCATAACTACTAGTATTACGAGCACGGAGGCACGTGCTAACGCGCATGCTAGCCCAACACTTTAGGCTTTTGTATAACTTTTGAATCAATGATGC
The DNA here is from genome assembly GCA_014058105.1 of Kingdonia uniflora. NCBI lineage: Eukaryota > Viridiplantae > Streptophyta > Magnoliopsida > Ranunculales > Circaeasteraceae > Kingdonia > Kingdonia uniflora. The sequence continues at coordinate 253,246 of JACGCM010000917.1, forward strand.
ATGTTGTTTGTGTCAAAAATTACTTAGGAGATTATTATTGGGTGGGCTATTATATATGGATCGATATATATATTGATATGGGTTGGGCCTAACGAAATTTATTGAAAAAACTACTACTAAAATAGGTTATGATTATTAGGCAATTTTGCTTATTTTAGAGATTTTAAAGGTAATGAATAATCATTATGTACATATAAATGGAGATATATATAAAGGTATAGCAATTAATGTTTTTTTTATAATATGTATTTTTAATAAATAGAGGAGTAGTTATGCCAAATTAATTGGGTTATTACTATTTTTTAATGATCAATAGACATGTTTTTTAAGAAATGACAAATAGGAGGAATTATTAACTCAATATTAAATATAAGAATAAGATAGTTATTGAATGTTCAAAATAAGAAAATAATTTTTCTAATCTTCAACAAATTTCTTTTAAACACTTTGGAAATTATTTCCAACTTAGCACCATCTTCCAATGCTTCATTGTGAAGTGAAGTCCAACTTGCGACGCACAGATCTTCTAGTCTTCTTCAACATTTCATCACCATTAATATGTTCCTTTTGTCCCTGTTTAATAGAAAGATTTGAATAAATATATAAATACGTCAAATGCTAGTAAAAGTAAATAATGTGTAGATCATATGTTTTGATATGCTATTACATGTGCATGTGCTATCTCAGAAGATGGTTCTGCAGGTGTCGATGTTATTTGATTGTAGGAGACATCAGGAGTTGGTGCATCTCATCAAGGTTATGCCTAATCCTAAGGTGTTCCATCACTTCATAACTTCACATTAAGTTGGTGTCGAGACATTAAATCATTAATGGGATTTATATGAAGTGAATTTAACACACAATTTTGTCAAATGGATGCAGAATGTTCTATTATTCAAAAAAACTAAAAAACTTTTAATTTCAGTGGTAAAATCTGGAATACAATGGATAAAGTACTTTCTCACTAAAAACTCATTCAGTTTTGTTCAATTATACTTCAATGACATCAAAGTCATAATCATGGAACCATCCTCCGGGTCTGAATCATTATATACATACTTCGCTGCCTATCTGTTCCCCCTCTGTGGCCTTCGCTTTGGAGCAACTGTTACTTCATTGCTAGAAGTTGAAGCTGAGGCAGAAGAACCTGATAGTTCTTCTCTTCCCATGGGTAAAATCTCTACTCCTTTCTTTTCTAGTATCAAACCGCTCTTTGTTAAAAGGAGATGGTCTCATCTTCCTTACTTTCTTCACTGATGAAACCCTACCATTTTTGATAGGCTTCAAACATTTGTTATAAGCTTTTAGTCCAATGGTTGTTTGCTCACAGATCATCTTTTCTTTGTCGCTACCGAAGGTTTAACATTTGCAGCAGGTTTTCTACCTCCTTTCTTCACCCCTTTAGCATTTACTACAAATTTTAGCGCAAACTCTACGTTACTCTCATCTTTCTCTTCGGGGATTGTTTGCATTTCTTCATCATCGGTCGATGGGGGCTTCTTTGCAGCAGCCCTCTTGGTTCTTTGTTCTTGGCAAGCGCCTTATTTCCATGGATGTAAAATAAAATTAAGAATAAATTTATCCCTAACTTTTTGTGAATAAACATTTTAAGCAAGACTTTAAAGGGTGATGGTACCTGACAACTGATCTGAGGAAGAATCAAGATTATACGCAGCCAGACGATCTTTTAATTCTTGTATGTCGTCATCTTTACCACTGTCTAGGCAGGTTTTTCCTTTTGTACCAAAGAACAAAAAATAGAATAAGTTAATACCACTGAGATATATGGAAAAACCAAAAAAGAGCGAGGGGGGGGGGGGAGAGAAGAACCGCAAACCTTTTTAGCAGGAGCTTTTCTTAGACCACCTCTACCTTTGGGTTTCACTATTGTAATTGTATCTACTCCAATGAAGAACAAATCAAGTCAATTGGCATACATATTTTTGGCATAAAAAGAAGTGCATCGATGATCGCATTTCAAGAGGGTTTTGCCATTTTCCCCACTCTGCGTATCAAGTGTCCATTAAAGGACATAATATGCTGAGACGCACTCTTCATGGACTAAGATTATATTAAATGTTAACTACAAAATAAAATAACAAATCAACCATCAGAGAATAAGCTTTATTGATAGTCTTAAATTAATTATGAGTCAAAAGCATGGCGATAATTTACCAATGTCCTTCTCAGTTAAAGTTCTAGTAGTATACGTCTGAGCTAATGCCTAAACCCCACTACCATCCTGATCTCAATGTTTCCCAAAATAATTTAGATTTTAGGGTTCTTAGTCTTTCCCCATGTTTTCCACCCAATCTAAATGATATGTATTGTAATACAATCCAATTACCCACTGTACATGGGAATCACTTACTTAAAACTGGTATTATAGTCGAATATGGTACTAGTATTATAGTCGAATATGGTACTACATAGTGCACTACCATTGCCACTGTTCAAATTTTTACATGCAAATCACCCCAATACCAAGTAAAGGCAAACAATAATCAAAACCAAGCTTTTTAATTAACAATTTCTCTGTCCATAGACACTAACACATAGGCTCCACCTAAGCTAAAACATACTCACCTATAAATGCATATTTTACTCTAATTTGTAATATCACAATAACAAGGGAATGATAAATACGTTAAATCAAGTACATCTGCAAAACATGAAAATGGATGCTACATAGCAATTAAGTTCTTCCTTGTTAGCAGTCCTTTCTATCTAGGGGTAAATGAGCACACCCCAGTTTTGGACAAAGAAGAAAAAACTAGTAGACAGTAAGGGATTCAATTGAAGAAAAAAAGTAGACTGCTTCACGAACAAGACGTCAATTTTTCTCATAAACAAGGCAATGGAGCTAATTGAGAAAAGGCTTCCATTACTCATCATATTTCCTTGGTGGGAATAGCTAGATGGCATTTTACAAACAGTGGGAGTAGAAATGGAACACATTGGGCAATTCAGAATTTCCCTAGTTTTATGGACTAGGGAGAAGACAAACTATTTTGGCCATTCCCCACATTAGTATAGGTAGTCAGTCTCCTAACCATACAAAACCTTATATCAATTATCAGAACAAATATGGAAATAAGTCTATATCCATACAAGTAGATAACACAGAACACTATATTACTTGTTAAACAAGTCTAATACACAAAATTAGAGAATTCAATAAGGTAAAGGAATCAACATTTAATCTTGAATAATCATCTATTCGCATAATATAGATAAGAACAAACAACCATCCATGATAGCAATAATATTAAAATGTGTCACTAAAGCGAACCTTTAAAAGGAATCATCAGAATATCGATTGACACAAACAACCAAACAAAGTTAACAGTAATAAATGGAGCAATGACATTACCTGTATGGTAGCAGTAAGGCCATGGCCTATATGAAGAGCACCAGTCATATTAGGGGGTGATAAAACCTACAAAATAAAAAAAAAACATATATGAATTAGAGTCTCTCTAATCCTTAACATGAATATACCCCATAAACATCTAAATACATCAACAAATAATGCAAGAAAAAAAAAACTAAATCTCGAAGCTCATGATAGTGAATGACCAATGTAAAGTGGACGATTCAATGCTAGGGTCTTTTATCAAATTCAGTATTAGATGCACATGCTTCAATATATTCAACGTTATGCTAAGTGCACCATTCAAAACAGGATCTCCTAAGCTCCCAGGACGAATCTTCTTCATCACACAACAAGCTACTTCCTTCACTTTGATAAATTCCATAAACTAGGAACTCTGGATGAGGATCACTATAGGGGTCTCCACCCTCTGTAGCAACTATCTATACTCAAGATGCCTTTAGAGTATAGTTGGCAAGAGTTCCCCTCGACCTATATCTTGATCCACAGGCATTGCATAAAACTTGCTTTTCAAGCAGTCTCGTTCCTCCAAAGTGAAGTACTTTTAGTTCCACAGTGGTTACAAGGACCTTGTCTACCCATGCAAGTGATAGTCTCTGTTTCAAACTAAAACACCCACACCCAGAGAGAGACTGAGAGAGAGAAGGGCCATGGAGACATAATAAATGTGTGATTTTCTCTGTTTTGAGAGAAAGGGGGGTTTAAGATTTTGGGCTATAATTTAAAACAAGGGGAAGAAGGTTTGGTGAGTTTTACTTTTTTGCAAATTGACATCACTAATCGAGCATTTTAACATCACTATAGTTTACAGTACACCAACAAAGTGGCAAAATAGTAGCTACTGATATCACATAATAGACTAAAAAGCACAAAATTCCTCAAACTCGATCACGGGTAGAGCATAATCATTGCCCAGTAGCCCCATTCTGACTGGATCAAGCTATCTCACTAACCCCATTCTGAATATTGCAGTAAACTCATCAAATATTTAATTAAACAAATCCAACTTAAATGCAGAGAATAAAATCTAATTCAATCACAAAGAACATCATATAAACTAAACCTAATGATGTAAACACGAAATTAGAAACTGTGAATTCGATCGATTTGATTCAAATTTGGGGAAACAAAAAAGAGAGAGAAAGAGAGTTGTTACTTTAGAAAAAAGTTTGTTTGACAACGTTATGGCATCCGATCATGAGGATCCTAGGTCTGTTTTTTCCAAATTGTAATCTATCATCGCATAACATACTCCCTCTAATCCAAATCACAACTCAATCACACAATCAAATACAGAGAGATGGAGAAAGGGGGATCTGACCTTGAAAGATGTAAGTGGAGATCGAGAGGCAGTTCTTCTTGGATATGATCTAAAACAACAACAACAATAATAGCAACACAAAATGAGAGTTAGAAGATGGAATCGATATCGTAAAGTTTGGAGAGAAGAAGTTTTTGAGAGAGAGAGAGGAGTTAACTTAGGGTTTAGAGGAAGATAGAGTAGTACTGAGGTTAGACGATTGATAAAAGGAAATTGTATCAAATGATTTAGTAAAATGACACACTGAAAGTTAAAAATCGAAGAGAAGCATTTTGTTCAAATCGGACGGCTGTGTTTTAAATTTAACTTCTCAAACTAATCCGACTGTTTAAAGGCCTTGACGCACGAGAAAAGTGTTATCTACGGCCTGCATGAGTTGGCAGAAAGTATGTATCGTTAGTAGTACAGATAGATTTATCCTAGGGTCCTTGTCACCCTGCCCCCTCCCCTCTTGCTCGCTCTCTCTCTCTCCAACCCACAACTTCTCTCTCTAATCCAATCTCCGCCATTGAATTGAGATTGATTCGAAGAATACAAAGCCAACGGACGTGATTCACAACTCCAACTTCACACTTCAGACGAGCAAATTGGGTAAGGAATATGAGTTGAAAATTTTGATTATTTGATTAAGGTTTCGAAATTGGAATTCTAGGGCTTTTTCTGATTGTTGGGCATTTGTGGTTTGCACTCTGTTAATAGATATGGGTTGAAGTTGGTTTTCTAATTGGGAAACTAGTTTCAAAATTAATTTATCTGATTTTAGGTGTATGAGTTGAGGATTGGGGATAGTTTAACACCTGAAATTATTGAATCTGATTGAAGAAGATTTGAGGGTTTCGTATTTGAATTTATGGGTAAAGATTCAAACGCAGGAATATTGACTTATTTAGGGTTTGTGTATAATTTATTTTTCCAAATTTTAGGAAGCAAAAAACAAATTAGGAAAATAAGGCTCTTAAAAAATATCAATCTCATTTAAAAAAAAAATAGATTGAGCTCAAAACCTTTAACAACCTAGAAGAGAATCATAGGACATTACTAAATGCTCTTTGTTTGAGTTTAGAATATTTTGTTTTCTAGTAATTAGCTAATGGAATCAGTCCTAGGCTCCTAGCTCTAAGCAGTTGAGATAATTTTCCTTGAAAATGCCGTTAGATAAATGGACAGATCAGTCAGGTGGTGGAATGAGGTCAACCTCTTAATGGTGGAGATTGTGGGATTAATGATAGGGTGGACGATGAAGAGTTGACATCAAAGATTGGATAAATCATGATAGGGTTTTTGAGAAAGCTAAGTTGGTATCTTATGTATAAGCTATCTCTAAAATTAAATGAGTTCAGATTATCAGTTAAGATAAGCCTACCCAAAAGTTCGTGGATACAGATTTAGAAGGAGCGTAAGTAGAGACCTTGAGATGGCTCTAAATGGAAGATTTTCAAGTTAATGTTATAGGTTATGAGGTTTGTAGAAGCTGTATCTGGCAAAGTAAATGATGTGGTCATGTCTGCAGTGTGGTATGGAAATTAGAATTGGGTTTGGGGGATAGAGAGCAGGAAAGAATCTGTATTTCTTATGTTCAAGGAATCGATCATTATCTAGACTCAGTGGCCTTGGAGAAAAACTTAACTTTGTTGAGTCTTTGCAACTATTGGAGTTTAACATATAATTATTTATACTAATAGTTGAGAAGAGAAGGTGACTTGGTGGATTTTTTGCGTTGTCGAGTTCCTTATCACAATATAGTTTTTTTATTAAGTCAGATGGGGAGGCTAATAACCCATGTTAAGGAATTGCTATAGTGGATTAAAGTAGGTTGAATTTAGGTGTAGTCTATAGGGGAACTTTCCCGGTTGGCATTTTCAAAACCTGATAGTATCTAACAACTCACAGATCTCTTAAAGCGCAGATGTAAGGTGTGTCATACATAGAACAATTGTGAGGGAAATTTTGTGATTTATGGCATGAAATTAATATAAAATAGATTGGGAAAACTGTCAATTAAGCTGAAACTAAGATTGATTATGATTACTAAGCCAAGTGAAGGTGTGGTCTTGTTATGGTTAATCTAGTAGCAAGCATCCAATCTAAAATTTGTATTCAGTTCAACAGGGTCACCAATCTCGTCCTACTGATGCTGGACCACTTAGAAATAGAGCTTCAGATAACTAGCGATCTTGTTATAGTCTCAATCTCGAGATCCTCAAAACCTACCTTCTGCATTAGTTCCCCAAGTTCTGCCAATTTCGCCTTTCTACTTAAGACCTCGCTAGATTAGATTATGAAGAAACATAAGAAACCTTCTGCAAGATAATTATGTGCCCTCTTCAAGGGCAACTCTGTTGGATAAAACAAAAATCTCTTTGTAAGTGGTAGATAATGCTTATTGTTTAAAATGTCATACACATTTGACAGAAAAGAGGGACTAAATAGCTAATGCAGAGGGGAGAGTGAGTAGTTGCAGAGTTGATAATGGAAGTGCAGAATGAAAAGACCCGAGCTTGTTTCTCGAAGTTATATTTATAGGCATCTTAGGAAAGAGCAATGACAAAGGTATCTCTGTTAGACATGTGAGGTTCTTGTTCGGCTTGACCGACTCAAATCGGACGATCCAACCGTGGGCATCCATGCTACCTGCAGTCAATGAGTTGCCAATGAGCTGAGTAGTGCAAAAATAATGCCACGTGATCATTGCCAAAAACTTGGCCTTCCTTAGTTCAACACTCACAATAGTGATGCAGTGTACTAGTTGACGTGGCTTCTTAGCAAGCTTCTAGTTTAAATCCTTTTAGGTTGATTGGGCATGTTGGACTGGTTCCGAGCCACAACTTATTTGCCTTTTGATTGAAGGCTTGGTCATGCCAAAACGGCTGAGTATGAATCTTCAAGCTGCCGCATGCATAATGTCGCGCTTCGCAGTTTGTGGTGAGTCTTGCAATATCTTGGCCAACTAGTATTAAAAACAAAACTGATAATTTACTAAGAGGATCTACTGGGTAAGCTTCGAGGACTTTATGGATTCACTGTGACATTTTACATACATGAAGCAGTCTATTTACGTACATTTACTCAAGTTCATGTATGTTGTTTTAATTTTAATATTTATGGTAAATAACATTTCACTACTTTCTAATCAAATTCTTTCCCAGTCCAAGTGTAATTTTGTTTCTCCAAATGTTTTGCTCTTCTCAAAATGGTGTATAGTGATTACTGCTATGGGGTTTGAATGGTTTTTTGGATTTCATTTATCAGGAGTTGGTTGATTTATATATTTGATTCTTTAACTTAATGGTTATATATGTGTCCATAACAAAAAAGTTTAAGGCCAAAATGATAGATGATATATGCCAATATTTGCTACTTTTTGCTTGTTAATTTACTTTCCATTTATGCAATTTTGCTTCACTAGTAGGTTATATATATGATGAACAGTTTTTTTTACATAATCCATCTTTCCAGTACTTACAATAACTTTATTCTTTCAGGATAAATCTGCACAGCTTTACAGGTCAGTTGTCTAGCGTAAGGTCAACTCCCAGTGTTGTGCTCTACTATCCATTATGGTTAGAGGTGACAGAGAATACGAGTATAGTGTTTCCCATCCCCGGAGAGGCCGAAAGCTCTCATCTAAGGTTGAAATTCCACAAAGACGTCACAGAAGTCCCGATCTACGTCGCAGCACTCCTGAATCAGGTAGAATTTCTCTATCTCCTACTTCTCACTCTCCCGGGTACTCACGCCGCCGTAGCCCCGATTACAGCGACTACCATAACCGATCTCGTCACAAATCAGATAGATGTTATGATAGACCGCTACATTCAAATGGATATTCAAACCCTAGTAGAAGCCCTAGTGGATTCAATAATCGTTCCTATGATCGGAGTCATCACTATGCTGATCGTTCTGCACCTTTCCTTGATCGTAATTATGCTAATGGACAGGTATTTGAATCTGATTCTGATGAGGAGTTGAAAGGTTTGAGTTATGATGAATACCGGCGGCTTAAACGTCAGAAAATGAGGAAGAAAATGAAGAATTGTATATGGAATATTACTCCTAGTCCTCCTTGGAGCGAGAGGGAGATATCACCTGTGCCATTGGTTGATGAAGTGAAGGATACTACAAACAAATCTGTAGATAAATCAAAAGCGGGCGGTCGAAGTAATGGATTAGATAATGGTGGGAGTTCTGATTCTGAAGAATCAGTGAAAAGTTTGTCGGACACTGATAGTTCACACTCGAGGAGGAAAAATAGAAAAAAGAAAAATGATTCACAGAAGAGAAAATCATCAAGCTCCTCGCATCGGCGTAGAAGAAGATATTCTTCATCTAGTGATACCGAAATAAGCGATGAGTCCGATGAGTCTTACTCATCGAGCGAACAAGACATGAAGAAAACGAAATCAGGGAGTAAACGGAGTAGGATAGGAAAGAAGAGGAGCAGAGGAAGCAATAGAAAGACTGAAAGAAGTAAAAAGAGAAGAGCTCCTGCCTCTGATGAAAGTGGGAGTGAGGAGGAGAAACACTCTAGTTCGAAAAAAAAGGGTACAATAATGGGTTCCGAATTACCTGGTGCAAATTTTTCCGAGAAGTCTTCTGATTCGGATGTTGACATTAATCCCATTCCTAAGGCAGATGATGTTAAGAAATCTGAGATCGAAGGCGAAATTCTCATGCTCAAAGAGATTATTGAGTCCCAAAAGAAATCTGGTCTAGATAATGAGCCTTTGGTGGGACCTGTGCCTTTGCCAAAGGCTGAAGGACATATTAGTTATGGAGGAGCACTTAGGCCTGGTGAAGGTGATGCTATTGCTCAGTATGTGCAGCAAGGGAAGCGTATTCCTCGAAGAGGTGAAGTGGGTCTATCAGCTGATGAAATTCAGAAATTTGAGGATCTTGGGTATGTTATGAGTGGTAGTAGGCATCAAAGAATGAATGCTATTCGTATCAGAAAAGAAAACCAAGTGTATAGTGCGGAAGACAAACGGGCTTTGGCGATGTTTAACTACGAGGAGAAGGCGAAACGTGAGCACAAGGTTATGGCAGATCTCCAACGTTTGGTCCAACGACACATTGGTGAGGATGTTGGTCCCACTCACGATCCTTTTGCAGGGAAGGCGTCTGATGTTGCGGATACATGAACCCTGTGTACGTTGATGTTTACTTTATGTTTTATGCTATTTTATTTCCTCTGTGTATGCTTCTTGATGTCATGAGCTCAAGATGATTTTGAAAAGCTCTTATCGATTGTGGAATTTGAGATCTAGTTTTTATAATGATTAACACTCAACCATAAGTACACAATTTCTAATGAATATGAAAACTTAATGAGTTTATTAGTCTCCATTCATCTTTCAGTACAAGCAAGAACAATTTCTAATGTGATCATTTAGTCTTGGTGGAATTTATTCCATGCCTAACATAAGTTGAAAATGGTACATGCACATTCTTTTGGCCCCTTGATAGTTAATACACGAAAATTAAATAAATCATGAACGTATTTAGGTCATTGCTGAAGGGTATGGAAAGCCAAACCAAATTCCAGTGATGCTTTTCAAACATAATTTTACCAGTCTTGATTACTGATGAAGTCTCTTTCTTTTATTTTTCGCATCACTTTTTACACCCCATCATATGAAAAGGATACAAAAGATTATGGTTCTAGTAATGGTTACTATGTAAGTATCTAATGGAATTAGTCCTAGTTCTAAGCGGCTGAGATTATTCTCCTTAAAAATGCGATTAGGTAAATGGACAGATGAGTCAGGTGGTGGGATAGCCAACCTCTTAATAGTGGAGATTCTGGGATTATGGTGGGGCGGATGAGGAAGAATTGACTATAAAGAGTGGGTTAGTCATGATATGAGTTGTTGAGAAAGGTAAGTCAGTATCTTATGCATAAGCCTTCTCTAAAATGGAATGGGCTTAAGCCTTCTCTAAAATGGATTGGGCTTAAGCCTTAAAGTGAAGAAAAGCCTACCTATAAGTTGGCAGGGTGTGGATATAGCTCTAAAAGGAGCAGAAGTAGAGGCCTTTAAATGGGTTTTTTTTTAAGATGTACTGTAATTAGATTTAGGTTAGTAGGAACAAGCAAGGACGGGTAAGCAGGAAAGAAATTTTCTTCCAGAATTGAGCATATGTGGTTGGATGTGTTTGAGGTTTTTGGACAAAGTTAAAAAAAAAAAAATGCTTGGATGGGTTTGCATTCCAAGGAGAGGTGGGTGTGGATGAGAGAGCAGGTGGAGTATAGACAAATTATAGATAATGAACGAAAAGCTTAAAGATTAGTTTGGGGAAGCGTCGAACCTGGAAACGCCATCCATTTCAATTAGCTCACCCATTTCGGCGTTCTCACATGGTCACTTGAAATAGAGCTTCCAATAACTTACTATCTCGTCAAACTCTCAATTCTGAGATTTGTAAGCATTCAATTTCTCCTCCAGGAGTACGAAAAGGGGGTGTATCCAGTGTGCTTCTCTATCAAAATCGAACTTATGCTTTTATTGTTATGCCATTCTATTAAATAAAAATGATGGGTAGCTATTATGTTGATTGATCCGGGATATATATATAAAAGGAGGTGCAAAAAAATACAAATGAACCCACACTGTTACTGTTCACTATCGGCTACACGGAGCTAGTCCATTTTCATTGTTCTTTTTTGTGTTGGGTTTCTCCTTCCGTGGCTCTTACTTACCAACAGCTTACTGACAGCTGAGAGAGTAGCCTATCCTTTTGAGCCCACATCTATGTGTACGGGCTTATTGGCGAAAATGAGTTCACTTTACACCAAAATAAAGAATTATATGCACTCTGCACATCTTACTTAGGGAAAAGAGGAATTTTGTTTATTAGGGTTAACACTTTTTGAAATGAGATATTTTCCATCTTACCAGATCTAATATGCCGTATATTATCTGAATGCTTTTAATTTGAGTTCTCCATTGTCAGTTGTCTTTCATCATCAGCTAGCATTTTATTCCTCTTTCCTAATAATATTGGACATCTATTCAAGCTTGAATATTATTTATTTTTTATCAAAGGAAAAATTTACTAATTTGTTTACCTACATTCCTACTTTATGTGATTCTTTGATTTTTTTTTTTTTTTTTCTTTGAATTTTACTTGAATGGAGACATAATTTTCATCTTATGTTACTATTTTAGGACCTTGGATAGCATGCGTCATGCAGTTAGGTATTATGAAAGTTTTCTACCCATGGTGATTTTGAATTCTTGACAGATTCTTCTATATGGTAATCGTAGTAGATATAGAACATACATGGTCATAATGGTATGGCATTATGACCATGAGATTTTATGAAGAACAAGATGCGGGGAAATCGCCCAATTGCGCTTAAACTGGAATTATTATTGGATTATAGAGAAATTGTCCTTCTAGTGGTAAATCTAGTAGCAAGGGTCCCCTAGGTTACAGATTTTAGCATGCGGTTTGAAGTATTCGAGGTTTTAGCCTAGAGTAAATAAATGATTATCAGTTTGTGTTTCAGGCAATGCACGGAAATTATAAGAGTGAGTGGGATTTAGCTAAGATGGGAAGACTAAAGTAGAAGTTTAGCAATTTACTTGAAGAAGCGCTCAGTTTGGAATGCCATCTGGTTCAGCAAAGGAAACCAGATCCTTCTTTCTTCTCTTACATATCCCAACTAGATTCTGGAGCCACACTTGATTTTCTGCTAGACTTTGTGTTGTTCTGATAGTTATGATTTTAGGCCCTAAAACCTTGACCTGCCTTATTATAGCATTCAGAGTGGAGATTAGCCTTTGAGCATGCTGCAAGGTCAAGAAGAGTTCCTGTTAGGTTGATTAGGCATGCTGTGCTGGTGATGAGCCGTGATTTACTCATGGTACTTGGGGGGGTGGTGCGGTCATGGCACAACACCTATGAGTATGATGATTATTCAAGCTGTGTCATGCATAACGTCCGTCCCCATATCTTGCTAGACCGCAGTTTGGCCGAGGGTCGATCACACTAGGATTGGAAGCACAAGTGGTCATGTACAAAGGGGATGTACTGGAGAAGCTTTAAAGACTTTATGGATTCACCGTCATTGTACAAGGTAGGTTAAATATCAAGTGTAGTGAAGGTGGTCAAGGAGTTCTCAGAATCACTAAAATGGTTCACTTTCAAGTCACAAGTCTTCTAGGAGTTTGAAGTCTGCCGTTGTTTTAAAGAAGCAAACCAATGTGTTCATTTTTAATCTAAGCACAAAAATGTAAAAGGTGGTCAAGGAGTTCTCAGAATCACTAAAATGGTTCACTTTCAAGTCACAAGTCTTCTAGGAGTTTGAAGTCTGCCGTTGTTTTAAAGAAGCAAACCAATGTGTTCATTTTTAATCTAAGCACAAAAATGTAATAGGAGAGATTTTGTTAGATTCAGGTGACATGCCTCTTGAGTTCAGCATGTATATAGAGGATGACACTAGAGGAAAGATGTACAGTAGAGTGTAACCTTTTTGCTATCTGGTCATGGGGTCTGCCTTAACCCCGGCTTGCCTTTCAAAAAACTAAAAACTAAAAAAACTTATACAGTTACACTTGAGATACTTGATGGGACTTAGAATGAATCTGGGATAGTAAGGCAGACTGTATAAAATTCTATCTAAAAGGTTAGCCTTTATAACCAAATCATACTCAAAAAATGTGTACATCATTGACGACGAAACTTTGCTCTGTTTCGAAATTGGAAGGTTGCTCAGATCTGAAAGTTCACTTCTGTAACTTTAGTATGCGAAGGATTAAGTAGGTAGAAAGTATTATAGGATTCACCTGCTATCTTCAGTATGTATGCCTGCTCATATAGGATTCTTATAACTCAATACAGATAAGGAACCTGCGGTGAAATGGTGTTGAAAGAACAGAAATAAATATGTGCAGCCACTTGAGCACAATCAGGAATTGGTTCGTATTAAGACACGAATTTTTTTTTTCTTCGTATTTTGTTTGCTCTCCAGTGGTTGTTATTTACTGAGCTACATGATTTACCGATTCTGTGGAACCTTTATATCAATGGGCTGGGGCTTATTGGGCAGTAATGAGCTCTTCTGTTGCAAAAATGGAGATAATGTTGCACTCCCCATGCCTGATGTGTCCGGGATTATCTGAATCTTTTAATCTGAGTACAGTGTCGTTATTACTTCTGCATTTTATGTTAGCATTTTATTCAGAAATAATCTTCAATCTGAAATATACAATGAGAGCATATATGTGACCTGTTGATGCATATCGAGCTTGATGAGTGCTGTGATTATATTATATGGCTATAACTTCTTATCTTACAGTATGAAAGCCGTCTGCAGTTCTACATATTTTGCAAGGATGTACAATCTATGTGATGCTTGAAAGTTTATTAGAAATAGCTGAATGATGAAGGGAGGCTCTTCTCAAGATAGAATGTCCAGCTTCTACTTAATGTGAGTTTCCAAAAGTTACCCTCTGTATGAGTTTTGGATACAGTGGAAAACTTGTTATCTTCAGTGTTATCCCTGGCCCTGCCCCCTATACCTTGTAACTGATAAGGGACCTGTGTCGAGGTGTTGAAAGAAAAGGTAAAGTTGCATTTGCCGCTTGTGCACGATAAGTGACATGTTTTCAGAGTTTTTTTTTTTATTTTGCCTTCCGATTGCTGTTATTTTCGGACGGTTAGGAGAGTTACCAATGTGTGGTGCCTGTACATCCCATGTACAGAGGCTTACTGGACAGAGCTGGAGATATCACTGCAGTCCTAGCATTGTACTTCGGAGAGAAAAGTCTTTTTTCATGGATCAGCACTGGAGAAACTCGGTAGGTTGAGATTATGGTCCTCTCCCCACATCAAATGTGCCTGTATCCGCGCTATTTCCTTTGCAATATTACATGTTATTATTTTGTTCAGATGCAATCTTCAACCTGAAATACAAAATAGAGGCACCTATGCAATGTGTTAATGCAATTAAAGTTTGATTGGTGTTGTGATTATATTCTATTGCTATGGCTTACTACCGGAACACTATGAAAACCGTTTGAACTTCTACTGATGAAAGCTTCCTATCTGACCCGTGAAGGTTCAGCGGTTTCAAACATATAACTGATGAACTGAGGTTCTTTCCAGCTTCTACTTATTCTGAGTTTGAATCCCTGACTATCTTCAAGGTTCTTGTGAGCTTGTCTTCTATTCCAAGACTTCTGGGAGGTTATAGTTGCAGATACCGAAGTCTCTTTAAATATCTGAAGGAGCAAATGAACTAAAGTCCACGTGAATGGTAAACCGTTGAGTGAGTCTCTGTGAGACCGGCGTACTGGTAAACAAGGAACAAACAGCTCTAAGGGGGCGGGAGAAATGTTCTCTTGTAGATAGTCCTCACATTGCACACGATAAAGCTAACCCTTTCAAGCAGCCGTAAAACGGGGCAGTAGCAATAAAAGAAGCTAGAAAGGAAGAGACCTTTGGTAAGATACTTTTTGAGTTCAAAATCATGATAACAACCCGATTCACATAATTTTGCCCAGTTGGAGTTTCTGTAATTATACATTCATCTACTACGGCGACATTATGCATTTTTTTTGCAAAAGGTTTAGATTTTATAACAAACGAAACAGCCTTTACAAACTAGGGGACCTCGTCTAGTTAGGCGAGGAGAGCCCAAAATAACCACAAGAAAACTACGAAACTACAGATATCAACAAAATCTAAAGTATTCCGTGTGGGGGTCTTCAATCCTTGTAAGGAGTTCCGGTCTTCCCTTAGTCCATTCTCAAAGGGTATGCTCTCTCTGGATCCTCTTTTAGCCATTGTATCTGCCGAAAAATTTGTTTCTCTCCAGGTTACGCTGAATCTGATTGCTTGTATAGAGTTGAGTATTTGTGTCCACTTATTTATGAATTTCCAAGGTATTTTCTGCGTGACGAAGACATTGATTGTTGTCGTGGAGTCTGAAGCAATCCACAGGTTTTTCCATCCTCGGTGTACCGCTTTTTCCACCCCGTCTATGATAGCATTAACTTCAGCCATGTAATTGGTTGTTATTCCAACTGCTTTGCAGAACGTTCCTAGGACTCTGCCTTCCCAATCTCTATAAACAATTCCAATGCCAGAAGGACCCGGATTTCCCAACGCCGAACCGTCACAACATAATTTAATTTCGTTCTCATTAGGTAGCATCCACATGCAGCTTTTAATCTCCAGAGCTTTACCCATTTTGTAATCTACAGAGAGGGCTTTGATGATTTGTAACTCAGAGACTGTGCTGTACATTATGTGCTTAGGCAGTTTCGCGTTGTTTTCTACTTCTCTTAGCACCTTGTTTGTATCTCTCTTATTGTTAATTTCGTTTCATCAAATCGAATTTTGTTTCTTGCATTCCACAACCAACGACTCACCGAGAAGACCATCGTTATCCATAGGTCGTTCAGGTATAAACTCAACGCTTTGTTTTTGTCTAAAATCTGTTTCCAGCTATCGTTCTCAGCAACAGCAGCAATGTTGAACGTACTTGTTGCCCAGCTCCAAATCACTTTCGCTACATTGCATTCGAAGAATAAATGGTTCGTTAATTCAGCTGTGAGACCACAGTAATTGCAGATGGAGACAAGCTGAATTCCTTTCCTTTGAATCAAGTCATCAGTAGGCAATATTTGGTTCATAAGTTTCCATGCAAATCCACTAAGACCTGGGTGTAGGCATTGTAACCAAGTATACTTCCACCACCAAGCTGTGTCTAGACGATCACGAGTACTTTCGAAAGCATTTTTGACTGAAAAGTCACCATGTATATCCGGTTTCCAGATCTGAATATCTTATGAATTTGGGTTGCAAGTAATACTAGAAATGTTTATACCCATAGCCAAGAGAGCGAGCGAGATATCCGTAGGAAAGTTCCAACCATCAGGGTTAATGAAGTCACTGACCTTGGCTGTACATAGTTTCCAAAGATGATTTGGAAGGTCTATGTGTTCTCGTAGCGGAATAGAAGTAGCCCAAGTGTCTCTCCAAAAGTCGATCTTTTTACCATTTCCAATAATCCATCCTATAGACGGTTTGGTAATCGGTTCCGCAAATTTGATTCCCGGCCAGACAGAGGAGCTCTTATGATATTTAATCCTTTCCCCACTCTTTGTATGGAATTTAGCATAGATCATTTGTGCCCATGGTTCTTCTCTTCGCATGAAGATCCAGTTTAATTTGCATAGCATTGCATCGTTAACCTCCTTTAGACTTCTTATTCCCAGTCCACTTTCTTTAACCGGTTTGCACATTTTTCCCAACGAAGCATGATCCCCTTTCTCTTTGTAGGATCTCCAGTCCAAATAAAGTTTCGAATAATAGCATCCCCTTCTTTAATTAATGACAGAGGCCATTTGTAAATGGCCATATTATAAATTGGAGTACTGGTTAATATTGATTTGGCCAGAACTACTCTCCCTTGAAATGATAGCATTCTCCCATTCCAACTGTTCGCTCTCTTCCAATTTTTTTCCAAAAGAGGTGATATAGTGCTTTTCGTTACTCGTCCTTGTACCAGTGGAATTCCAAGGTAAGTCTCTGGGAATCCTCATTCTCGAAACCCAAACATATCAATAACCTCATTTCTTCTATAGTGAGGAATGTGACCAATGAATATTTTGCTTTTTTCAATACTAACTATCAGCCCTGACGCAAGTTGATAGTTTAGAAGTACTTCGTGCAGATTTCTTAAACATTTGGCAACTCCATTGACAAACAGAAAAACGTCGTCAACAAAAAAAAGGTGTGTAGGACTAGTACTACCTTTTATCCTGACCATGGGATTGATCTTTTTTTTTTGTCCCACCATGAACTTAAGATTAGAGCTGAGTATATCTTCAGCAATTGCAAAAAGCAGTGGAGAGAGTGGATCACCTTGTTTAAGACCCCTGTACGCTTTGAAGTATCCAGAAGGACTGCCATTTATGGAGATAGATATCATTCCTGTGTTAATAATAGTTAGGATCCAGTTGCAAAAAGAATTGCAAAATCCAAATAATCGGAGAGCTTTGATCAAAAAATCCCAACTCATCGTGTCATATGCTTGGGTAATATCAAGCTTTAACCCAACGTTCCCCCCTTGTCTTTTCGTTTCCATCTCATTTACCAACTCTGAAACCATGCAAATATTATTTTGTATGCTTCTATTAGGTATAAAGGCGCTTTGTTCTGTGGAGATAATTTTTGATGCAATCAGAGAGAGCCTTGTGGCAAGAATCTTCGTGATAATTTTAAACGTAAAATTGCTAAGGCAGATAGGCCTATAGTCTTTCACATAAGAAGGTTTCTTTACCTTAGGGATCAACACTATAAGGTTCGAGTTGAAGTTTACTGGAAGAGCTCCATCCCTGAAGAAAGAAGATATGCCTTTCACGATATCCTCCCCAATAATATCCCAATATGTTCTAAAGAATGCTCCAGAAAATCCATCCGGCCCAGGTGAACTTTGTCCATCTAGAGAAAAGACTGCATCACGAATTTCCTCCTCATTAGCAATACCTGAGAGACAATGGTTTTCTTCCTGCGTAACAAATACTTCGTTATGGGTAAATAATTCCGGACATTCTACCACATCATGTCTTGCAAACTTTTCCTCATAGTAAGTGAGGATATAGTCTTTAATGTTGTTCTGATTAGAAAGCACCTCTCCATTTTGCTCTTTAATTTCCATAATAGATGACTTGACCCTTTTCATTTGCGTAGAATGATGAAAAAAGGAAGTGTTTCAATCCCCAGCAAACAACCATTTGATTCTCGATATTTGTCTCCAGTCTTCCTCCTCCTTCTCCTCAATTCTTCCCAGTTCTTTGGATTTGTTTAGCATCTGTAAATTCAGAAGATCATTTGTCTCATCATCTTCTTACCGAATTTGCAGCTGAAGAATCTCTCTCTCTCTACCTCCTTGTTACAAACAGATTTATCAAGCACATGTATTTTTCAGATTTTAATCGTCGTCTTTAGTCTCCTGAGTTTCAGCATTATTACGAAAAGAGGGGCAACATACAAAGTCTGATTCCAGCTATTCTCAACCACTTCTCTAAAGCTTTGTTCCTTGTTCCAAGACTGCATATATCGGAATGGAATGTTACGCAGTTTAGCTATTCTATTACACTCCCCAAAAAGAAGAGAATGGTCAGACTTGGTGCGAGGAAACACCTTTACCTTCCAGTTTTGGAATTTGGCATTCCATTGATCATTGATAAGGCTTCTATTCAGCACACTCAAAATTCTCATTACCCCTTTTTGTCCATTATACTAGATATACGTAATGCATCATATAGCCTTATACACCATTTATGGAGAGAGGAACAACAGAGTGTTCAACAATCTCTATACTGAAGCTCCTGCGCTGCTTAAGACTATCCTGATTGATGCTAAGCTCAATCTTGTGTTTTCTGAAAGAAAGATGCTTGATACAGTTGAAAATAGGTTCTATGCTGAAACTTGGGGTATTCGAGCTGCCTGGAGTATGCCTGTGATATCTCATTGCAGCTGGAAGATGCCTTCCAACTCAACCTGCATGATTAACTGTTCTGGGAACTCGATGGGTGGGTATGGCGCGATCATTCGGATTGCTAAAGGCAGTGCAGTAGCTGCTTGTGCGGGGAGAACGACCACAAAATCCATGCTGTTTCATGAGTTAATGAGCATTAAAGCTGGTCTTGAACTCGCTGTAAAACATGGCAAAGTCAAGAACGAAGTCGGTACACAGTCTACTATGGCTGTTAGTGTGATCACTAAACAGTATAGACCTGATTGGCAGTGTAGAGCGATTACTAGAGAGATTCTGTTCCTTACTGAAAGTCTGGAATGGTTTCGCATTTACAAGATTCCTAAAGAAGCAAATCAACCTGCTATTATTACTCTATCCAGATTGAGGCAAGAGCTGGGTTTTGAGAAAGTTAGACCTACAGAATTCTCTGAAGAGCTAAAACAGAAAGTAAAAGATGATGCAGACGGCAAGACTTATGTTATTTCACACTCTTGATTGTTTTCTTGAGTTCTTCTCTTTGCTTTGAATTCTTTTTACTTACTTTTGGTGCAAGGCTCCTTGCAACTCTCGTCCCCACTGTGCACTGGTTCCGTTTTCTTGTTATGAAATGCTTAATTTCCAAAAAAAGAAAGACATTATGCATCATATAAGTGTACTATAATCTTTAGACTCACAAAATAACCAGGGTGATTATTTTCTTCAGACAAGGATAACCTTCCTATGGGCACAATAATTGCTTTTTGAGAGAGAAATTATTTCTTAAACACGGGCACTCAACTTAGTGAATCCTCTTCATGTGTTGGTAATATCTTAAAATTACTTTTTTTTTCAAGCAAACGTTATGTTACACTACAAAAAGTTTGTGACAAACAAGATACGAAAGATTTTGAAATTATTTCGTAAACATGGTAAAGAAATGTGCATCGTTCTGGTTTATGAGGCTGAGAACCTCATCACTTACTAGTAAAAAAAATAGGGACATAAAAATTATAATTTTTTCTTATCTCGTATCTGCTTATTTAATTAGTACTCAAGGTCGGGATAATGAGAATTGGCAGGAGTAAAGGAACTTGTTGGATTTAAAACTAATTAGGCTAGAGAATTATGGTAGTAGGCTGAGAAATAGTTATGTTAAGAGGTATACTTAACATAAAAATAGTTATGTTTTTATTTTGGGGGTATACTTCTCTTTGAATGTTAAGAGGTATAATTAACATAAAAATAATGGTATAGAGTGAACTTTTAGAGTTTAGGGTGTATTTAAAATTGTTCTCGATACTTTGTACTTGAATTTCCATTATTACCCTAATTAAAGTTATGAATTTACTGCATTTAACCACTCTGAAAATTTTGGTTTTGCAGACAAGTAGGGTCAACAGGTACAAATGTCACATCAGGCTGAGAAATAATAATAACTTATCTGAGTCGTCAATAATTTCCCAAGATGCAACTATAATTTAAATTGTAATGACATATTGAACTACATGTTTATACTAAATCAACGCATGTACAAATTGGTTTGTACAGGTGTGGCATATATTTTTTACCACCTCACATATATTATTCATCAACAATTTGTAATACTCTTAAATAGCTTATGTCATTTGTAATGTACAAATTACTAATGTGTTGGGCTATAAATTTGTCATTTTTTGTGTTTAAATTTGTTAACTGTTTTGACATTAGTTGTCATTGCAGTTTTACATATATAGGGCATATACGAGACTGAGTTTCTCTATTCATGTGTGATTCACATGCATACGGAACAATGGTTTTTGGCGCCAAACGACATCAACCAATGGATGTAATAGTCAATAGAGGAAAACTTGATAAAACAACAGCCGTAATTTTCACACGTGTATCGAGAAGAGCTATCATTTAAACACCCACATAAGAGACAACTGTATCAAGATTGGTACCGTTTCATTTAAAGCCACCCTTATCAACCCTGCCTGAAACCCTCATCAACTGACTATCTGGATTCTAGATTCTTGATTCTTAAGACCTAAATACTTCAATCAAAATTCTCTTCTCTCTCGCTTTGTACTGATTTGAGAATCCTCGACATCCTTCTGTCTCTTTTTTGGTAAGTTTTATTCTAAATTTCTCTCTCTCTTTCTCTCTCTCTCTCTCTCTCTCTCTGGTCTATGTGCATTTCATTTCAATATGAGAAAGATGATTTCTTACAAAATCATGTTGTTGTATTCTCTATGCCCACCAAATGTATGCTGAAATGATGTATGTTTTTTTCTTAGTCTAAACAACGAGGAAGAAGAATGTTAAAAAAATGGTGAAAGAGAACGTGTTGAAAGAGCCATTAGAAAAAGACGAACTTGAAGAAGAACTGTCTAAGTATAAGAACGAGAACGAGAAATTAGAGGAGGTTGAACAAAAAAATAACAACGAACATAAGAGAAAGAGTAACTTATATTAGCAAAATAATACATCTTGTTGTTCAGGTTATGTTTTACACAAATTACTATTAGAGAAGATTAGTAAACAAGAACGGGAAGCCATCGATAATACTTGTTTTGCACCATTATTGTTGATCGATCTGATCAAGACGCAGTTAAGGCTAGTTGTTGAAAATTTTTACCATCATGTCGGTGATATGCATTTCGAATTTGGAAGGAGAACAATGCGGATGAAACTCCAGGATGTTGTTCTCATTCTTTGGGATACATTAAAATTTCTGACTAATTGAGATTAACCGATTTCGAGTAATTAAGGTCAAAATTGAAAGGGCTGATAATCATTGAAACTAATTGTCTAGTTCTAACCTAGCTCAAGTTGATATTATAAGTAATAAGGAATCAAAAACACAATGACATGTAATTTTGACCCTGTAAGAAACCTCTCTCAGGAGAAAAACCCACAGGTCACTACTGAATTGCCCGACAACTAAATAATCCAATAATAAAACAAAATTATAAGAATTCAATTACTTACAGACTCAATAAGCATATTACATGCTTACCTCTCTTCTAATTGAACTCCTCGCAATCAATTCCTCATTCTCGCAATGCCTCGCTTTAGATAACACACCAAAACTTCAATGCTTGAATCGCTCAAACTCACAAAGTCTAAACTTAGATTTAGGCTTTCTTAATATTTTATTGATTCAATTTGAGTTTTACTTCACATTGAATCGCTATTCTCTCAAAAATATCGATCCCTACAAAAATTGGTTTTGGAAGAGATGAAAAAAAAGACTTACATAAAAAAACTGAAAACCCAAACTCTGTTCGAATAGAGAAATAGTCTGTTCGAATAGACAAGGTTCTATTCGAACAGAACCAAATACCATATTTAAAGAAATTGTGGTTTGAGTAAAATGTTCGAATATAGAAAAAGTTTGTTCGAACAGAAACCAATTTTCTTCAAAAAAACATAATTCCTTTTTTTAACCTTTTGTAAAATACTAACGGCTTGATATTTTTTAGCAAAGATGTATATACTCACGTACCTGTTCAGTGTCAGTCCAGCTGTAGTCGCTCCACGTGTACTCTTTGACGACGAATAACTACGAGGTAGTGCTAACACCTATTCTAGACACGAAATGAAATAAACTCCAAATATGAATATTTCATACATGTTTCTCCTATTCCCCATGATTTTTTTTTGTTTATCCTAGCATCAATCAGAGTTCAGGAAGAGGCGCTTCCCAAAAATAAAGACTTACGGGTTCAAGGAAATCGAGAACATTTGGAAACAGGTTAGAGCGAAACAACATCATGGTAAGTTTCAACATTTGTCCTTTATTACGAAATATATTATCAATTGTTTAGGCATATATTATCATTGGTATGTGTTTGTCATTTTCACCATTTGTTACAACATAATTGTAAGTTTCAGTATTTATCATTTGTTCTTGTTTTATTTGTCACTTATTCTGGAACTTTTTGCCACTTGCGTGTCTGTTTGTTGTTTTATTTATACAGAGGATGTTCTTCTCTTAAATTTGCTTGACATTATTCAATCTCTTGTCCTCCCAAATATAGGAAAAAACGTTGAGGAGATGTATGTTGATTTAGTAGATAATCTAGACGAGTTTAACAAATTCCCCTAAGGACATCAACTCTATAATTTTTTGTTGAGCCAATTAGTTGACTGGCCTGAGTATCGATCTGCCAAAGGTAAAAAATGTAATAGGGCATTATCATTGAATGGATATACCTGGGTACTTATGATATGGGCATTCCTGAGTATTTCTGCCCTTAAGTTTCCAATAATTCATGAACTAAAAACCAGCTTCCCTAGATTATAGGGATAGAGGATAGAATCTTTTGAACAATTTTTTTTTTTTACTTTCCAAAAGATTTTATCTGATTCCAAAATTTTACTAAAACTTTTGGAGCATTCTGAATTAGATAAGGCACATGAAATTGTGAAAGAGGCTATAGTAAGCTTCCTTCCTCATTATTTGTGATTTATATCATTTGTCTGTATCATTTTCATCATTTATCTGTATTAGTTTTGTTACTTGTGTCTGTATAAGGTTATCTATCATTTGTTCTAATTTTTTTATCACTTGTATGAATGAGTTTATCATGTGTGCGTGAATTTTATTATCTTTTTGTACCTTCTTAGAAACTACAAGCTAAAGCACCATGTGAGCCACCGCAATAATAGAAAAATAACATATCAATCAAAGCAAACATTGGAATGGCTCTATGTGAAGGAATGGTCTAGGTATGCTTTTGAAAGTCATAGTTTCTTACTTAATTTGTGTCGTCACTAACAACATAACTTTTGTTTGTTCAGCTATACCACCAGATAAGGGATCAAAATAGGTTATTGGAATGTCTTACGAAGCCTGCTGGAACAGGTGATAGTAGTCCTCATTCATCTACACCTGATGCAGAAAAATACTACTTTACACCTGTTACAATGAAATTGTGAGAGATCATTCAGACTAATATTCCACGACCATTGAAACAAAAGCATGAAGAAAATGATGAAAAAAAAATGGGAAGAAAGGTAAAGAAAAATATTGAAAGTGCACAGATGTTTAGAGAACATGGCAAACAGATGCACCAAAAAGAAGAGAGAAATAAAAGAAATTTAAGAAGCAAAAGGCAAGAAGTTAATGAAGAATAAGGCTGAACCCAAAAAGGGTCAAATTAAAGAAGCTCAAACTGAAGAAGAAATTGATAATATCCCCTTGAAGTTATAAATCCCCAGGAAACCGAGGAAAGACCCTAAGGGTAAACCCACGTCAAAAACTAAGGTCTACTTACCTTATGAAACAAAAAATATTTTTGTTACGTATAATATTAGCATCTGTTTCTATTAATCATATCATTTATTCATGTTCCTTATTCAAGTTATTACTGTCACAGGATTTGGTGGATTGTGTTGGTGCAGACCATTGAAGATAAAGGTTTGAAGGGAGAAGAGTTTGAAAAAGATTTGGAGGCCACTGAAGTTAATAGCGACGGAGGTTTTGAGGCTAAGGGATAAGAGTTAAATTAAGAAATATTTCGAGGAAGATGAAGAGGTAGACAAAGATGAAAATGCCATTGTGATATGAGCACTATATTTGGTGATTACAGTGGTGACCATGAGGTTGGTAATCTTTAGACAGTAACATATTTGTATCTTGGTTGGTTGCTGATATTTGTTTGCATCTATCTTGATCATTTGATTTGTTTGATTTGTTTTGCAGATGGTTGCGGACCAAAACCAAACCATTGTTGAGGAGGTATAATATCATTTGTTTTGTGTTTAGCTTATCATTTATTGTATCTATCTTATCATTTGTTTACATCTATATTATCATTTGTTTCGCTTCCTTTACTTTTTTCATAAAAAGTTTAACATTTATATAAATGGGATCATAATTAAAAGGTAATTACAAAACAAGGACAAAACTGCTCTTAAAAGCGCAAAAAAGAAGTGGAAACACACCCTGTTCGAGTAGACAAAAAAATCTATTCGAATAAGATTGTATTCGAATAGATTATTAGTCTATTCGAATAAAACCTGACAATCAAGAATGTATTCAAACAGAGAAGGATTCTATTCGAATAAAAACTGTCAGTCAAGAATGTATTCGAACAGAGTAGGATTCTATTTGAATAAAAGCATTCAGTCTGGAATGTATTCGAACAAATAAAATTCTATTCAAATACAATCACTCAGGAAAAAAGTGTATTCGAACATAAATACTTCTATTCGAATAAACTCACTCAGGAAAATTTGTATTCGAACAGGAGAAGGGATATTTGAATATAAAACTAGTTTCAGCAAAAATGGAAGTACTCAGAATGAGGGTCTTCAATTCGTGTCAAAAAAATCCGGTCTACCCTCAACCCATTCCTTAAAAGATTGGTCAGCTCTGGATCCTCTCTTAGTTGTAGTGTCTGCCGAGAAATTTGCATATCTCCATATTGAGTTGATGCGGATTGTTGCATGGATGTGAGTAGGTTCCTCCACTTGATTTGGAACTTCCATGGCATCTTACTGGAAATAAAAGCTTTAATAGTTGCCAAGGAGTCCGACACGATCCACAAAGTTGTCCATCCTCTATGTATTACTTGTTCCACCCTGTCTACGATAGCTTGAACTTTTGCCAGGTAGTTAGTGGTGGAACCCACTGCTTTACTGAGTGTGCCCAAAACTCTGCCCTCCCAGTCACTATATACAACTCCAATCCCTGATGGATCAGGGTTACTCAAAGCTGAGCCATCACAACACTGCTTAACCTCTCCGATGTTTGGCAGAGTCCATCCGCAGCTACGAATGGATGAAGCATTCCCCATTTTACAGTTAATCTATAGCTCTTTTACTACCAGTAGTTCGAAGGTTATGATGTACATGCTATTTGAAGATAGTTTGGCGCTATTGGATATGTCTCCCAGAACCTTATTTTGTATCTCTCTAATCGGCAACTTCCTTTCATCGAATCTGATTTTATTTCTCGAGTCCATCGACAAATTGCGAAGACCATAGTAATCCATAAGTTATTGAGGTATGAGCTATGCATCATGCATTTCTCCAGAGTATTTTTCCATCTATCCATACCTAAAATAATAGCAAAATGGAAAGTATTTGTAGCCTAAACCCACATAACTTTGGCTGTGAGTCATTCAAAGAATATGTGGTCTTCCGTTTTGGCTTTGCTTCCGCAGTGAACGCACACCAAGGCCATCTGCATTCTCTTCCACTAGATTTTCTCATTAGTGGGGAGGATTTGGTGCATTAATCTCCACGCAAACACACTTAGACTCGGATGTAAACACTTCCTCCATGTATATCTCCACCACCAAGCTATGTCTAATCGTTTCCTGGCACATTCGAATGTATTTTTAACTGAGAAATCACCACGAACATCTGGTTTCCAGATTTGAATATCCTCCATACTCGTGTTGTAAGGAATATTATTAAGGTTTATTCCCATAGCCAAGAAGGCCAGAGAGATATTAGCAGGGAAGTTCCATCCATCAACATTTATGAAATCACTGACCCTAGCTATACACTTCTTCTATAGCTGGTGAGGGAGATCAATATGTTCTCGTAAAGGGATGTCTGATGCCCAAGAGTCTCTTCAGAAGTCAATCTTCATACCCTTTTCGAATATCCATCCTATAAAAGGTTTGGCAATGCCGTCTGCATGTTTAATACCTGGCCAGACAGAAGAACGTTTATGGTACTAAATTCTTTCGCCACTGGTAGTATGAAATTTAGCATGCAGAAGTTGAGCCCAAGTCTCTTATCTTTGAGCAAAAATCCAATTCAGCTTTCATAGCATAGCATTATTCACCTCTCTCAAACTCTGTATACCCAGACTACCTTCATTGAGCGGTTTACACAACTTTTCCCATCGCAGAGTAATTCCCTTTTTCTTTGTGGGATCCCCAGTCCAGATAAAGTTACGAATGATTGAATATCCTTCTTTAATTAAGGATTGAGGCCATTGATATATGGCCATATTGTAAATGGGGATGCTATTAAGAATCAATTTGGCAAGGACTACTCTCCCTTGAAATGATAGCACTCTCCCATTCCAACTATTCGTTCTTTTCCAAATTTTTTCCACCAGGGGGTTAATATTTCTTTTGGATATCCTTCCTTGCACCAGTGGGATGCCAAGATATGTCTCTGGGAATGTTCCCTCCCTAAACCTAAACATGTCGATCACCTCTCGTCTTCTACGATTAGGAATATGGCCAAGAAAAATCTTGCTTTTCTCAGCTCTAACCACCTGCCTAGAGGCTTGTTGGAAGGCTTTCAGAAGTTTGTACAAATTCCTTAAGCACTTGGCATTACCGTTAATAAACAAAAAAATGTCGTCAGCAAAAAGCAGGTGAGTAGGGCCTTTAATACCTTTAACCTTGACCATGGGAGTAATTTTTCCTTGACTCGCCATAAACTTAAGATTGGAGCTCATAATATCTTCAGCAATAGCAAATAGTAGCAGAGATTGTGGATCACCCTGCTTGAGACCCCGAGAAGCCTTGAAGTATCCATAAGGGTTACCGTTGATTGAAACCGATATCATCCCCGTATTAATAATGGTATGGATCTAATACAGAAGGTATTACAGAACCCTAGAAACCAGAGAACTTTGAGCAGGAAATCCCAACTCATAGTATCATAAGCTTGGGTAATATCCAGCTTTAACCCAACATTACCACCATGTCTTTTAGTCCCCATCTCATTCACCATCTCAGAGGCCATTCAAATATTACTCTGAATGTTTCTCTTAGGTATGAACGCACTTTTCTCCTTAGACACAATTCTCGACTCAATCGATGATAGTCTTGTAGCCAAAATCTTGGTGATGAGTTTAAAAATAAAGTTACTCAAGCATATAGGCCTATAGTTCTTTACCCGAGACGGTTTCTATATTTTTAGGATCAGAATAATGAGGTTAGAGTTAAAGTTTACTGGAAGAACGCCGTCCCTGAATAAAGATGAGATACCCATCGAAACATCCGCCCCAATAATATCCCAATAGGTCCTAAAAAATGCTCCTAAAACCCATCTGGCCCTGGGGAGCTCTCTCCATCCATAGAGAATACAACATCTCAAACTTCCTCCTCATTAGGAATGCCTAAGATACTAGTATTTTCTTCCTACGTAACTAACACTTCATTATGGGTAAACAGTTCAGGGCAGTCCGTCACTTCATGTCGTGCAAACTTGTCTACATAGTATTTTACAATGTAATCTTTAATGATGTCCTTATTAGAAATATGCAGCGTTTCGATCCCCAGTAAGCAACCATTTTTCCTGCGATCGTTGATGCCAATCTTCCTCCTTCTCCTCAATCTGTTCTAGTTCTTAGTTTTGATAAGTATCTGCATATGCAGGATATTATCTATTTCATCATCTTCTTGCCGAATCTGAAGTTGCAGTATCTCTCGCTCTAGTTCCTTCTTGCTATGGACGGTATTATCAGGGGCCTTCTTTTTCCGGATTTTAATCTCCACTTTCATTCTCCATAATTTCATCATGATCTTGAATAAAGGAGCGGCAGACAGAGGCTGCTTCCAGAAATTCTCAACCATTTCTTTAAATCCATTCACCTTATTCCAAGATTGTAAATAACGGAAAGGTATGTTACTCAATTTATCGATACATTTGGCTTCCTTTACCATTTGTACATCAGTTGTTTTCCTATCTATTTTGCATATTTTTGTAGTCCAAAACAAAGACCAGAGCACTAATGTTTCCCAAACCCATGAAGCAGTACTGGAAGATATAGATGAAAAGGAAAAGGAATATGTTGTTGTGGAGGTATTTTCTAGTCATTTTTTATTTGTTTATTTTTTTACTTGGTGACATTTTGTTATTATCTATCTTATCATTTGTTTGCATTTAATATATTATTTGTTTGCATTTATATTATCATTTGTATGCATATATCAGATAGCCACTGACCAAATTCGAGACCCAAACAAAACCAATGAAGATAAAGTTGAAAATGAAGATAAAGATATAGTTGACAATGAACCAGATAATGTGGAGCTAGTTGACATTATACTAGTTGACAATATAGAGGATGGGAGGCTGAAAAAAGATTTAGAGAAAAGGAATGTGGAAAAAGTAATAAAGAAGGCTAGGGCAGAGGTAGAAAATATAGACAATGTTAGTGTGGAAGTAGGTGCTAAAAATGATGAGGTTCAAGGTGGAGAAGGGGAGTCTGAAATTAAAAAAAGTAAGAAAGCAAATGTGCATCCTTAAAGTATGTATTAACCATTTCTATGTAGCAATCTTCATACACAGACTAGTTATCTAGTAGTATTTAATAGTATATTATTTTGAATTTTTTTTAAGGTACTTCATGATGAGAGTGGCGTGGGATAAGCTATAGATGGGTTACCATCAAATATGGTTAAGGAGAATGTTGATAGAAATATTGAATAAATAATACTTGAGGTGGGAGTCCTAGTTCTAGAGAAGGGGGAGAATGAACATATAGAGAACGTATGATTTTAGTTGTAATTCTGTACTTTATCATTCAACTTGTTGCCTTTTATCATTTGCCTGTTTGGTTTTTGTCATTTGTAAACCTAATATTGTTATCTTGTTCAGCATGTTGTGCTCATAATAGACATAAAAGTAGTGGAGGTTAATGATGATAATGAAATTAAATATGCTTTGAAAATGAGCCAATTGCATGGTAGTAGATGGTGTAGAATGTCGTTATACCATCATTAATGACTTTATGAAGCTTGGACCCTTGTTAGGCGTCGATGTGTCGGATGACGCCGATGCGTAACAATTGTTAATGAAGGCATCCTTTTTGTAATCCTGTTGTTGTTAACTATACTTTTGTGTAGTATTTCATGTTAACAATGTAAATCTTTAAGAATGTAAGTATGGAACATGGGATTATTTTATTCATAATGTATACTTTATCATTTGCAATTTTTGGCAAACTATCAATGGCATCTTGTACTTTGTCATTTATAATATGTGATTTTATCATGCGTTACGTACTGATCTATCGCTGTACAATATTTTAGAGTTGTGTATTATAGTTTATCATTTGTAATTGTCAATTTTATCATTTGCATATCATAGTTTGTCATTTGTAATGTTAAATCTGTCACTATATTCTTTAGTCATGCAGTTTGCCATTTAAAATGGTACAATATGGCAATATGGTACATTATTTTTTATTATCGGTTTATGGCATGCGAGACACTCTGAAATTTTGAAAGTATTGTGTATTGTCTCTTTAAGTTGTCATATCATGTTGATACCATAACTTTAAACACGCTATGTGCAATAGCCTAATTTTGAGATCGGGACTTAGCCTCTACACCAGATGTAATCAGAACGCTAATAATAACTAACACAAAAGTTTAGCGTAAAAAACCTTTGAATAGGTTAAAAACCATGACCTCTCTTGAGGATTTTAGAAAGAGAGAGATGTTATTAAGAATACTAGCTATTACAATGAGCACTCTGAATCTATTGTATTTTGGAGTAGGGATGCTTCTGTATCGAATTGCCTATCTTAATTTGTAGTTCTCTGGACCTATTTATAGGTCTCATCATATGACCGTTTGACGACCATTAATATTCTTAATGGTGGACGTTACAAAGTAGATGTAAGATATTCTTTGATCAGCTGATGTAATGTCCTGACCTCTATTGTTGTACAATGGCTCTATTGATGATTGTACACTTGTGTACATCAAACTGCAGACGTGAAGGTCAAAAGCGATGACTCAAATTGAGGAATATTAAATATGTCTTTCGTAATATTTCCTGTATGCTGACGAGGCCAAGGATGAAGCTTTGAGTCCGAGGTATGAAATAAGCTATTACAAGATGGCTCTCAACAAATAGCATGAGGAACCTCATGGACGAGTGGTATTGGTTGAGAAATTCCTGCTATATCTGCCTCATGATGTTATTGTCTTAATACTTTCTGTGCCACGTACACTATTGGTTAGATCAAAAGCTTGTATGTAGTTTGAAGATAAAGCATAACTTTGAGATGTGGAATACCCCACTACAACTGCCCCCTCTTAGCCAGTAGTATGAGAAACCTTGCGAGCGAGTGGTATTGGTTGAGAAGTGTTATTAATGTCGTAGTTAAAATCTGGGAATCATTTCCAATGCATATTCATAAGTATCTTGTTTGTTCCTTTTGGGTTTTCCAGAACCAATGGTTCTAGTTAATGTTTATTGGCATGGGAAATCCTTTTGTTCTCTAGGAGGTGGTGAGTTTATTCATTGTGAGGACTCGTGCTTAACATGCTTATCAGGCAGCAGATGGTTGCTTTCATATCAAGGTTGCTGAACTTCGTAAGCAGTATTTTTGTTAACTCCTTTATGATGCTGTGTTGTTGGATTGGCCATTGAATCTGTTCGGACTTGATGAAGAAGGGAAGCGTGTTGAGTATGGCCAATTTTTTTGGTGCGATGTATTTCAAAGGTCATTATTGAGTACTACGGTGCGGGAACTGACTGTTCGACAGCTCGCATGTGACAAGATCGTTAAAGATGATGCCAGGGCAGCAAGAGGGAAGATCATTCGGTATAGGGAAGTGCATTAGCGAGGCTATTTTACATGTGACTGGAGAGTTCGGTGAGGTCGAAGCATTGGAGCTCGTAATAAGTATTTTTTTAGTGTTCTGTTGTTGGGTTTGAATAAATGTAAGATAAGTGATCTTGAGAGGATAAACGAATGTGATGTCTCGATCTGATTGAAATAAAAATAAAATATTCTTCTTTAATCTTTGTGTATGGATATTGTGGGAGGCAACTATAGGATTTTAACAACAGTATTGATATCTTCAAATTTTGAATGTTTATCTATTTTAGGAAAGTTGTACGATCTTTGCAGGGTATTAAAGTAAGGTGATTGGTCGTTTGTACTGTGTTTGAGGAAGAGGTACAAAATTTTGTAATGGCAGACAATAGGTACAGGTGTAATGACGGTAAATGTTATCGCAAAAGTCATGATGATGCCTTCAACCGAAATGATGTGCTTACAGAGACAGTAGGGATGGCTGACGCATGTCAGAAGGAGCCGTCGTTTCACAAACCGAGGGAGAGTATAAAAACGCGCCTCTCTCCCTCATAAATTATCTACAGTTTTAGAGAGAGAAAAAAAGTTGTGTCAATCTTATTTCCAAGGAGAGGAAACGTTTGAGTATTGAGTATAATTTGTGAAGGAAATCTTCATCAGGTGATAAAAAACTGTCTGAGAAGCGACAGGAGCGTTCATTCTTGAAAAGATGTCCGGGTAAAGTAGAGGATTGTTGTTCTTCAAGTACAAGTTGGTAATACAAAGCTCTGTTCGGTTGATTTGTTTAGTAATCTATATAATATTTGTAGTAATATGTTTGATATGTATAGTAACATGTTTGATATGTGTCTCTGATAATGTATGGGTTTTGGGGTGTTAGAATAAAAATGGAGAATATGAGTTCAGGTATAAGAATAGACTGTTAAAGGGGAAAAATATGCATTTGGGGAAGAGGGGGAAATTAGAAATGATTGATTTTTGCTTTTGTTTTGGGAATTTGTAAAATAGATGTGTTGACTGGGTAGAAGGTAGGTTTATTTTGTTTGTATGTAATGTAGAAAAAATGATAAAATATTTTTTTGTATATTGTAGTTTTAATATGCGATCTAAGCCTAGTATTCCCACCAGTAAATTGGTAGTATCGTCCAGTTCCAAGGAAACATCATCGTCGAGGAGAGGGAACGAGTGTAGTGTGATGGAGGAAATTATAAACAATGGTGAGATAAACATAGAGGGTGGGGAACCCAATAAGGTTGAGGATGTGATAGAAAGGGAGAATAGATCAGAGAAGGAAAGAGTCCTTGTGATATACCCTGAAAGGGTAAATGTAGGGAAAGAGTATTTGAAATATAAAAAGAAATTACAGGGAGAGTGGGGAAGTTATGTGGAAGAGCAAGGTTTATGGTTTAAGGTCTTTATCCCCGGTATAGAGGAGGAGGATGTCTACTACCAAGCCCAAGTTTGGCGAAGTAAAAGAAGAATAGAGGGTTTGGTGAGGATGTTAATCTCTCATATTATAATAAACTCGGGCTATTAGGCCCGGGGGATAGATTTTTGTATTATTTGAATCAGGTCATATACGGCCTTAAAATTCCTCTGACCTTCTTTCAGAAAGGGGTTATGAATGTGCTACAGTGTTGCCCTGCCTAGTTAAATAAGAATATTTATGAAATGATGAGGGTATGCGAGGTATTAAATCAGAAATGGAAGAAGGAAGGGATTGTGAAGCAGTTCGAAGCTGAAGATGTAATGATGTTTTTTAAATGGAAATATGTCGAAGGTTGAAGTAGTGGTTACCTGTATAGTGATTCAGCTAGGCAAAAAAATTTGATTTCGAATCTGCGGGAAGACCATGGAATGACCACCTTATGTGAGTAGAGGGTAACTGTATGCAGGCTCCAGATGAACCAACGCTCAAACTGAACCATAAATATTATAATCCGAGTAAGTAATGTTGGCCAATCTTCAAATAAACTATACTTGTCTTCGATCTGATACTTAATGTTGTATTCTTTGTGGTGGCAGAGCCCAAGCCTTTATCTACGCAGAACTAGACTAGCCTATTTAACGGTATTGCTCCAGATGAACCAACGCTCAAACTGAACCATAAATATTATAATCCGAGTAAGTAATGTTGGCCAATCTTCAAATAAACTATACTTGTCTTCGATCTGATACTTAATGTTGTATTCTTTGTGGTGGCAGAGCCCAAGCCTTTATCTACGCAGAACTAGACTAGCCTATTTAACGGTATTGCTCCAGATCCAGACGAGCTAAAACTGGTACTTAGTGAGTTGGGTATCCATAGAGATAAAAGGGTAGATGCAAAGTCTATATCTGGCGATGTGGCTGAGAATCCTGAAGTTGCTCCTGTTGAGGTCAAGAAGTCCTCATTGAAAGGAAAAATGTACGAGGATGAAGGCAGTTCTTGAACTAAACCTCACACCTTAGCTAAGATGGCAGAGCTAGAGCTGAAATACTGCTCGATGGCTGCGACGGATCCGGAGCAGCTCGATATGGTGTATTACGAATATACTTTTGCGGTACTTTTTTTTTGAAGTCTTTAATTATTTTTGTATTCGGACTGAAAACTGTTGCGCTAATTTTGACTTTGTATGCTTGTACTAGCAGCTCTCAATGCTGCTGAAGGGGAAAAAAACGTGTTTGGAAAAGAAGAGCCAGGAGTTCAGGGCTCTTGCAGCGAGGTTCAAAGTTCAATCTGTTTGCTTAAAGGAGTTCTAAAATCAATCTGCTCGTGTAAAGGATCTCGAAGCTGAGCTCAAGCTGGGGAAGGAGCATATTGCTGAAAAGGCTAAAGCAGCTGTAGAGCTCGCAACAAAATACTCAGACCTGGTGGCCCATGATGATGTGATGTCAAAATTGGTTGAGGCCCTTAAAGTGGAGGGAGATCATTTCATTCAATCCTATTATGATTTTGGATTCGGTCCAGCTGATATGGAGTTAGGCCGAGTCGGAAGGTACAAGGAGATAGAGTTCCCTTCAAAGGCTCCGAAGGAAGTGATGGCAGACGCTGGTGTTCCTCCTAAGAAGGTATTGGAGTTTCCACCAGAGAATGTTGAACCAGTCCGAGTGCTTGAAAAAACATTGGATCCTCCATTTGAGGTAGAGCTCACCAAGAATCTCTAAACCTTCTATGGTATTCTGTTTTTGATTTGATGCAGTTCGTGTGATCTCAAAGTAATAGTACTCTGTATTACTTAAAGTTTAAGTGAAGATGTGAAACATTTTTGCTTTGGATGTAAGTATTATAAAACCATATTTGTACTTTGTGTAGGAGGTAGAGCAACTGAGAAAAATAAACTCCGAACGGGAGAGATCGTTAAATCGAGTGAGGGATTCTATGGCTCGTATTCAACAGGTACTTAATAAAACTGAATATGAGATAAATAATTTTAAGTTGAATTCAGAGAACTTTTAAAGAGCTATATGATCTTCAATATAGATATGATAAGATAAAAATAGAAAGGGTTGAGGTGTTAAGGGAGGAAGAGGAAATGGGGTTATTAGTTAGAAAACCAAAAGAGTTTACTTGTTTTAACGACTCGAGTGATAAGGCTAGGTGTCAAAGTATCTTAATAACTTTGACATTGCATTTTGAGGTCAAAGTAGATAGTGAACGAGGGTTAAAGGAAGCTTATGTAGAGCTTTTGAAGGAGAGAGTTGTAGTTCCGGACCCAGCTCAAGTTATGTTTTTAGCTCAAGAAGCACATAATCATCACAGTTTTGAGGCGAGAAAGTGTTTTGCTCGAGCTGGGGTATCTATTGTATGGGGTGATGTAGAACCTTTATCTGATGCATTTAGCTTTATGTTTGGTCGGAGGGCTATGATAATTATATTTTTTAGGATAAGGAAAGAGAAAATAGAGGTTTAAAAGTAATTAGAAAGTAAATTAAAGGGGTTACAGGATGAGTTATTGCAACACATGGAGCAAAAAATGTCTTTAGCCACACGGCTGTTGAAAGAAGTGGTTATTCGAATGAAGGTAGGAGAAAATTTCAGGGCTTGAGGTGTATTGTAGAAAGACATGCTTCAGCGGCTGCATAAAACACAAATGGCATTGAAGGATTATCTATATCCGCCGCGAGCAAAAGTCGCTGCCTGAACGGAACATGAACGTCATATAGACAGTATTATTGAATTTTATGGGGATGAACTGTCTAGAGTAAAGAACAAATTTAGGAAGTTCGTAATGGGATGTGGGTAGGATTTTGATGTGAAGAACGCCAAGGCTGAGATCATGTGGTTTACTAAAGGTGATGGAGAAGTTGTTGGTGATAAACGCATTCGGAGGCCGAGGGAACCGCTTTCAGAAGAAGGCGAGGAGGATGTCAAAAGCCTGATACCCCAATCACGGTGTAAACAACATCCGTAGGAGGTGGTGACATTTACCACTCCAATAGATGTGCAATTAATGAACAAAAAGAGTTTGAGGGATAAAGGGAAATCTTCTCGTTCCTTGAAGAACTAAAAATAGGGTATTCTCAGTTTTCCTTAACGGCCCTGCATATGTGCTAGATCATTGTATACTGCTATTAATGATAAATGACATTTGATTTTTGTGATGATGAATGAAATAGTGTATCGATATTACTCAGATACCATGTTCTTGATTTAAACTTGTAGACTGTGAGATAAAATATGTTGGTACAATTAAATTGTTTATGAATGCAAACTGTAATGACAAGTAGAATTGTGGTTGTTCAAAGTTAGTGTAACACTTTACACGCCTATAACGAATAACTGAATGCTGAGCTAAGTTTAAGTTAGGTCGTACTAAAAAGTGCTACTAAATTAGTAGAAAGAATGAAGGTAAGGATGATGAAAGAGCGAGACGGTGGAGTACGATTGTCCGAGGATCTACAGAAGAAAACGGCAGATCTAGCCAACGAACTAAGAAAAATAGAGGAGCTAAGAGAAATTATAAGAAAGAAAGAGGTTGAATATATAGGTAGCTCGAGGCAAGCGAGCCAGCAGGGAGCGGAGTTGATGTCAGCTCGAGTTTGAATTTCAGAACTACTGGGAGACTTAAAAGAGGAAGGTAAGAATGTGAAAGATTTATAATTCCAAGTGAATGTGCTGGAAGTAAAGGCAGCTGATACATAAGCCCGTGCTTCTAAGTACAAAGTGTTATGGCTAGTAGCTGACGTTCTGATAAAGAAGATGGAGGAGGCCCGTAATAGACAGAATAAAAACATTAATGCTACTTGGAACAAAGTAGTCACTCTAGAGCATACCATTCAAGGATTGAAGTTATATGCCTTAGATCACCTGGATGAACATACGAAGCTGCGGGATGCAAACAAGAAGTTAGATGCAGACCTATTAAAGGTGGAGATACGTCTCGATGAAAGTAGGGTAGAATGGGAGAGTCGTGAAGCGGAACTTGATGGGTCACTGTCCCTGATCTATCATATGGATAATTTTATGACAGTGCTGGAGTCTTAGAATTCTGTTGTACTGGATGAGAAACATCGAGTAGAGAAGCAGTGCGAGCATTTAAAGACTTCACTTTAGGAAGCTCTAAATAAACTCAGCGAGCTTATTCTGCTTAAGCAGGTAAAGACTGAAGCAGGAAGTATGTATGAGAGAGATATGACAGTAGTGATTTCATTCTTTGCGTCAGAGTTCCAAAGATTGGAAAAAGAAAACGAACTGGTGCATGACGTTGTCATTGGAAAAAAATACACAGTGCGACATGGAAGCGATACGGTGTGAGTATCTAGGTCCCATGGTAGCCAAAATTGGGGTTCTGCGACAATGAATGGTTAGAGATGGAAAGAAGATTGTTACTAGAAAAATGCCAGAGTTTGTGTCAACGGCTATACGCGGGTTGTGCACCTGATGTTACCGGACCTTCTAATATAGGTAACAGCTCGAGTGATAGCTCTAGCGAGGAGTAACAATTATGGGGATGCGCTATGTATACTAACGGGTATATTGTATTAAAATAGAAATGTCTAGAATGATGATTTATACTAACCTTTTATTATATCAATGATGTCGTATGAGTCAAACATCTATTGTATAGGATGGTCCCCAGAGGTTATCGATCATAGAGGAATATATGTGGCTGATCGGTTTGGCCTAAGCAACAAAATGATCAGTAATGTAATAGGTGATTAGTTTGGCCAAATCAATAAACGATCTGTAATGTAATAAATGATCAGTTTGGCCAAAGCAACAAACGATCTGTAATGTAATAGATGATCAGTTTGGCCGTAGCAACAAACGATCTATAATGAAATAGATGATCAATTTAGCCAAAGCAATAAACAATCTGTAATGTAATAGATGGTTAGTTTGGCCATAGTAACAAACGATCTATAATGTAATAGATGATCAGTTCGGCTAAAGCAACAAACAATTTGCAATGTAATAGATGATCAGTTTGGCCAAAATAATAAACAATCTATACTGTAATAGATGATAAGTATGACTAATGCAACAAACGATATGTAACCTGTATATAGAAGTACTTGTTGGATATATTGGAAAAGTATTATCATGTAGGGCAATCGATCACAAGTATTTCATTGGTATAAGATTGACGTACGATGAATTTCTTACATAGAGTACTGTATGAAATAGTAGAAAGTACTCAGATGTATTTTGATCGAACATAAGTCCTTCATTGATGTAAGATTGTCATACAAGATGGTAGATTGATTTGTAGAAAATTACACTGTGATGGATTTTTATCGGCGATACAATTTCAATCTCCCCATTTTCCAAGGATTAGGGATTCAATCTCCATGTTCAGTGGCGAGATCGTAAGAACCAGGGCCACTTTTTCTGACAATAACAAAAGGGTCTTCCCAATTTTTAAACAGTTTCCCAGCGCTTGCTTTCTTTATACGTTTGGGAATTTCTCGTAGCATGAGGTCTTTAATTTTGAATTCTTGGTGATGAACGCGCTTGTTGTTAAATCAGGCTAGAGCCTGGTGGTATCTACCCAAATTCATGATTGCTTTGTCTCTAGTTTCCTCGATCTAATTCATGTTATATGCCAACTAGTACTTATTCTCTTCATCTATCATGGTATGGTCGCGTATTGGATGATGATATTGAGTGGGGATGATTGCCTCCATACCATATGCTAGTAAGAACGGTGTGCATCCAGCTGATACCCGAAGTGTTGTGCAATATGCCCACAGGACATGTGGCAGTTTCTGAACCCAATTTCCCTTCTTTTCTGTCAAGCACTTTCTGATCCCTTTTACTATAGTTCGATTAGTTATTTCCGCCTAGCAATTTCCATGAGGGTAATATGGATTTGAAGGGGAGTGGATGATATTATGTTGATTGAGGAACTCAAGGACTCTCGAGCCAATGAACTGAGGTCCATTGTCGATTCAGATGAGATGGGGCAACCGAATCGGATGATGATAGTTTCCCAGATGAATTTGATTAGTTCATCTTCGCATGTGCGGCATAGAGGGATTACTTCTACCCATTTTGCGAAGTAATTCGTCATTACCAGGAGGTGTTTCCTTTTACTCGGTGCCATGGGGAATTCTCCTACAAGGTCGAGGGCCCATCTTTTAAATGGCCAAACAACGTTGCTGGAATGGAGTTCCAACGGTGAAGCTCGAATTTGGGGGTCATGTCTTTATCAAGGACGCGTCTCTTCTCTGTAGGATCAGTATGGAGTTCGCTGTCAAATGTGTTTTTAGTCCTAATATATTTGAGGTAAGGTCATTTCCAATCGCCCTCGTCCGCTTCAACGCCCCCAGTATTGACTAAATTCGAGCTTATGATGTTAATGCTGGGGGTGGATGACACTTCAATCTTTAGATAACGTGCTTCCGTACCAAGTATACCTGCCAGGTATGCGAGGGAGTCCAAATGTTAATTTTCCCTGCACGGTAAATATTCGGTAGTAATTCTATTAAATCTGCTCATTCTGTCGGCTATTGCTGCTGCGTAGTCGACCATTTTTCCATTCTTCTGGAACTTTTCCGTGTAATGGTTCACAATGAGTAATGAGTCTGTGTAGACAGATAACTCAGAGACTCTAATCTTTAGGGCCATATCTAGACCATGAATCATTGCTTTATACACTCCCCCATTATTGGTGGCTTCAAAATTGAGCTTGACTGCCTTCTTGATCCTGTCAATAGAAGGTGTGATAAGTATGATTCCGATACCTGATCCCGAGGGTCCAGAAGATCCATCAGTTAAAAGATACCATCCCGTTTGAGTTATCCAGTCATAATTTTCTTCGAAGTGTTCCTTATTGTTATTCGTACTATCTTCTTCTTAGTCAGGGTTTTCTACTGGGAAATCTGTGAGGAAATCTGTTACTGCATGACCCTTTTTCAAAGTGTCATTATTCAAAGTGGATGTCGTGTTCACTAAGAGTGACTGACCATGTTTGTATACGTCTGGACTTTTCTCGTTTGGATAAGATCTCTCATAAAGGATAATTTGTCACCACTCGAACTGAGTATGCTTGAAAATATCGTTTCAACTTTTGCGATGTGTATACGAGAGCTAAAAGTAATTTCTCGATCTTGATATACTGTAATTCTACATGAGTGAGAGTCTTACTGATAAAATAGACAGGTTTTTCTGTCTTCCCGTCGAGTCGAATGAGGACAAAACTTAAAGATTCTTCGGTAACCACAAAATATATTGTGAGTTCTTCCCCTTCGTTAGTTGTACTCATCACTAGAGGTAATCCCAAGTAAAGTTGGAGCTCCTAAAATGTTGCTTCACACTCTGCTATCTACTCAATCTCGGGATCTTTTTTAGATTTCTATTTTGTTGCCCCTTCACGTAAAAGGTTGAACAACCATCGACAACGATATGAAGACTTTGAAATAAAATGATTTATCACGGTGATCTTGCCTGCTAATTTCATTACGCCTTTCTTTGTTTTTGGCGAAAGCATAGATAGTAAAGCGTGAATACGATCTGGATTATCTTTAATACCTCTCTTGCTGATTAAGTGTCCCTAGAACTTTTCTGACTGGACCCCGAACTGGCACTTTTCAGGGTTAAGTCTCATCTTGTAGGAATGGAGGATTTCGAAAGTAGTGCTCAAGTATGTAATATGGTTATCCTTTTTTTAAGGCTTTTACATAATATGTCATTAATGTAGACTTCCATCATTTTTCTGAGATGATCTTCATTTGTGTCATCGACTGTTGATAAGTGGATCCAGCATTCTTGAGACCGAAAGGCATGACCTTATAATAGTATAAGCCATGTTCTGTAATATAAGTTATCTTTTCTTGGTTATCAGGTAGCATAGGTATCTGATTGTATCCTGATGCGACATCCATCATGGATAGGAGTTTGTGTCCCGCAGTAGAATCGGGAATATGGTGAATAATATGAAATGGAAAACTGTTCTTCGGAGTATGTTTGTTGAGGTCCGTGAAATCCACGCACACTTTGATCTTGCGATTCCTCTTTGGGACCGCCACAATGTTCGAGATCCATTATGGGTAATTGACCGTTCTGATAAAGCCAACTTCGATAAGTCTGTCGATCACTTTGGAGCTTATCATCAGCAAGCAAGTTTTTCCACACTTATGCTTTAGGCTTGTTTTATCCAGGCTAAAAGGTTCGTTACAGCCCCAGCCTTTAGATGTATGAGTATCCTCAGGAGTTAGGCTAGTAATATCTATGCCATTACCAATATTGGATGTTCGGGCTTATCGGCACCACCTTCGGATGGATGAGAATCCTCAGGAGTTAGGCTAGTATTATCTATGCTATTACCAATGATGGATATTTCAGCTTATCGGCAACGAGCATGTTTTTTCCTTACTCGTGCTTTAGGCTTATTATCTTCAGGCTCGGTGGCTCGATATATAGCCCCCG
Source organism: Kingdonia uniflora (assembly GCA_014058105.1). Classification (NCBI taxonomy): domain Eukaryota; kingdom Viridiplantae; phylum Streptophyta; class Magnoliopsida; order Ranunculales; family Circaeasteraceae; genus Kingdonia; species Kingdonia uniflora. Next base: position 294,801 of record JACGCM010000917.1, read on the forward strand.
CCTTCAGATGTATAAGTATCTTCTGGAGTTAGGCTAGTTTTATCTATGCCATTACCAATATTGGATGTTGAAGCTTATCTGTAGCAAGCAAGTTTTTTCCTCACTCGTGCTTTAGGCTTATTATCTTCTGGCTAAGAGGTACGTTATGGACCCTGCCATCGGATGTATGAGTATCCTCAAGAGTTAGGCAAGTATTATCTAAGCTATTACCAATGATGGATGTTTGAGCCTACCGGTAGAGTACAAGTTTTTCTTCACTCATGTTTTAGGCTTGTTATCTTCAGGCGGAGAGGCTCATTATGGCCCCCGCCTACGGATGTATAAGTATCCTCTGGAGTTAGGGTAGTATTATCTATGCCATTACCAATGTTGGATGCAAGAGCTTATCGGCAACGAGCAAGTTTTTTCCTCAGTCGTGCTTTTGGCTTGTTATCTTCAGGCTAAGAGGTTTCTTATTTCCCCCGCCTTCGGATGAATGATTAGCTTCAGGAGTTAGACAAGTATTATCTATTCCATTACCAATATTGGATGTTTGAACTTATCGGTAGTAGGCAAGTTTTTCCCTCACTCTTGCTTTAGGCTTGTTATCTTCAGACTAAGAGGTTCGTTATGGCCCCCGCCATATGATGTATGAGTATTCTCTGAAGTTAGGCTTGTATTATTTATGCAATTACCAATCTTAGATGTTGAAGCTTATCGGTAGCGTGCAAGTTTTTTCCTCACTCGGTCTTTAGGCTTGTTATCATCAGGCTAAGAGGTTCGTTATGGCCCCTACCTTTAGATGTATGGGTATCGTTAGGAGTTAGGCTAGTATTATCTATGTCATTACCAATGTTGGATGTTGGAGTTAATCGGCAGCGAGAAACTTTTATCCGTACTCATGCTTTAGGCGTGTTATCTTCAGGCTAAAAGTTTTGCTATGGCCCCGGCTATCGGATGTATGAGTATCCTCTGGAGTTAGGCTAGTATTATCAATGCTATTTTCAATGTTAGATGTTTGAGCTTATTGGAAGCGAGCAAGATTTTTCCTCACTCATGCTTTAGGCTTGTTATCTTCAGGCTAAAAGGTTCCTTATGGCCCCCGCCTTCGGATGAATGAGTATCTGCAGGAGTTAGGCTAGTATTATCGATGCCATTACCAATGTTGGATGTTGGAGCATATCGGCAGTGAGCAAGTTTTTGCCTTACTCGTGCTTTAGGCTTGTTATCTTCAAGCTAAGAGGTTCGTTAGGGACTCCGCCTTCGGATGTATGAGTATCTCTAAGAGTTAGGCTAGTATTATCTATGCCATTTCAAATGATGGATGTTGGAGCTTATCGGCAGCGAACAAGTTTTTTCCTCACTCGCGCTTTAGGCTTGTTTTCTTCAGGCAAAGAGGTTCGTTATGGCTTCCGCTTTTGTATGTATGAGTATCCTAAAGAGTTAGGCTTGTAATATCTATGCCACTTCCAATGTTGGATGTTTGAGTAATCGGCAGCATGCAGGTTTTTTCCTCACTCGTGCTTTAGGCTTGTTATCTTCAAGCTAAGAGGTTTCTTATGGCCCCCGCCTTCGGATGAATGAATATCTTCAGTAGTTAGGCAAGTATTATTTATGCCATTACCAATGTTGGATGTTTGAGCTTATCGGCAACGAGCAAGTTTTTTCCTTACTCGTGTTTTATGCTTGTTATCTTCAGGCTAAGATGTTCCTTATGGCCCCCGCTTTCGGATGAATGATTATCTTCAGGAGTTAGGCTAGTATTTTCTATACCATTAGCAATGTTGGATGTTGGAGCTTATCGGCAGCGAGTAAGTTTTTTCCACACTCGTGCTTTATGCTTGTTATCCTCAGTCTAAGAGGTTCGTTATGGCCCCCGCCTTCAGATGTATCACTATCCTCAGGAGTTAAGCTTGTATTATCTATGCCATTTTCAATGTTGAATGTTGGAGCTTATCGGCGGCAAGTAATTTTTTTCCTAACTCATGCCTTATGCTAGTTATCTTCTTGCTAAGAGGTTCATCATGGCCTCCGTCTTTGGATGTATAATTTTCCTCAGGAGTTAGGCTAATATTATCTAAGTATTACCAATGGTGGATGTTGAAGCTTATCGGTAGCAAGCAAGTTTTTTCCTTACTCGTACATTAGGCTTGTTATCTCAAGGCTTAGAGGTTCGTATGGCCCCCGCCTTTGGATGTATGAGTATCCTCATGAGTTAGGCTAGTATTATCTATGCCATTTCCAATGTTGGACATTGGAGCTTATCGGTAGTAAGCAAGTTTTTTCCTCACTCGTGTTGTAGGCTTGTTATCTTCTGGCTAAGAGGTTCGTTATGGACCCTGCCTTCGGATGTATGAGTATCCTCAGGAATTAGGCTAGTATTATCTACGCTATTACCAATTATGGACATTTGAGCTTATCGGTAGCGTACAAGTTTTTTCCTCACTCATGTTTTAGGCTTGTTTTCTTCAGGCTAAGAGGCTCGTAATGGCCCCCGCCTACGGATGTATGGGTACCCTCTGGAGTTAGGCTAGTATTATCAATGCCATTACCAATGTTAGATGCAAGAGCCTATCGAAAACGTGCAAGTTTTTTCCTCACTCGTATTTTTGGCTTGTTATCTTCAGGCTAAGAGGTTTGTTATGGCCTACGCCTTCGGATGAATGATTATCCTCAGGAGTAAGGCTAGTATTATCTATGTCATTACCAATCTTAGATGATGGAGCTTATCAGCATCGAGCAAGTTTTCTCCTCACTCGTGCTTTAGGCTTGCTTTCTTCAGGCTAAGAGGTTCGTTATGTCCTCCGCCTATAGATGTATGAGAATCCTCAGGAGTTAGGCAAGTATTATCTTTGCCATTACCAATGTTGGATGTTGGAGCTTATCATAAGCATGAAAATTTATTCCTTACTCGTACTTTAGACGTGTTATCTTCAGGCTAAGAGTTTCGCTTTGGCCCCTTCCATCGGATGTATGAGTATCCTCAGAGTTAGGCTAGTATTATCTATGCCATTACGAAATTTTGGATGTCGGAGCTTATCGGCGACAAACAAGGTTTATCCTCACTCGTGCTTTAGGCCTAATATCTTCAAGCCAAGAGGTTCGTTATGGCCTTCTCCTTCGGATGTATGAGTATTCCCAGGAGTTAGGCTAGTATTAACTATGCATTACCAATGTTAGATGCTGGAGCTTATCGGCAACGTGCAAGTTTTTACCTCACTCATGCTTTAGGCTTGTTATCTTCAGGCTCAGAGGTTCGATATAGCCCCCGCCTTCAGATGTATGAGTATCCTAGGGAATTAGGCTAGTAATATCTATGCCATTACCAATGTTGGATGTTCGAGCTTATCAGAAGCATGCAAGTTTTTTCCTCAGCCGTGTTTTTGGCGTTTTATCTTCAGGCTAAGAGGTTCCTTATGGCCCCCGCCTTCGGATGAATGAGTATCTTCAGGAGTTAGGCTAGTATTATCTATGCCATTAGCAATGTTGTATGTTAGAGCTTATCGGCAGCGAGCAAGTTTTTTCCTCACTCGTGCTTTACGCTAGTTATCTTGAGTCTAAGAGGTTCCTTATGGCCCCCGCCTTCGGACGAATGATTATCCTCAGGAGTTAAGCTAGAATTATTTACGCCATTACTAATGTCGGATGTTGGTGTTGATCCGCAGCGAGCAAGTTTTTTCCTCACTCCTGCTTTAGGCTTATTATTTTTAAGCTAAGAGGTTCGTTATGGCCTCCACCATCGGATGTATGAGTATTCCCAGGAGTTAGGCTAGTATTATCTATGCCATTACCAATGTTGGATGTTGGAGCATATCGGCAGCGGGTAAGCTTCTTCCTCACTCGTGCTTTTGGCTTGTTATTCTTTGGATAAGATGTTCGTTATGCATTACCAATGTTGGATGTTGGAGCTTATCGGCAACGTGCAAGTTTTTTCCTCAGTCATGTTTTAGGCTTGTTATCTTTAGCCTGAAGTTTTTTCCTCACTCGTGCTTTAGGCTTGTTATCTTCAGGCTAAGAGGTTCCTTATGGCCCCCGCCTTCGGATGAATGAGTAACTTCAGTAGTGTTAGGCTAGTATTATCTATACCATTACCATTGTTGGATGTTAAAGCTTATCGGTAGCGAGCAAGTTTTTTTCTCACTCGTGCTTTATGTTTGTTATCTTCAGGCTAAGAGGTTCCTTATGGCCCTCGCTTTCAGATGAATGATTATCCTCAGGAGTTAGGCTAGTATTTTCTATGCCATTACCAATGATGGATATTGGAGCTTATCGGCAGCGAGTAAGTTTTTTCCACACTCGTGCTATAGGCTTGCTTTCCTCAGGCTAAGTGGTTCGTTATGGCCCCCGCCTTCAGATGTATCAATAGCCTCAGGAGTTAGGCTAGTATTATCTATGCCACTTCCAATGTTGAATGTTGGAGCTTATCGGAAGCAAGCAGGTTCATTCCTAACTCATGCTTTAGACTTGTTATCTTCAGGCTAAGAGGTTTATTATGGCCTCCGTCTTCGGATGTATGAGTATCCTCAGGAGTTAGTCTAGTATTATCTAAGCATTACCAATGGTGGATGTTGAAGCTTATCGGCAGCAAGCAAGTTTTTTTCTTACGCGTGATTTAGGTTTTTATCTCAAGGCTTTGAGGTTCGTTATGGCCCCCGCCTTCGGACGTATGAGTATCCTCATGAGTTTGGCTAGTATTATCTATGCCATTACCAATGTTGGTTGTTGGAGATTAACGGCACCGAGAAACTTTTTTCCTTACTCATACTTTGGGCGTGTTATCTTCATGCTAGGAGGTTTGCTATGGACCCCGCCATCGGATGTATGAGTATCCTCTGGAGCTAGGCTAGTATTATCTATGCCATTAAAATCTTAGATGTTGGAGTTTAACGACAACGAGCAAGTTTTTTCCTCACTCGTGCTTTAGGCTTGTTATCTTCAGGCTAGGAGATTCATTATGTCCCCCGCTTTTGGATGTATGAGTATCCTCCGGAGTTAGGCTAGTATTATCTATGCCATTACCAATGTTAGATGTTGGAGCCTATCGGCAGCGAGAAACTTTTTTCCTTACACGTACTTTAGGCGAGTTATCTTCAGGCTAAGCGGTTCGCTATGGCCCCCGCCATCGGATGTATGAGTATCCTCTGGAGTTATGCTAGTATTATCTATGCCATTACCAATCTTAGATGTTGGAGCTTATCGACAGCGAGCTAGATGTTTCATTACTCGTTCTTTAGGCCTGTTATCTTCAGCCTAAAAGGTTCCTTATGGCCCCCGCCTTCGGATGTATTAGTATCCTCAGGAGTTAGGCTAGTATTATCTATGCCATTACCAAATTTCTGATGTTGGGGCTTATCGGAAGTGAGCAAGTTTTTTCCTCACTCGTGCATTAGGCTTGTTATCTTTAAGCTTAGAGGTTCGTTATGGCCTCCGCCTTCAGATGTATAAGTATCCCCAGGAGTTAAGCTAGTATTATCTATGCCATTACCAATGTTGGATGTTAGAGTTTATCTGCAGCGAACAAGTTTTTTCCTCACTCGAGCTTTAGGCTTGTTATTTTCAGGCTAAGAGGTTCGTTATGGCCCTCGCCTACGAATGTATCAGTATCCTCAGGAGTTAGACTAGTATTATCTATGCAATTACAAATGATGGATGTTGGAACTTATCGACAGCGAGCAAGTTTTTTCCTCACTCTTGTTTTAGGCTTGCTATCTTCAGGCTAAGAGGTTCATTATGGCCCCCACCATCAGATTTATGAGTATCCTCAGGAGTTAGGCTAGTAATATTTATGCTATTACCAATGTTGGATGTTCGAGCTTATCGGCGGCATACAAGTTTTTTCATCACTCGTGCTTTAGGCTTGAAATCTTCAGGTTGAGAGGTTGATTATTGCTCCTGCCATCAGATCTATGAGTATCCTCTAGAGTTAGGCTTGTATTATCTATGCCATTACCAATGTTGGATGTAAGAGTCTATCGGCAACGAGCAATTTTTTTCCTCCCTCGGTCTTTAGGCTTGTTATCTTCAGGCTAAAAAGTTCGTTATGCCCCCCAGCTTTAGATGTATGAGTATCCTCAGAAGTTAGGCTAGTATTATCTATGCCATTACCAATGTTTGATGTTGGAGCATAACGGCAGCGAGAATTTTTTTTCCTTACTCGTACTTTAGGCTTGTTATATTTAGGATAAGAGGTTCGCTATGGCCCCCGCCATCGGATGTATGTGTCTCCACTGGAGTTAGGCTAGTATTATCTATGGTATTTCCAATATTGTATGTTGGAGCTTATTGGCAGCGAGCAGGTTTTTTTCTCACTCGTGCTTTAGGCTTGTTATCTTCAGGCTAAAAGGTTCCTTATTGCCCCCGTCTTCGGATGAATGAGTATCCTCTGGAGTTAGGCTAATATTATATATGCCATTATCAAATTTTAGATGTTGGAGCTTATCGGCAGCGAGCAAGTATTTTCCTCACTCGTGCTTTAGGCTTGTTATTTTAAGGCTAAGAGGCTCGTTATGGCCCTTGCCGTCGAATGTATGAGTATCCACAGGAGGTAGGCTAGTATTATCTATGCCATTACCAATGTTGGATGTTGGAGCTTATCAGCAGCACGCAAGTTTTTTCCTCACTCGTGCTTTAGGCTTGTTATCTTCAGGCTTAGTGGTTCGTTATAGCCCCCGCCTTCAGATGTATGAGTATCCTAGGGAATTAGGCTAGTAATATTTATGCCATTACCAATGTTGGATGTTCGAGCTTATCAGCAGCATTCAAGTTTTTTCCTCAGCCGTGTTTTTGGCCTTTTATCTTCAGGCTAAGAGGTTCCTTATGGCCCCCGCCTTCGGATGAATGAGTATCTTCAGGAGTTAGGCTAGTATTATCTATGCCATTAGCAATGTTGTATGTTAGAGCTTATCGGCAGCGAGCAAGTTTTTTCCTCACTCGTGCTTTACGCTAGTTATCTTGAGTCTAAGAGGTTCCTTATGGCCCCCGCCTTCGGACGAATGATTATCCTCAGGAGTTAAGCTAGAATTATTTATGCCATTACTAATGTCGGATGTTGGTGTGGATCCGCAGCGAGCAAGTTTTTTCCTCACTCCTGCTTTAGGCTTATTATTTTTAAGCTAAGAGGTTCGTTATGGCTTCCACCATCGGATGTATGAGTATTCCCAGGAGTTAGGCTAGTATTATCTATGCCATTACCAATGTTAGATGTTGGAGCATATTGGCAGCGGGTAAGCTCCTTCCTCACTCGTGCTTTTGGCTTGTTATTTTTTGGATAAGATGTTCGTTATGGCCCTCGCCTTCGAATGTATGAGTATCCTTAAGAGTTAGGCTAGTATTATTTATGCCTTTACAAATGCTGAATTTTGGAGCTTATCGGCAGCAAGCAAGATTTTTCTTCACTCGTGCTTTAGGCTTGTTATCATCAGGCTAAGAGGTTCGTTATGGCCCCCGCCTTCGGATGTATTAGTATCCTCTGGAGTTAGGCTAGTATTATCTGTGCCATTACCAATGTTGGATGTTGGAACTTATCGGTAGCGAGCATGTTTTTTCCTCAGTCGTGCTTTATGCTTGCTATCTTAAGGCTAAGAGGTTCGTTATGGCCCCCGCCATCAGATTTATTTGTATCCTTAGGATTTAGGCTAGTATTATCTATGTCATTACCAATGTTAGATGCTAGAGCTTATCGGTAACGAGCAAGTTTTTCCTCACTCATGCATTAGGCATGTTATCTTCAGACTAAGAGGTTGATTATTGCTTCTGTCTTCGGATGTATGAGTATCCTCTGGAGTTAGGCATAATATCATCTATGCCATTACCAATGTTGGATCTTGGAGCTTATCGACAGCGAGCAAGTTTTTTCCACACTCGTACTTCAGGCTTGTTATCTTCAGGGTAACTGGATCGCTATGGCTCCCGCGTTCGGATGTATGTGTATCCTTAGTTGTTAGGCTAGCATTATCTATGCCATTTCCAATGTTGGATAATGGAGCCTATTGACAGTGAGAAAGTTTTTTCCCCATTCGTGCTTTAGGCTTGTTATCTTCAGGCTAAAAGGTTCATTATGTCCCCCACCATCGAATGAATAAGTATTCTCAGAAGTTAGGCTAGTATTATCTATGCCATTACCAATGTTGGATGTCTGAGCTTATCGGCAGCGTGCAAGCTTTTTCCTCACTCGTACATTAGGCTTGTTATCTTCAAGCTAAGAAGTTCGTTATGGCCTCCGCCTTCGAATGTATGAGTATCCCCATAAGTTAAGCTAGTATTATCTATGCCATTACCAATTTTAGATTTTTGAGCTTATCGGCAGCAAGCAAGTTATTTCGTCACTCATGCTTTAGGCTTGTTATCATCTGGCTAAGAGATTTATTATGGCCCCCGCCTTCGGATGTATAAGTATCCTCAGGAGTTAGGCTAGTATTATCTATACCATTACCAATGTTGGATGTTGGAACTTATCGGCAGAGAGTAAATTTTTTCCTCACCGGTGCTTTAGGCTTGTTATCTTTAGGCTAAGAGGTTTGTTATGGCCCCCATCTTCGGATGTATGAGTATCCGCAGGAGTTAGGCTAGTATTATCTATGTCATTACCAATATATGATGTTGGAGCTTATCGGCAGCGAGCAAGTATTTTCCTCACTCGCGCTTTAGTCTTGTTATCCTCAAGCTAAGAGGTTCGTTAAGGCCTCCACCATCGGATGTATGAGTATCCCCTGGAGTTAGGCTAGTATTATCTATGCCATTACAAATGTTAGATGTCGGAGCTTATCGATAGTGAGCAAGTTTTTCCCCCCCTCGTGCTCTAGGCGTATTATTTTCTGGTTAATAGGTCCGTTATGGCCCTCCCTATCGAATGTACGAGTATCCTGAAGAGTTAGGCTAGTATTATCTATGCCATTACCAATGTTGGATGTTAGAGCTTATCGGCAGCGAGCAAGTTTTTTCCACACTCGTGCTTTAGGCTTGTTATTTTTTGGATAAGAGGTTCGTTATGGCCCCCGCCATCGTATGAAAGAATATCCTCAAGAGTTAGGCTAGTATTATCTATGCCATTACCAATGTTGGATTTTTGAGCTTATCGGCAGCAAGCAAGTTTTTTTCTCACTCGCGCTTTAGGCTTGTTATTTTCAGGCTAAGAGGTTCGTTATGGCACTCGCCTTCGAATATATGAGTATCCTCAGGAGTTAGGCTAGCATTACTTTTACCATTACCAATGCTGAATGTTAGAGCTTATCGACAGCGAGCAAGTTTTTTCCTTACTCGTGCTTTATGCTGGTCATCTTCAGGCTAAGAGATTCCATATGGACCCGCATTCGGATGAATAATTATCCTCAGGAGTTAGGCTAGTATTATCTATGCCATTACCAATTTTAGATGTTGGAGCTTATCGGCAGCGAGCAGCTTTTATCCTAACTCGTGCTTTAGGCATGTTATCTTCAAGCTAAGAGGTTCGTTATGGCCTCCGCCTTCGGATGTATGAGAATCCCCAGGAGCTAGACTAGTATTATCTATGCCATTACCAATGTTGGATGTTGGAGCTTATCGGCAGCGAACAAGTTTTATCCTCACTCGTGCTTTAGGCAATTTATCTTCGAGTTAAGAGGTTCGTTATGGCCCCCACCTTCGGATGTATGAGAATCCCCAGGAGTTAGCCTAATATTATCTATGTCATTACCAATGTTGGATGCTGGAGCTTATCGGCAGCGATTAAGTTTTTCCTCACTCGTATTTAGGCTTGTTATTTTCTGGGTAAGAGGTTCGTTATGGCCCTCGCCTTCGAATGTATGAGTATCCTTGAGAGTATTATCTATGCCATTATCGATGTTGGATTTTAGAGCTTATCGGCGACAAGCAAGTTTTTTTCTCACTCGTGCTCTAGGCTTGTAATCTTCAGGCTAAGAGATTAATAATGGCCCCCGCCTTAGGATGTATGAGTATCCTCTGGAGTTAGGCTAGTATTATCTATGCCATTTCCAATGTCGGATGTTGGATCTTATCGGCAGCATGCAAGCTTTTTCCTCACTCGTGCTTTAGGCTTGTTATTTTCAGTTTAAGAGGTTCGTTATAGCCATCGCCTTCGGATGTATGAGCTTCCCCAGGAGTTAGGCTAGTATCATCTATGCCATTATCAATTTTGGATTTTTAAGCTTATCGACAGCACACAAGTTTTTTCCTCACTCGTGCATTAGGCTTGTTATCATCTGGCTAAGAAGTTTGTTATGGTCCCCGCCTACGGATGTATGAGTATCCTCAGGAGTTAGGTTAGTATTATCTATGCCATTACCAATGTTGGTTGTTGGATCTTTTCGGCAGCAAGATTTGTTTTCCTAACTCGTGCTTTAGGCTTGTTTTCTTCAGGCTAAGAGGTTTGTTATGGCCCCCGCATTCAGATGTATGAGTTTCTTCAGGAGTTTGGCTAGTATTATCTATGGCATTATCAATGTTGGATGCTGGAGCATATCGGCAACGAGCCAGTTTTTACCTCACTCGTGCTTTAGGCTTGCTATGCTCAGGCTAAGAGGTTCGTTATGGCCCCCGCCTTCAGATGAATGAGTATCCTCAGGAGTTAGGGTAGTATTATCTATGCCATTACCAATGTTGGATGTTCGACCTTATCGGCAGAATGCATGTTTTTTCCTCACTTGTGCTTTAGGCTTGTTATCATCAAGCTAAGAGATTCTTTATGGCCCCCGCCTTCAGATGAATTATTATCTTCCGGAGTTAGGCTAGTATTATCAATGCCATTACCAATGTTGGATGTTGGAGCTTTTCGGTAGCGTGCAAGTTTATTCCTCACTCGTACTTTAGGCTTGTTATCTTCAAGCTAAGAGGTTCGTTATGGCCTCCGCCACCGGATGTATAAGTATCCTCTGGATTTAGGCTAGTATTATCTAAGCCATTACAAATTTTGGATGTTGGAGTTTATCGGTAGCGAGCAAGTTTCTTCCTGGCTCGTGCTTTAGGCTGGTTATTTTCTGGCTAAGAGGTTCGTTATGGCCCTCGCCTTCGAATTTATGAGTATCCTCAAGAGTTAGGCTAGTATTATCTATGCTATTACCAATGTTGGATCTTGGGGCTAATCGGCATTGGTCAAGTTTTTTCCTCACTCATGCTTTAAGCATGTTATTTTTAGGCTAAGAGGTTTATTAAGTCCCTCGACTTCAAATGTATGAGTATCCTCAAGAGTTAGGCTAGTATTATCTGTTCCATTACCAATGTTGGATTTTTGAGCTTATCGGCAGCAAGCAAGTTTTTTTCTCACTCGTGCTTTAGGCTTGTTATTTTCAAGCTAAGAGGATCATTATGGCCCTCGCCTTCGAATATATGAGTATCCTCAGGAGCTAGGATAGTATTCCCTAAGCCATTGCCAATGTTGGATGTTAGAGCTTATCGGCAGCGAGCATGTTTTTTTCTAACTCGTGCTTTGTGCTTGTCATCTTCAGGCTAAGAGGTTCCTTATGGCCCCCGCCTTCGGATGAATGATTATCCTCAGGAGTTAGGCTAGTATTATCTATGCCATTACCAATGTTGGATGTTGGAGCTTTTCGACAGCAAGAATTTTTTTTCCTAACTCGTGCTTTAGGCTTGTTTTCTTCAGGCTAAGAGGTTAGTTATGGCCCCCGCCTTCAGATGTACGAGTTTCCTTAGGAGTTTGGCTAGTATTATCTATGGCATTATCAATGTTGGATGTTGGAGCTTATCGGCAACGAGCCAGTTTTTACCTCACTCGTGCTTTAGGCTGGCTATGCTCAGGCTAAGAGGTTCGTTATGGCCCCCGCCTTCGAATTAATGAGTATCCCCAGAAGTTAGGCTAGTATTATCTATGCCATTACCAATGTTGGATGTTCGACCTTATCGGCAGCATGCTAGTTTTTTCCTCACTTGTGCTTTAGGCTTGTTATCATCAAGCTAAGAGGTTCTTTATGGCCCCCGCCTTCGGATGAATTATTATCTTCAGGAGTTAGGCTAGTATTACCAATGCTATTACCAATGTTGGATGTTGGAGCTTTTCGGTAGCGAGCAAGTTTTTTCCTCACTCGTGCTTTAGGATTGTTATCTTCAAGCTAAAAGGTTCGTTATGGCCTCCGACATCGGATGTATAAGTATCCTCAGGAGTTAGGCTAGTATTATCTATGCCATTACAAATGTTGGATGATAGAGCTTATCGGCAGCGAGCAAGTTTCTTCCTCGCTCGTGCTTTAGGCTGGTTATTTTCTGGCTAAGAGGTTCGTTATGGCCCTCGTCTTCGAATTTATGAGTATCCTCATGAGTTAGGCTAGTATTATCTATGCCATTACCAATGTTGGATGTTGGGGCTAATCGGCATTGGCCAAGTTTTTTTCTCACTCATGCTTTAAGCTTGTTATTTTCAGGCTAAGAGGTTTATTATGTCCCTCGACTTCGAATGTATGAGTATCCTCAAGAGTTTGGCTAGTATTATCTATTCCATTGCCAATGTTGGATTTTTGAGCTTATCGGCAGCAAACAAGTTTTTTTCTCACTCGTGCTTTAGGCTTGCTATTTTCAGGCTAAGAGGATAATTATGGCCCTCGCCTTCGAATATATGAGTATCCTCAGGAGCTAGGCTAGTATTACCTAAGCCATTGTCAATGTTGGATGTTAGAGCTTATCGGCAGCGAGCAAGTTTTTTTCTTACTCGTACTTTGTGTTTGTCATCTTCAGGCTAAGAGGTTCGTTATGGCCCCCGCCCCCGCCCTCGGATGAATGATTATCTTTAGGAGTAAGGCTAGTATTATCTATGCCATTACAAATGTTGGATGTTGGAGCTTATCGGCAGCGAGCAAGTTTTTTCCTCACTCGTGCTTTAGGCTTGTAATTTTTAGGCTAAGAGCTTCGTTATGGCTTTCGCCCACGAATGTATGAGTATCCTCAAGAGTTAGGATAGTATTATCTATGCCATTACCAAGTTTGGATTATGGTGCTTATTGGCAGCAAGCAAGTTTATTCCTCACTCGTGTTTTAGGCTTGTTATCTTAAGGCTAAGAGGTTCGTTATAGCCCTTGCCTTCAGATGTATGAGTATCCTCTGGAGATAGGCTAGTATTATCTATGCCATTACCAATGTTGGATGTTAGACTTTATCGGCAGCGAGCAGGTTTTTTCCTCACTCGTGCTTTAGGCTTCTTATCTTCATGCTAAGAGGTTTATTATGTCCCCCGTCTTCGGATGTATGAGTATCCTTAGGAGTTAGGCTTGTATTATCTATGCCATAACAAATGTATGATTTTAGAGCTTATCGACAACAGGAAAGTTTTTCTCTCACAGGTGTTTTAGGCTTGATATCTTCAGGCTTAGAGGTCCCTTGCGGCCCCCGCATTCTGACGTATGAATATCCTCTGAGGTTAGGCTAGTATTATCAATGCCATTATAAATGTTGGATGTTGGAGCTTATCGGCAACGTGCAAGTTTTTTCCTCACTCATGCTTTAGGCTTGTTATCTTCAGGCTCAGAGGTTCGATATAGCCCCCGCCTTCAGATGTATCAGAATCCTCTAGAGTTTGGATAGTATTATCTATGCCATTACCATTATTGGATGTTAGAGCTTGTCGGCCGCAAACAAGTGTTTTCCTAACTCATGCTTTAGGCTAGTTATCTTTAGGCTAAGAGGTTGATTATTGCTTCCGTCTTCGGATGTATGACTATTCTCAGGAGTTAGGCTAGTATTATCAATGCCATTACCAATGTTGGATTTTTGAGTTTATCGGCAGCAAGCAAGTTTTTTCCTCACTCGTGCTTCAGGCTTGTTATTTTCAGGCTAAGAGGTTCGTTATGGCCCTTGCATTCGAATATATGAGTATCCTCAGCAGTTAGGCGAGTATTACCTATGCCATTACCAATGCTGAATGCTAGAGCTTATCGGCAGCGAGCAAGTTTTTTCCATACTCGTGCTTTATGCTGGTCATCATCAGGCTAAGACGTTCCTTATGGCCCTCGCCTTCGGATGAGCAATTATCCTCAGGAGTTAGGCAAGTATTATCTATGCCATTACCAATTTTGGATATTGGAGCTTATCGGCGGCGAGCAAGTTTTATCCTAACTCGTACTTCAGGCTTGTTATTTTCTGGCTAAGAGGTTCGTTATGGCCCTCGCCTTCGAATATATGAGTATCCCCAGGAGTTAGGCTAGTATTACCTATGCCATTTCCAATGCTGAATGTTTGAGCTTATCAGCAGCGAGCAAGTTTTTTTGATACTCGTACTTTATGCTGGTCATCATCAGGCTAAGAGATTCCTTACGGCCCCCACCTTCGGATGAACGATTATCCTCAGGAGTTAGGCTAGTATTATCTATGCCATTTCAAATTTTGGATGTTGGAGCTTATCGGCGGCGAGCAAGTTTTATCCTAACTCGTGCTTTAGGCTTGTTATCTTCAAGCTAAGAGGTTCGTTATGGCCTCCGCCTTCGGATGTATGAGAATCCCCAGAAGTTAGGCTAGTATTATCTATACCATTACCAATGTTGGATGTTGGAGCTTATCGGCGGCGAGCAAGTTTTATCCTCACTCGTTCTTTAGGCTTGTTATCTTCAAGTTAAGAGGTTCATTATGGCTTCCGCCTTCGGATGCATGAGAATCCCCAGGAGTTAGGTTAGTATTATCTATGCCATTACCAATGTTGGATGTTGGAGCATATCGGCAGTGAGCAAGTTTTTCCTCACTCGTGTTTTAGGCTTGTTATTTTCAGGCTAAGAGGTTCGTTATGGCCCTCGCCTTTGAATGTATGAGAATCCCCAGAAGTTAGGCTGGTATTATCTATGCCATTACCAATATTGGAAGTTGAAACTTATCGGCAGCAAGCAAGGCTTTTTCCTCACTCGAGCTTTAGGCTTGTTATCTCCAGGCTAAGAGGCTCGTAATGGTACCCGCCTTCGGATGTATGAGTATCCTCTGGAGTTAGGCTAGTATTATCTATGCCATTACCAATGTTGGATGTTGGAACTTATCGGCAGCATGCAAGCTTTTTCCTCACTCGTGTTTTTGGCTTGTTATCTTCTGGCTAAGAGGTTTGTTATGGCCTCCGCCTTCGAATGTAAGACTATCCCCAGAAGTTAGGCTAGTATTATCTATGCCATAACCAATGTTGGATTTTTAAGATTATCGGCAGCAAGCAAGTTTTTTCCTCACTCGTGCTTTAGGCTTGTTATCATCTGGCTAAGAGGTTTGTTATGGCCCCCGCCAACGGATATATAAGCATCCTCAGGAGTTAGGCTAGTATTATCTATGCCATTACCAATGTCGGATGTTGGAGCATTTCGGCAGCAAGCAAATTTTTTCCTAACTTGTGCTTAGGCTTGTTTTCTTCAAGCTAAGAGGTTTGTTATGGCCCCCGCCTTCAGATGTATAAGTTTCCTCTGGAGTTTGGCTAGTATTATCTATGCCATTACCAATGTTGGATGTTGGAGCTTATCGGCAGCGACCCTGCTTTAACCTCACTCGTGCTTTAGGCTTGCTATCCTAAGGCTTAGATGATCGTTATGGCCTCCGGCTTCGGATGATGAATGTGTATCCTTAGGAGTTAGGCTAGTATTATCTATGCCATTACCAATGTTGGATGTTCGAGCTTATCGGCAGCATACAAGTTTTTTCCTCACTTTTGCTTTAGGCCTGTTATCATCAAGAATAGAGGTTCTTTATGGCCCCCGCCGTCGGATGAATGATTATCTTCAGGAATTAGGCTAGTATTATCAATGCCATCACCAATGTTGGATGTTGGAGCTTATCGGCAGCGAGCAAGTTTTTTCCTTACTCGTGTTTTAGGCTTGTTATCTTCAGGCTAAGAGGTTTGTTATGGCCTCCGCCATCGGATATATGAGTATCCGCAGGAGTTAGGCTAGTATTATCTATGCCATTACAAATGTTTGATGTTGGAGCTTTTCGGTAGCGAGCAAGTTTTTTCCTCACTCGTGCTTTAGGCTGGTTATTTTCTAGCTAAGAGGTTCGTTATGACCCTCGCCTTTGAATGTATGAGTATCCTCAAGAGTTAGGCTAGTATTATTTATGCCTTTACCAATGTTGGATGCCGGAGTTAATCGGCAGCGATCAGGTTTTTTCCTTACTCATGCTTTAGGCTTGTTAATTTCAGGCTAAGAGGTTTGTTATGTCCCTCGTTTTCGAATGTATGAGTATCCTCAAGAGTTAGGCTAGTATTATCTATTCCATTACCAATGTTGGATTTTTGAGCTTATCGGCAGCAAGCAAGTTTTTTTCACACTCGTGCTTTAGGCTTGTTATTTTTAGGCTAAGAGGTTCGTTATGGCGCTCGTCTTCGAATATATGAGTATCCTCAGGAGCTAGGCTTGTATTACCTAAGCCATTACCTATGTTGGATGTTAGAGCTTATCGGCAGCGAGCAAGTTTTTTTCTCATTCGTGCTTTATGCTTATCATCTTCAGGCTAAGAGGTTCTTTAAGGCCCCCGACTTCGGATGAATGATTATCCTCAGGAGTTTGGCTATTATAATCTATGCCATTACCAATGTTGGATGTTGGAGTTTATCGGCAACGAGCAAGTTTTTTCCTCACTCGTGCTTTTGGCCTTTTATCTTAAGCTAAGAGGTTCGTTATGGCCTCCGCCTTCGAATGTATGAGAATCCCCAATAGTTAGGCTAGTATTATCTATGCCATTACCAATGTTGGATGTTGGAGCTTATTGGCAGCGAGCAAGTTTTTTCCTCACTCGTGCTTTAGGCTTGTAATTTTTAGGCAAAGAGTTTCGTTATGGCCCTCGCTCTCGAATGTATGAGTATCCTCAAGAGTTAGGCTAGTATTATCTATGTCATTACCAATGTTGGATTTTGGAGCTTATCGGCGGCATGCAAGGTTTTTCCTCACTCGTGTTTTTGGCTTGCTGTCTGAAGGCTAAGAGGTTCGTTATGGCCCCTGCCTTTGAATTTATGAGTATCCTCTGGAGTTAAGGTAGTATTATCTATGCCATTACCAATGTTGGAGCTCATCGGCCGCGAGCAAGTTTTTTCCTCACTCGTGCTTTAGGCTTCTTATCTTCAGGCTAAGAGGTTTGTTGTGTCCCCCGTCATTGGATGTATGAGTATCCTTAGTAGTTAGGCTAGTATTATCTATGCCTTAAACAATGTTAGATGTTAGAGCTTACCGGCAACGGGAATATTTTTCTCTCACAGGTGCTTTAGGCTTGATATCTTCAGGCTTAGAGGTTCCTTGTGGCCCCCGCATTCGGGTATATGAATATCCTCAGAGGTTAGGCTAATATTATCAATGCCATTACAAATGTTGGATGTAGGAGCTTATCGGCAATGTGCAAGTTTTTTCCTCACTCATGCTTTAGGCTTGTTGTCTTCAGGCTCAGAGGTTCGATATGGCCCCCGCCTTCTGATGTATGAGTATCCTCTGGAGTTAGGATAGTATTATCTATGCCATTACCATTATTGGAAGTTTTTTCCTCACTCGTGCTTTAGGCTTGTTATTTTTTGGCTAAGAGGTTCGTTATGGCCCTTGCCTTCGAATATATGTGTATCCTCAAGAGTTAGACTAGTATTATCTATGTCATTACCAATGTTGGATGCTGGAGCTTATCGGCAGTAAGCAAGTTTTTTTCTCGCTCGTGTTTTAGGCTTGTTATTTTCAGGCTAAGAGGTTTGTTATGACCCTCCCCTTCGAATGTATGAGTATCCCCAAGAGTTAGGCTAGTATTATCTATACCATTACCAATGTTGAATTTTTGAGCTTATCGGCAGCAAACAAGTTTTTTTCACACTCGTGCTTTTGGCTTGTTATTTTCAAGCTATGAGGTTCGTTATGGCCCTCGTCTTTGAATATATGAGTATCCTTAGGAGCTAGGCTAGTATTACCTATGCCATTACCAATGTTGGATGTTAGAGCTTATCGGCAACGAGCAAGAATTTTCCTCACTCGTGATTTATGCTTGTCATCTTCAGGCTAAGAAGTTCCCTATGGCCCCCTCCTTCGGATGAATGATTATCCTCAGGAGTTAGGTTAGAATTATCTATGCTATTACCAATGTTTGATGTTGGAGCTTATCGGCAGCGAGGAAGTGTTTTCCTTACTCGTGCTTTAGGCTTGTTATCTTCAAGCTAAGAGGTTCGTTATGGCCTCCGCCATCGGATGTATGAGTATCCCCAGGACTTAGGCTAGTATTATCTATAACATTACCAATGTTGGATGTTCGAGCTTATCGGCACCGAGCAAGTTTTTTCCTCACTCGTGCTTTAGACATGTTATCTTTTGGCTAAGAGGTTCGTTATGGCCCTCACCGTCGAATATATGATTATCTTCAAGAGTTAGGCTAGTATTATCTATGCCATTACCAATGTTAGATTTTGGAGCTTATCGGCACCTATCAAGTTTTTCCCTCACTCGTGCTTTACGCTTGTTATCTTCAGGCTTCGAGGTTCATTATGGCCCCCGCCTTCGGATATATGAGTATCCTCTGAAATTAGGCTAGTATTATCTATTCCATTACCAATGTTGGATGTTGGAGCTTATCGGCAGCGAGCAAGTTATTCCCTCACAGGTGCTTTTTGCTTGATATCTTCAGTCTAAGAGGTTCCTTGGGGCCCCCGACTTCGTATGTATGAATATCCCTGGAAGTTAGGCTAGTATTATCAATGCCATTACCAATGTCTGATGTTGGCGCTTATCGGCAAGGTGCAAGGTTTTTCCTCACTCGTGCTTTAGGCTTGTTATCTCCAAGCTATGAGGTTCAATATGGCCCCCGCCTTCAGATGTTTGAGTATCCTTCGGAGTTAGGCTAGTATTATATATGCCATTACCATTATTGGATACAGGAGCTTATCGGCGGCAAAGAAGTTTTTTCCTCTCTCATACTTTAGGCTTGTTATCATCAGGCTAAGAGGTTGATTATTGCTTCCGTCTTCGGATGTATGAGTATCCTTTGGAATTAGGCTAGTATTATCTATGCCATTGCCAATGTTGGATGTTGGAGCTTATCGGCAGCGAGCAAGTTTTTTCCTCACTCGTTCTTTTGGCCTGTTATCTTCAGACTAAGAGGTTTGTTATGGCCCCCGCCTTCGGATGTATGACTATCCTTCGGAGTTAGGCTAGTATTATCTATATTATTTCCAATGTTGGATGTAGGAGACAATTTGCAGCAATCAAGTTTTTTTCTCACTCGTGCTTTAGGCTTGTTATCTTCAGGCTAAAAGGTTTCTTATGGCCCCCGCCTTCGGATGAATGAGTATCCTCAGGAGTTAGGCTAGTATTATCTATGCCATTACCAATATTAGATTTTTGAGCTTATTGGCAGCAAGCAATTTTTTTTCTCTCCAGTGCTTTACGGTTGTTATCTTCAGGCTAAGAGGCTCGTTATGGACCCCACCTTCGGATGTATTAGTATCCTCTGGAGTTGGGCTAGTATTATCTATGCCATTACCAATGTTGGATGTTGGAGCTTATCGGTAGCGAGAAATTATTTTCCTCACTCGGGTTTTAGGCTTGTTATCTTCAGGCTAAGAAGTTTGTTATGGCTCCCGCCTTCGGATGTATGAGCATCCTAAGAAGGTAGGCCAGTATTATCTATGTCATTAACAATATTAGATGTTAAAGCGTATCGGCAACGAGCAAGTTTTTCCCTCACAGGTGTTTTAGGTTTGATATCTTCAGGCTAAGAGGTTCCTTGGGGCCCCCGCCTTAGTATATATGAATATCCCCGGGAGTTAGGCTAGTATTATCAATGCCATTACCAATGTTGGATGTTGAAGTTATCTGCACCAAGCATGATTTTTCCCCACTCGTGCTTTAGGCTATTTAACCTCAGGCCAAGAGGTTCGATATGGCCCCCGCCCTCGGATGAACGATTATCTTCAGGAGTTAGGCTAGTATTATCTATGCCATTGCCAATGTTGGATGTTGGAGCTCATCGGCAGCGAGCAAGTTTTTTCCTCACTCGTGCTTTAAGCTTGTTATCTTCAAGCTAAGAGGTTCTTTATGTCCCCCGCCTTCGGATGTATGAGTATCCCCGAGAGTTAGGCAAGTATTATCTATGCCATTGCCAATGTTGGATGTTGGAGCATCTCGGCAGCGAACAAGTTTTTTCCTCACTCGTGTTATGGGTTTATTATCTTCAAGCTAAGAGGTTCGTTATGGCCTCCGCCTTCGGATGTATGAGTATCCCCATGATTTAGTCTAGTAATATCTATGCCATTACCAATGCAGGATGTTGGAGCTTATCGGCAGCGAGCAAGTTTTTTCCTCACTCGTACTTTAGGCTTGTTATTTTTAGGCTAAGATGTTCGATATGGACCTCGCCTTCGAATGAATGGGTTTCCTCAAGAGTTAGGCTAGTATTATCCATGCCATTTCCAATGTTGGATGTTGGATCTTATCGGCAGGAGGTAAGTTTTTTCTCACTCCTGCTTTAGGCTTGTTATATTCAGGCTAAGAGGTTCGTTATGAACCCCGCCATCGGATGTATAAGTATCCTCTAGAGTTAGGCTAGTATTATCTATGCCATTACCAATGTTGGATGTTGGAGCTTATCGGCAGCGAGTAAGTTTTATCCTCACTCGTGCTTTAGGCTTGTTATCTTCAGGCTTAGAGGTTGATTATGGCCATAGTCTTCGGATGTATGAATATCCTCAGGAGTTAGGCTAGTATTATCTATGCCATTACAAATCTTAGATATTGGAGCTTATCGGCAGCGAGCAAGTTTTTCCCTTACTCGTGCTTTAGGCTTGCTATCGTCAGGTTAAGAGATCCGTTATGGCCCCTCGCCTTCGGATGTATGAGAATCCTCAGGAGTTAGGCTAGTATTATCTATGCTATTACCAATAATAGATGTTTAAGCTTATCGGCAGCGAGCAAGTTTTTTCCCCACTCGTACTTTAGGCTTGTTATCTTCAGGCTTGGTAGCTCGTTATAGCCCCCGCCTTCGGATGTATAAGTATCTTCCAGAGTTAGGCATGTTTGATCTATGCCATTACCAATGTTGGATGTTGCAGCTTACGCGTAACGAGCAAGTTTTTTCCTCACTCGTGCTTTAGGTTTGTTATCTTCAGGCTAAGTGGTTCTTTATGGCCTCCACCTTCGGATGTATGAGTATCCTCAGGAGTAAGGCTAGTATAATCTATGCCATTACCAATGATAGATTTTGGAGCTTATCGGCAGCAAGTAAGTTTTATCTACACTCGAGCTTTAGGCTTGTTATCTTCTGGCTAAGATATTCATTATGCCCCCCGCCTTCGGATGTATGAGTATCCTCAGGAGTTATGCTAGTATTATTTATGCCATTTCCAATGTTGGATGCCGGAGCTTATCGGCAGCTAGTAAGATTTTTCCGCACTCGTGCTTTAGGGTGGTTATCTTCAGGCTATGAGGTTTCTTATGGCCCCCGCCTTTGGATGTATGAGTATTCTCTGGAGTTAGGCTAGTATTATCTTTGTTATTACCAATGTTGGATGTTGGAGCTTATCATTTGATAGCAAGTTTTTTCCTCCTCGTGCTTTAGGCTTGTTATCATCCAGCTAAGTGGTTTGTTATGGCCCCCTCCTTCGGATGTATGAGTATCCTCTAGAGTTAGGCTAGTATTATCTATGCCATTACCAATGTTGGATGTAGGAACTTATAGGTAGCAAGCAATTTTTTTCCTTACTCGTGCTTTAGGCTTGTTATCATCTGGCTAAGTGGATTGTTATGGCCCCCGTCTTCAGTTGTACGAGTATCCTCAGAAGTTAGGCTAGTATAATTTATGCCATTATCCATGTTGGATGATAGACCTTATCGGCTGCAAGTAAATAATTTCCTTACTCGTGTTTTAGGCTTATTATCTTCAGGCTAAGAGGTCTGATATGGCCCCTGCCTTCAGATGTATGTGTATCCTCAGGAGTTAGGCTAGTATTATCTATGCCATTACCAATATTGGATATTTGAGCTTATCGGCAATGAGCCAGTTTTTACCTCACTCTTGCTTTAGGCTTTCTATCCTCGGGCTAAGAGGTTCATTATGGCCCCCACCATCGGATGAACTATTATCCTCTTGAGTTAGGCTAGTATTATTTATGCCATTACCAATGTTGGATGTTGGAGCTTATCGGCAGCGAGAATGTTTTTTCCTTACTCGTGCTTTAGGCTTGTTATTATTAGGCTAAGAGGTTCGTTATGGCCCCCGCCTTCGGATGTATGAGTATCCTCAGGAGTTTGGTTAGTATTATTTATGCCTTTACCAATGTTGGATACTGGAGCTTATCGGTAGCAAGCAAGTTTTTTTCCTCACTCGTCCTTTAGGCTTGTTTTCTTCTGGCTAAGAGGTTCATTATGGCCCCCGTTATCGGATGAATGAGTATCCTCAGGAGTTAAACAAGTATTATCTATGCTATTACCAATGATAGACGTTTCATCTTATCGACACTGAGAAAGTTTTTTCCTCACTCGTTCTTTAAGATTGTTATCCTCAGGTTAAGAGGTTTCTTATGGCCCCCGCCTTCGGATGTATGAGTATTCTTAGGAGTTAGGCTTGTATTATCTATGCCATTGCCAAAGTTTGATGTTGGAGCTTTTCGGCACCGAGCAAGTTTTTTCCTCACTCGTGCTTTAGGCTAGTTATCTTCAAGCTAAGAGGTTCGTTATGGCCTCCGCCTTCGGATGTATGTGTATCCCCCAGAGTTAGGCTAATATTATCTATGCCATTACCAATGTTGGATGTTGGAGCTTATCGGTAGCGAGCAAGTTCTTCCTCACTCGTGTTTTAGGCTTGTTATTTTCAGACTAAAAGGTTCGTTATGGCCCTCGCCTTCGAATTTATGAGTATACTCGGGAGTTAGGCTAGTATTATTTATGCCATTACCATTGCTGAATATTGGAACTTATCGGCAGCAACAAGTTTTTTCCCCATACGTGTTTTAGGCTGCTTTTCATCAAGCTAAGAGGTTCGTTATTGCCCCCGCTATCAGATGTATGAGTATCCTCTGGAGTTAGGCTTGTATTATCTTTTCCATTACCAATATTGGATGTTGGAGTTTATCGGTAGCGTACAAGTTTTTTCCTTACTCGTGTTTTAGCCTTGTTATCTTCAGGCTAAGAGGTTCATTATGGCCCCCGTCTTCGGATGAATGAGTATCCTCAGGAGTTAGGCTAGTATTATCAAAGCAATACCAATGGTGGATGCTGAAGCAAATCGGCAGCAAAGATGTTTTTTCCTCACTCGTGCTTTAGGCTTGTTATCTCCAGACTAAGAGATTCGTTATGGCCCCCGCCTTCGGATGTATGAGTATCCTGAAGAATTAGGCTAGTATTATCTATGCCATTACCAATGTTGGATTTTAGAGCTTATCGGCAGCAAGCAAGTTTTTTTCTCACTCGTGCTTTAGGCTTGTTATCTTCAGGCTAAGAGACTCGTTATGTCCCCCGCCTTCGGATGTATGAGTATCCTCAAGAGTTAGGCTAGAATTATCTATGCCATTACCAATGTTGGATGTAGGAGCTTATCGGCAGCAAACATGTTTTTTCCTCACTCGTGCTTTAGGCTTGTTATCTTCAGGGTAAGAAGTTTGTTATGGCCCCCGCCTTCGGATGTATGAGTATCCTCTGAAGTTTGGCTAGTATTATCTTTCCTATTACCAATGATGGATGTTTAAGCTTATCGGCTCCGAGCAAGTTTTTTCCTCACTCGTGCTTTAGGCTTGTTATCTTCAGGCTAAGAGACTCGTTATGGCCCCCACCTTCAGATATATGAGTATCCTCCTAAGTTAAGCTTGTATTATTTATGCCATTACCAATGTTGGATGTTGGAGCTTATAGGCAGCGAGCAAGTTTTATCCATACTCGTGTTTAAGGCTTGTTATCTTCAGGCTAAGCAACTCGTTAGGGCCCCCGTCTTCAGATCTATTAGAATCCTCCGGAGCTAGGCTAGTATTATCTATGCCATTGCCAATATTAGATATTGTAGCTTATCTGCGGCGAATAATATTTTTCCTCACTCGTGCTTTAGGCTTGTTATTTTAAGGCTAAGAGGTTCGTTATGGCCCCCGCCATCGGATGAATGAGTATCCTCAGGAGTTTGGCTATTATTATCTATGACATTGCCAATTTTGGATGTTAGAGCTTATCGGCAATGTGCCAGTTTTTTCTTTACTCATGCTTTAGGCTAGTTATTCTCAAGCTAAGAGGTTCGTTATGGCCTCAGCCTTCGGATGAACGATTATCCTTAGGAGTTAAGCTAGTATTATCTATGACATGAACAATGTTGGATGTTGTAGCTTATCGGCAGCGAGAAATTTTTTTCCTCACTCGTGTTTTTAGCTTATTATTTGCAGGCTAAGAGGCTCGTTATGGCCCTTGCCTTCGGATGTATAAGTATCCTCAGGAGTTAGCCTAGTATTATCTATGCCATTCCCTATGTTGGATGTTGGAGCTTATCAGCAGCGAGAAAGTTCTTTCCACACTCGTACTTTAAGCTTGTTATTTTCGGGTTAAGTGGTACGTTATGCCCCTCGTCATCGAATGTATGGGTATCCTCAGGAGTTAGGCCATATTATTTATGCCATTACCAATGTTGGAAGTTGAAACTTATCGACAACAAGCAAGGTTTTTACTCACTCGTGCTTTAGGCGTGTTATCTTCAGGCTAAAAAGTTGGCAATGGACCCCGCCATCGAATGTATGAGTATCCTCTGGAGTTAGGCTAGTATTATAAATGCCATTACAAATATAAGATGTGGGACCTCATCGGCAGCGGGCAAGTTTTTTCCTCACTAGTGCTTTAGGCTTGCTATCATCAGGCTAAGATGTTCGTTATGGCCCCCGCCATCGGATGTATAAGTATCCTCTGGAGTTAGGCTAGTATTATCTATGCCATTACAAATGTTGGATGTTGGAACTTATCGGCAGCAAGCATATTTTATCCTCACTGGTGTTTTAGGCTTGTTATCATTAGGCTAAGAGGTTCGTTATGGACCCCGCCATCAGATGTATGCGTATCCTATGGAGTTAAGCTAGTATTATCTATGCCATTACCAATGTTGGAGCTTATCGGCTGCGAGAAAGTTTTTTCCATACTCGTGGTTTAGGCTTGTTATTTCAGGCTAAGAGGTTCATTATGGCCCCTGTCATCAGATGAATGAGTATCCTCAGGAGTTAGGCTAGTATTATCTAAGCATTACCAGTGGTGGATGTAGAAGCTTATCGGCAGCAAGCAAGTTTTTTCCTCATTCCTGCTTTAAGCTTGTTATCTCTAGGCTAAAAGCTTCGTTATGGCCACCGCCTTCGAGTGTATGAGTATTCTCGGAAGTTAGGCTAGTATTATCTATGATATTACCAATGTTGGATGTTGGGGCTTATCGGCAGCAGGCAAATTTATTCCTCACTCGTGTTTTAGGCTTGTAATCTTCTATTTAAGAGGTTCGTTATGGCCCCCGCCTTCAGATGTATGAGTATCCTCTAGAGTTAGGCTAGTATTATCTATGCCATTACCAATATTGGAAGTTGAAACTTATCGGCAGCAAGCAAGGTTTTTTCCTCACTCGAGCTTTAGGTTTGTTATCTCCTGGCTAAGAGGCTCGTTATGGCACCCGCCTTCAGATGTATGAGTATCCTCCGGAGTTAGGCAAGTATTATTTATTCCATTACCAATGTTGGATGCCGGAGCTTATCGGCAGCGAGCAAGTTTTTTCCTCAATCGTACTTTAGGGTTGTTATCATCAGGCTAAGATATTTGTTATGGCCCCCGCCTTCGGATGTATGAGTATCCTCCATAGTTTGGCTAGTATTATCTATGCCATTACAAATCCTAGATGTTGGAGCTTATCAGCCGCAAGCAAGTTTTTTCCTCACTCGTGCTTTAGGTTTGTTATCTTCTGGCTAAGAGGTTTGTTATGGCCTCTGCCTTCGGATGTATGAGTATCCTGAGGAGTTAGGTTACTATTAT
This sequence comes from Kingdonia uniflora, assembly GCA_014058105.1. NCBI lineage: Eukaryota > Viridiplantae > Streptophyta > Magnoliopsida > Ranunculales > Circaeasteraceae > Kingdonia > Kingdonia uniflora. The sequence continues at coordinate 320,663 of JACGCM010000917.1, forward strand.
CTATGCCATTACCAATGTTGGATATTGGAGCTTATAGGCAGCGAGCAAATTTTTTCCTCACTCGTGCTTTAGGCTTGTTATCTTCAGGCTAAGAGGTTCGTTTATGCCCCCGCCTTCGGATGTATATGTATCCTCAGGAGTTAGGCTATTATTATATATGCCATTTCCAATATTGGATGTTGGAGCTTATCGGCTACTGGCAACTTTTTTCCTCACTCATGCTTTAGGTTTGTGATCTTCAGGCTAAGATGCTTGTTATGGCCCCCGCCTTCGGATGTATTAGTATCCTCTAGACTTAGGCTAGTATTATCTATGCCATTACAAATGATGGATGCCGGAGCTTATCGGCCGTAAGTAAGTTTTTTCCTCACTCGTGCTTTAGGCTTGTATGAGTATCCTCTGGAGTTAGGCTAGTATTATATATGCCATTACCAATGTTGGATGTTGGACCCTATCGGTAGCGGGCAAGTTTTATCCTCATTCGCGTTTTAGGCTTGTTATCATCCGGCTAAGAGGTTCGTTATGGTCCCCGCCATCGGATGTATGAGTATCCTCTGGAGTTATGCTAGAATAATCTATGCTATTACAAATGTTGGATGCTGGAACTTATCGGCAGCAAGCAAGTTTTTTACTCACTCGTGATTTAGGTTTGTTATCATCAGGCTAAGTGGTTCGTTATGGCCCCCGCCATCGGATGTACGAGTATCCTCTAGAGTTAGGCTAGTATTATATATACCATTAACAATGTTGGATGTTGGAGTTTATCGGCAGCGAGCAAGTTTTTTCGATACTCTTGTTTTAGGCTTGTTATTTCAGGCTAAGAGGTTTATTATGGCCTCCGTCTTCGGATGAAGGAGTATCCTCAGGAGTTAGGCTAGTATTATCTAAGCATTACCAATGGTAGATATTGAAGCTTATCGGCAGGAAGCAAGTTTTTTCTACACTCTTGCTTTAGGCTCTTTATCTCCAGTCTAAAAGGTTCGTTATGGCCCCCGCCTTTGGTTGTATGAGTATTCCAAGAAGTTAGGCTAGTATTTTCTATGCCATTACCAATGTTAGATTTTGAAGCTTATCGGCAGCGTGCGAGATTTTTCCTCACTCGTGCTTTATGGTTGTTGTCTTCAGGCTAAGATGTTTGTTATGTCCCCCGCCTTCGGAGGTATGAGTATCCTCTGGAGTTAGGCTAGTATTATCTATGCCATTACCGATGTTAGATTGTAGAGCTTATCGGCCGCAAGAAAGTTTATTCCTCATTCGTTTTATAGGCTTGTTATCTTCTGGCTAAGAGTTTTATCATACCCTCTGCCTTCGATGTATGAGTATCCTCTGGAGTTAGACTCGTATTATCTATGCAATTACCAATGTTGAATGTTGGAGCTTATCGGCAGCAAGCAAGTTTTTTCCTCACTTGTGCTTTAGGCTTTTTATCTTCTGGTTAAGAGGTTCGTTATGGCCACCGTCTTCGGATGTATGAGTATCCTCAAGAGTTAGGCTAGTATTACCTATCCTATTACCAATGTTGGATGCTGGAGCTTATCGGCAGTACGCAAGTTTTTTCCTCACTCATTCTTTAGGCTTGTTATCTTCAGGCTAAGAGGTTTGCTATGTCCCCCGCCTTCGGATGTATGAGTATCCTCAGGAGTTAGGCTAGTATTATCTATGTCATTACCATTATTAGATGTCGGAGCTAATCGGCAGCAAACAAGTTTTTTCCTCACTCTTGCTTTAGCCTTGTTATCTTCAAGCTAAGAGGTTGATTATTGCTTCTGTCTTCGGATGTATGACTATCCTCAGGAGTTAGGCTAGTATTATCTATGCCAATACCAATGTTGGATGTTGGAGCTTATCGGCAGCGAGCAAGTTTTTTCCTCACTCGTGCTTTAAACTTATTATCTTCAAGCTAAGAGGTTTGTTATGGCCTCCGCCTTCGAATGTATGAGTATCCCAAGGAGTTAGGCTAGTAATATCTATGCAATTACCAATGTTGGATGTTGGATCTTATCGGCAGTGAGCAAGTTTTTTCCTCACTCGTGATTTAGGCATTTACTTTGAGGCTAAGATGTTAGATCTTATTCGAATGAACGATTATCCTCTGGAGTTAGGCAAGTATTATCTATGCCATTGCCAATGTTGGATGTTGGGGCTTATCGTCAACGAGAAAGTTTTTTCCTCACTCAGGGTTTAGGCTAGTTAGCCTCAGGCTTAGAGGTTCGTTATTGCCTCCGCCTTCAGATGAACGATTATTCTTTGGAGTTAGGCTAGCATTATCTATGCCATTGCCAATGCTGGATGTTGGAGCTTATCGGAAATGAGAATGTTTTTTCCTCACTCGTGCTTTAGGCTTGTTATCCTCTTGCTAAGAGGTTCGTTATGGCCTCTGCCTTCGGATGAACGATTAGCCTCAGGAGTTAGGCTAGTATTATCTATGCCATTACCAATATTGGAAGTTGAAACTTATCGGCAGCAAGCAAGGTTTTTCCTCACTCGTGCTTTAGGCTTGTTATTTTTAGTCTAAGAAATTATTTATGGCCCTCTCCTTCGAATGTTTGAGTATCCACAGGAGTTAGGCTAGTATTATCTATTCCATTAACAATGTTGAATGTTGGAGCTTATCGGCAGCGAGCTAGTTTTTCCTCACTCGTTATTTAGGCTTGTTATCTTCAGGCTAAGAGGTTTGTTATGACGCCTGCCTTCGGATGTATGAGTATCCTCTGGAGTTAGGATAGTAATATATATGCCATTACCAATGTTGGATGTTGGAGTCTATCGGCAGCAAGCAAGTTTTTTCCTCACTCGTGCTTTAGGCTTACTATCTTCTGGCCAAGAGGTTTGTTATGGCCCCCATTTTCGGATGCATGAGTATCCTCAGGAGTTAGGCAAGTATTATCTATGCCATTACCAATGTTGGAGGTTGGAGCTTATCGGCAACATGCAAGTTTTTTCCTCAGTCGTGCTTTAGGATTGTTATCTTCAGGCTAAGAGGTTTCTTATGGCCCCCGCCTCTGGATTTATCAGTATTTTCAGGAGTTAGACTAGTATTTTCTATGCTATTACCAATGCTGGAGGATGGGGCTTATCGGCAGTATGCAAGATTTTTCCTCACTCGTCATTTAGGCTTGTTATCTTCAAGCTAAGAGGTTCCTTATGGCCCCCGCCTTCGGATGTATGAGTATCCTCAGGAGTTAGGCTAGTATTATCTATGCCATTACCAATGTTGGATGTTGGGGCCTATCGGCCGCAAGCAAGTTTTTTCCTCACTCATGCTTTAGGCTTGTTATCTTTTGGCTAAGAAGTTTGTTATGGCCCCCTCCTTTGGATGTATGAGTATCCTCAGAAGTTAGGCTAGTTTTATTTATGCCATTACCAATGTTGGATGCTGGAGCTTATCGGCGGCGAGCAAGTTTTTTCTTCACTCGTGCTTCAGGTTTATTATCTTCAGGCTACGAGGTTCGTTATGCCCCCCGCCTTTAGATGCATGAGTATCCTCAGAAGTTAGGCTAGTATTATCTATGCCATTACCAATTTTGGATGTCGGAGCTTATCGGCAACGAGCAAGTTTTTTCCGCACTCATGCTTTTGGCTTATTATCTTCAGGCTAAGAGGTTCGTTATGTCCCCCGCCTTCGGATGTATGAGTATCCTCAGGAGTTAGGCTAGTATTATCTATGTCATTACCAATGTTGGATGTTGGTTATACCCTTAGGTATCTAGCTAGTATAAACTGTTTTATCCCTTGGGTGGAGATGGATGGAGATGAAGTAGAATTGTATAACAGGGATTCTTGTGATAAAAAAAGAGATTTCATTGATTGAAAAATGTTTGTTCATACATTGGAGGTGAAACCTCGTGGTGGATTGGGCGTTGCTGTGTGTCGGGGAAGCTGTTCAGGGTCAATAAAACTTTATTCTTCTTGTATTCCATGGATTTTGAATTTTGTCACCGGCTTCCGCTATGAGATAGTATGAACCCAGACCAGTTTGACCTATGACAATGAAAGGACCTTCCCCATTTTCTGCTAGATTCCTAGCATGTGGATCTTTTCTGTTATCTGGGATTTCTCAAAGGTCCCAGTCGTTGATAGCGAACTCCCGAGTGCGAACTCGTTTATTATATGAATTTGCCAATTTTTTATGATATCGACCAAGATTTGCGATAGCTCAATCTCGTGTCTCATCGTTCCAATTGAGGTTGCACGCCAATTCAAACTTATTTTCATCGTCTGTGATCTCGTGGTTTCTTACAGGATGGTGGTACTTTGTTAGGATCACTGCTTCAGTTCCATAGGCAAGTAGAAAAGGAGAGCACTGTGTTGACTTTCGGGGCGTAGTTCGATAAGCCCATAAAACATGAGGTAATTCACGTATCCAGTTGCCATTCTTCTGCGACATAAGGTGCTTTTTGAGAACATCCACGATGATTTTGTTTGTGATCTCTGCCTGTCCGTTTCCCTGGGGGTAGTACAGGTTTGATGGAGAATGGATTATGTTGTGTTTGCTGAGAAGTGCTACGACCTTAGTTCTAACGAACTGAGGACCGTTATCGATACGGATCAAATGGGGACAATCGAATCTTGTGATGATATGCAGCCAAATGAAAGAAATGACCTCTTCTTCTCGAGTTCTGCATAGAAGAACTGCTTCGACCCATTTAGTGAAGTAATCCGTGGCCACAAGGAGAAATTTCCTGTTACCAGGAGTATTGGGGAATTCACCAACTAGATCAAGTGCCCATCGCTTGAACGGCCAGCTGGCATGGATGTTCGAGGGTAGGGGCCCTAATTTGATTCCCATGACGCTGTCATGCATCACATTTTCGTGAGTATTCTTCAGCTTGCTTCCGCATCCCTGGCCAGAACATTCCATGGGTAATAGCTCTTTTAGAAAGAGCTCGTCCTGTGGTATGGGATCCGCAGGTACCTTCATGTAGATTTTGAAGCATCATGTCGGCAAGTTCCTTAGAGAGGCACATGAGGTATGGACCAGTAACTGAATGTTTGCAGAGATTGCCGCTTGGTCAGACTGTGTAGAGCTTTGAATTCTCGATGATGTGTCTGCGCTTCGGTGGATCATCTGGTAGTGGCCCACTACATGAGTTATCCGGACCGAGATAAATAACGAATGGTTTTCTCCAATACTCTGACTAAGTATGCCAAGGAGTCGGCGTGGCGATTCTCTCCTCGATGGAGGTATTCGAGCGTAACTTTTTGAAATTTGTTTAGCTTTTCTGCAACCAGAGCTGCATAATCGACCATGATGCCATTCTTCTTGTAATGTTCTAAGTAGTGATGAACGATTAAAAGAGAGTCTGTGTAGGCTGAGATTTCAGTGATTCCGAGTTCGAGAGCCATTTCCAGACCATGAATGAGTGCCTCGTACTCTGTAACATTGTTCGAGGCTTCGAAGTCGAGATGGATGGATTTCTCGATTCTATCGTTGGAAGGTGTAATGAGAATGATCCCAATTCCTGACCCTACGAGTCTTGCAGAACCATCGGAGAGGAGCCTCTACCCTTTTTGAGATATCCATGATGCTCGATCATAAAAAGATTTGGAGGGTGGAAACTCATCTGCAGCATCTTCGGCGAGATCTGGATCAGGTTCTTCCCAGTCAAGATCAAAAAATGGAAAGTCCGCTAGGAAATCAGCAACTGTTTGACCCTTTTCTAAAACTCGCTGCTCGAATTTGATTTCCTGCTCCCCCAAACTGACGGACCACTGTTGTACTCGTCTGGATTTCTCATTCTTAGACAATACTTCCCGAAGTGGGTGGTTTTTCATGACTTTGACAGGATGTGGTTGAAAATAGTGTTTGCGCTTTTGTACGGTGTAAACGAGAGTTAAAAGTAATCTTTCAATTTTAGAGTACCTTGTTTCCGCTGGAGTAAGTGTTTTACTGATGAAAAAGATCGGTTTCTTAATTTTTCCTTCGAGCCGAATGAGAATCGAGCTAAGAGATGCATCTGTAACTGCGAGGTAGATAATCAGTTCCTCATTGCCTATCGGAGTGGTCATGATTGGAGCCCTCCCTAGGTAAGTTTTGAGTTCCTGAAAAGCTGCTTCGCATTCTGGTGTCCAGTTGACATCTTCGTTCTTCGAACCTTTGCCTCGTTGAGTGGAATCTCTGAGTAGCATAAATAACCATCTGCATCGGTCCGAGGATTTGGATACGAATCTATTGATTGCTGCAATCTTTCCTACGAGCTTTTATACATCCTTCTTTGTTGATGGTGAAGGCTTATCCAGAAGAGCTCGAATTTGATCTGGATCTGCTTTTATCCCTTTCTTGCTGATAAGATGACCCAAGAACTTGCTCGAGTGAACACCGAACTGGCATTTTTAAGGATTAGGCTTCATTCTGTAGGATTGTAATATACTGAATACTGTAGAGAGATGAGAGATGTGATTTTCTTTCTTTAGGCTCTTATAAAGCATGTCGTCAATATAGACTTCGACTGTTTCTCCCAAGTGTTCTTTGAACAAACTTGTGACCAGCCTTTGGTCAGTGGCTCCAGCGTTTTTATGGTCGAATGGCATGACCTTGCAAAAGTAGAGACCTCTTTCAGTAATAAATGTAGTCTTTTCTTGATCTGCTTCTAAAAGTGGAATCTGATTGTACCCCGAAATGGCGTCCATCATGAATAAGAGTTCATGACCTGCTGTAGAGTTGAGGATCTGATGAATGATCGAAATAGGGAAACTGTCTTTTGGCGTGTATTTGTTAAGATCTGTAAAATCCACACAGACCTGAACCTTCCCATTCCTCTTTGGAACAGCAACGATATTAGAAATCCAGTATGGGTACTTGGCTTCTCAAATGAAACCAACCTCGATAAGTTTGTCGATCTCCTTGTTTACCTCGTCTCTAAGTCTTGGAGATAACCTGCGTTGCTTCTACTTAACTATTGTGGTGCCTTCGCAGATATTTAAAATATGGCAAGACTTTGAGGGGTCTATGATGTATTCGAGCATCCTCCCTTCCCTAAAAAAGATATCCAAGAGCTTCTTCAAACCATAGCAATTGTCGGTGCTGTGGTGCTTAACCTTGTGATATTCGCAATAAGGTCGACCTGCTATTGGATTAAGAGGTCGAGCTGGATGGAAACATTTATCTTTCTAGAGAACAGGATAGATCACGGAAAGCTTGGCATTCAACTTTGGTATGACTGTTCTGGATGGTTTTTGTGACCTCTGATTCTTGTCTCTTCCTGGTTCTGCCTTTGCCCATTTAGGATCGCCTTGATCGCTCGGGCTGCGGTTGTAGCTGAAATCCGTAGAAGGAACCTTTATGTTATGGACTGCCTTTACAGGTTTATTCGGTTAGGGCATCATCCGCTCCAGATCGATGTAATTATTGACTTTCTCGATCATATCTTCGAGAGTCCTGGGCTTCTTCAAGAAGAGATATTCTTTTGCTTTGTAATTGAATTGTAGAGCATTTGTGAATGCGGACACGGCTGTCTTCTGATATAGATTGTCGACCTTCCGAGCCAGTTCGAGAAACTTCTTGGAGAACTCCTCGAGCTTTTCCCCTTGTGCTTGTTTGAGACTTATAAGAGAATATAAGTTCTCTTCTTTTTCCTTGTTGTGGGCATAATAACCCTTGATGAAGATTTTATGTAACTGCCCGAAGGTATGAATTGAACCTTCTGGTAAAAAGTGGAACCAACGGAGAGGTTCATCCTGGAGACTGGTAGCGAAGATCTGGCAAAGAATGTGATTCAGATTTGAATACAAACCTAATGAATCGCAGAATTGTTGAACGTACTGGCCAGGATCGGTTCCTTTGTATTTGATGATCTTGGGTGTATGAAAACTTGTTGGGACATTCATATCAAATAATTCTTTAGCAATTGGACAACCTTGTAATTTATATGAGTCATCATTCACGTCTAAAGCCGTTGCTTTGATGATCTCCCTGATACGCTAGTCCATGAGCTCCTGAGAAATATAATGTTGAGGGATAGGAGCTGCAGGAATTGCTGGAACTACCAGAACTGCTTGACGTATGAGTCTGGGAATGTGGTTACCTATTTCCTCGCTCATATGCTCAGGAAGCATAGCTCGGTAAGGAGGTCGCAGGACTTCCTCGGGTTACTTGGAAGGCCTGTGATCTCTGCTGATATCTGTCTGTGCCTCCTGTCCCAAATAAATTGAGACTATCGGCGCTTGTGGATCCTCATAATGAATCCTAGAAATGTCTGTACTACGTACCTCATGTGGCCCTAACCTCTCGTGAACAGAAACCCTTGAGGTCGTTGGTACTACCTCGCGTTCTCTCAGAGCTGGTGTTGGCTGGTTGCTCTGTAATGCTTTCAGAGCTGTTTGAAAAGCTAATATCTGAGCTTCTTATTTCTTTATCCCTAGAACTCGAGCTTGACACTCTCATTCTGACTCTTTCTCGCGGAGCTCTCGATCTGCCAATAGCTGGCGCTCGAGCTGACTCCGTTTCTCACCTTCTGCAATTAAGCACGCCTGAAGTTCGGCAACCCGATCAGGCCCCTTGAACTTTTAGGCTGAGCTCCCGAAGATTGACGTGTTTGAACCATAATTGAATATAGTTGACTGATGAGTATTTATCGTGGTTCTTAAGAACGTAGAAAAACCTTGTGTTCCCACAGACGACGCCAAATGTAGGGACCAGATTTCGCAAAGCTCGAAATAGCTTAAAATCGATCCTTACACCAAGAACTACTATGACAAGAATTAAATAAGGGATAGCACTTGACACAGGAGATTTAACATGGAAAACCTGTGAATAGGTAGAAAAACCACAACCTCGAATGGAGGATTTTGTAAAAATAGTATTATTGCTTGAGAGAGAAAAAAAATCTGATTACAAGAGTTAATCTAAGACTAGACAGCTAGAGATCAGATAATTGTATGTATTACATTATCTATTGACCGTCCTGTTTCCTTAGAAGCTCTGCCCTTTTATAGACTCTACTCTCAGCTTGACATCGTGCTTGAACATATTCTCCTGAAAGTGGGAGTCATGGGCAGTCGAGTGTGTAACTGCTAGCTCGTGGGAGACAGGTGTATGTTGACTTGTTCTGTTTACATCTGTTGTGGACGACCCACGTTCTGCTTGAGTTCGTGGTCGATGTGTAACTGTTGACAAGTATGTAACGTGTTTCTTTATGCGCGAGTCTGGTACTGGATAAGATCGAGTCTTTCGGAGCTCAAGGTATAGATGAGATCGAGTGTCCATAGCTCGAAGGATAAGTCCCTACAATAACAATTATTGAAGGAGCTACCTCCAACATTCGCGCAACACAACACCGAAGCGATTAAATCCAAAGAGCTCGATAGATTAGGATAAAATACCTTTATTGGCTCAAAACTTTCATTAGAAGAAAAAGAAACCATGATGCAACTCTTAAAGAAAAATGTTGATATCTTTGCATGGTCTTTCCAAGAGATGCTAGGCATCGATCCATCGATTGTATGTCATAAGCTCAACCTCCTTCTAGACAGTAAGGCCATCACTCAGAAGCGTCGCAATTTTGCCCCCCGTCTTTGAGAAGCAGTCAATGAAGAGATAGACAGACTACTTCGCGTCGCATTTATTCGAGAAGCTAAATATCCAAAATGGGTCTCGAATATTGTGACTGCCCTAAAGAAGAACGGGAAAATCAGGGTCTACGTAAATTTTACCTAACTAAACAAATTTACACCAAAAGATAACTTTCCCCTTCCTCTGATTCCTCATCTCCTCGACTCCGTAGCAAGGCATGAACTTCTTTTGATGATGGATGTAGCTTCAGGATATAATCAGGTTCCTCTTGCAGAAGAAGACCAAGAGAGGATAATAATTGTTACAGAAAGAGGTCTCTACTGTTACACAGTTATACCTTTTGGATTAAAAAATACATGAGCCACTTACCAGCGACGCATCACTCAAATGTTTAAAGATCACTTAGGAAAAATCATGGAGACATATATCGATGATATGATCTGTTAAAGCTAAAAATGATGGGATCATTGCGGTAATCAACAAACCATCTTCGACATCCTTCGTACTTATCGAATGAAACTAAACTCTGAAAAATGCCAATTTGGTGTTGTATTTGGGAAGTTTCTGGGACATTTGGTTTATAAGAGGGGCATAGAAATAGACCTGACACAAATTAAGGCACTCATGGCAATGCCCTCACCATGAACCAAAAAAGATGTTCAAAAGCTTTCTGGCAAGATTGCAGCTCTTCATAGGTTCATCTCAAAGTCATCTAATCAATGTGAACTCCTTGACCTCCTTCTTCATGGAAATACAGCTCCAATGTCCAAGAAACAATTCAAAGAAATAATTTGGACCATAGTCTATAAATTGGCTTTCCACGACCTCAAAAGATACTTGGGACGACCTCCCATAATGAGCGCCCCTGTTGATGGCAAAGTACTGACAATGTACATATCAACAATAGAAGACTCAATCAGTTCTGTTCTTATTCGAGAAGACGGAGGAGTGGAAATACCAATCTACTTCATTATCCAAACTCTCATGCCTACGGAAAAAAGATATGCAACAACCTAAAATTAGCTGGTAGCCTTGGTTTTCAAAAACTTTGACCATATTTCCAAGAATACCCAATCAAAGTCATCACCAAATTCCCCCTCAAACTAGTACTTTCCAAAAGGAGAAGTCCCAAAGAGTACAACAATGGTCTGTTTTCCTAAGAGAATATGATATTTCCTTTGAACCATAAATATCAATCAAAGGATAAGCAGTAGTTGATTTCCTGGCAGACTTTCCTATCGAAGACCTTAAATGGGATGTACTTAAAGAAGTACTCGCCGATAAATCAATTGCAGAACTAGACGCTTGGTCTAAAAGTACATGATAAAGAATCTTTTCAGACAAATCTGCGGGACCAAGTGGATCCGGGATTGGCATAGTTCTTGTTATACCATCTAATCACCGAATTGAAAAAGCTATTAAATTCAAATTTTATGCAACAAATAATGAAATGGAACACGAAGCTATTTTACATGTCCTCAAACTTGCATTACCACTCAGAGCAAAAGAAATAGCTATTTATGTGGATCTTTTACTAATGGCCAACCACTATAGCAAGATATTTAAAACATCTTGCAAATTGGTTTACTACACTACGCTAGTCAAAGAAAAAATGAATAAATTCAAGACAGCAACCATTTCTTATCTTCCAAAAGCCAAAAACAGCTATGATGATGTACTAACATACATCACCGCAATGTTAGAAGACCGTAAGAAGAGAACCTTGGAAATAGAGGTACTCAAACATTCTAGTCTCGATACATGCTATTCCATGCATATCCAGGTTACCGAAGATGAAGATCCCAAAGATTGGAGAAAGCCATTTCTTACATACTTCAACTCTAACATCCTCCCAGACAACAAGGAAAAAAGCTCGATCCCTATTAGCAAAATATCTACATTCAAAAGTACACACTGGGATACCATACAGAATCACTGGGGGAGGGCTACTCATCAAATGTATTTTATAACGAGAAGCCTACATCAAAATCAAGGGACTTCACAAAGGAATCTAAATCGCACATGTCTCAGGTCGATCACTTGTACAAAGAGCATTAACATAAGGATTATACTGGACAAAGATGAGGCAAGATTGAGAACACTTTGTACGAAAATGCTATAAGTGCCAAATCCACGCTCAAGACATCAAAAGCCCATCCTTCGATTTATATGTCAATAATGTCATATGGTCATTAAAAGGATAGGTAATCGAGAATATTGATCCATTCCACCCAACATCAGGCAATAAATTTTTTCTCTTGTAGCCACTGACTTCATCACCAAATGGATCAAAGCTGTACCACTTTGACATACCGATGAAAATGAAGTAATCAAGTTCCTCTGGAAACATATCATTACTCGATGTGGTTGTCCGCAAATGATACAATCTGATAATGGTAAATAATTTATCAGCAGCAAAGTCCTCAAGTTCCTCCACAAATACAAGATCCAACTCACAACTTCAACACCCTATTATCCATAAGGAATTGGCCAAGCAGATGTTATAAACAAAAGCATCAACTTAGAGCTAGGAAAGCGCCTCGATGAAAAGAAAGAAAGATGGGTGGAAAAGTTACTCAACATTTTGTGGGCATAGAGAGCATCTCCTCGAACATCTACAGGTTGTACCCCATTTATGATGGCTTTTGGTACCGAAGTTGTCATCCCTTCAGACCTCGATCTCTCAGCCACAAGAAGAAAAGTCATAGATGAAGAAAATGAACTTAGACTCTATGTAATCTCAATTGGATCGAAGAAACTCGAGATCAAGCAATCGCACACATGGGGCGATACCACGACACTCTACGAAAATCTTACAAAAAGAAAGTAAGAATACAAGGATTAGACATCGGCGACCTTGTACTTCAACAAATTCAAGACAGTACTCAATCTAAAAACTCTGGAAAATTATCAAAAAATTAGAAAGGACCTTAAATCGTCAACAACAAGACTGACAATGGTACCTATTGGGTGATAACTAAGAATGAAGTACAATTCGAGTTCCCATAGAGCACAACCCATCTGAAGATGTTCTACCAATAGAAGTTGTAATCATGTTTTACTATCCAATAAAGGAATTTTTTCTCCCACATTATTACATCACCTGTTCTACGTACTCTCTATCGACAAAATTTATAAGTATTTTTCCAAATGAGATCTTATATCTTTAACAAACAATTATCCAATTACAGGACAAACTATTTGCCAATCGTTACTACTTTGACAATTGCATAACCGCTTGTCTTTTAAATCAAGCCAAATATCCCATCAAGGAAAAACATCTCGCCACATTTCTCAAACAATAAAACCATCACATTGTTATCATATCTATCTCTACAGATCAAATTATACGAAATATGGATCTAACACACATCTACAAGGAAATATATCATACTATCAATCATATCGAATAAAATACTTAGCATATTTTCTTAAAAATCCTTTACGTCACTAGCGATTACTTAACGATATATGAATTATCTATATTTCCTTCAATAATGATTATTTCAAAATAGTCAAGTCATCATTCAAATCAAAAATATTCTTCGGTCCTATAGACCACTTGTACAAAGAGTGCAAATTGAACAAATTATGAGTAAAAAACGATGGGGTAGGTCAGTCGTTATTTTGCTAAATCGACATCCATTTTAGTCGAAAAAATTGTCATTCTTTTTGCAGTAGTTTTATGTTATCGACTTGAAAAGCATTGTAAACTAACGACAGAGGGGCGGGTCGAAGTGTCTGTTATATTTACTAAAATTTATGACCCTTTTAGTAGTTGTTTTTTTGGTTGCAATAGAATGACACAATTCTTTGTCGCAACAGCCGACGTATTTCATACTCTATACGACTATAAAATTCGTAACTCTATGCGTCGAAAATAATAATTGTAGTAGCCAATTTTTGAAATATATATTGACACATTTATAAGTTGTTTTATACGTCGTAAAAAATACATCCCAAATAACAGTCATAATAATTGCATTTTAAGTCATGATTGTAGTCATTTTATATGTCGCAAATATAAACGTCACAATTTTTGTCACATTAACTGTCATTTTGTTTCAATATACTACAATCATATTAATCGGGTCATAATCACAATAGTTGTAATAAATTTCATTAACTAAAAGCAATTAATGTAAAAAATAACATATTTCAATAACAAGCTTTATTATAAATTGGGCAGATACAGATACAGATACATATGATACATATGGACATTCCACTTTCAATTATTGTAGTACCGTACTCGCAAACCTTGTACTCGGCAAAGCAAGAAAAACATTATTTTTTCTTGTTCACGGATAGTAAGTAGTTTTTTAACACAATGACTCATAATAGGTGTCACGGCCCAGCCCGGGACCGCCTCTACAGTGCTCGGAGTGCAGCGGATAAGGGACCGTGTGGCGTACACGGACGCGCGGTCGGCGTGTACCAGCCATCTTCATGGGAGCCAGTGGCATACAACCCACGGATGCTAGAGCGATATCCAGATAATCCTGGATACTCGTGAGGGGTCATCGAATATGTATTTGGTATAGGCAACAGCGCTGAAGGTTCCCTCAATAATCGCTACAGCGTAATCTCTCGCGACGCGCGCGAGGTACAGAAAACACACATGTCCTGTAGCGGATCAGGGTAGCTCAATATGCCGGTTTCCACATAAGGGACTCATATCTCAAGGGGCGGCGAGCCTGGACTATTTATATTGTCCATCTGAAAGGGGCGGTGCGTCTCGGAGAGCCCGCGGGGAATAGCGGCGCCATATGAAGCCCTCTAATGAAAACCGGCCCGCATTGGGAGGCAATGTCCCCTAGCCTTCCCTAGGCCTAGGAGAACTCATAACTATCCCTTGTAGATAGTCCATGAGCCGGGGTCCTTGATGACCAAGCATTAAAGCTCTTTTAGTCATGGGGAGGATCGGACCAAGGTTCCTCCTTAATATAGCTATTAAGTAAATAGTCAACTTCCAAAAGGAAACGTTAAAACATGAGACGAAGCGTACTGGACCTTTTCGCCCCCTTAACTGAATCCAATTGCGACGAAACTAGGCGTGCTGCTATATTAGGATATAGAGAACAAATACATTCGGACAGAACTCAAAACGCTCGGGTGGATTTGGCCGGCGTTCGGTAGGTCATCACAATAGGTGAAATAATTTTGTCGTGCAAGTTATTACAAGAGTTGGGTCTTCTCAGACCCTTTGCCAACCGCCATTATTCCTAACTACATTCAGTAGAAGTGTGCTGGACAGATTGTAGTTGGCTATCGCATTCACAGTTTGTTCTTATGCCTTAACAACTTACGAATATTCTCCCTAAACTCATTGGTCGAGTTACCTTCAAGCTTGGGCATATCCATGCTAATATATCTTCATATCCGACGACCTCTATTATTTTCATTATTTCATTTATGGTATACAACCGGTCAACAAGGATCCAGGAGGAAAATCATGGTAATATTAAATTTGTAATGCTCGGTTTGTTTTTTTCAATCATTACTAGATGTGAATAGGTCAAAGATTCAATATTGCACTGTGCATCTGACGAGGTTAACAAAATTTATTAGGAAACAACTATGGGATGATCTAACCAAATTACCTACTTTTATAACTCACAGTTTAGAACTTGATCATGGCATTAACCCGATTTGAGCTAATGAGCATTATATTATGTTCACATTTCTACTGTACGAACAATATAAACCATGAATTACATTCCCATCCCCATCAAATCATTGTTTGCAGTTACAACTTAAACTCAAAATTATCCTTCTAGCTGGAGCTCTAAAACATGTAAAAGTAAATGTACTTTCGTACCTGTATCGCATACCTGAGCTCCTTCAAAGCAACTGCAACACTGACCATCAGCAACTGCCCTGGCTCCACTAATTGATCAGCAAAAGCTTACCAGTACCACAACATACATCAATAAACCAGCTAAAATTATTACACACTATAATAACCAACATAGTACAAACTATACAATTTAACAAAATTCAGTAAAACCAACAAGTAGTGCTCTCATTGACATGTATTCAGAGTGTTGTGCTATATTTGAAGCTGAGATGCTGTTCAAGAAGATGAGCACTCAAAATACCGTAACATGGAACACTATGATATTTGGATATGTAAATCTGGGTATAGCATCAAAGCAATTGAGTTATTCAATGAGATGACGGAGAAGAAGGGATGTAAACTAGATCACTTAACGTTCACAGAAGTTCTCACATTTATAAGCTTATTCTGAATAGTTTGCTCACCATAGGGCGACTTCGACCATGTATTTACTGTCTCTTAAGGAAGCTCTTTATAAAACGGTAACTGGTAAAGGATTGGGTGAACAGTTTTATTGAGTTCATCTTCATTTTTCTGTTGTTTCTCTCATAAGAAAGCAGGTGCATTTGGGGTTTTGGCACGAGGTTGCTGGTGTTAGGCAGTAAAGAAAGCTACATTCAGACACTCGGAGGAGTATCTTAGATAAGATTTTGGGAGGATCATGGGTGTTGAAGTATAAATGTTTATACCCAAGTATGATGCTCATAATATGTTCTGTACTTCTAACATCAAGAAGCGTTTAGTACATACAAGTATGTTGCTCATAATATGTTCTGTACTTTTAACATCAAGAAGCATTTAGTACTTAAATCACACTTATTTATACAAAAGAAAAATTATATGAAGTCTTGAATTATTTTGAAGGTGGAAAATGTTCGAGGAACTTCGGCTTGAGTAAAGAGAGTGGACATGAACGACTCGAGTAACACCTATTGGAAATGAAATTATTTTGAAGAAAATCATTGAGTGCGGATCAAAAGGGAAAATTATGGATTAAGAGAATGCAGAGGGTAGAATATAGAGAGAAAATCCAGATTCAGACAATCTAGGCAAAAACATGTTTGTTGCAAATAAGTATATTCTTAGATAATATCAATCATTTTGTAGGTCCATCCAAACAACAAAAGAAAGAATTCCATGATGTTGCCTTCTCCCATTTTGATCCAAAATGATTGTACCTTTAGTTGGTTTTCATGAAAACGCAGCCATACAATATTTTTGCCCAAAGGCAAAGTTAGGATTACTACCTTCTTCACTCTATTTGATTAAGTTCTTTGATACCTTTTCTTATTATTGTGCAAAAGGAAATGTAATTGATTTACTTCATCTCCTTTATGTTATATATATTAGGTAGAATTACTGAGTAAGGCGAGGTCAGCAATTGGGAATCAACTATCATGAGAAAGGAATTGTTGAATACTACACATTGAACCTAGCAATTCTAGAAGGAAAAAAATTTGAGTTTGTAATCGAAAAACTTACAGAAGGAACAATAGAGATCAACAATTGGGATCAATAAATAAGCAACCCCGAGAGTAGTAAGAGAGATTAACAATAGATATAAACAATCAGCAAACCCAAGAGCAACAACCAACAAATCAGATTGTGTATTGGGATTTTAAGAAATTTGAGTTGATATTGAGTTGAGGGAGAAGGATTGCGGTGAAGAGGATATTGAGTTGAGTTGATATGGAGAAGGACTGTATGAGGAGAGATTGCATAGACAAAATTGAGTTGAAAATTTTTGTTTACTATTTTCGCAGTGTTTTTTCCCACAGTCCTTAAACATAACCGATTAGGGGTGGCCATGTCCCACCGTCCCTGAACATATACAATTGGGGACGGGTATGTCCAACTATCCCTAAACATATACTATTAAGAACGGGGTAACTTTTTTCGTCCCATAAACAAATATAATAAGAGACGGAATAAAAGCCGTCCCAAATGTGATATTATTAGATACAAATTTTACTCTATCTCTAATTTCTGGTCCCTAATAATCATTTATTTTGCAGTTAAGAACAAGTTTTATTATAAATTAAAAGGTTATTGCCTAATATAAATGTCAAACTTTATTTCAAGAAACAATAAAATAAAAAGATGGTATTCATCCGAAACAGGTAAGACTCTTATACCATACAACAGTCTCACCCGAAGAGATGTCACCAAGAGTACCGCCTTCCATAAATAATTGCACATCATCGCGAATAACCTCATCAACTATGATGCGATAAAACCCTTCAGGAGCAACCCCAGATAATTGAATACTTCTGTAAACAACTGTTCTGCCATACATATCATTCATAATGCAGTTTCTATCCCTCACTCCATCAGGTGGCGGTGAATCTCTCATTGCCTACAAAAGAATAAAAAGTGATCGTGAGTAAATAGTAGAAGAATGTTTTTAACAAATTACATTTTATTTTCTTGCAAAAAGTTTAGTAAACTATCTCCAAATAAACGTTTACAAGATGAGGGAAAGCCAACCATGCCATACTCTAGTATATGTTACTAGAGCATATGCATAAGGGGCTCTCTATAAAAATAAGGAAATACAAAAGAAAATAAATAAGGAAATCTCATGCATCATTACCAATTCATTTAAATGTGGCCAGAGTCGTTCGAACGACAGGAGCAAAGTCTCGTTCGAACGACCTCAAATGTCATTTGAACGAAAAAAGGGAAAACCTAGAAATTGTCGTCTTTCTCGACAAAATAAAAATTTAGTTTTGAGATTAACGCACAAGTCATTCGAACGACTTTCAAGTCCATTCGAATGAACTGCTGAAACTTGCCTTCAAACTTGTCGTCTGTATCGACAAATTATAATAGTTGCCATTTCGTTCGAATGACCTCGTAATTAGTTCGAACGACTTTCTTGATTCGATAGTACTCTGTATAGTGATCTTCAATTTTCTCTAGAAATTCTGGTTTGCCGTTCGTCCATTCTTCCATCGGTTGGTTTGGGTCAGAACCTCTCCGTGCAAGTTGATCTGCCGAAAAGTAACATTGCCTCCATACATGGATAAATCGAACATGCGGGATATGGAGAGTAATAAGGTCCCAAGAAGTTTTAAGTGCCTATGGGATTTTGTCATTGGTGAAGGCTTTAATGGCCGGCGTTGAATCAGATACGTACCACCCTTTTGTAACCACTCTTTGAACTCCTGATATGATAGTCGTGATCTCAGCTAAATAGTTCATTGCATGACCAATGGCTTTGATATACATATCCACGACTTCACCGTTGTTTTCTCTATTAATAATCCTAATCCCTACATTTCCTGGGTTGCCTAATGCTGAGCCATCACAACAGATCTTTATTTCATTTGGTGTTGGAAGTTCCCATCGACAGCTCTCGATGATGATTCCCTGTCGTGGTCTTCACTAAACATTTAGCCCCTTTATGATCTTGAGGTCCTATATAGTATTATTCATAGTATTTTTAGAGAGGTGAGCCGTGTCTGCAATGTTTGTAAGAATGTAAAGCGTAATTGTATGGAGAGGAAGCTTGAAACAATCATATTTCCATTTCTTCCTTGGTCTCCAGATGTTGCTTCAAATAGAAAAAACCATGGCCACCCAGAGATCTTTTATGCATGTTTAGACCCCTGTCCTCTTTCCAAGATTGTCCTCCAGGTGTCTGTCAGTGTAATAGGATCATAAGAGATGCAATTGGCAGCTTGCTACTAGAGGGAGACCGCAAATGGGCATTGCAGAAAAGAATATTTTTCTGTTTTCGAAGAATTGTTGCATTAATGGAAAATTGAGACTAGAGGGATACCTTTCTTCATAATGGTGTCGTCCATTGGAAGGAGATGGTTCAATAGCCATCATGCAAAGCCTCCCAGTCTTGGGTGAATTGCGTTATTCCAAACGTATTTCCATCACCATGCCGTATTTTCTCGTTTACGAAGAGTTTCAAATGCATTCTTGGTTGAGAATGCCTCTCGTAGGTCTGGCTTCCAAATCATAGTATCCTGGTTATTGGGGTTACAATAGATTAGCTAAACATTTATTCCAAGTGACAGAAGGAGGAGCCGAATGTCATTAGGGAATTGCCATCCTTGTAGGTTAATAAAGTTGTTAAGCATAGTTGTACAGTATTTCCACATATTTTTGGGCAGCTCTATATACTCCATGAGAGGTATTTCTATAACCCATGTGTCTCTCCAGAAATCTATTTTCTTTCCATCGCGGTTAAGCCAACCAATATAAGACTTCTAGAGGGCAGCTCCAGTTTAGATACCAGACCAGATAGTAGAGGGTTTGTGGTATCGCATAATGTCTTCACTCGTAGTACTGAATTTTGATTTAAGAAATATTACCCTGTCTTTTGTTCCTTGTTTGAAGACCTAGTAAAGTTTGCAAAGCATCGCATTGTTTACTTCTCCCAGACTATGAACACCGAGTCCCCCTCCTTAATCGGTTTGCATACCTTTTCCCATTTCAGTGTCATGCCTTTCTTTTTTGTTAGATCCCCTATCCATATGTAGTTTCTAAGAATATTATTTCCCTCTTTGATAAGTGAATGAGACCACTTATAGACTGCCATATTATGTATGGGTATGTTGTTCAGGATTGAATTTACAGGTGTAGCCTATCCCTAGAAATAGATCATGCTACCTCTCCAATTGTTAGCCCTATTTCGGATTTTTTCGATCAAGGGCAATATGGCCTGCTTTGTGACCCTCCCTTGTATGAGTGGAATTCCCAAGTATGTCTCAGGAAATTTGCCTTCCTTGAACCTAATTTTTTTTGCAATACATCTTCTACGAGTGAAAGGAATACTGCTCATGAAAATTTTACTTTTGGCCACACTTATCTCTTGCTCAAACACCATCTGATAGTCCATAAGGATGAGCTTGAGCTGTCGAAGACAGCTGTTGTTCCCATTCACAAAAAGAAAAATATTATCTGCAAAGAAATGGTGAGTTGGTCCGTGTATAAGCTTTGTTGATATCATGGTTTGTATTTTTCCTTGCTTTTTGGCCTTGTGGAGGTTAATGTTGAGTACGTCTTATGCAATTGCAAAGAGGATTGGAGAGAGAGGCTCACCCTACTTGAGACTTCTAGACATCTGAAAGAATCTTGATGGGCTACCATTGAAAGGAATGGAAATCATACAACTGCTGAAAATTGTTTGCATCCAAGAACAAAATTTCAGAGTAAACCCAAATGCACCTAATATTGTGAAGATATATGTCCAGCTCATAGTACCATAAGCTTGATTGATGTCAATCTTGTGCGCCACATTGTCATGCTTTCTCTTAATTTGCATCTTATTCACCATTTCTGAGGCCATACAGATGTTGTTATGAATGTTTCTATTCATGATAATGGCACTCTAGTCTTTTGAAATATATCTATCAGGAATTGGAGAGAGCCGAGTAGCCAGTATTTTTGTAATAACTTTAAAGATAAAGTTACTGAGACAGATTGGCCCATAATGTTGAATCGAGGATGGGTTATGGACCTTAGAGATTAGTACAATGGTATTGGAGCTAAAGTTTATAGCAATCAAACCATCCCAAAAGAAAGTGGATATCCCCGAGTAAATATCAAAACTCAGGGTTTCCCAGTTTGTTCTGTAGAAATTTCTTGAGAATCCATCTGGGTCGAGGGTGCTGTTTCTATCCATCGAGAATGTTGCATCTTTAATATCTTCATTGGATGGGCAAGAAGTAAGATCATTTTTTCTGTGTCTGTCACTTGTTTGGGGATCTTATCAAAGAGAGCTGAGCGTTGTTGTATATCTGTGACCTTGAACTTGGCGGTATAATAGATGATGATGTGTTCCCTTATGAGAGGTTGGATTGTGATGTCTACACCCGTGATATCTTTAATTTCTGTGATCAGTGCCTTTGCGTTCCTAGCCTATGTGGTAGAGTAAAAATATTTTGTATTTCGGTCTCCTGCCTGTAGCCATTCGGTCCTCGATTTTTGTCTCCAATCCTTCTCTTCAATATCCGCCCATCTGATTCAAGAGTTTTGTTTGGGCTAAGTATTTCTTTTCGATTAGATCATTGGTGATATCTTCTTTCAATTGTAATTGTATTTGCATCATCTCTTTCTCTAGTTTTGTTTTACTACGCTGCTGGGTTACGGAGTTCTGTCTCAATCTCTTGATATCGCCGTTGAGGCGTCGCAATTTTATTATTATCAAGAATAAAGGAGCAGTAATTAATGGCTTCTCCCAAATAGTAACCACAAGTTCCTCGAAGTCTGGTTCATCTACCCAAGACTGGAGGAATCTGAATGGGATGTCGGAAGGCTTAGGTACTTAGCAGCAATCTCCCAAAATGAGTGAGTGGTCAGAGTGTGTTAGAGGAAGCACCTTCAATCTCCCACCACAAAAATTATTCTCCCATTCGGCATTATGTAGGCATCTGTCTAGGAAAGCCTAAGTTCTATTTTTACAACTTTAAGCATTGCACCATGTCAAAGTAAGTCCTGAGGAGGAGCTTTCACTTAGTTTAGCAGTATCCAAAAAATTATTGAAATCTAGAACTGCATTTGTGAGGGGTGGTTTTCTGTCCCTTTTCTCTGAGAGCCGAAGAACCACATTGAAATCCCTTATGCATATCCAGGGCTTCACATTGCTTGTAGAAAAATTAGAGAGGTCAGTCCAGAGCTCCAGCCTGTTAATTTTGTTATAATCCGCATGTACAAAGGAGAAGAAGTTCTCCATATAGATCACCGTAATATATTGATTCGAGAGAGAGAATATGTCAGGCTCAAAAGTTCCTTTCATCTATAGTATCCATAAGTTGCCTTTCTCTGTGTGTTGTTCATTTGAAATGACTTTGTTGTCATACCCCAGCAACACAAAGTCTTTACAAAAAAAAATTAGTTCAGCAATGCCCATAATATTTGGTTGTACTCTTGATGTTATTTTCCTGAGATAGCGAGTCGCTTTTCTATTTCCCATCCCTCAGACATTTTAGAAGATAACTTTTATTGGTCTTTACGGGTAGATCGCGTCACTCTCGGGTCTATGGTGTAAACCTTACACCCTTTAAATATTTGGTTTAGACCAAGCTGTACCTGGTCTTCTTATTATACTTCATCAGCCCAACTTGTTGGGTTTAGATTGTGTCTGACCTCATGTATAGCCATTAAGTAAGCATCGTCCTCAAGGGTTTCCTCCCCGTTTGTTGGTTCCGTTGCGATATGTTTTCGACAAAAGGAACTTCCTAATTTGTTGGAACTTCGGAACTATATGTGTCAGCTACTTCGTTCCCCCCTTGCGTATTCGAGTTGGTTTTTGTGCCTTCCTGTCTCCCAGAAGGTGTCAAGTCTGTTTGTTCCATTTTCTCTATATCGTCTTCCACGTCTATGAGGGCTTTAAACTGATTAGTCTTGCAAGTAATGTTGTTCTCCTCAGGTAAAGATGGTTGGTTGCTGCTACCCTTTGTTATTGACCAACCCACATTTTTGCCTGCATTTTCATGTTGCTGCAATTGGTTAGATGGTCGAGGCATGTGTAATGCCCCAGATTTTTGGGTCATTTTTTTTGTTTAGTATTATTACTATTATTACCTCACGATAAGTTCCGCACTTATAATCAATATATATTCCGCTTATACTCTTTCATCCAGATTGCATCCATTTATTTCCTTTAGGTGGTTTTGTCCTTAGATTCCCTTTTTGTGGTTTTAGCGGTTCGGAGGTGATTCAGAGGTAGGGGTGGCATTGTGGCCTTGGAAACCCATAGATAGTTTGGTAGTGGTGTTTTATTAGTGTGTCTATAGTTTGGTGTTGTTCCGATGAGCCCTTGGAGTGGCCGGTGGATTTCTGGGTTCGCCCGAGGAAAAAATTCCTTTTTGGGGGCTTAGGCGTTTCGGTGGCCGTGAGGCGGTAGAGGTGGTGTTTGCACCTTTAGAAACTTTGGTTAGGCTTGTAGAAGTGTTTGTGTGGTTGTGGTGGTGGTCCGTGGTGTTTTCGGGGTGGTCCGGGGAATCCCTGGGGCCTCTTTTTTTAGTGCAGAAGCAGTTCTGTTCGAACAGGGTCATTTCTGTTCGAATAGGATGAACAGTGTTTTTTGCACAATTCATTTTTTTTAGCAGCTTTGTTCTGTTCGAACAGGATCTTCCCTGTTCAAACAAAGGCGCGTCTGCAACTATATTTAGGACTTTTTCCTCTCTTTTCTTCACTTCCCTTTCCTCTCTCTCTCCTCTCCCCCACTCATTCCTCCCTCCTCCAAACTCTTCATCCAACCCTCCCCACCTCGCGAGGATCCTTGCCGAGCTTCGCCGTGATCTCCTCTCCTATCCTCGGTAAGTTTTCCCGATTCCTTTTTCGTTCGTTTCGCTCGAATTCGGCGTAGGTCTGATTTCTAGGGTTTGGGTTTAGTGTTGTTTTCTTAAATTGATGGGTTGTTTGTTGTTCTCCTTGGTTGGTGTTAGGTTTTCAGGTGTTCCGTGACGTTTCTGTGGATTTTGGGTTAGGTTTCTGAGTTGGGTTCCGAGTTGGATTTTCCGCCGGACTTGGATTATCGTCAGGCGAGTTTTATCTTCCAAAATAACTTGATTATTATGCTGATTCATGAGTTATAGAAATGCCTAGTGTAGTATGCTATATATGTGATTAGGTTAGGATATCGTTATTTGCCTAGGGCACTTTACTGATTATCCGTTAGCATACCTTAGACGAGAGTATTTAAGGGTTTGATAAGTTAGTAAAACCCGCTATAATGTGAGTTTAGTTACTAGATAGAGACCGTGGGCTGTGATTAGCCAGTTGAGGTTATTCTCTATTGTCGTCGATGTGAAGATGACTCCCGAGGTACCTCTTAGACCGATTTCATTGAGGGTGGTTCTCACGAGTCTTTTCTTCATCAAGTTTGAGAACAAAGGCATTTCTCAGTATGTTGCGATGCCTCAGCGTCACTATATATTTATATATGTATATAATATATTGAATATGGTATTGCTGGTTAGTTATTAGGGTGCCCAACTTGTTTCAGGGCACTAGTACTTAGGTTTGGCGATTAGTAGAGACTTATGGACGGCATGTGGTTAGCCGCCATTTCCCTGTGATAGTGTAGTTATAAGACTATAGTTCTCAGCTTTTAGTTTAGCACCTTGTTTAGTTTAGGTTGCTGGACTTGGTTCCAGGGTAGTCTTGGGGCGGCATAGCTTTAGTAAGACATGGTCTTCGATTCGGAGCTTGTCCTCTTGCCTGCTTTTATTTTAACTAGTCTTAAGATTAGTTTAGGTGTGCTCTGTGTTCTCGAGGCCTGGTCATTGAGCACTGTCGTTGGGGTTGGTGGTTGTTTGGAATGTTGGATTCCATGTGTGAGTGTGATCTCCTGGACTGTTATTGGTTGGTGGTGAGCAGACGACTTGTCCGTGGTGGTTGGTTGTGGATGTTGAACTTCCGATAGTTTGCCTTAGGATTGTTTGCTTATCGTGTTGTGATACTTATTGTCCACATCATTCTTAGAGCCGATAGAGCTTACCCGCAAGCCTTCTTTCCCTGGGATGAGGCTGTTTGGGATGTGTTCCCTTCCGTCATCTAGGAGGCACATGAGACAGCATAGCTCAGTGTGATCTACGACTGAGCCAGGTGGTTTATGAAGTTGTACGTCACCCGAGATGTTGGAATACGGCTGAAACCTCCTGTTGAATCCGGTTCCTGTACATCCATATTAGAGACTTATGTACATGATTAAGAGGATTGTGAGGCAGTTCTGTTATTGGGGATTGTTGACTACTCATTGGATACTTGTAGGTCACCCCATGAGTACTAGTCTGCGTTGACAGCTATAGTACTGTTGTGCGTGATGGTAATCATATTGTTTTGAGGAATCTTAGAGACTGATGTGGTTTAGATGTCGTGACGGTTAAGTTGTTGTTTCATCTAGGCTTAGATGGTGCGACTGAGTCACAGGAGGGCATCTGTGTTAGCTTTGGTTGCCACGCTCTCAAGTAGGTGGTTATCCTGTGTGTACTGCCGGGTTTACGGTAATTGTTCTTCAGTCTCTAGGATCATGCTCGCATCCATAAATAGTATATTCTCCTTATCTTACTGCGATCGGATACACAAATAACTCTGCATCGGCTGACCCTCGAGAGGATCAAGAATTCCTTAATCGGGTTAAAATAGAAGGTGGGTCCAGGATGGATACTATTATACCTAGTCACCCATTCGGGAGTGTGGGAAGGTATGAGACAGTATTTACTATCTGGTACAGGGCTTATCCTAGTGGTTGAAATGCCTCAGAATTACATCACTGTTTCGAACACTGGCTCCGGTGTGAATTATCCTATAGTTTGGTCGAGCTAGTGCAGTACATCGTACTCTTGTATCCAACTCTATCCGGTAAGGTAAATCCTTTTTCAACGTTTGTCAGCCCACTTTAGTCATGAAGGCTAGCCCTTGGGTTGACATCGCTAAATCATTTTGCATCATCATATCATCATCATCAAGCAATCATTGCATCTCCGCACACTTCCTTAATTAGTAGGTTCTTCTGATAAAAATCCTTAACCCTTTCTGCATTATGTTTTAATATAGAATCTTCTGCACTTGGGATAATTATGGGATTATCTCACTCCATCATATCATCATCATAACATATTATTGCATTGGGATAATTATGGAATTATCCTAGTTCATTATATTTCTCTACTCTTATCTCAATTCCTCTTCTCCTAATGGATTTTGGTGTAATTAGATTCATCTCTTTTTTGCATTTCCTCTCCTCTCTGCATCTATTCCTCTCTTTTCTGCATCTATTTAAGTTATTAGGTTGATTAGTCTGGTTGGTTGCATTGAGCTCTAGGCTGGTATTTGGTTATGGGCGATCTCGTTCAGCTTGTAATAGCTTCGGGATTGTGCCTGGTTGGGGTTTGGATAACCTGATTGGTTTGTGGTTGGCCGAGGATGGTTTACCCTCGTGTATTATTATGTTTCGGAGGTGATTAGTTGTTTGTAGCGCTGAGAGCCACGGTTGTGATTAGAGTGTAGTTAGTGGTCTTTGTGACTGAAGTGTAGGTTAACACTCTTTTGCATGAGGTATATTTATAGATAGACTTATTAGAGTTAGTATATATGCTTATACCTATTAGTCATCCTATATATATTTATATATATATATATATATTGTTTATCGTTAGATATTATTATATCATATTATCATTATATTTATATCCATCTCATTGGTTAGTATAATCGTTTAGTTATTCTTGGGAGTAGTGAGCTCGTTGTTTGCTCACTCTCGCATCCCCCTTTCAGTGGCAGGTTGTTTCAGGTTTTAGTTGTTATTGTGGTGATCTTTGGGGAGCAGAGCTGGAAGCTCATTCTCAAGTTAGTACAGTTGGGCTTGCTGCGTAGAGGTTTTTAGAATTTTACGTTTAGATTCTGTTATCTTAGTCTTCCGCTGTTTCTATTTTTCCTTATTGCTCTGTTGTAATACTATTGTGAATAACTGGGCCAGAATTTGTCTACGGCTCGGTTGTTCGTGGGGTGAATCTATGGATTCCCCGACCTGCACATCCTCGAATCTCAATAATTGGTCTAGCTACCGATTACTGGATTTTGGGGCGTGACAGCATGCCTGGGAAATAAATAGGAGGTAATGTTGTACTGCCCTCCTCCAAGTTCTCCTGAAAATATGTATGTTTACTCAGTAATTCTATACTTTTCCTACCCAATTCCATAGTTTGAGGTTGTTTCTCCAAGATTCTTAAATTTTGGTTACCCCTACTACCTTTCGCAATGATGTTGGCCTTCTGCGGTTTGGTCTTGTTTTGCTACATTTCATTGACTCTAAATGCCTTTTGCACAATCTTGCATTCCGCGATCGTGTGCCCAACATTTTTACAATGATTACAATATTTAGGAATTCGATGGAGCAGTGCTTCTTGTGTAATGATTATTCCCTCAATCTCAATAAGTATGTGGCTTGGAATTGGTTTAGATAGATCAACATCAACTAACACATTAGCATGGTATCCAAAGTCCTAATTTTTTGTGGATTGATCGAGCTGAATAGGATTTCCAAGTGTCTCCCCAAGTGACATGATAATCTTTATCCTCCACATTTCTATAGGCAATCTAGGGATCTTGCACCAAATTAGAGCGTTCGAGTTACTACGTTTGTCAATGAAGAAAAAAGGATTCCAAGGCATTTGTTCGACCATCCAGGGCCCTCTGCTCCATATGTATATCTTGTGTTCTTCTCACTCCAACTTGATGATAAAGAAACCTTTTCCAATTGGAATCAGTTTGCAAGGTTCCTTTGTTTTCCAGTGTGTCCTTTCAAATTCTTGCACAACTAAAAATTTAATCTTCTATAAGTCCAATCGGCCTATAAGACTGAACTCGTAAATTGCGATTCAATCGGATAGTTCTGCTCTAGGGTTTGAGATTATAGGTGTATCTCCTCTCCTTCCATCTTCAAAGAGCTCAACCGATTCTATACTCTTTATTTCAAGTTTACGTACTTTGTCTGCAAAGGATGTCTGTAATGTATCTACAGTTGTTGCAAGGATTTTACATTGGGCTGAATTATTCCCCAAAACCTGGTTATCCTTGATTGCTTGTACCATTTGATCTTCTATTAGCAGTTAGATTTTAGCATTCCCTTCCCCAGCTACTTTGCCCATTAATCCCCAAGGACATACAACCCTTATGTTGATCAAAATATCTTTAGGACATTCAGGGATTTTACTATGAAGGGATTTAATCTCGTTCATAACATGATTGTCGGTTCTTTGGTTTTTTGTTGCTGTATTTTGAGAAGTGTTGTTGAATGAAGTTGAATTAGGATTTTGCATGAGGTTTAGTTTCTGCAATAAGGATTCAGAATTGTGTTGTATCTTCAAACCCTTATTGCTCGACTTGATTTCTCTGTTGATGATTTCTGGAAGGAGAGTAAGAGTAGTGAGATCCATCATGATCACTATTGATAATCAATTAGGGATTCTAGGGTTATAAGGATTCAAATTGGAAGAGTTCATCTTTCTTTTCTTCAGACCATGTTCTTGAGACAACTTTATCAAATAACAAGTTGTCTCAGCAACATTGAAACTTTTCTTTTTTTTTCTACAACCAAAAACTCAAATGAAATTCTTTTGTCAAAATGTATATCCGAATGGTAAAATTTTGAAATTCATATTCTGCTGTCAAAACTTTATACAGTGAAACGATGTTTTGATATATAGGTTCTCTGAACCATCGTTCATACACTGACAATGAAGGAAAAAGTTAATGTCCATCTGATGAAGGATGGAGAAAATCCCAAACTTGTTGCATTCATAAAGTTACAGTCAACTTATAAGCAGTTTGCAACCCAAGCTTCCCTAAATTAATAATACCTCGTCTTAAGCTTGGCCATTCTCCTCTCGCCTTTGCGTGCCCTTTGACGGGCCTATATAGATGATCTAAACTATACAGCACCAATCCAAATATGCATTGAGCATCATCTACCAGTCCTCAATCTAGGAAGGCTTTGAATTGCATAATCCTTTCTTCAACCTTTACAACAAGTAACCTCCTATGCAGTCGAGCAAGCCTTCTCCTCCCTTGTGCCCTTTTATCCCCTTTTAAACCATGTTTTTACAAACATGAGAAGAATAAGATAGAGAAAGAAAGCCGGCAAAGCGGCAACCATAGAAAAGTTGATTTTATTCTCCTTGAGAAACTTGTTCAGTTCGAGCATTACCGTCTCAGTATCCAGCTTTAGCTTTTGAATCTGAATATGAAATGCACGTACAGGCTCTCCTCTAAGGAGAATTTGAATTGGATGTACAACTTCATTCTTGTACCTATTTATACAACCTCTATCATTTCCTGATCTAATGGATTGTCTGAAAGTTTGGTAAAAGCCAAGAACATTTCGTAAAGTGAATTTTGAGTTAACTGTACCTCTTCCAATTCTATTACACCTTTATGCCTCTTTTGGAATGTCTCAGAAAGTTCATCTCTAATAGATAGAAGTGGCTTCTTAACGTGATCATTCCAGAAGCTAATTGTTGACTCTCGTGCTTTATGAATCCAGTTGTCAATATCATAACTTCCCATCAAACTACTATACCATAGGAGCCACACTAAACAGGTTGAGAGGCCAACAGCTTTGCATCTATGCTGCATCCAATATAAGGTCATTCTCCTTGTCTTCTGGTATTTAGCAACAAGTAGAGACAAGTAAGAATCAAGTTTGTGAAGATTTTGATAAATCATGTTAATAGCATCTCTTGTTTTATAATCTTTTCACTGAGAACCCTCGTGATTAATCTCCAGTAGTTTCTCAAATTGCAGGTGACATGAGTTGTTTCCATCAGCACAACCAGAAGATTCACTCTGATGGATTATGTTGAGTTCACCAACCGATGCTTCCAATTTAGAAAATAAGCTATTAATGGTCATCAATAATGATGGCAATGATTTCCCTGGATCTTTAGATTAATCCTCTCCAAATTTATCAACCTCTATATAAACCTCTACCAAAAATGAAGCAAAGCAATGTTGTAAACTTGTTAAGATAGTCATTCTCACATATATATGAGAACCTGCTGATAGACACAAATTTTGTAAAGATGAGCCTTATGTAAGGCATCCTCGCATCAGCCGACTTGACAACATACCCCATTTAGACTCACATAGGTCACCTCATCCAGTTCAAAACCGCACGACTGGATCCTTTGCAGTATATTTAAGGCCTTTCATACCATCTCTAAGTTATTGTATAGTTGCACCTTATTCCCTAATATATTCCTTAATAAGCACAAGTGTTGATGGATTATAGTGGAGCTACTAAAGATGTTTTTATGGGTTATAATGAGATGCAAAACAAAGAAAAACATTGACCGAGAATCATTGATATTTATTTTCAATGATATCGTCTGATATATACTATCATTTGAAAATTTGTGAAGTATAGTCTATTGAATGTATTCTATTTTTCTTGCTCAGAAAAATCCAAATTCTACTAAACAATAAATTAGTATAAGATGTATAAATAAGTATAAGAGAAAGAAAAAAAAACCTAAGAGAAAGAGGCATTGCTTGGAGAAGCATGGTGCATATTTATTCCATGTCAACTCTCGCGGGATTTAAATGCACCAATCCTTTCTTCAAGTCTCACTACACCAAAATAGTAAAATTGTCACAATCTATTTTTAATTTTGCCATGGATATATTCTAGGTATCCTTGACATAGAGTTTGTCCGTAGCAAATACCCTATTTTTATTTTTTTTCGTTTCCCAAATTGAAATGTTTCAAAATCCAGATTTTTCGTTTCCCTCGTGGCTTCTTTTATTGTTCGAGCTTGTAACTTAAATGAGACCAAAGTTTGGGAGTCTCCCCATTGCAATTTAATTATTTAAAACCATATATCTCCATCTAAAGTAAACCCCAAAATCTGGATTTGAAACATTTCAATTTGGGAGTGAGAGAGTTGCAGCAAGAGATCTCACTTGTATTTTCATGGATTCAATAAGCTTAAAGGTATTGTTAATTTCTATCAATCTACTTCTCTATCATCTCTAATTTTATGCATTTTGTTTGATTTACAATTTGGGCATCTATTAATCCGAGTTTGATTTATTGTTTCTGGGAGACACGGTGATGGAATGATTGCTGGGTTCTATCATTTTAAGAGGGCATCAAGGTATGTTTCAAAACTTCTAGATTTTGGTTCT
This sequence comes from Kingdonia uniflora, assembly GCA_014058105.1. NCBI lineage: Eukaryota > Viridiplantae > Streptophyta > Magnoliopsida > Ranunculales > Circaeasteraceae > Kingdonia > Kingdonia uniflora. Next base: position 351,664 of record JACGCM010000917.1, read on the forward strand.
ATGGTGAATTTGGATTGTGAATTTCAGAGAAAAAAAACCCCATATTTGCTGATTTGTTGTATTTATTTGAACCCTTTTTAATAGTAAACTCTAATTCTCTCCAATTTATGGGAGGCCAAATCCCCAAATATGCAAGCCGCTAATTTCAAACATGCTAGTAAAGTGTGTGAGAACTTTTAAAAGAGCAACTAGCTAGCTGATAAGTGTCATAAGATATACGTAATTAGAATCCGATATACTTAAGAGTACTATAGGTAATCTTTCATTTGTTTGTTTCTTTTCAAGTAATAGTACTACTAGTGAGGGTCTAGGGGGATATGTTTAAAGATCGATCAGGCTACTCACATGTTAACTAGACCTAGATCAGTGAGGGTCTGTATTAAGATGAATATTTCCAAGGATTTGCCTCAATTTGTAAGGATATATAGCTTATTCGAAAGTCTCAGGTTTCTGGCAGGAAGCGCAGTTTGATAGGGTGCCCTTTTATTGTCATGTGTGCTTCCAGCAGTAACATGACTACTCGGCTTGCTCGAAGGTTAAGGGGAAAGGACTTGCTCAAATCAATACAAAGGAGAGAGAACATCTCAAAGTAGAGCCTGTCCTAGTTAACAGAGGCTAAAGAAAATGGGTTCCAAGTAGCAGGATGATGCATTGGACAGGGGAGGAGGTGAAGGCCCTTCCACGGACAATGAAGCGGCCGAGATGTATGAGAGTTGATCACAGAGCCAACATGGCGTCTGCTACTTCCTTTTCTCCCTTAACAACACAAAAGATCACAGCTGCTTCAGAAGTTTCAAAGACTCTTCTCAAGCATTATCGCAGCAAGGTACATGATACGACAAATCCTAGAAAATACAAGCCTCCAAGTAAATTTACTGGTGACTGCATTGGAATTTTGGTGAATGATTGGGGGCTGGACATTGGAGATTGTTGTTGTTTTCACTTGGACCTCGACATCTTTCGTTATGGTGATGCACTCAGATTTTTGGGAGACATAATAATGCATCACCCAGTCATCCATCATCATTTTCAGGCGACTAAGTCGCTGCAGCAGGAGCTATCGCCATCGCCAATTGAAACAAAGCCAACTTGGTTAACTCAAACAGTTTTTAAGACGCCTTGTGATGCGCTCAATAACCTATCTTGTATGGCCCACTCGAATCCCAAGTTTTATGGTTCCATATCCAAAGAATTACATAACAAATTTATTAATGGTGTTAATACTATTCATTACATCATGAATCGCAACTGAAACATGAAAGACAAGTCAGTGATGGTCAAGGTGATGGAAAAGTACACACCAGGGAATAATGGTAAGGCAGAATGGGAAAACGTTGCTTCTTTCCTTAGGAAGATTGATTATAGTAAGGTGAAAGACAATGCTACGCGTACCAAACTTGTTACATTTTATGAAGATTTGAATCAGACTTTCTTTCATTGCAAATATGACGTTTGCCCTCCTCGCGACAGTCTTGATATGGTGCCTGACACGGACCAACTTAAAATCAAGCTTGGCACGTGCGGCACTCGAGACACCTGTCCCAAGTAAGCCTAATTACTCTTCTCTATCAATTATTTAGCAACACAACATCGCAAAGCATCACATAATTTAACCGCATCACAAACACTGAACAAAGGGTCTTTGAAGGCATCATTTCATTCAAATATCAACAACTATTACAAAGCACTATTACAAGCTTAAATTCCTTCTCGGGTGTATCGGATACTAGTCCTCTACATATATAGGAAATAGGAAACAACTAAGTTCTAAAATGAAACATCAAAAGTGGAGACGAAGCGTACTCCCCAATTATCCTAAGCTAACCTTTACAAAATAAATGAAAATTAGTACAAAGCTCTTTTACAACCTAAGGATACTATATACAAAGCCTGGGCGTCACACTCTCTCCCACTCAGCTTGGAGACGCCCTCGTCGACTTTTTCTTCTGCTTCCACATCTGTCTGTTCTCTTTCCTCTCTTGCTTTGACTCAGTATTCCTTAGTCGGACCAGAAGGGGATGAGAATCTTGGTGCTCCCAGCTGGCTTCAGTATCTGGCAGATCCTTCCACTTCACAAGGTACTCATAAACTTCCTCTTTGGTGTCCGGGTCAACATGGTTGACTCTGTGATCAAGAACACTCTCTGGAACTTCGCTAGAGCTGACTGGCTTGAGCGGAACATGAGGCCTGACGGTACTTCTGCTTGGATCTTCCTTGTCTTGGTGGTAAGGCTTTAGAGTACTGGCATGAAACACTGGATGGATGAAGAGAAGGTGGGAAGGTAATTGAAGCTTGTAGGAAACCTTCCCAACTTTACCAATGATTGGCATCGGACCAATGTACTTGGATACTAGCCCTTGGTGTATTCTGCCACCTCGTTGTTTGAGATGGGATCTCTTGATCAGAACAAGGTCCCCAACTTGAAAAGAATCTGGTCGTCTCTTCTGGTCGGCCCACTTCTTCATTCTGGCTGACGCTTTCTATAGAGAGGCCCGGGCAATATCTGTATTTCTCTGCCATTCTTTTGCAAACTGGTAGGCTCTCGGAACACTTCCTTTGTAATCGGAGGCCACTGTGTGCGGCGCGAGGGGCTGCTGTCCTAACAGTATCTCGAAAGGACTCTTGTTGGTGGAGGAACTCTTCTGCAGATTAAAGCAAAACTGTGCTGCATCCAAAAGTTCGGCCCAGTCCTTCTTGTTCACCCTGACAAAGTGCCAAAGGTACTCTTCTAACATTGCATTGAAGCGCTCTGTCTGACCATCTGACTGCGGATGGTTACTGGTTGAGAAGTTGAGAGTGGATCCCAGTAATCTAAATACTTCCCTCCAAAACTTTCCAGTAAATCTTGGATCTCTATCGCTGACAATGTCCTTTGGCACGCCCCAATACTTTACAACATGCTTCACAAAGAGAAGCGCGGTTTTCTCTGCCGTACAAACAATTGGAGTCGGAATGAATGTTGCATACTTAGAGAACCGGTCGAAGATCACGAGTATGCAACCATACCCTTTCGACTTGGGTAACCCAGAGATAAAGTCCATAGAGACGCTTTCCCAAGGTCGAGTCGGCACGGGAAGTGGTTCCAGCAATCCAAGTGGCAAATCCCGATCAACTTTGTCTTGGAGGCAAATGTGACAAGTCCGCGTATAATCCATCACTTCATTCGGATCATTTGGCCAATAGTACCCCCTGTGTAGCAAGGATAGTGTTCTCCGCCAGCCCGGATGGCCTGCCCAAAGAGTATCATGGCACTCCTTGATTAGCTCCCGCCTTAGTCCTGCGAACCGAGGAACATAAAGTCATTGTCCCTTCGTGTATAAAAGACCATCTTCCACCCAGAACCGTCTTGTCTTCCCCTGTTTTACCAAGTTAATCATGGCCTGGGTTTGAGGATCTACCGCTAACCCTTCGCGGATCCTATCATGGAGGGCGCTGGTAACATAAGAGTGAGAATGTTCGGCAGCTGTAGCGATGGCCGCAAGTTCAGCCTTCCGGCTTAATGCATCCGGCACATTGTTCATCCTCCCTGGCTTGTGCTCGAGATCTAAATCAAACTCGGCTAGAAACTCTTGCCAACGAGCCTGCTTTGAGGTCAACTTCTTCTGTGTAAGGAAATGGCTTGCCGCCTTGTTATCGGTCTTCGCCAGAACCTTCATTCCCAACAGATAGTGTCGCCATACTCGTAGGCAATGCACAATAGCAAGGAGTTCCTTCTACTGGGCTGAATACCTCCTCTCTGTATCATTCAGCTTCCTGCTTTCGTATGTCACCGGATGTCCCTCTTGTAACAATACTCCACCGATAGCAAAATCAGATGCATCAGTATGTACCTCAAACGGCTTGGTAATATCTGGCAAGGCTAAGACCGGATTGTTAATCACCGCATACTTCAAATCGTCAAATGCGGCTTGACACTTCTCAGACCAAGACCAAGAGAAGTCTTTCTTGAGAAGATCTGTAAGGGGTGCCGCGCGTTTTGAATACCCTTCAATGAACTTGCGGTAGTAGTTCACGAGGCCAAGAAAGGAACACACTTTTGTAACCTCCGTCGGAGTTCTTCACTCTTCAATGGCGCGGACCTTTTCCATATCCATCCGGATCTGTCCTCCGCCAATAACATGTCCAAGAAACATAACTTGTTCCTGCGCGAACGAGCATTTCTCCAACTTGACATATAACTGGTTCAGTCGCAAGACTTGGAATACAAGGCGAAGATGTTCAAGGTGCTTTTCCATAGTGCGGCTGTATATGACAATATCATCCAGGTACACCACCACAAACTTGTCGATATATTTCCGGAAGAGCTCATTCGTAAGAGTACAGAAAGTTGCAGGAGCATTGGTCAGGCCGAATGGCATGACAAGAAATTCATATGCCCCATACCGAGTGGAACAAGTCGTCTTTGGTTCATCTCCGGCAACGATCCTGACCTGATAGTAACCCGATCTCAAATCAAGTTTAGATAAGTACTTCGCAGACGTAAGCTGGTCAAATAAGTCGGCAATGAGCGGTATTGGATACTTGTTCTTCACCGTTACTTTGTTCAGGGATCGATAGTCGACACATAATCGCAAGCTTCCATCTTGTTTCTTCTGAAATAAGACCGGGGCACCGTATGGCGCCTTTGAGGGGCGAATAAAGCCCGATTCCAATAGTCCATCAAGCTGTCTCCGAAGCTCTGCTAGTTCAGGCAGACTCATTCTATATGGTCCTTTCGCAGGAGGCTTGGTTCCAGGACTAACTCAATCTGATGATCGATAAGCCTTCGTGGAGGTAACACCTTTGGTAATTCTTTCGGCATCACATCCTTGAATTCTGTAAGTACCCGGGAGACTTCCGTCGGCAAGGCATCATGATTTTGATCATCCGGCTTTAACCGTAAGGTTGCAAGGTAAGTCAGCTCCCCTCGCCTCAGTCCCTTCTCCAACTGAATAGCTGATAATAGTCTGCCCACATCTTTCTGCGTGGACATCTGAATGATTGAGGGATTGTCACCAAAAATCCCTAAGGAGTTGACGAACGGCATCGGCACTGCCTTGTGGTAGCGGAGAAAGTCCATTCCCAATATAATCTTAAAATCATCCAATGTCACAGCGAGAAGGTTAACCTTTCTACTCCACTGTCCCATCTTAACTGGAACCAACTTGGCAACACCATGTATCGGCATTGCGGCGGAGTTTACAGCCTTCATCCGGCTAGAATCTTTCACCAAACGCAGTCCCAGACGATTCGCCTCTTGAATCGCAATAAAGCTGTGGGTAGCACCGGTATCAACCATCGCCAAAGTACTCTGCCCATTAATACTAAGGTCCACATACATGAGTTCCTTCTTCGGTTTAACCTCTGGCAACTGAGTGGTCACGGCATTGAGCAAGTAAAGAGAACCCATATGTGTTTCACCGCTATCATTTCCCTGAGTGGTGTCATCGGCTTGGTCCCCGTGCGATGCCATTAGCGCATTCAGAGCCGTCTTCTGAGGACACTGATAGGCTTTGTGATTCCCTCCACAAAGAAAACACTTCAAGTTCCCAGTCCTTGAAACCTGGACGAAGAGGAAGCGCCGCCATTGTTACGCGGCCTGTGGTACTCCCTCCCAGAATTGGAACTCGAGGCACCACCTGTACTTGCTCCCCTACTCCTGTTCTGGCCATGACCTTGGTCTCCCCCACTTCTAGCTTGGTACCCTCCATTCTTTCCCTTGTTGTAATTATTGGAGGATCCCGCTCTTTGTTGCGACTGGGAACTTGACTGAGAAGGAGCCGGTCGACGCTCACCCAGCATAGGGGTGTAGTCGTTGATACGCTCAGCGGAGGCCATTGCGGAAGCCAAATCTTGAGCCCGTTGCCTTTGTAATTCATTTTGGATCCATGGTTTCAGACCTTCCAAGAAACAAAACAACTTATCCTTTTCAGACATGTCGCGGATATCTAACATCAAGGCTGAGAACCGCTTCACATACTCCCGGATGTTGCCTGTCTACTTCAGTTGCCTCAAACTTCTCCGAGCAATGAACTCAACATTCTCGGGTAAGAACTTATTCTTCAGCTCTTTCTTCAAGTCATCCCACGTTCCAATAGTACAGTGACCACTCTGGATCTCAGCATATTTGGTGCGCCACCATTGTGACGCTCAGGCATTGTATATAGTATCCTTAGGTTGTAAAAGAGCTTTGTACAAATTTTCATTTATTTTTGTAAAGGTTAGCTTAGGAAAATGGGGGAGTACGCTTCGCCTCCACTTTTGATGTTTCCTTTTAGAACTTAGTTGTTTTCCTATTTCCTATATATGTAGGGGACTAGTATCCGATACACCCAAGAAGAAATTTAAGCTTGTAATAGTGCTTTGTAATAGTTGTTGATATTTGAATGAAATGATGCCTTCAAAGACCCTTTGTTCAGTGTTTGTGATGCGTTGAGATTATGTGATGCTTTGAGATATTGTGTTGCTAAATAATTGATAGAGAAGAGTAATTAGGCTTGCCTGGGACAGGTGTCTCGAGTGCCGCACGTGCCAAGCTTGATTTTTAAGTTGGTCCGTGTCAGTTGGTATCAGAGCGATCTAGTTGAAAGCGATCTAGTTGCGAGGGCGGAGGGTCCGAATGCTACTGACCCCGCCCAGATCCTTGCCCCGCAGGTGGGAGGACCATCCGTTAATCCCCGGCCCTTGAATACCCGAACGCGGTTGGACCAGTTAGAGGATAAGATGCAAGCTCTAAGTGGGATTATAGATCAAGTGACGACTCTGGAGGAACGATTGGACGGTTTCCCAGACGATCAGGCCCATGTGGGCGAGCGTCTCGTTACGTTAGAGGGAGTGGTTGAAGGGAATATGGTTACTCTTCTGGATTAGGTGGCTGAACTTTCCTCGAAGGTAAATCTCCTAGTGAAGGTTGTTGGAAATGGAGAACCAGCACCTTTGGGCGGCGGTATAGACCGGCCCAGGATCAAGGTCCCCTAGCCCAAGTCGTACGAGGGAGCGAGGGACGCCAAGGAGGTAGAGAACTTCCTTTTTGATATGGAGACGTACTTCAATGTGGTTAGGCCTGATAGCGAAGGTTCAAAGGTGTCGATGGTAACCTTGTACCTCGCCGGTGATGCTAAACTATGGTGGCGCACCAAATATGCTTAGATCCAGAGCGGTCACTGTACTATTGGAATGTGGGATGACTTGAAGAAAGAGCTGAAGAATCAGTTCTTACCCGAGAATGTTGAGTTCATTGCTCGGAGAAGTTTGAGGCAACTGAAGCAGACAGGCAACATCCGGGAGTATGTGAAGCGGTTCTCAGCCTTGATGTTAGATATCCGCGACATGTCTGAAAAGGATAAGTTGTTTTGTTTCTAGGAAGGTCTGAAACCATGGATCCAAAATGAATTACAAAGGCAACGGGCTCAAGATTTGGCTTCCGCAATGGCCTCCGCTGAGCGTATCAACGACTACACCCCTATGCTGGGTGAGCGTTAACCGGCTCCGTCTCAGTCAAGTTCCCAGTCGCAACAAAGAGCGGGATCCTCCAATAATTACAACAAGGGAAAGAATGGAGGGTACCAAGCTAGAAGTGGGGGAGACCAAGGTCATGGCCAGAACAGGAGTGGGGGAGCAAGTACAGGTGGTGCCTCGAGTCCCAATTCTGGGAGGGAGTACCACAGGCTGCGTAACAATGGCGACGCTTCCTCCTCGTCCAGGTTTCATGGACGTCCTGGGAACTTGAAGTGTTTTCTTTGTGGAGGGAATCACAAAGCCTATCAGTGTCCTCAGTAGACGGCTCTGAATGCGCTAATGGCATCGCACAGGGACCAAGCCGATGACACCACTCAGGGAAATGATGACGGTGAAACTCATATGGGTTCTCTTTACTTGCTCAATGCCGTGACCACTCAGTTGCCAGAGGTTAAGCCGAAGAAGGGACTCATGTATGTGGACCTTAGTATTAATGGGCAGAGTACTTTGGCGATGGTTGATACAGGTGCTACCCACAACTTTATTGCCATTCAAGAGGCGAATCGTCTGGGACTGCGTTTGGTGAAAGATTCTAGCCGGATGAAGGCTGTAAACTCCGCCGCAATGCCGATACATGGTGTTGCCAAGTTGGTTCCAGTTATGATGGGACAGTGGAGTGGAAAGGTTAACCTTCTCGCTGTGACATTGGATGATTTTAAGATTATATTGGGAATGAACTTTCTCCGCTACCACAAGGCAGTGCCGATGCCGTTCGTCAACTCCTTAGGGATTTTTGGTGACAATCCCTCAATCATTCAGATGTCCACGCAAAAAGATGAGGGCAGACTATTATCAGCTGTTCAGTTGGAGAAGGGACTGAGGCGAGGGGAGCTGACTTACCTTACAACCTTACGGTTAATGCCAGATGATCAGAATCATGATGCCTTGCCGACGGAAGTCTCCCGAGTACTTACAAAATTCAAGGATGTGATGCCGAAAGATTTACCAAAGGTGTTACCTCCACGAAAGCCTATCTATCATCAGATTGAGTTAGTCCCTGGAACCAAGCCTCCTGCGAAAGGACCATATAGAATGAGTCTGCCTGAACTAGCAGAGCTTCAGAGACAGCTTGATGGACTATTGGAATCGGGCTTTATTCGCCCCTCAATGGCGCCATACGGTGCCCCGGTCTTATTTCAGAAGAAACAAGATGGAAGCTTACGATTATGTGTCGACTATCGATCCCTGAACAAGGTAACGGTGAAGAACAAGTATCCAATACCGCTCATTGCCGACTTATTTGACCAGCTTACGTCTGCAAAGTACTTCTCTAAGCTTGATTTGAGATCGGGTTACTATCAGGTCAGGATCGTTGCCGGAGATGAACCAAAGACGACTTGTTCCACTCGGTATGGGGCATATGAATTTCTTGTCATGCCATTCAGCCTGACCAATGCTCCTGCAACTTTCTGTACTCTTATGAATGAGCTCTTCCGGAAATATATCGACAAGTTTGTGGTGGTGTACCTGGATGATATTGTCATATACAGCCGCACTATGGAAAAGCACCTTGAACATCTTCGCCTTGTATTCCAAGTCTTGCGACTGAACCAGTTATATGTCAAGTTGGAGAAATGCTCGTTCGCGCAGGAACAAGTTATGTTTCTTGGACATGTTATTGGCGGAGGACAGATCCGGATGGATATGGAAAAGGTCCGCGCCATTGAAGAGTGGAGAGCTCCGACGGAGGTTACAAAAGTGTGTTCCTTTCTTGGCCTCGTGAACTACTACCGCAAGTTCATTGAAGGGTATTCAAAACGCGCGGCACCCCTTACAGATCTTCTCAAGAAAGACTTCTCTTGGTCTTGGTCTGAGAAGTGTCAAGCCGCATTTGACGATTTGAAGTATGCGGTGATTAACAATCCGGTCTTAGCCTTGCCAGATATTACCAAGCCGTTTGAGGTACATACTGATGCATCTGATTTTGCTATCGGTGGAGTATTGTTACAAGAGGGACATCCGGTGACATACGAAAGCAGGAAGCTGAATGATACAGAGAGGAGGTATTCAGCCCAGTAGAAGGAACTCCTTGCTATTGTGCATTGCCTACGAGTATGGCGACACTATCTGTTGGGAATGAAGGTTCTGGCGAAGACCGATAACAAGGCGGCAAGCCATTTCCTTACACAGAAGAAGTTGACCTCAAAGCAGGCTCGTTGGCAAGAGTTTCTAGCCGAGTTTGATTTAGATCTCGAGCACAAGCCAGGGAGGATGAACAATGTGCCGGATGCATTAAGCCGGAAGGCTGAACTTGCGGCCATCGCTACAGCTGCCGAACATTCTCACTCTTATGTTACCAGCGCCCTCCATGATAGGATCCGCGAAGGGTTAGCGGTAGATCCTCAAACCCAGGCCATGATTAACTTGGTAAAACAGGGGAAGACAAGACGGTTCTGGGTGGAAGATGGTCTTTTATACACGAAGGGACAATGACTTTATGTTCCTCGGTTCGCAGGACTAAGGCGGGAGCTAATCAAGGAGTGCCATGATACTCTTTGGGCAGGCCATCCGGGCTGGCGGAGAACACTATCCTTGCTACACAGGGGGTACTATTGGCCAAATGATCCGAATGAAGTGATGGATTATACGCGGACTTGTCACATTTGCCTCCAAGACAAAGTTGATCGGGATTTGCCACTTGGATTGCTGGAACCACTTCCCGTGCCGACTCGACCTTGGGAAAGCGTCTCTATGGACTTTATCTCTGGGTTACCCAAGTCGAAAGGGTATGGTTGCATACTCGTGATCTTCGACCGGTTCTCTAAGTATGCAACATTCATTCCGACTCCAATTGTTTGTACGGCAGAGAAAACCGCGCTTCTCTTTGTGAAGCATGTTGTAAAGTATTGGGGCGTGCCAAAGGACATTGTCAGCGATAGAGATCCAAGATTTACTGGAAAGTTTTGGAGGGAAGTATTTAGATTACTGGGATCCACTCTCAACTTCTCAACCAGTAACCATCCGCAGTCAGATGGTCAGACAGAGCGCTTCAATGCAATGTTAGAAGAGTACCTTTGGCACTTTGTCAGGGTGAACAAGAAGGACTGGGCCGAACTTTTGGATGCAGCACAGTTTTGCTTTAATCTGCAGAAGAGTTCCTCCACCAACAAGAGTCCTTTCGAGATACTGTTAGGACAGCAGCCCCTCGCGCCGCACACAGTGGCCTCCGATTACAAAGGAAGTGTTCCGAGAGCCTACCAGTTTGCAAAAGAATGGCAGAGAAATACAGATATTGCCCGGGCCTCTCTATAGAAAGCGTCAGCCAGAATGAAGAAGTGGGCCGACCAGAAGAGACGACCAGATTCTTTTCAAGTTGGGGACCTTGTTCTGATCAAGAGATCCCATCTCAAACAACGAGGTGGCAGAATACACCAAGGGCTAGTATCCAAGTACATTGGTCCGATGCCAATCATTGGTAAAGTTGGGAAGGTTTCCTACAAGCTTCAATTACCTTCCCACCTTCTCTTCATCCATCCAGTGTTTCATGCCAGTACTCTAAAGCCTTACCACCAAGACAAGGAAGATCCAAGCAGAAGTACCGTCAGGCCTCATGTTCCGCTCAAGCCAGTCAGCTCTAGCGAAGTTCCAGAGAGTGTTCTTGATCACAGAGTCAGCCATGTTGACCTGGACACCAAAGAGGAAGTTTATGAGTACCTTGTGAAGTGGAAGGATCTGCCAGATACTGAAGCCAGCTGGGAGCACCAAGATTCTCATCCCCTTCTGGTCCGACTAAGGAATACTGAGTCAAAGCAAGAGAGGAAAGAGAACAGACAGATGTGGAAGCAGAAGAAAAAGTCGACGAGGGCGTCTCCAAGCTGAGTGGGAGAGAGTGTGACGCCCAGGCTTTGTATATAGTATCCTTAGGTTGTAAAAGAGCTTTGTACTAATTTTCATTTATTTTTGTAAAGGTTAGCTTAGGATAATTGGGGAGTACGCTTCGTCTCCACTTTTGATGTTTCATTTTAGAACTTAGTTGTTTCCTATTTCCTATATATGTAGAGGACTAGTATCCGATACACCCGAGAAGGAATTTAAGCTTGTAATAGTGCTTTGTAATAGTTGTTGATATTTGAATGAAATGATGCCTTCAAAGACCCTTTGTTCAGTGTTTGTGATGCGGTTAAATTATGTGATGCTTTGCGATGTTGTGTTGCTAAATAATTGATAGAGAAGAGTAATTAGGCTTACTTGGGACAGGTGTCTCGAGTGCCGCACGTGCCAGGCTTGATTTTAAGTTGGTCCGTGTCAACCATAGTTTAGCATCACCGGCGAGGTACATGGTTACCATCGACACCTTTGAACCTTCGCTATCAGGCCTAACCACATTGAAGTACATCTCCATATCAAAAAGGAAGTTCTCTACCTCCTTGGCGTCCCTCGCTCCCTCGTACGACTTGGGCTAGGGGACCTTGATCCTGGGCCGGTCTATACCGCCGCCCAAAGGTGCTGGTTCTCCATTTCCAACAACCTTCACTAGGAGATTTACCTTCGAGGAAAGTTCAGCCACCTAATCCAGAAGAGTAGCCATATTCCCTTCAACCACTCCCTCTAACGTAACGAGACGCTCGCCCACATGGGCCTGATCGTCTGGGAAACCGTCCAATCGTTCCTCCAGAGTCGTCACTTGATCTATAATCCCACTTAGAGCTTGCATCTTATCCTCTAACTGGTCCAACCGCGTTCGGGTATTCAAGGGCGGGGATTAACGGATGGTCCTCCCACCTGCGGGGCAAGGATCTGGGCGGGGTCAGTAGCATTCGGACCCTCCGCCCTCGCAACTAGATTGCTTTCAACTAGATCGCTCTGATACCAACTGACACGGACCAACTTAAAAATCAAGCTTGGCACGTGCGGCACTCGAGACACCTGTCCCAGGCAAGCCTAATTACTCTTCTCTATCAATTATTTAGCAACACAATATCGCAAAGCATCACATAATCTCAACGCATCACAAACACTGAACAAAGGGTCTTTGAAGGCATCATTTCATTCAAATATCAACAACTATTACAAAGCACTATTACAAGCTTAAATTTCTTCTTGGGTGTATCGGATACTAGTCCCCTACATATATAGGAAATAGGAAAACAACTAAGTTCTAAAAGGAAACATCAAAAGTGGAGACGAAGCGTACTCCCCCATTTTCCTAAGCTAACCTTTACAAAAATAAATGAAAATTTGTACAAAGCTCTTTTACAACCTAAGGATGCTATATACAAAGCCTGGGCGTCACAGTGCCGATAGATATTAATAGAAATGGAGAAGGCACTAGCGCATCGTAGCAACTACCACAAGAGAGTTCCCGTACTTTTTCTAACAATTATAGTATGTCTGCGGGGCATCTTTCAAAATCCATTACTGTTAAAAGCCAGAGTTATTTTATTTGCAAAACTGATGAAGGTTTCTGACGACCTGCATGTAAATATTTGGTGAATGACAACTAATATGTTTGCAAAAAAATAGGGGAGGAGGTGAAGATTCCAGAAATTCATAATGAAGTACAAGAAGTTTATGAACACCCCGTGGTGGTGGTGAATGCTAATCAATTTTTGCTTTAGATGTAGAGGATTTGCACCGTTTGGAAGCTATGGATCTCAATAAAGGCTATGTGAGGAAGCGCAGGATGGTGAGGACTCCTTTGGTGGATAATAAGTTATTCCAAGGTTTACAAATTAGCTGAAGCCATAGATAGTGAGAACTATGACCTCAATATGCTTGAGGCCTTTATGATGACCAAACAGGCAGAGAGGATACTATGAAGTGCTTAGGCAAAGGAGGGCTACTCATTGGTTAGGCAGAAAGAGTTAAACAGTTGTATTGTTATGGTCTGTAAATAATGGCATAAAAGGTCATGTTCAAAATATAGCCAAGGGAGATTAACTTTGAAAAAGGGGTTATCCTCAGTATTAGTATGCGACTTTAAGTAATAGTATGTATTTCAATTGTGCTCTTAGACTTCAAATATTTCATATTTTAGTGACTTCAAATTCTATAAACCTTGCATTGTTCTACTATTTGTGATTGATGGAATTTCCTTCAAACATGTAGTATATGGTTCAGACATTAAACCTATGCGGTTGATCAGATGACATAAAAGAAACAAAAAAGTTGGGAGGACATTTGTTCTACTAGTGATGGTAAATTTGGTTTCGGCTAGATGGGTTAGTTCGTAATACTCAAAATTTGGTGATGGTAAATTTGTTGGTGTTTTAGTTTAGATGACCATATTAATTTTTGTTTTTCTTGTTGGCCATTGTAGATTGGAAATATGTGAGAGAAATTTCTTGCGTATTTCTGGTGGTGTTTCGATAGAGTGAAGGTAAATGTGAGCTCATTCTTTCTCAAATTGTTTGGATCTATGGATTTATAGCGTCATTGCTGTGATTATCCACTACACCAAAATTGCAAAATTGTCACAGTCTATTTATAATTTTGCCACGGATATATACCATGGTATCTTTGACATAGAGTTTGTCCGTGGAAAAATTCCTTATTGTGCGTGGTTATTTTGATTTTTTCCTTTACCTTACAGCTTCTTCTCTCGCTGAAGTTTGTAGCTTAGCTGAGAGCAAATTAAACTAGGGAGGCTCCACCAACAATGTAAAACCTTGCATCTCGATCTAAAGTAAACCCCTAAATCTGGATCTGAAACATAGCAATTTGGGAGTTGCAGCGAAAGATCTCAATTGTACTTTCATGGAGTCTATAATTAAAGGTATGGTCAATCTCCATCAATCTACTTTTCTATCATCTCCAATGTTATGCATTTTGTTCGATTTACTTCTCTATCATCTTGGGCATCTATTAATCTGAGTTTAATTTATTGTTTTTGGGAGACACGGTGATGGAATGATTGTTGTGTTCTATCATTTTAATTTAACACCACAAGACCCTAATTCCACAATAACTCCAACAACCACAACAATCACCATTAACGATGACTCCTTCGAAATCACCAAAAACATTAATTTCTCTGATGGGTACCTGTTAGACCGATTGATTGAACACCTAGCTTGGGATCACGAAGACATCGAAACCCTCGACCCCATTTCGACTTCGTCGTCTTCGGGGTCTTCGCTTGCGTCGAAATCGTTTGTCGAATCAATCCCAATGGTGAAAATCATGAAAACCCTCTTTGGGTTGGACCCAATTTTGTGTCTTGTGTGTAAAGATGAGTTTGTGGTTGATGAGGAGGTGAAACAGTTGCCTTGCAAGCATAATTATCATTTTGATTGTATTATGCCATGGTTATCGAGTCATAATTCGTGCCTGGTGTGTCAGTTTTGTCTCCCTACCGATGAACCGGTGTTGCGGGGGAGGTCGAGGGAAGGGGGAAGGTTTCGGTGAGGTTTGGGAATTTGATGAAGGATGATGACGAGGAGGTTGAGGATTTGTTTGGGTTTGGGATGGAAACTACATTGAGGAGGCATATTGGGTGGAGACATCCACTTGTTTTTACTACAAGGTCGAGTCCGACGCAGATGGCGCAAGCTGAGATGAGCTCAGCTGGGCCTGCGAATAGTGGTGAGCCGATTTCGAGTTGTTCAGTTGAGGGACCGAAGAGGGCTGCTCCTAGTGGTAGTATGGAATGGGTTGACGATGAGGGGGATACTGTAATGTCTGAAGTTAGGGGAGACGTATTTGATTAATTGAGTTATGTTTTTCCTTTAATCTGTTATGTTAATTTCTTTAAAGATTTTGTTTTATTCAAGCTGAATTTTTTATGTTTTATTCGCATCCCCTTATCACATTTCACTATCTTCTCCTCTTTGTTACCAAACGATTTTATTGATCCTAGGTTTTCATGGAGACTTGTAAACCGGAGGAGGGGGTGACTTGTAATGAAAATGTAGTGGTGGTGGTAGGGAGGATACTTTTTGTGCACTAGAGGTGGTGGAAAAGTGTGCTTATAGTAATTAGCCGAGGTCCCTAAAGGCAAACTAAGATAAACAAAGATCACAAGAATGGCAGCAAAGAGTGAGGCCATTGAGGCTCCCTTTCTTCCCATAACTTTGTTTTCAAATGGGTTTGGTTTATGATCTTAAAGCCCCTTCATAGCCCTGTATATAGCTCCTTAATCTACCTCAAGTTTCCAAAGTCCTGTAAAAATAATCCAAAAAACTTCACTTTTCAAATCGAATTTAAATGATTTAAAATTAGATCGAGTTTACGACTAAAATAATGTTCCAGACACGTTGACTTAATTTGCTCTCTATTTTGATAATATACTTAAATCTCATTTTAATGCAAGCTAAGCATATCAACAAAATAGTAATACTCTTACATTGTCATGCAAGTACTCCCAGCTGGATTTGATGCAGCCCCTTGAGGTTGAAAGCTTACGTTCTTAGTCATTGTTTTACTACACAAGCGTAGACTCAATTATGGGTAAGTTCCATGTAAAACTACTGCTATAAAGTGCTAGGGGACAGTTAGAGTCTGCAGAGGATGGACCTGGAACCATTTCGCACATCACCGGCAGAATGTCCATCGGGGGATTTCGTACTATTGCTTCTTCAAGTACTCATTCTTGAGGCCTACAACTCTGGAATCTGGCAGTCTGTGATTTGTGAAAGAGTCCCCATGTTTTGCATGAATTGTTGTTTACAGGAACATGATGTTGAGGCCTACACCAAAGAAAAGCCCATTATGATTTCTGATAATAAAAATGTGCTGAAAGAACAGATTGAAAGAGTACCAGGAAAACTTAAGGAGAAGGCTGTGATGAAACAAAAATATATCCCAAAGGTGAGTCAGGCTACTGCAGCCAAGGAGTACCAGAGAAGACTACAATAGATGTGCAGATTGAATGCAGGGTAAGCACGGAGGATCAAAATGGAGTTGCTGCCACAGTGGACTCGGAACATACAGGTTCAGAGCAGAACATAACTGCGGTCTTCGTGGTCACAGCAGAGGTAGGAACAGAGAATGAGTCTAATGCAGCTGTGGAAGTGCTAGAGACTATGGTGACTGAGCAGTTAGCAATGAAAACCCCTAAATCAAAATAGAAGCCTACTTTTGTGCCCTTGAGTGTTAAGACTAGGGCCAACTTAGCAAAGTTATCAGCTAGTGTTTAATGTCTCCTTAATCTTACACAAATTCCCTATGAAGTCTCTTGTTTTTTTTTCTCTCATTATAGACAAAAATTTCTTGCCGTAAAATATTTTTGGGAAAATATTTAACAATTTTAGATTACTCAGTTTTCCTTTGGTCTCCTTTTCCTTTGCTTCCTAGTAAATGTATATTTAACAAATTTAGTACTTATTGCTTGAAACTTAGTTTTGCTGTGAGCTATTGACTGTAGTATGATAGCTTTGAGTTGTTAATAAAGATTTTCAACTAGTGGTGTTAGCAAGTGTTTCTTTTGGTTATATCAGTATTTTTTCCATTTAATGCAGGTGCGGTTGATAGGATATTGTGTTGAGGGTTCTTTATTCCTGGTTATGAGTACATTGAGAACGGGAACTTAAACCAACATTTGCATGGGAATGGTGAGAAAACTAGTGCATAACTTCACTTTTTTGTTGCAAAAGTAGGGCATATTTACAAAAAACAGTTTTTTTGTAAATATAGCTGGAATAACAATTCTACGCTTGTAGTTGTAGGTCCGGAGCCACTGTCATGGTCTACAAGGGTGTAAATTTCCCTTGACTCAACAAGAAGTCTCGAATATATACATGAACACACTGTTCCCTTGTATATCCATCGTGATATTAAATCACCTAACATAGTGATAGAAAAAATCTTCCATGGAAAGGTTGTGACCTTATGCATTTACCATCTATAATACAATAGGAAATCATCAGTAGATTGTATAACTATAGCTTGCTCTATCACAGGTTGCTGATTTTGGATTAACGAAACTGACTGAAGTTGGAAATGCATCTTTGCAAACACGTCTTGTGGGAACATTTGGTTACATGCCCCCTGAGTAAGACATTTCTATCCTTTTGTTTGGTTGTTAACTTTTTCTTCCTTATTACTGTATTTTAGTTCCTATTTGTTGCTTATGAAGAGATCTATGGAGCCACTGTCCCAAGCCCGGATAAAGGAGGAGGGAGAAGGAATTTGTAGAGATTTATGGAGGTGGACTTTTATAGAGGAAGATGATGTGAAGTTGAGGCATGCCAATGTTTAGGATATGACGCTTGCTGAAGATAGTGGAAATGAGGGCACATGTACATATTAAGCCTATTTAAATTTGCCTGGGATTTTTCCATTATCTGTTGTAGCCTATTTAAATTGATTTTTTATTAGTTAAGTAACTCCTTTTCGTTATATAGGAAACTCCCCTCGGAGTTTGGGAGTTTAGAAGCAAAAGCAGGCAGAATAGTTGCAGAGGATATATGTTTGATTTGTTTGGCCTCTATTGGTTTTGCACCTCATCCATTTCACTCTGTTTCAGGTACTTGGCTTTTATTTATACCCGTGATAAATTTTAAGCTTTGGCTTTTCGGAACTAGATATGTATTTTGCTTAAGACCCCCATTTATATGATAGAAGATCGAAGGGTAAGTCTAATTTTGGTAGAGATGCTTTTGATCTAATAATATTGTCTCACAATTAGTTGGTAGAACATTTTTTGTTGCCATTATAACTTGGTTTATCCTTTTTGCTGCAGTTTTGCTACAAGGTTTGCTCAGGAGGAATCCAATGATATGATGATAACATGTGTCATTTTTACTCAACTTATTGAAGTAATAGGATTTCTAAAGACCTACAATTTTTATGCGAGAAGAGGTACATGTTAGTTATCTTAATTTTTACAATGATGTTTTAGTCTTTGGGAGGGCGTTGGTAATACGGCGGCGGAATATGAAACTTGTGTATTTTGCTTCTATTCAATTTTAATATAGAATCACTATCTTGAATACTTTATTGTTTATATTTGAATGAAATCAATTTTTATAAACTTTTATATATTGCATTTGTATGCTATGAAGTATACTGTTGTAGGATTGAGTGTGCTCCACAGGTTCAGGGAGTAATTTTATTACAGGTGCTGCTTATTTTTTTTAAAATAGAAAAAATGAAATACTACGGACAACGTCTGTGGAAAATTGTATATTTACCACGGACAAATGGTGTGGTGTCATGCTACAATTATCATAGGCATAGTCCGTGGCAAAAAAATTGCTACACCCATTTTGCTACAGACCTCGAGCACGGTCGAAGTTCGTGGCAAAATAATTGCCACGGATAAAATCTGTAGTAAAGTATATGATAAAACCATAGATTTAATCCGTGGCAAAATAATTGCTACGGATAAACTCTGTAGTAAAGTATATGATAAAACTATAGATTTGATCATTGGCAAAATAATTGTCACACCCATTTTGCTACAGACCCTACCACAGCCTTAGTCCGTGGCAAATAATGTTTTACCACATACCAAATCCGTGACATTTTGTTAAAATTGGTAGTGTCTTCTACCTCTAACTTTTCTTCAAATTCTTGTCGCACTGAAACTACCTCATCTGCAAAATGGTTGTTCTTAGGTTTTTCCCGTCAATGACCCTCCTCAAAGGTGTTGTAATTCGAACACTTGTCTTATTAATATGACCACTAAAGCCTCTCACATGACCATTTCCATCTTCTCCAAGTGTTATATACCAAGTGTAGATAAACAAGTTAACAAGTATTTCATGTAGGTTTTATAGTTCATGGATTAGAGTTGTCTCTAACTTTTATTTTATCCATGAGGTTTAGTCCCCCACTTACCTTTCAAAAGTAACTTATAGAGAATTATGATGTATTGACATGACTTACCAATGCAATTAGATCATGGTCTAAAACCTTCTCCATGATTTCTGGTTCATTTTCAATAAGTCAATTAATTTGTGCCTGCAAAATAAAACCACTAAGTACAGCTTCATGCGAATTGTTTAGGCTGTCATGTTTTTACCATTCAGTCTTTTATTTGCTCAGGGAAAGTGCCATCCTGATTTGTATGACAAGTAAGAAAAAGTTCAGTCCTCTTCATAGAACCCTTAGGCCTACCTCTTTCCTGTAAAATAATTAACAAAGTTTATAAGTATGTTAAATAAACTTAAAACGACAAGATATAGTGCACCTAATCTTTATAAGACTATGTTCCATGATAAGGCAACCATCGAAAATAAAGATGCAAGTCATTGAACACAATTGGAATGAAATGCCAATAAAATACACTAGTTAAGCTACCTAGAGGGAAAGAGTCGTCGGATGGCCATGACAAAATCTTGCAATAGATTAAAGAAAAGAAGTGGATCTTCTATCTGTCAGTTAAGGATGCCTATACCCGAGACTCTCAACTTAGTATAGAGATATCCACAGGTGACGGAGAGATGTCTCAGCCGGTTTGTTTTAGAGGCCAGTAGCGCATAGAAGTTTAGGAGTAGGTTAAGCGAATTTAGAGCTCACTGCAAGGATCCTCATATGAAAGGTTAGATTGCCTCTTGGGTGGAAAGCAGTAATGCAAGACAATAGTTTAGGAGGCCAGCATCAGTAGCATCTATCAGTAGCACATGCAAGAGATTGAGTGAATGAAGGATAGGGTCAAAAGAAGCAGTAGAGCCTAATAAAGAGATTGGAACTCATGCTCATGTTCAAGTAACGAAGCAGTCGAGCAAAGAAGTGAAGAGACAATTCTGGTTATATCTATATGAATTCAGTCTTCACCTACTAGTTTTGGCCAAGCATCAACTACTGGGTGTCCTCAGTCATCAACTACTGGTTCCGGCAAAGCTTCAACTACTGGGTGCCTCAATCTTCCTTTTCCTTCTCTTCCATAGACTTGTTGCTTGACAGAGACAAAGCTTTGCATTCTTCATTCATTGCCAACCTTGATACATGATAGAGACAGAGGTTTGCATTCTTCATTGTTTGTCTATAATATAGAATATAGCTAGAATCATCCATCTTGCAAGCTATGAAGCATAGAAGTACATTTGTCCTACTTGGCTACTCTTCTTATAATGGTCCTGTGGAGATGGTCTATTGGCATCTTTCCTTTGCCCTACTGGCATTTTTTCTTCGTCGATTGGGATTACATCTTGACTCAACCAGGGATAGGAGGCCAAGGATCCTAGCAGCACTCTTTCTTTGATCGCGCGACAAGATAAATTTTTCCTTCCTGTTCTAGTGAGTCCCTTGATCCTCTATTGGATTGTTGTTCTCCATGGTTTCTATCCTTCATCATCTCTGTAAGAGAATTATGTACTTGAAGTCTTTATACTCTTGTGGTGGCTAGAATATTGTAATCCCACCTTATCGGTTTGAAAAAACTGTGCTAATTTCATAATTCCGTATCTTAAAAATTTGGAAATTTCCATCTATGAGAAAATGTGCCCCATATCGTAAAAATATTTGCTGCTATTGACAAGGCATAAAATAGTGCGTTTATTTCTGTTGATTCACAATACCTTTCTAGATTTGGGTGCCGTTTTTTTTATACTCTTCTTTCTATCAATGTAGGGGGGAATAATCCATTAGGTCATTTGATTGTTTGGTTATTTGTTCATCTATGACATGACTAGAGTAAAGTACGTATTATTTCTGAGATTGAAACATATTTCTCTTTGATGATAATAATAGAAATGTTAATCCATATTGTAGTAGCCTACTCGCGGCCTTCTACTCGGAGCCTACTCACAGCCTTCTACTTGAAGCCTACACGCAGCCTCCTACTCGAAGCCTACTCGCAGCCTACTCGCAGCCTTCTACTCGCAACTTACTCGAAGCATATTCTACTCGAAGCCTCGAGAACAGACACCACACATCGCAGCGGAAATACTTCAACCATAGCTACACATGGTCGAAGTATGACGGGACAGGCAGTTATCACATCAGACATGTTCGGCGCCCATACCCTTGTCAGTACAGACATGTCCGACGCCCATTCATGCTCCAGAATATCCTGACAGTACTCATGTAACCTGGCCCACACTTATTGACCCAGCCTCCTAAGATTCTATAAATTTGAGAGATGGGGAACCAATGTGGGGTTGGAAGATCTCCCATCAGAACTCTTACAGTTTACCTTCGACCAAAATGTAAAGCCCAGTATTTGAGCCTTCAATTACTCATCAGTAATATAAACTCTCTTAAAAATCCTCATCAGAGGTCGTAGAGCGCCAGATTCGGGACTCTACGCAGGTATATTGTATATTGATTTTCTGCATTCTAGGTTATATACTTGCATTCCTTTACTTGAAGATAAAAACCCCGTTGTGTAAGAGCCGTCTTCCCCTCCAAAAGAAGTTAGGCCCCTACATTTGGCGCTGTTTGTGCTTCCCACCCTACAAATTTCTTTTTCCCTCGCCTTTGTTTTTAACTTCCACAGACTCTCCTCAATGGTACCCATTCTCCGTTCCAGTTCTACCCGTGCTGACAACTCCGTGGAACACAATGCAGCTGGTCTCCTATAACAAGCCATGTCTCCAACCATGTACAACTGATGTAATCCAGAACATTCAATAAACAAGTTTTCCCACCCATACTTCGCCTCCTGTTTCATTTTGAATTTATTGGTTTAACTTAGATATCATGTCAACCTTCTACCCGACAGGCACTTGAGGGTAATCTCGAGATTTTTCAAGCTCCCAATTTCGAGCAAACTCGAGGGGCAAGGATGGCTGAAAGATTAGACCCTCGGGGATGCATTGGGGGTGAACAGATATGTTTCGCTGTGGTTAAGGCCTTCGAAGTCCAGTCCAATTCTTGGTTAACCCCGGGTATCATGTCCACCCTCGCCCCGACTGATATCTGGGGACGACCCTGAAATGCCCAAGTCTCCAATTTCGAGCAAAATTGAGAGGCACAAACGATTGAAAGACCGGACCCTCGGGGATCCATTAGGTGCGACCAAATATGCTTCGATGTGGCTAATGCCTTCGAAGTCCAGTCCATTTCTTGGTTATCGTGTTCACCCTCACCCCGACTGATATTTGGGGGCGACCCTGAAATGCTCAAGTCTCCAATTTCGAGCAAACTCGAGGGGCAAGGATGGTCAAAAGACCGGACCATCGGGGATGCATTGGGGGCGATCAGATATGCTTCGACCAGGCTCTGAAACCGTCGAAGTCCAGTCCTTTTCTTGGTTTACCCCGGGTATCATGTCCACCCTCGCCCCGACTGATACTTAGGGGCGACCTTGAACTGCTCAAGTTTCTAACATTTGAGCAAACTCGAGGGGCACGAATGATCAAAAGGCCGGACCCTCGGGAATGCGTTTGAGGCGATCAGATATTGCTTCGCTGTGGCTTAGACCTTCGAAGTCCAGTAAATTTTTGGGTTTCCTCTAGGTAACATGTCCCCTCGGCCTGACTGATACTCGGAGGCGACTTGAAATTTTTTTAAAATTTCAACATCGCTGTGGCTTCGGCCTTCGATGTCCAGCAAAACATACATGGTTCGATCTACATATCTTCAAAACTCGTCAGTGTTTGATCACACTACAGTCATTCAAACATATCAGACTTCTACGTCGAAGCCTACTCGAAGGTGTCGAAGCCTACTCAAACAGATCAAACTTTTACGTCAAACAGATAAGATTTCTACTTCGAAGCCTACTCGAAGGTGTCGAAACCTACTCAAACAGACCAAACTTCTACTTCAAACAGATCAGACTTCTACTTCGAAGCTTACTCGAAGGTATTGAGGCCTACTCAAATAGATCAAACTTTTACTTCAAATAGATCAGACTTCTACTTCGAAGCCTACTCGAAGGTATCGAAGCCTACTCAAATAGATCAAACTTTTACTACAAACAGATCAGACTTCTACTTTGAAGCCTACTCAAAGGTGTCGAAGCCTACTCAAACAGATCAAACTTCTACTTTAACAATTCAGACTTCTACCTTCGACAGCTTCGACCGATCATAATTTTTACTTCACAAAGTTCAAACTTCTACTTCAGATCAGACTTCTACCTTCGACAGCTTCGACCGATCACAATTTTTACTTCACAAAGTTCAGACTTCTACTTCAAATCAGACTTCTACCTTCGACAACTTTGACCGATTACAATTTTTGCTTCACAAAGTTCAAACTTCTACTTCAGTTCAGACTTCTACCCTCAACAGATCAGCCTACTACTTTGATAGATCAACCTTCTACCTCGACAGATCAGTCTTCCACCTCAACAGATCAGACTTCTACTTCAGATCAGCCTTCTACCTTGACAGTTCAGACTTCTACTTCAGTTCAGACTTCTACCTTCGACAGTTCAGACTTCTACCTTTGACAATTTAGACTTATACTTCGACAGTTAAGACTTCTACCTTCAACAGATCAGCCTTCTACCTCGACAGTTCAGACTTCTACTTCAGATCAGCCTTCTACCTTGACAGATCAGACTTCTACTTTAGATCAGCCTTCTACCTTGACAGTTCAGACTTATACCTTCGACATTTCAGACTTATACTTTGACAGTTAAGACTTCTACCTTCAGCAGATAAGCCTTCCACCTCGACAGTTTAGACTTCTACCTCGACAGATCAACCTTCTACCACAACAGATCAGCCTTCTACCTCAACAGATCAACTTTCTGCCTCGACAGATTAGCCTTCCACCTAGACAGTTCAGACCTCTGCTTTAACAGTTCAGACTTCTACTTCAACAGATCAGATTTCTACCACAATAGCTCAGACTTCTACTTTGCCAGCTCAGACTTTGACTTTGACAGCTCAGACTTTAACATCGACAGATCACACTTTTTGCTTCAGCAAGTTCAGACTTCCACTTTGAAAGGTCAGATACTTCACCAAGTTCAGACATACAATTCAAACAGAAAATACAAATACCCTTCTATATCCATCTAAATACTCAACAAACCTGCAAGAAGCCCTAATTTATCATCGGGACGCTTCTCCTCGTTCCTAGGCTCAGCCGCTCCTGCTCCACCATCTATTCCGCAAATGAAATATAGGGGCCTAACTTCTTTTGGATGGGAAGTCAGCTCTTACACCACGAGGCTTTATCTTTAAACAAAGGAATGCAAGTATATAAGCCAGAATACAGAAAATCAATAGACAATATACTTGCGTAGAGGCCCGAATGTGGCGCTCTACGACCTCTGATGAGGATTTTTGATTTTTAAGAGAGTTTATATTACTAATGAGTAATTGAAGGTTTGAATACTGGGCTTTATGTTGTGGTCGAAGGTAAACTGTAAAAGCTCAGAGGGGAGATCTTTCAACCCCACCTTGGTTCCCCATCTCTCCTATTTATAGAATCATAGGAGGCTGAGTCACCAAGTGTGGGCCAGGTCACATGAGTACTGTCAGGATATTCTAGAGCAAGTATGGGCGCCGGACATGTCTGTACTAACAAGGGTATGGGTGCCAAAAATGTCTGATGTGATAGCTGCCTGTCCCGTCATACTTCGACCATGTGTAGCTATGGTCAAAGTGTTTCCGCTGCGATATGTGGAGTCTGTTCCCATGGCTTCGAGTAGATTATGCTTCGAGTAGGCTGCAATTTGAAAGTTACGAGTTGGCTTCGGGTAGAAGGTGGCGAGTAGGCTGCGAGTAGGAGCCTGTGAGTAGGCTTTGAGTAGAAGACTGCGAGTAGGCTACTTCACATATTCCTTCATTTGTGGCTTAATCTATATTACACTTCACAATGGTGTTTTTTAAATAGGCAAGTCTGCCATTGTCTTAAATTCAAATAGATAAGTTTGCTATTCTCTCAAAGATAAAGAGGGGCTGAGATTTCTGGGAAAGAACGAGATCGACGGACGAGATTTGGTCAACTCTCCTACTTACGGTTAGTTTTAAAAAAACACGTAAAAGGGTAAGGGTAGTTAAGTCTTATTGGTTTGAATACAAGGACTTTATCTCTCCCAACTCTCCCAACTCTTTGTCTCTCACAAGGTATTCTCTCACTCTCTCTCTTTCTTTTTCTCTCTCTCCTTTTAAGAATCACAATACAGGGACTTTATATTAGCTCTCATACCCTTTCCTCATTTTTTTATTAGCTCCTCTAAGGCGCATCTTTTCATTGCGGGAGAATCTCCAAGAAAAAGAGAAAAAGAGAGAGAGCAAAGGAACCGCAGAAGCTTTAAGCACTAATTGGGCAACTTCAGAGGTTTGAACTTTAATCCAAAGAGCATTCTTTTTTAGGTATCTAACAATGGGGTTATCATCTTTGTTGTAAACTCTGGGGTTATTTTATTTGTTGACAATGGGGTCATCTTCTTTTGCTGAGAATTTTAGGAGAATTTTAGGTACTTAGGTGACATTGTGGTTATAATTTTAGGTACTTAGGTAATAATGTCACAGATCATAAGTCTTATTGGTTTAAACAAAGTTATAAGCATAATGGAGAATTTTAGTTATTTAGGTGCTTTGTGGATTCTAATTACGATGAACTCTTCAGTTTTATTTGGTCGAAGAGTTTATCAGTATTTACACAGTTTAAGACTTATTTCAAAGTCTGTGTAGTGGTAGCATGACCTTTAAAATTATTTCAAAGTTTACTCTGAACGAGCCTAGTGCCACAGCGTCGACCGCTATCAAGATGGCCATCTGCGCAACTGTCTTCCATACTTGCAAAACGATCATTTTTTTCTCTTACTCTTTCCTCGGTTTGTCTTCCCAAGAAATTTATGATATATGTTCGTGGAGATGCTCAGAGAGGGTTCCGTTACACCTAATGGAACTTCTGTCTCTAGGCAACAACCTAAAATTTTTATAATCTGTCTTTGGTTGATCTGTGAAAGAATAACGAGTTCATTGATAAACTGTCCAATCTGGCTTTCGTCGACTATTTTTAGTTCATTGATAAACTGTCCAATCTGGCGTTTGTCGACTATTTTGGATTTCTTGATGGTGACTATTCTATTATCAGGTAACATTCCTTTGTAAACTGTACCAAAGCCTCCTCTGCCTTGGAATATATGAGAACCATTGACATTGTCTGTTGCCCTTTTAAGTTCTCCTTGCACAAAGATTTTAGTTTTCTCAACATTGCTTTTGCCTGAAGAGATCTGTTGTTCCAAAAGTAAGCCACCATTTCGTTTAAAAAAATTACGTTTGAGCATCATGTTCTTTCTCCTTTTTAATTTCATACGAATTCGAAATGCAATAGCCAGAAAAGTCAACTGTAATGTACCTCCACCAAGAGCTATAGCATTCACACACGAAAGTTAGTGAACTACGGTTCCTTCTACGGAGCCAACTGTGGTACTATTTATGATTCCCTTTTTCTAATTGAGTCCGAAAATGGGGTGAAGGAAATACCACTCTATCACCGTAGCTTTCCACTTTAACCCAATTCAGTTGGAATGATCAAGTTTAAATATCTCTGAGAGTGAAAATTAAGGAACACGACGAGGGCTTTAGCACTTAGTAACTCTACATTTTCTATGCCACAACAAATCCTTTTATGGCTAAATTTGTAGTTGAATCATATTAAGCAAAAATAAAGTTAAGCAAGCCATACAGCTTTGATATAAATTCAAATGTTTTGTTCAAGTAAGAACATTCCTACAAAGTTCAAATGGTGACTCGGTCTATACATGTACAGATGTGTTGTAAACTTATACATGTAGTGTAGTACAACATTGTGCAACAGAACAGACTCAATCACTTGATATTCGATCTTATAGTAGATGGTCCTCTTTTGATGCTCCTCAGATACAAGAGTTGCTTGACTGGCATCTCAAAAGATATGAACTCTCTCTGTCTCTGTCTCTCTCTCTCTCTCTCTCTCTCTATCTCTTTCTGAGTATCTAGGCCTATTGTAGGATTAGTCAAAATGAAGAGCAGAATAGAAGTTTTGTAACCCATTTCAAGATTGTAATGTTATCTTCAAATGTGAATTATATGGACAATTGCAAGTAACGGCTAAGACATTCATGGGAACATACAGTAGGGTCTATATCTTCCTCATCTACTACTAGAGGCTTATGAACCTGTGAGCTTCCCACTTTAGTAGCCTGTGAAGTACATTAAATTCAACTATAAGTCTAATGAAGAAGAGCTTAAAAATGCCGTAATAACTAATAAGCTAATATGTCGAAAAAGTAAACATATACCTAATATGTTTGATCGACAAATGATATTATATCATGATTTATGAGCTAACAGGTCTAGTTTTCTACTTTTAATACAAGCATCAACAATGTATTTACTTATAATCAGTTCATTACATGGTTCAAGGCAGATAAACCAATTTACATCCATAAAATAATAATAGCACACTAATATTATTAGCTTAAAACTCACCACATTCTGGGGTAGATTGAGCGTTTAATACCGACCTATCCTTCTCCTTCTACATCATATTAAATTCCTTTTTCTGCTTCAATCTTAGGTATTAGGGTTTTTACAAAGTTTGTGAATTCTTCTATAATCGTCTAACTGTTTGGTCCTCTAATATTTATTCTCTTGATGCATTATGTTTACTGATTTTCTTTTTATTTCGTAAGCATTAATGCATTCTATTTTCAAAATCCTACTGAATCCATGCATTATGTTTACTGTTCTTACATCCTTCACATGCACTGAATCCATGCTTTTATATGAATGTATTTCAAATACATGGTAGAGCATTTACTGTTACTGCTTTCTTTTAATGATTTTTTTTTGCAATATATATATGATTGAATGATTTATCCATACTTGAATATTAGCTACTTTTTTGTTTCATTGTTACTTTAAGCTTCTTTGATCACCTATATCATTGTAATTAGCTTCTTTGATCACCTATGTTTTAGATGTTTTTCTTCATTTTCTCTGTACAATCCAAAAAGATTATAGACTTTCATGATTTTTTAAAATCAATCCTAATTCATGGTTTATGCAAGTACGAAGGAACGCTCAAGAGTAAATGTTCTGAAAGTGCTTTAGAACACCAGCTTAATATGAATTAAGTTTGTCGATGCTATATTGCAGTAATTTCCCCCATGCGGATTCAACTTAATACTGAGAAAACATTAATCTTTTCCATAATCAGAATCCATTTTCTCCAGGCACTGACCAGGACCATATTATGTTCACCTTGAGTGCTATAATGCTAATCCATGAAATGCAACTTCACCAGTTTTTTTCTCTGCATCATCATATAATGAACTGGCTTTTGAACTTTTAGTTTACATATAAAAAAGATCAGTGTGAACTTTCAAGTAAAGGATTGGATTGATAGGATCACAAGAGATTGGGCATTTAAGTGAATAATCCCAGCTCATTTTGCTGCTCCAATAAATACAAGCAGGTCAGACTTCTTGACCGCCTTTGTATTCCTTGATGATGTATTAGACGAGCGGTATGTTACACAACCTTCACTTTCCTTTTTCTTCACATTACTTATGGGGAAGGCAACCAGTTACTTTCCCCTAGATGACATGAAGACATTGTCATCCCTTGACAAGTTCGTATTCTCAGTTGGTGCTGTGAAAAAAAATTGTTTATGGTAGAAAACAGTAGCACAAATATACATGTCAATACTAAATATAGTGATCATAGTTCTTTATTTTAGATGCTGCCAATCTCTGTTTTGTGTTGGTATAGTAAGTGTGAAATTGTTGGCCAATAACCATTAGGTGTAATGTTCATTTAAAAAGAAGTATCCCAAGTCCCAACGTATTGTTATTTCTTTCTAAACATAAAATTTGATTGCAGATACTACAGATGTACGAGACATTAGACTAATATATCTATTTTATAACATATCTTAATCACCATTTATCCCGAGTCCCCCCGAATAATGCTCTGATATCTAATCAAAAAATAAGGCCAGCTCGAGTAATTTGGAAGGCCTGTACATAAATTAAAATGGGACCTAAAATTTTTTGTTGTTGTAAAGGGCTTGAACCTCTGCACCTTACAAACTACAACAAGAAGAATCAACCAACTCCGCAAAAGTCAATTATATGTAGAATAAGCAAATGTACTTTTTTTCTTTTTCTTCTTGGCATTAGGAAAAAAAATTAGGCCCTTTCTCCGCCAAAAGATTGGGACTTACACAAAAAGTTGAGTTCCCTGAAATATGATTAAGCTTTATAAGGTTTTTGATATTTATTTTCCTTTGAAACTTTCTAAAATTAGTATCAATGGCACGCAAATAGTTGTTTAGAAAATTGTTATTCGATACATGAGTTTTAGCGCCGAAGGCGCATTAATGGACAATTTTGTAAAGTCGAAGGCGCACTGATGTGTTCATCGTGGTGAGCCACGGGTAGTACTAGTCTTTATTATAAATAGTTTATTTTACCATAATTTCTTTTACGATTAATAAAGACATCTTTTGGTATTAACTTTACTTGTCTGGTATCGATGAAGTTGGTTATTTCTTCTTGGAATGGAAAAATATGGGAAAGGTGATTGGCGGAGTATTTCCTAAAACTTTGTGGTGACGAGAACTCCTACGCAGGTTGCTGGTCATGACCAAAAATTTTTTATCCGCATAAACACAATGAACAAGGAAAGAAGACGATCAAGCATTCATGACATCCCAAGTATAGGAAATGGGGATATAGCACCACCCCAAGGACCGATTACTAGTCAAGCAAATGGGTCTGGACCCAGGTGGTGGCGACGCCGGCTCTTCTAAAAAATCCTCAACGAAGTAACAGGCACCGCCTTCAACCTTATTAAGTGGTCCCAGAGTAGGTTTTTATGGTACTACTACTATTGGTAAACCCGTCGGTGTTCCCCACATTCCAGTAGTTGGAACACTCGTAAATCTCTCGAATTCTCCTCATATGGCATACGACATGCGGGCCTCAATGCCTGGAACTGGCATGTCATATCCAATGCCTCACACGGCTTCTCATAGGTGATATCATCACTTAAAATGAAGTTAAGCCCCCGACTGTACAAAAGCACAAAACTAGACAGGATTTGAGCAAAACTAAAGAGGTTGTAGCCGATGCTATTGCAAGTTTGCTTTTAACCTTAGAATCGAGTTTTGTCAATTTTTTGTATCATCAAACCATGTTAAAGTAAACAAATGGTGAAGAAATTATATATTGTGAATAGGCAGATTTGGGAGGTGACTGGGTAGAACAGAGCAGGTTTCTTTATATTTACTTATTTTTGGTTCCTTAAAATGTTTAAATTTCTCCCATTTAGTGTTAGTTTTAGATTAAGTAGAAATGGGAGATAATCTTAGTGAGGGAATGATGTAAAAGAACCTATTTTATGGTTTGACTATTTTTGTAGTAATGGCCAAAAATTGCTCTATGTTTTGCTATAATTTATATTGTGGTGATTTCAAAACTACTTCATGCCCTCTTGTTTATTGTTCTCCTAGTTTAAGTTATACTTCGCGTAACTCTTCTCGAGTTTGGTCATTTAAGAGTAAGAGTAGTATACGTGCTATATGTATTAGCTACAGAATTGTATTATATATTTTTATTTGAATATAACATCCGTATATCAGTCATTGAGATGGAATACACATCACAATGATGGTTGGTGTAGATGAGCAAGGTCTTTTCCCTTACAGGATCAATTTTCTTTCATTAAATATATTGGTAGCCATAAAGAGCTTCTACTCTTCTTTCTGTTTTATTCCAAACTTATACATTTGATATGGGCAAAGGGCCAATCCAACTCTCAAGTGAAGTGATGATGTGCACTCCAAATAATTCCCTACCCTCTAATTACAAGTTGAAGCTTCTTTTCTTGGACTACCTTCACCAGCAGGATCCCCATATCTGATAGTTTTGAAACTACTAGGACTAGAGAAGAGAATGCAGCCTTCCTTATTTGTTTCTTAGGAGTAGTTTTTGTTTATAAAAAAACAAATATAGAAGGTTCATACAACTTGATTGAATAGGAGATATCTTGGAGTTTCAGTAGGACTTAGATGAATCAGTAAAGTTTTAGATATCTTGAACTTTCAGATAACTGAGAGTTTCAATATTAAGCTCTTCCTAAGTCTAATAGGATTGAAACTAAAGACTCTTTCAAAAAATTTACTCATATATAGGTAAATCTAGAATTGGAGCTTCAGTCTTTTATATATCATGGTGTCTTGGAATACCTAGGTAGTTTCAGATATTTGGGTTTAAACTAAAGAAAAAACTCCAGACTTGCGCCACAAGAACAAATATCTATAAGAACAATGATGATGTCGAGAACCAGTAATATTGGAAATGACAAGACTAATACGTATTATGCAAAGCAGGAGAAAATCTCCATATCACATTCTTCTGGAGATTAAGGGAAATATTATCAAACAAGAGGTCCTATAACATCGAATCCCCAAATACTATTATCACTATAAAAATGTGGGACACACGATCGCAGAATGCAAGATTGCGCAAAAAGAATTCCGGGCTAATAAATGGAGCATAAAAAGATAAAACCGATGACGGGAAAAGAGCTAGCGAAAGGCAACCAGGCAATCAAAAATTAGTAATCCAGGAGAAGCAGCCTCAGGACAAGGATTTGGGGAAGAAAATTATTGCAGCACCGAGTAAACACGCATATTTTCAGGAATCTATGGAGGCAAGCAGCACTGCATCACCTCTTATATACTTCCCGGGCATGCCTAGGCCATCTACACATTTATAGCAACACGAAAATATTGGGAAGACTGGAGTAGTCAACCACTAAGAGCAGTAATAGAAAACCGACAACACTCATGAAAGATAGTCTAGCTAGCAGGAGTAACTATTTCGATGCACTATGATGAGTGGAGAAAGATATAGAACACACCGATTCAGTTGCATCAGGACAGTAGATTGCCACCAACTCAATAATGCAAGGAGAGTGTAGAGATGGAGAAACAGACGTGGACAAGTCCAATTCAGCGCCACATAAGGAGGGTCTCGTGGCAGCTATAGCAGATTTAGTAGACGATAATAGAGATGAAGGCGACATATACTTCACGGTAATACATGAAGTCAAACAAAACCTCAAACCATCAAGTTGGGGGATGAAATGGAACATGAAGAACAAGTGCATCTCGGTCTTAATCAAGTTTTTAAAGGGGGTAAGGTGTATACCATAGACCTGAGAGTGACACGCTCTACCCGTAAAGATCAATGAAAGTCATATTCTGGAATGCCAGAGGGTTGGAAAATAGAAAAATAACAAGATATCTTAGGAAAACTGCGGCAAGACTATAACCAAATATTGTGGGAATTGCTGAACCAAGTTTTTTTTGCAAGAACTTTGAGCTGCCGGGTTCGGAAAATATAGTCATCTCCAAAGAACTAAATGTAGAAAAAGGTAACATATGGATATTTTGGCTTAAAGGTACCTCTGCACCTAGTGTTATTTTTATGACAAAACAATATATTACGGTGCTTTACATAGAGAGTTGTTTCTCCTTTGTACATGCAGACTACAACAGAATTA
Source organism: Kingdonia uniflora (assembly GCA_014058105.1). Classification (NCBI taxonomy): domain Eukaryota; kingdom Viridiplantae; phylum Streptophyta; class Magnoliopsida; order Ranunculales; family Circaeasteraceae; genus Kingdonia; species Kingdonia uniflora. The sequence goes on from JACGCM010000917.1 coordinate 384,456, forward strand.
AAAGGTTAGAACTCTGGCATGACTTCTTTAATTTTGCTGCAACTAATATCAAACCTTGGATATGCATAAGTGATTTCAATGTGGTTATCTAGGTAGCTGAGAAAAGGGGATGACATCCACCTAACACAAATGCAGTGATTGACTTTAAAAATTTCTTGGACATAGCGAAACTCATGGAAAGCCCCTCCTCTGGGCTTACCTTTATGTGGTGTAATGTGCAGAGTGGGAATAACAGAATGCTGGTGGTCCTCGATAGATGTTTCCAGAATATAGTATGGCAAAGTAAGTTCAGAGGTTAGAAAATGAAAGTACTGCCTAGAAATCACCCTGATCACTCAATTCTTATGGGGGAATGCTGTCAAGTGCCTAAGCCAACAAACATCCTTTTCAAGTATCTTTAATCCTGGGGAGAAAAACCTGAGTTTGGGGTTATCGTAGCCAGTAGCTGGGGGAAGCCGATGTATGCTGCCCCTCATTTCTCTATTATGCTTAAACTACGATGACTTAAAGCTGATATTAAGATAAAGAGACACGAATCCGAAACCCCACAGAAAGAAAAAACCTGGAGAGAGAGATACTGCAACTACAGATACAGTTGGAGGAAGATATAACCAATGACTTGATAGAAAAGTGATACCTTGCTCAAATAAAACTCCTGAACAGATGGGAGGAGACTAAAGAGATGGATTGGAGGCCAAAATTAAGAATCAAATGGCAACAAGCAGGGGACAAAAATATGTGGCTTTTCCACTCAACCACAAAGGCTAGGAACGCTAATGCCCTTATCACAAATATCCAAGATAGCACGGGATGAGACATTAAAAGCCAATCACTCGTACAGGAACATATCACTAGCTCCTTCAAGGCCAAATTTACTGCTACAAATACACAATAATGCCCAGAACTTCTCGATCAGCTCCCCAACCAAGATACAAAAGTAAAAAACAATAGTCTCACTGCAGCCCCAACCACTAAGGAGATCAGAGATACAGTTTTCTCTATGGACAGCTACAGCTCCCCTGGACCAGATAGTTTTTCTGGTACTTTCTATTGAAAATTCTGGGAAATCCTGAGTGCAGATATTAGCGTTGGGATAATCTCGTTCTTTCTGGATGGTATGATTCCCATGACTTTCAACTCCAACCTCATAGTTTTGATTCCCAAAATCAAAAACCCATCCCAGATTCAACAATAGAGGCTAATTTTCCTCAGCAACTTTATTTTCAAAGTAATCACTAAAATTCTTGCCACTCGGTAATCTCCTATTGCTGAAAGATGTATTTCGAGGGACCAAAGTGCATTTATCAAGAATTGGAACATCCATAACAATATTTGCATGGCCTCGGAGATGGCTAATCAGAGGAAAATTAAGAGGAAAAATGGAAATATGGCTCTTAAGATTGATATCAGTCAAGCATATGGCACACTGAACTGGAATTACCTCCTCACGACTCATCGAGCATTTGGGTTTGATTTAAAATTATGTGATTGGATACAAACTATTATCAGTAGTAGTATGGTATCTATTCTTATCAATGGTAGTCCATCTGGTTTCTTCCAGATGGCTAGGGGTCTCAAGCAAGGAGGCCCCTCTCTCCCCAATTTTTTTTCTAATTGCAGAAGATATACTAAGCATCAATCTTCACAAGGCTAGAGAATAAGGCAAAATATAGACCATGACATCAACAAAGGGTATGCATGGCTCCACTCACCTACTTTTTGCAGATGATATATTCATCTTTGTAAATGGGAACAACAGATGCCTGAGACAACTTTTGTTCATTCTTACCAAAAATTAGAAGGTCTCTGGACAAGAGATTAGTGTGGCCAAATGAAAAAAAATTATGAGTTTTATACCTCTCACCCGCATGGAAATTCGGCTTCAAAGAGGGAAAATTTCTAGAGGCGTATTTAGGTATTCTACTCATACATGGGAGGGTAACAAAGCAAGCAATTTTACCACTATTGAAAAATATCAGTAAAAGGGCTAACAGCTTGATGGCAAGCATGATCTCATTTCAGGGAAGGGTCACTCTAGTCAAGTTTATCCTGAACAGTATACCGATTCATAAAATGGCAGTGTACAAATGGCTTCACTCACATATCAAAGAAGGAGACAATATCCTAAGAAGTTACATATGGAATGGAGACCCAACCAAAAGGAAGGGCGTGATGCTGAAATGGGATAAGGTATGTAAACCGACTAAGTAAGGGGGGCCTGGTATACGTAGTCTGGGTGAAGTCAACAAAGCTATTCTTTGAAAACTTCACTGGATTCTTAAACAAGGAATAAAGGAATGGGAGAAATTTCTCAAATCCAAAGTCATCAGCAAGAGCAGTGATACCATTCGATATTATAAGCCGTCTACTTTCTGGAAGGGAATATATACCGAAGCGGCCATTTCGAAACCACATATAGGATGGCTCATTGGAGACGAACAAAAAATTGATTTCTGGAGAGATACATGGATAACAGATATCCCACTCTTAGAATATATTAATCTTCCTTGGCACTTATGGTAAGACTGCAAAGCAATGCTCAATAATTTTATTAGCCCCCAAGGCTGGCATTTCCCGAAGGACATATTACTTCTACTACTAGAACTAGGAATCAACATACAAAACATCCAATACAACCCCAGTTCCCATGATACCATGATCTGAAAACCAGATATCCAAGGAGTTTTCCCCACCAAGAATGTATATGAAACAATGCGCATTAAGGAAGATTCGGCATGGTGGTGGAAGTACGTCTGACGAAAAGCAATCCACCCTAGATTGGGAGGCTTTGCTTGGCGCTTGCTAAACCATATACTCCCTATAGAGATGCCATAATAAAGTGAGGCATCTCTATTGTGCTGGTATGCCACCAATGCCATAACGCATAAAAAATGGAGTCTCATACTTTACTACAGTGCCCTTTCGTAGTCTCTCTCTGGCAGAAGGCTACGGCATGCTTCTCGTATGCAACTATCACCCCATCAGACAACTGGAGAACCATAGTTGAGAGTTGAAAAACATCTAGTCCATATATTGCTGATCTATGGGTGACCATGGTTTTTGTAATTTGCAGGAACATTTGGAGAGCTAGAAACAAATAGCGGCTTGATAGGGTTATAACCCCTATCCAACAAACTTCGCTACACATCCTGAGTTACTTTACTGATGCCTCTCTCCTCTCCAAAAATTCAATGAGCAATACCATTTAGGACCTCAGGATCATCAAGGAGCTTAATGTTCAGTGCAAACCGAGAATAGGCAACAACATAGAGAGTTGTAAATGGGGGCTTCCTACCCAAGATGAGGTAAAAATCTGTTGTGATGGATTGACTCTAGGTAATCTCGGTGTAGCAAGTATTGGAAATATTTACATGAACAGTAAAGGGGAAGTCGTAGGCACATACAGTAAATCTATTAGGCAAGCTACGAACTTCATTGCTGAAATTACTTCAATCATTTTAGGAGTTCAAAGAGTTGTAACACAAGGGTGGAGAGTATTATGGGTAGTTTCTAATTCAGCTGCTACAATTAAGGTGTTCATCAAGGATAAAATACCCTGGATACTTAAAACTGCTTGGGACCTCATCATCCCTCAACTGTTGCAAATCCGATTTAGCCATGCATGGAGAGAATGCAACTTCTCGGTAGATTAAATTGCAAGATGAGGATCAGACCTAAACCAACCAGCTGTAGAATAGAGAAATAACAAACTGGATTACTTACAAAATAATGAAGACCATGTCATGGACTACTGCAAAGTCAGTAAATCACGCTAAACAGGATGAATGTTCTTACTTTACTAATATTGAGATTGGCAAGTCGTTCGAATAAAGTAGGAGGCCATTCGAATGAAATGGCAACTTTCACAATTGTCGAGAGAGATGACAGGTTTGATGGAAAATTTTAACAGTTCGTTCGAACGGACTTTGAAGTCGCTAGAACGAGTTGTACGTTCATCTCAAAACTGCACTTTCATTTTATCGAGAAAGACGACAATATCTAGGTTTTCTTTTTTCTTCTGAGCGACATTGGAGGTCGTTTTAACGAGACTACTCCTGTCGTTCGAACGACTATGGACTCGTTCGAACGAATTGGTAATGATGTATGCAATTTCCTTGTTTATTTTTTTTTTGTATTTCTTATGTACGTACAAAGCCCATATGCATATGCCCTAGTGAAATGTACTAGATTATAGCATGGTTGGTTTTCCCTCATCTTGTAAACGTTTGTTTGGATATATTTTACTAAACTTTTTGCAAAAAGAAATAGAAAATAAAAATAGGAGCAAATACGTACTAGTCAAAAAAAGCATAAGTAATCATTTTTAGGATGACTCCTTCCGGGTTGACGAGAGTGAAGTGAGAAAGCAAGCGATATGTGAAGATGGGTCTTTCTTTAGTAAAGATAGTCAGGGATCCTAAGTGCTAGTCAAGATAGCCAAGGATCCAAAGTGCTTCTTAACATTTAGATGACCAGCGATAGACTTTATGCTCACTACCGCTAACCAATATCTTCACTTAAAATGGGTTTTCATTAATTAGAAATAAATAAAAATCTCAAAATGATAGTAATAAGAAGTTAGAGAATTACCAAAATCTCTTTCTTTCTGGCCGAATCCATTCGACTCGTTGTGTGATGACTAACCATTTTGCTCCTTGCTCTTTTTCGCTTTTTGCGCTTCTCCAGTTCTTTATCTGCTAAACAAATATCAGCCAATAGGTTCCAATCTTCTTTCTTTATCGCCTTTGGTCTATGATTCTTCCATTCCTCATCCGTGTAATATATATCATAATGATCTTTCCCCAGTTGTGTCTTCCAATTTTTAAATGTCGTGTTAGCCTTGTAGTGAAGGAAATCTTGATGTTCATCGTGGTCCAGGTCATAAGACCCATGTGATCAGCAAAAAATAAACAAATGACATTAATACGGCTACAAATAACCATGTACTTAATTTTAAAATAAGTAATCATAGGGATTCAACTTACAACAATAATATTTCCCAAATCTTCTTTTGCTTCATCGTCTATATCACACCAATCACAAATTACAGGTAAAAGATTTTCCCATAAAGTCTTTCCAATGAAAGTGCAAAAAAAGCTGCGATTGGGCCCAATTGTTGATCCATCATCATCCAATTGTATGGATATTCGTCCACCTCAATTAAGATACAAGTAAGCCAATAAAGTTATTATTTTTGTATATTTTGAAATAAAATAAAATAAATAAATAAATCAACATATCAAATCAAATGAAGCTCACAATGATATAATAATTCTGCATACCTGGTAATTTTTGAGTACCCCGAGGCTGGTACTTTCTTCGACTAGTTTCAGGTGGTAACGATGATCCATCTTCACTCGACATAGATACTAGAATAGTGTATTGGTGCATTTTCCTGAAGGAGAATCTTTGCCAATACTTATTTGTAAAAAGAATGCAATAAGACTAGATAAACAAGATTTTACGTAGAGAACTCAGTAAAAACTAAGAAAAACTACGACCTCGATGAGGATTATGATATAAAAACCCAATATATTGCTAGTTATTACAGAATTTGCAAAGATTATAGGGTTAAAGTAATGAAATTGTAGGAATTACAGATTGTCCGTCCTTTCTCATCTATTCTCTGTCTGTATTTATAATAGACGTAGGCAGTTTACAAAAAAAAAAAAATAGTCTCCTATTCCAGGGGAAGTGGGTGAACTTTGCAGATCTCTAACAGTTCTTTACTTGACTGGGCACAACGGCTACTTTTGGCTGGTCGAGGACTTGTGGTATCTTCAATCATATATGGTTATCTTCGACTATGCTTTGTTGGCTTACTCTTACCGATTATGGGGAATATGCTAATACAATTGCCCCATTCTCGACATAAGCACTTATGGTTGTGTCGAGAGGAAGTTGGAAGCTTAAGAGGTTGTCGAATTAGAAGATGAGTCATCTTTATTATTTTTGAGGTCAAACTGAACTGTATCTGGTCATATCATTCTCGAGGCACAATTAATGCGGTACAATAAATCTGACAGAGTAAAGTTGGGTATAAATTAGAAGGTTAAGAAGGGTGTAACAGTAGTGGTTTTGGAGGGATGTCGCCCCAAGTATGGTAGAATACGATGCCAGAGGATGAAGATGGGGAGGAATCGGAGGTAAAGTAGTTTTGCAGTGGAGGCCGTAGTGATTGTTCCGTAAACTATGTCATGGTATGGAGAATGGAGGAAGGATTTGTCAAAGGATAGTGGTATCTGTTGGGACCAATGGTGTCATTATGCAGTGGTGAAAGTAATGGAGTCAATAAGTTTGGGAGAGAAGGGATAACTGTTTGTGTTGATGATGATGATTTGAAGCTTGGATGGGCGTCTAGGGATCTTACCGAACGTATGAGACTTATTGTAATTTTTTACGGCCTTTATCTGGGAAAGCAGCCTTTAGAAGTTCAATGACTTAAGATTCATTGAGGTTCTTAGCACTTGAAAGAGGCTTTAATGTCCAATACTGGTGAAAAGAAAACACCGAGAAATTAGTCGTGAAAGTCAAATGTAAAGCTAGATTGTAGTTTGATGTAATTTTATCGAAGGATAAAGTTGTCGAATATGAATTGCAACTTATTCATAATAAATGAAGTTAATATCTTTCATATTCTATTCTTGTATTTGCTTATTATAAATTGTAGTCTATAAATAATCGAAGGTTAAATATCAAACGTGAATACACAGAAAATGATCATGGGTTCTCATAAAATGTCGAATGTACTTAATTAAGTGGGCCCCAGAATGGATTTCAAGGTTGATTAATTTGACTATGAAATTGTAGAGTTCCAAGGTAAAGTAAATGCAGGTGAGTTAGACCATGACTGGAGGAGGTATAAATAGTTCTTATTTCTGCAGATGTGATGCATTCGTGCAAGATGGTGAAGACGAGATCACAGGCCTAGAATGGGGTGTTCAAAGATTTTCAGGCGATGTAATGGGTATTGTAGACTTGATATTTTGGAACTTGGAATTGTGATATGCATATGGAAGATCTTGAGGAGCCTGATTGCGAAGGGATGAGTGAGGCAGAAGTGAAGGAAGCTGAGGAGGACTTTGAGTTTCGTGTCAAATTACAATTTTGGCATCCTTCTAAACGTTGTGGTGGTATGTGGACTCGATCGAAGTTGTTGGTGGAGAGGGAAGATGAAGCTGCAGCTAGGGGTTTATAAAGTTGTAATGTTTATAAGAGTAGGTCTTTGTAAGGAGTTGTTATTGTCAATGAAATGTAATGAAAATATTGGTCAAGATGTTTTTTCGATTGAAGTAATATATTGTTTATTTGTCGAATTGAAAATTTATTTGTTGAAATTTGGGAATGGAAAATAGCTTTAGCAAATTTCTAGTAGTATGTCGTATATAATGATATTATAGATATTGTCGAATATGTACCCAAAAATATAGGAATTTGTAGGTAAAGTAGAAGTGGGGGAACTAACAAGAATAATGATTATGGCAAGATGTGTTCCTTTAGGTGAGAGTATGAAATATAAGGAAAATGATGTACACCGTCTTTGTGACAAGATAGGTTATGTTTTATTGCACATAAATGTAGCTGAAGAAATTCTTCGAGATATGGAAGGATTAGAGTGGGAGTGTATGGGTTTGTTATTGCAGAGAAGGCGAAGTATCAAAGAGGTTGGGAAGAGATGTAGAAGGCGTTACGTTCGTGGAGTTGAACGGTCGCGAAGTGGTGTGATGAATAGTTACCTGGGGTCTATAAATAGCTCTGATATGGGAGACTGTTCACACTTTTCAGACACAGAAAAAAATTTCTCTAGTATGAATTGCTTTTGCTCGTAGTTGGATTTGTTGTCTACAATTACGAAGGAGGAGATTAAAGTTCTGATTGCAAGAGCCATACGTGCAAAGGTAAGGAATACAGAAGCTGCACGTAAACAAGGTTAGTGATTCTGGTTTTGATTGCTTTTTAGATTTTTACAGATTAGGAATGATAAACGAATAGGATTAAGTAAAAAGTAATGTTGTTGTAGAATGAATTTGATCAAAAGTGAATGGTTTGTAAGTAGGAGATAATAGAGTAGTGTAAGGGTTTGACAGAGGGTGTATGAAATTCAAATTTAGTTGTTGCTTGTATTGGTATGATAATAAAAGAAATGGAGTCCTAGGGGTTTATAGATGGGTTATGGTGTGGGTGGTGTGAGAAATGGGTGGAGATGAGTTGAGAGAGTGATCGGTTGGTGGCGCTGTGGCTACAACGCAATTGTAGAGAAATTGTTTTGATATGGCGTGATTGTCGGGGACTTTGTCTTTTGTTGAGATTTGGCCGGATTTTGCGTCGGAGAAGGAGAATTCTTAATTTTTAAATGATGGTATTTTTGGTGAGAAACAGGTGAAGTGTCTTCAAGATACTGTTGAGTTTCCTAAAATTCAACAAAAAGTAAGCCAGATTAACAAGTTATCTATGTTTATTATTAAAAATAAAAAGGCATTGAGAATTGAGCATATTTGATACTAATTGAAGATAGGAATATGAATTAAATCATATTAACTGTATCGAGAACTGTAGTATTAAGTATAAATGTAAAATGATAGTAGCAGATAGTAAAGCGAATGATATGTTGGAGAGTAATCTTGACAGCGATATCTTTATGAATATATATACTTATAAACATATATATGTATCACATTTGATAGATTCTAACTGTATAAAAAATATGGAATCTGATGTGCAGGTTCACTTTAAAATGGCTGAACCAATTCAAAATAATGAGAAAAATATATTTGCGAATCTCGATGATGTAGTGCCCCTGATGATTGATGTGAGGATTTTTGTACAACAATTTGGAGGGAGATATAGGGTGGGGTTGAGTAGTGCTGATCTAGGTAGCGTGGAACAGTTTAGGGTGGCACCTAGTATTGTCGAACAGGCTGATGAGGGGGGCACGAAGACGGATGTAGATCACGAGCCTCAAGCGTGTAATCGAGAAGGTAGTGGGGATGGCGAAGAAGATGCGGAGGAGGGCGATGAGGCATGTTATGGAGAGGGTCCAGAGACCAAAGAGATATTAAGCTTTAAGAAGAAGTATGATATTTCTGGGGATATAAGGTTAGAGGAGTACCAGTACGAAATGATCGACCAAGAAATACTCTTGAATGGTATTCTGGTGCATCGAGAACAAATAAAGAAGGGGTTAAAGCTTCTCCTCAGAGCAGACCAGATAAAGTTAATGAACTTTTTTTATGTAGCCCCTGGTCAGTTCAATCTGAATTTATATGACTTGTTTAGGGTATATGGGGCAATAAGCGGTCATCTTAGGTCCAGGGGGAGGAGTTGATAACCGTTGATGATCTATGTGTCTACTGCATGCTCAAGATGAACCCGCAGAAGTTAGGTTATCGGTACTTGGCAAGGTTTTTGAAAAGACCGTTGTTTTATGATATGGTATCGACGAGGGGGCGATACACCTATGAACGCTTACTTGTCTCTGGGAATTATGCATTCGGCAAGGAAATTCTTTGAGAACCCCTAAAGAGAAAAACTTTTCACTTAGGTTTGTGGTTAGGTAATTGTTATTGTTTATGTTCAAAGTGTTTAAATGGGATCTGAAATATTTCTAACTATTTTATGCTGTTTGCATCGCTGATAGAGGTCGACAAGAAGTCGCAAGTAAAAGAAGAGTTGTATAAGGCAAGGAAAGATTTCTTTGGTAGGATCAATAACCTGGTCATCGACCAAGATCTTATGAACACGTTATTTTAAGAGGGCGATTTAAGTTGGTCGAGGGTAAAAGGTTTGAAAGTGCCTCTTATCGACGAGAAAATGTCGGCGAGGAACAAAAGAGCCGCAGATGCTAGCTTGCCACTAGATAATTGTTCCTTGGCTGGGTATAACACTGATTTAGAGATGAATGCCATCCTAGGAGAGTCTCTGGGAAGGAATAGCAAGAAAAGGGTGGCAAGTCCTAATATTCCTCCATTGCTTCCTCATAGGAGGCTTACTTGAAAATCGACAATGGAGGAGGTGGTTGGCACTGCAAAATCAGCAGTTGTGGTGGAAGGACGTCCCATACAAGGTTCAGTCAGTGTGGTCCCAAAGAAGACCAGTGGTGAGACGTCGAAGATGAAATTTGTCGAAGAGTCTGAGACAAAAATTCAAAATACTGTGGATGCTTATACATTTGGGACGGATGAGCTTAAGAAGGAGTTGGAGGATTGCTTGGCGGGGATTGAGAGTTTAAATACATTTTTTAGCGAGGGTCAAAGGAAAATATCGAAGGTGAGAAATTTTAATGCTTTTCTACGAATGAAAAAATTGGTAGGTCACTCGAATATTAATTATATGACTTTTATGCAGATTAAGAAGTTGGTAACTGAAGCCATGGGTCGCGTTGTGGGAAATGGTGAGCTGGCAAATCAGATTATTGCCTATAAAAATATATAGAAGGATTTGATCGCGGAGAAGGCTAAGTTGAATGCAACATTTAATAGGTATAAGCTCGATGCGAAAAAGGCGTGGGAAGCTGCGCTTGGTGAAGCGAAGAAATTGGCAGAGAAAGCGAAAAAGGAGGCTTTGGCGTTGCGGAAGACCAACTATGATAAAGATGTAAGGGAGCAAGTTGCCAATGTTTGGAAAGAAATGGAGCAAGAGCAGAACAAACTTCTTGATGGGGTGAGGGCTCAGATGAATGAAGAGAAATTAGAAAAATGTCTTGAAGTGAGGGTGCATTTTCAAGGATAGTATGAGGAGTTGGAAGAAAGGAAAAAAAATTTACAAGAGACTTGCAAAAGCTGGAGGTGCTATTTATTATGATAGCTTAGAAGACGATGTACCCCAGACTCCTAATGTACGTGGGGCGATTGAAGGTATCGAAGATGATGTGATGATGGAGTCTAATGGTGCTCGTCCTAGTGAGGTAGCATATATACAGGTACCCGGGGGTACCTTAAATGTGAATGAAGAAAAATCTCCTTCTGAAATGTTAAACATTGTGTAAGCAGTACTATGTTGATAAAGGATGTAAAATGGTCAGTGGGACCAAAACAATTTAATTCGTAGTTTGTGGTGAATATTTGTGTTGCTGAAAACCTTTATTTATGAAATAATTTTGTGCATTTATTTTGTAAATAATTCTAAGTAGTAGATGTGATAAAGTGATTTTATCGAATGTGACTATAGACTCGAGCAGATAGGTGAGGAACGCTTGTTTGCATGATATATGAAAGATGGCCATGAAATGGCAAGTAATGAGAATGAGTACTAGATGTATATCCTTAGATGGGTATCTGGATTTAGATCTGAGAAGAACAAGAGCTCTGTTGGAGGTTGCTTGATAAGTAAAGAGCGCAAAGTAGAATATCCTATAGTTGGATTTTGTTCGTATAAAATTGAATGATAGTCTTTAGGTATATTTGTTAAGTAGTGACCATGAACAAATCAAGATAATAAGGATTTTATTTGTCTCATGCATACTTATTAAGTATGGGTTAAGATCAAATCAAAATAGTAAGGATATTATTTGTCTAATATGTACTTAACAAGTATAGATCGAGATCAAATCAAATAGTAAGGATATTGTTTGTCTGATGTATACTTGACAAGTATAGATCGAGATCAAATCAAATAGTAAGGATAATGTTTGTCTAATGTATACTTGACAAGTATAGATCGATATCAAATTAAATAGTAAGGATATTAATTGTCTGTTGTATACTTGACAAATATATGTCGTGATCAATCAAATAGTAAATATATTATTTGTCTGATGTATACTTGACAAATATAGATCGATATCAAATCAAATAGTAAGGATATTGTTTGTCTAATGTATAGTTGACAAGTATAGATTGAGATCAAATCAAATAGTAAAGATATTATTTGTCTGATGCATACTTGATAAGTATAGATCGAGATCAAATCAAATAGTAAGAATATTGTTTGTCTGATGTATACTTGACAAGTATAGATCGAGATCAAGTTAAATAGTAAGGATATTGTTTGTTAAATGCATACTTAAAAAGTATAGATCGAGATCAAATTAAATAGTAATGAGTAAATTGATAACAATATTTGTTTATTTGAATCGATAAAAACAGTTACAGTGTCTCATCTGTAAAGCAGTTTCAGTTGAGCAGTGTTCCATGGATATTCAAGTTGCATATCGGCTTTAGTCATCAGCAAATAAATTATACTATCCATTTTGTTGCTAACAATGTATAGGCCTTCCCAGTTTTTTGATAATTTTCCAAAAATTTTAGGCCGAGTACTATCCTGGATCCGTCATAAGACAAGGTCTGCAATACAAAATTTCGGTTTTCAAATTTTCTTGTTGTAAGCTTTTTTCAATGCATCATGGTATCGTTCCAAATACGCAATGATCTTGTCTCTGGTTTCCTCTATCCAATTAAAGTTGCAAAGGAGACCGAGTTCATTGTCTTCATTTGGAATTTTCTGTCGAGTACTTAGTAGATCGAGGTCCGAAGGAATGACATTTTCGGTACCAAAAGCTATCATGAATGGAGTGCAGCCTCTTGAAACTCGAGGAGTGGTTTGATAGGCCCTGAGAACACTGAGTAATTCATCTACCCATCGCCCTTTCTTATCGTCGAGATGCTTACGTAATCCAGATTTGATGCTTTTGTTTATGGCTTCGGCTTGTCCATTCCTTGAGGATAATATGGTATGGATGTTGTGAGCTGGATTTTGTATTTATGGAGGAAAGCAAGTACTTTGGCGCTGATGAACTGTTTTCCATTATCAAAACATATCATATGCGGATAGCCAAACCTGGTGATAATGTACTCCCAAAGGAACTTGATGACTTCATTTTCATCAGTATGGCAGAGAGGAACTGCTTCAACCCATTTTGTGAAGTAATTAGTGGCAATTTGGAAGAACCTTCGGTTTCCCCATGCTGGATGGAAAGGTGCAATGATGTCGATTCCGCATCTTTTGAATGGCCAGAGGGCATTGCTAATATGCAAGTTTAAGGGTGAACTTTTGACGTCTTGGGCACGGATTTGGCATTTGTAGCATTTTTGAACAAAGTCTTCGTAGTCCTGTATCATCTTGGGCCAGTACAATCCTTGTGTGAAAGCTCATTGGGCTAATGATCTTCCTAAAACATGTGCAGCATAGATACCTTCATGAAGTTCTCTAATTTTTATCTGAGCTTATTTTTTAGATATGCATTCGATAAGTGGTCCCCCTCCTGTGATTCTATATAAGATGTGATTTTGGGTGGTGAATCTGGGGCACTTGGCCAAAAGTGATCGAGTTTCTTCTTTGTTACTTGGGAGGATGTTTGAGTTGAGGTACGCATAAAATGGTCTTCTCTAGTCTTCAGGGTCTTCATTTTCAGCAATGGTGATCTGGAGTGTTGAAAGTATATCGAGGCTAAAATGTTTGATAATTTTGATTTATAAATATCATTTTTCACTGTCTCCCAACATGGCAGCGATGTAAGCTAGCACATCGGCATATCGATTTCTTGTCGAGGCAAGTAAGAAATTATTGCATGTTTGAATTTTTGCATCATTTCTTCGACGATAGCTGCGTAATCAACCATTTTTTCCATTGTTTTAAAAGCTTTATTGTAATGATTTCCACGAGTAAAGAGTCGATATATACTTCTAATTTTTCTTCTCCAAGAGTAAGTGCGAGATCGAGACCGTGTAAGATTCCTTCATATTCAGTCTCATTATTGGTAGTATTGAAGTTTAGCTTGATATCTTTCGCGATTCGATGATTGGAAAGCGTAACAAGGACGATGCCAATCCCAGATCCTTGTGATTCTACTGATCGGTCTTAAAAAAGTAGCCAAGTTGAGCTTTTGGACCATGTGTCTGGTTCTGCTATGGAGTCATCTGTGATGATATCTTCCCAATCAAGGTCCTCGACAGGAAAGTCTGCCAAAAATTAAGCCATTGCTTGTCCCTTAATTGATATTTGGGGTTTGAAGGAAATACCGTATTCTCCAAGAAAAATAGACCATTGCAGGATTCTACAAGATTTTTTTTTTAGAGTACTAGCTTGAGGGGGTACTTGGTAATGACTTTGATGGGATGAGCTTGAAAATAGGAGAAAAGTTTTTGAGAACTGTAGACCTGGGCGAGTTGCTATTTTTCTGTTGTTGTGTATCTTTTTTCAGCAGGCATAAGTATTTTGCTGATGAAGAAGATTGATTTTTCTTCTCTGCCATCTTCTTGAATAAGGATAGAACTGATTGAATCTTCAGTTGCGGATAAGTTCATTGTAAGTGATTCACCATCAATTGGAGTACTCATTATAGGAGGACGCCCCAAGTATCAGTTAAGATCTTGGAAAACCATCTCACAGTCAAGAGTCCAAATGGCTTCCTTCTGCGATTTATTTGAAAGAGGAGCGGGGTTACTACGAAGAAGGAGGTAAAGGAGTTTGCATCGATCAGATGACTTTGAGATAAATCTGTGAAGAACAGTTATCTTGCCTACTAATTTTTGAACATCTTTTTTTGTTCGAGGAGATGGCATCAAGATGAGGACTTTAATTTGTGCTAGATAGATTTCTATCTCTCTTTTACTGTTCAGATGTCCCAGAAATTTACCAGATACGACTCCGAATTGACATTTCTCTGGGTTAAGTTTCATCTGGTACTTGCGAAGGATATCAAAAATGATTTGGAGGTTACGGGAGTATTTTTCTCGTTTCAAGCTTTTGCATATCATATCATCGATGTAGACTTCCATAATTATACTGAGATGATCTTTGAACATTGTAGTGACAAGTCTCTGGTAAGTAGTGCCTGTATTCTTTAAATCAAAAGGCATTATCGTTTAATAGTAGAGACCTTTATCGGTGACGAAGGTTGCGTTTTCCTGATCTTCTTCGGCGAGTGGAACCTGGCTATAACCAGAGGCTGCATCCATCATAGACAGAAGTTCGTGCCCAGCGACTGAGTCGAGAAGTTGCACAATTAGCGGTAGTAGAAAACTGTATTTGGGTGTGAACTTGTTGGGTTCTGTGAAGTCAACACAAACCTGATTTTGCCATTTTTCTTTTGTACCGCTATAATATTAAAAACCCACTTTGGATATTTAGCTTCCCAAATAAATCCTACCCAAAGGAGTTTATGAATTTCTTCATTTACTGCATCGCAGAGTCAGGGAGCTAGATTTTGTCATTTTTGAATGATAACTTTAATGTCTGGAAGGAGGTTGAGGCGGTGACAATTAATTGAGGGATCGATGACAGGCATTTCTTGGAATGTCCTGGCCAAGAAGTTGATGTTCTTCTTAAGTAGTTGTATCATGGCCTCTTTTTCATCGGGTGATAATTTAGAGCCGATGAAGGTTGTGCGGCCTGGGCCATCGAGTTCAGCAGATTCGACCATCTCGGTGTCATGTTGTTCGAATGTGGGTCGCTCATCTTGATGTAGTTTCTATGTTTTGAGAAGTTTGATTGTATGAGGGTTGGTTATGGTATTTTTGCACATTCGTCCAACTGCTTGGCTACCTTTGATTTTATATATTCCGTAATCTATTGAAAAATGTAGTGCTAGATGATAAGTAGAGGGCAGTGCTTTAATTGAATGTAACCAACTGCGTCCCAAAATTCTCAAATATTTGGACTCTGCATCGATGACAAGAAATTTTACAAATGTAGTCTTTGAACCCGCCAGAACTGGCAGAATGATCTCTCCTGTGGTAGATTCTTTCAAACCAGTGAACCCCGTGATTGTTGTTGTCAAAGCTTTCACCGAATCTGTAAGGCCTAGGACTTCAATTGCACTTCTGATCAACACATATGTGGCGCTTCCGGTATCAATGAGAAATGCATGCAGGTAGTCTTGTCCGACTTTAAGCATAATTACGAGAGGGTCATCATGGGGGTATTTAACGTGGCTGGTGTCACAGTCTTCGAAGATAATTTGGTAAGGACGCTTTGATTTGCTTGTGCTTGGAAGAAGTTTTGCTGATTTTGCTGAGGATGTCATTTTATAGTGATATGTAATCCGATCGTCTTGTTTTCTTTTCTTCCCTTTCTCAATTACGATCATATACAGGTGGCGGCGAGCTTTCCCCTGGACCTAATTTTGCTCCACTTCTGTATTTTTAGCTTCATTCCTGAGAAACTTTTGGATGTCGATGACATAATTGTGGAGTCTTCCAGCTAATAGGATACGATGAAAGATTCGTATAAGGGAGCAGCAGGCGTTAGTCTCATGGCTACGCACATTGTAGTATAGACATAATGGTCTGTTGGGTAGATTTGGAATAGTTTGTGGTGTGCGATAACACTCAACTCCCTTTATCGTCGACAAGATAGCGGAGAGAGTTGCTATCATTAGCGGTAGAACTGGGACATGTGTGTCGGGTTTTCCATCCCTTCTTCTATTGTTGTCGGTGTTTTTTTCGCGCTGTTAGGGTACTTCTATAGTAATTTTTCGTTGGGTTGGGGTCGAAGATGTTTCTTGAGAATGGATGACAGATGAGCTCTTCATCTTATATTAATTTAATCGCTCCAGTTCGATGTAGTTATTAACTATATCAATCATTTCTATGATTCTTCATGGCATGTGCAGAGTAAGCTCTTCCCGAACTTTTGAGTCAATGTGCAGGGCGGAGGTGAATGCTGGAACAACGATTTTAGGGCCTAAGTTGCCAATTTTCCTTGTTTCCTGTAGGAAGTGTTTATAAAAGCTTGTCAGGGTCTCTTTCGCACCTTGCTCAAAGTAAAATAAGGAATTGATAGTTATCTCTCTTTCTCTAGCATGAGCGTAATTGGATTCGAAATCATGTTGTAACTGGCAGAATGTGATGATGGAGGCCTCTTGAATAGTATGGAACCAACAAAACAGTTCATCCTTCAGGTTCATGTTGAATAGCCTACATAGCATGTGGTCAAGTTTGGAATATAACCCAACTGCGGTATTGAAATGTCGAACATGTGTAAGGGGCTCAGTCAAGCCTGCATACTGAATAAATTTGGGCATATAGAAATTTTCTGGGATAGGCATAATTTCGAGATGAGGGGAGATGGGGTTTGTTTCGTTTACATCAAGCACGGATCTTCGGCCTGGAATGTCAGAGTTTATGGCCTGGATCCTGTTATTGAGGTCGTCGAAAGTGATGAACTGTTGTAGGGGAAATGGTAAGGCTACAACCTGAGGAACAAAATCTCTCTGTCCTTCTGGTCCCAATCGGTCCCTGATTGGTCTTCTTTCAGGTGGGGGTGCATGATGCTATGTGTGTCGACTTCCTTGAGTTTTCGATGCTGAGGATGTTAAACGAAAATGTTGAGAGGCCCTGTTAGGGTTCCTGGATCTGGATCAAGAAATCCGTAGCTCATCTTCCCTTGGTGGATCGTCGCGATGAATTGTTCTTGATCTATGTTCGCTCCTGGCGAATGAAGGGGATGTCTGTCAACCAGTGAGTTAATCTTGTATTCTCCACAGTCATTCCTTTTCTTTCTGATGTGCTTGACTCTGTTGATCTAAGGCTTTCTTCCCCTCGTCTCTCCCCATTTATAATTTTTCTACAACCATTTGTTTCTGAAGATCGAGTATTGTACCGCGGAAATTAATAGCTCCTAGTATTTCCTGATCTTCTCAGGTTCATGTTTGTCATCGGATGTTGTTTAGATTAGTGAGGGTAAGAAAAGTGGTAATTCCCACAGATGATGCCAATTGTAGTGGCATACTTTTCGGAAGGAAAATCTTCGTCAATACTTATTCGTAAAAAGAATACAATAAAACTAAATAAACAAGATTTTACGTGGAAAATTTAGTAAAAGCTGAGAAAAACCATGACCTTGAGGAGGATTTTGATGTAAAAAACCTAGTATATTGCTACTTATTACAGAATTTGAAATGATTTTAGGCTTAAAGTAACGAAATGGTAAGGTTTGTTGATTGTCTATCCTTTCTTATCTATTCTTTGCCTGTATTTATAGTAAACACAGGCAGTTTATAAACATAAAGGAATAGTCTCCTATTTCGGGGGGAGTGGGTGAACCTCGCGGATCTCAAATAGTTCTTTTCTAGACTAGGCACAACGGTTACTTTTGGCATGTCGAGGACTTGAAGGAGCTTTTCGTGGACTTGAGGTATCATCGATCATGTATGGTTGTCTTCGACTATGTTTTGCTGACTTACTCTTGTCAAATTTGGGGAATATGCTACTTCAAATAGGTTTCAATATAATAGGATGATATTATAATTTTTACAAGGTAGTTTATATCTACATCTAATAGTAAAATAAATAATTAAATGCCATATTCAAATAAAAATTAAATATACTTAATATGTGCAACAGTGAACTTAAAGTAGGGCACTCATTATTATTGAAACTACTAAAACATTTCCATTAATTCTTCATTCAAGATTAATAGACTATTTGGATTTAGTAGAGATAAAAAAATTAACAAACAAAAAAACCATAAGATTACATACCTCATTCTTATTTTAAAATTCCATATAATCTCACACAGTTTCCAAGATGAATCAGGAATCTTTCACTACAAGAAATCAAATATGATGGAAAGGAAATCCTTAAGAATTCTTGATCCCAAAAACTTACAACTGTACTTTAGTAAAATGAAAAATAGAAGGGGACAATTAGATGATCCTTCTGCCTATAACAAACCTTATTGCAGCAAATCCCTAAAACACAATATCAATCTCCATCTTTTCCATGAAGAAGCAAACAAATAGAAGGAAGATACGAGAGAGTAATATATAAGTTTTGAGAATTAAAATCAAATTGGAAATCCAAGATTTGCGGAGCTGAAACCCTTACTTGAATTTAGATTGTGGCAGAATTATTGGAAAGGCAAAATCGCGAGGGATTAGGGTTTTTTAGGTATTTGATTTGAGCAGGGAAATTTGTTTGAGTGAGGAAATTTTTTAAAGATAAATCCATAGAAGTGGATACAGTGATTAGGAGATATAGATTTGAGCTTTTCCCAGAGATTTTTGGATTTGTTAGAGTCTGATTGTGGGAGAGATGGAGAGAGAAAGGGCGTTGGCGGGATTATGGTTTTCATTATGGGAATTGGGCTGGGTTCTTCTATTTTGATTTTTAGAAAGAACTAGCAGTTGGGTACCAATAATTATTTCTCAATTGTATTTTTGAGCACTTTGTTTTAATATTACCATTTCTTGCAATTATGCTCTAGACGCTCTAGAGAATATCCAACAATGGTTTCCATTAAATGAATAATTGATATGGATTTTAGAAATAATAATGCTTTTAATAGGCATGAGTGATCAAATGAAATAAAGCAGCTTGGTAAGATCCTATACCTAAAGCTATCATAGCTGTTACGAATCTTCACTGCTTAGTTTTGAACTTGACCGAGATTCCCTTAAGGCGCATTCACTTGAACAATCACCTTTGTAAACTAATAAAGCCGAAGGTTCATGTATTATGCCTCGTGAATGCTCGAATCTTTGAATGACATTAACAACGTTGGTGTATTTGTGGCACACATGCATCTGTAAGAAATTACTTAGTGTCAAAATTCATTTATACACATTTGCAGTAGCATTATGTCCAAAGAGACAGTCTCTCTCCATCTCACCAAATTTAAGCCTTTTATGATGCTATCTATCTACGACAGTTTTTCTAGTGAGGGTAAAGTGCTATGAAAGAAACTCATCCTCGCGGTCATCGTCAATTTTAATAACTTCACAAAGATCGACTGCGGAAAATGCCTCTCCACGTGAGACTATTATAAATTCTACACAAGTTCTTTTGTTTTACCTAATTGTTTTGAATGTGCATCAATACTTAATAGTATTTTTGAGGACAATCAAACCCTTTTCTCTCACCATTTGTAAAATAATACTTTGGTGGACCTTCAATGCCTACCATTTACCATAAAGGAGAAACTGAGTGAGAGAGAAAGAAAACCATTTGTTAAATACAATATGATCCATAATAAGATAAAATTATGAAAATAGTTTGAGAAAATTCAAATTGATAATCTATTTTACATATAATTGGACAATCTCTTTTACATTGCTATATAACCATGACATAGCCCCACCTTTAATCTCCAGTTCTAATACTATTGAGATGGAATTCATTCTAGAATAACTCAGATTTAGTACATTCAATAGTATTTATTAATAACTCAACATGTTCATACAAAACTCAAATAGATCAAGCTACTGTTAATTATTACAAAAAATTATAGATTTAATGTCTTGCCTTTCACCCCGGATATCATTGGAGGTGTATTACTTATCAAGCAACATATGAAGAGCCTTCCAACATTTAATATGTCTATATGAATCAGCTGAGATTTATAAACTATTTTTTAGTGAGTGTAGCTCACTGATGAAATGTGGCCCTGGCTTTTCAGCCCTTCTCGGGGGAAAGTTTGAACAGGAGAGTTTGTTTTGCGTAACACCAGTTAAGAGATGTTGAGAAGCAGAGACAGCAGCAAATACGTCGATGTGGATAAATCCTATCTATTTTTTCTTTGGTGAAGAGTATTAGTTAATTTTTTGTATTTAGCTTTCAAAGTGGACACAATCTTGTTCAGTTTGTTGTTGTCATTTGGGAACCATTTTAGAGCCCCTTTGGGCTCAAAGCTAGAGCTGGCTAGCTTTGGTAACACGTTTAAACTTGAATTGGTTTTTGCTTAAGTTGAATTGGAAAATGTAGCATCAAGGATCTCCTATCACAAAAAAGAAAATTGCAGAGGTAATCATCATTATTAATCACTTCAGAATACCTGTATACTTCACCCGTGAATAATGTGTTATTGAATCGTGAGGCACTATATGTATACCATTTTATTCCAACCAAGTACTAGCATTAAATATCAGATATAGGTATTTTCATGGCAAAATAATAATATTTATGTGGAACGAATGGAATGATCGACACAATCACGGAACGCTAAAAAAACCCCACTTTAGTATCACAATTATTTGCTGAGATGAATCACAGAGATGTTTATTAAAATCACAATACAGCATTTGTATTACAATTCCTGACAAGTTTGTAGATGAAACAATGTCTGTTGGAAAAGAAGAATCAAAATTTTATCAACATCTCTATTTCTCCAAGATTGCTTATTGTTACAAAAAGGCTTATAATGAGATTCTCTCACCCTGCTTATTGTCACAATGCTAATGTTGAACTTTTTTTGTAAAGAAACTGCAGCAAGCAAGTTGTATTGTGTCGTGGATCTACTGCAGTTCGTTACTTTCATGACCTGCATGCTAGTGAGGCATATCACCATTGGCAGGAATGGCTATGGATTCTATTTCTATATATTTGTAAGTTCAAAATTATCTTCAGAAGTGACGCTTGTTGAAAACCTTCAAAAACTTCCTTGCGATGTTGTGAACCATCTACAAAAAAATAAAACCACCTGAGGACTACGCACTAAATCGGCCAGCTGAACCTTTCCTCTGCCATCGTTGCTTTTTTTGAAGTTGCTAGAAACTTACAAAAAGGAACAGACCGGGCAAAAACAACATCGTATCAGAGCCCAAGTAGCAAAAATTGTATTTCAGCTTGTTTAAGCTCGGAATTCACAGGATGAACCTAAAAAACTGGAACAATTTAGATGAACTCTTTAACATGGTACAACTCTAATAACTAGAAAATAATATATGCAACATCTAAAGTAAACAATGTACAGGATTGACTCTGCATATAAGCAACAAGAAGAAAAAACAAGAAAAAGCCCATTCCTAATTCAAGTATAAAGTATGTTTTCATAAAGTGGTTCAGTGAGTACCAAAACCAATTTGTAGAACAATTATGTTTGTGCTTATTACCTAGTTCGCAAAATTGTATAATTACTCCCCTATGAATCTAATAAGCTTTGCGACTATACACATAATACTAGAATCTAATCTTGCACAAATATGAACATGAATTTATACTCGGCAAGTAGTGAAAGGGTTCAGTATCACGTACCAAAAATAGCAACAAAAATTGGTATAAACCATTGACTTGCAAGGAGGATTTGTAAATCAAACTGCAGGAAACAAAAAGATAAAACTCCATCTAATAGGTGCACTTCCTAAAATATATAGTGAAAAATTCAAATATTGAAAGTAACGAATTTTACCTCATCTCTTTTGAGTAAACCAAAAAAGTCCATTGTATCACTGTACCTACCATTGATGGTGAAGGAGTTCCTTCCATTTTTCTTGGACGATCCGTCGTACCCAAATCTAGAGATTTCCATTTGGATCATATTATCTCATGATAGAAGTGAATATCCCCATTTCAAATCCTTGGAACACTAGGGAACGGAAATGGTACAATCGTTAAGCGTCTTACTACTCCATTTCCGTTTCTTTCTTTGATTTTTTGTTTTATCAATTCCAAAAGTAAGATTTTGATCTCCATCCAATGTAAATTCTGAACTGATCAATGAAACTTCCAAGTTTTTTACAACATCTCTCTACATACGTAGATTCAACCACATTCTGTAGATTAAAGCATAGATAATACAAACTTTCAATCGATCTTATACCAGTTAAATCTAGGATAATACTTGGTTTGGCTGACTCTACTAAATCTCTACGATTGAAACAAATGTAGAAACTTGTTTTATATCAAAGACTCTACCAAGCATAAGATAGGGCAAAGGTAATACTACCCTTCATCTACTTCAACTTGTTTGGGACATTATACCAGCTAAATCAAGGATAGCACTTGGTTTAGCAGACTCTACTAAATCTCTGCGATTGAATCAAATGTAGAAACTTTTTTTAAATCAACGACTCTAACAGGCATAAGATAAGGCAAAGGTAATACTACCCTTCATACTACCCTTCATCTCTTTTAATATGTCTGCAATATTACTACAGTTAAATCAAGATTCACTTGGTTTGGCTAACTCAACCCATCTCTGCGACTAAAACTAATATAAAAACTTGTTTTATATCAAAGACCCCACCAGACATAAGATAAGTTAAAGGTCATACTAGCTTTCATCTATGTCAATATGTCTACGATAAATACTATTTATTTTCAGGTCACATTACAATGGATTCTTTTATGCTGCTGAGATGTCAACCATGCTTTGCCCTTTAGCAGGAAGTCGACCAGAGTTTAGTTTGCGAGTTGCAGCAACTCTTCTCCTCTCTATAAGATCAGTAGGTTGAGGGCCTAAATTCATTTCCATAAAGGCCATACAGTTTCCTCGATCTATATTGACTCTACAAATGCATCCCTTTTCAGACAAACTCTTGAACAAGATATCTCGTTCTAACACAAGTCATTTTATTTCCACTACAAAATACGTAACGGTCGACTTTAACAGGTCTGCGCGTGACGCATGAGCTACAATGATCCTTGAAAAGTGAGATCTTACCTTCTCGAGGTGTGACTCCAAAGTCGCATACAGTTTCTTCTGATGTGTCATTTCCATTTATGTCAGAGCATCAAAAGCTATAATCTCTTCTAATTTTTTGACAAATTTCACTAATTCAGCCTGATTAATGGCCTCTAGGTCCACCACCTGGGCCCGAAGTCTCTTGATTTCTGCACTCAGCTCTTCCCTGGCTGAGGTATCCCTTAACAAATCATCTTTTTTCTTCATCAGAATTTCCTCTGCCCTAATTTTCTCTTCCAAGACCTTCTCCCTGACAAGAGAAGCATCCAACTTGTATTGGCATTCCCTTAAGTTTGCATTCCCTTTCTGCACATGCCCCTAAATTCGAGCTACGTCACCTTCCAGTACTTTAATTAGACCTGAGAGGCTAACTACATCCCCTTGGACTAGAGAAACTTTAACCTCATTTCTACTCCCCCTCGAGCGCTCTCTAGCCTCGCCTTTCTTGACGCGCTTGTTGGGTTGTGCCAATTCAGTTTTCAATCGTGCCACCTTCTCATTTAACTCATCACACCTCCGTTATATCCCCCAAAAATCCATATCCTTGGTAGGTCCTATATGCAAGTGTTCGGCTGCAGTTTCCGAGGCTGATAGATTTTCCCAAGCCACCATCAGCTCGTTATCTTTTTCAATCATTTTTTATTTCAGTCATTCTAGTTTTCTTCTACAATTCTGAAGATCAGCTCGAGATTGTCCATCTGATCTTTCTAGTGCCTGAATACGGTATTGAGCCATTTCAGCTGGCCTACCCTTAACCACCAGCGTGTCAATCCAACTTTGAAGCTTTACTGCGTGTTCTTTTATCTCCGCAAGCTCTTTTAGGCCCTTGTCAATTTTGGCATCCTTCTCCTCGATCTTACGAGTGAGGTCGACAACAGTCTGGGATGCCTCAACAAATTTAAAATGTACTTTTACAACCTGGTTTTCTCTGTCCTCATTCGCCTCCCTCAACCAATCCAACTCCTCCAAAAAATCTTGGTTATATTGGAGCGCATCATCTTCGCGCGATCGAACTGAATCCAATTCGACTTGTACAATAATAGATACATTATATACAACTCGATTCATAACACCCATAAACATGAAATATATATATGTATCTCATTTCGAAAAAAAAATCTGATTTCTAACATATACTGTGTGCAATTACTTTTAGACTTAAAGGTTGAAGTAAAATCTCAGATAGGTGCTCCATGACATATATTTCGAAGTTTGAGGTACATGTTTTTGATATTCTACTTTATCTAAATACTTTAATTTTTTCTACGCACTATATTAGTGTTATTTTCCTAAAATTGATAGCAAGTAAATAAGATAACATATTAGTGTTATCTAAATACTTTATCTAAATATGCTATATGTTATCTTATTTACTTTGTAGTTCGATGTCAATATAGCTTACAAGTCAGAAGACCTATTCTGATCTAACCTACACCTCTGCTTGCGAAGACAACAAGTCTGTTGAGATCCCTCTTTCCCTGGTAAGCCCGGTCTCTAGATCTTTTATTCTGAAACTCATTTCTCTAAGTACCTACAATAAGGTTACAAAAAAAAGAGCTCAGCCTACAAAAGTCTATTCAATATGCACAAATCCAACAATTTACAAGACACTTCCAAAATACTCATACAAAGTCATTTTTCTAACATTCCTTCTCATTCTCGCCTTCTGAGAGTTTGGTGTCATCCCCTTGATTGTTTAGCACCGTCTGACGGGAGACACCGTCTAGCCCATAAAGAACTCTCACCACCACCTCTTCCACTTCTTCATCATCGCCTTCTTCAACATAGGTGTCTGCCTTAATGGCATCCAACTCATCCCCTGAATATCCCCTCGACATCAGGTGGCGCCCAAGCCTTTTGCACTCCGCCTCCACCTCATCCAGATTAACCCTCGCCTCTACTTGTAGATGACCAATCGCCACTGTATAGAAGGTCATCAGGGCTTCTAACTTATTTACTACCTTGAGAGCATCAGCCTTCACTCGAGCAACCAACTTTTCAAGCACAATCCTCACCTTTATCAGCTCGGATTTCTCTTTTTCCACTCCGAGCCAAATCCCCTTCACCAAACAAATCGACCTCAACGTGAGTTTGAAGCAATAAATAAATATTTCATATGATCGAACATAAACATATACCATCCTGCTCATGTCCCCCTCTCCATGAAGAGCCGCCAGCCTGGCCCTTTCCTTCACTGCTTTGAGATCGTCCTCAGCAGCAGGTCACTCTTTAGCGACCTTCTCCCCTGACCTCCCTAAAGAATTGATCCTTCTCCTTTTCTCTTTTTTGTCGACCTCAACACTTCCAGTGGTACCAGAGACCGACGGACGCTTTAACATCTGCTTTTTCTAAAACGTTCGACAAAATTTACTCGACGAAATAGACTCCGACTGAATCAAACTGTCTATTATGGGGGTCTTGGCCATATTGGTTCGACCTTCCCCTTCAGTTCCTCTCATCTTCCCATCATCAACACCCTCCATCAGCCTGGTCGATTAATATTTTTGAATCATTTTCAACTTACTCCCAATCCTCTTTTTTCTGCTAAGGCCAAGTCCTTCCAACACAAATTCGAGCTCAACCTCTTCCTCCGCAATTTCGTCCAACAATGAATCTTTCTTCTCTACTCGAGACTTCGGGCCTGCCATGTATAACATTTATTATTATCAATAAAAGATCATCAGTTCACTTAAATCAATATTATACTCTATGCATTGTTATAATTACTTTGTTTTAGAGATCTAAGCAGAAGATCCAAAGGCTCTTCATAATCTCTCTGAAGACAATTACCCTTCACCCATATTACGTTATCATTCCAAGCTCGACCTGCTGAATGAAGATCAAAGAATCGACAGCGAGTTGCACTCGCACAGAAATATGCCCCACCACTGGCGTGATAATTCTTCACCCCATAAAACTGTAATACATTCTCAGGAGATATCCTCCTCACTTTCCCCTCATTCTCCCATTTTTCATTTAGATGGTCGCAAATGCTTATTACCTCCAATATGTTCTTGTTCAATTGAACAGGACATGCTCCAATTATATTCATAATCCCCTTCGCCCAATTCGGAAGGGGAAGACTCAACCTGTACTCTAATTAAGACAGGTATATAACAAACCTCTGAAAGGTCACTCCGAGCACTCTCATCAAAATATTCTAACGAGATTGATTTATCTATACCCCTATCTCATTTTCCTTCTCCAAGACGGCCAACAAATAAAAATACTCCTCCCCCGTCACTACAGTACACCCCCTAAATAACCTACCAGCGTATTCTATGCAGTTACCCCATTTCTCTCCTACGGCAGCCTTGGCTTTACAAAAAAAATTAAATGCATCTGAACCAGGGGGATAAACCACCAATTTTTCAGGAAAACTTGGAAATTATTCCAATCCTACTTCAACCTCACTATCAGACTCTACCATCCGACCAGAGGTTGAAACCTCGGTAATATGCGAACTATCCATCTCAACTACAATTTTATAGGAAAAGTTTTGATCCTACACAAATACCTCTCACGTTCGACCTACATACAAGTTCAAATATCTATCATTATTTCATGCACATCGATCATTCATATGCAACATATCTTTCAAATATTCTGTCTATATGTCAAATATCATAGGTTGCTATAAATAGTGATTTTTTTAGAGATTTTCTTAAAATAGATTTGCAAAAAACTCAATACACGTCTCTACTAACCCTCAGTGTCTGAATGAGAACCCACAGTAGCGCCAAGTTCTTCCCTTATAACGTTGCTATACAACTACCTACGTGATTCAGTGCCTGCAACTCTCTTCGACTATTGATCACCCTCAGATAAATCCTTACCAAATCATCTACAATTTTTTCGTTCTTCTCTCCCTATGCTCTTCAAATTTTCAAAAGTTGAAAAATGTTTGAATAAGGAAGATGAAGTACTATTTATTCTTTCCCTCTCTAACGGTTGGCAGTTATTGCACTTTGCATGACCCATCCTCGGTCTTGGAATCGAGCCGTCTTTTCCACTATCCTTGTTAGACGTCTTGTACCTTCTCAATAAAACCGTCTTTCCATTATTACCCCTGTCGTCATATTTTAATCTACGTTTTTTCTCCTGTTTCCATATCTTTCTTTGACCTTCCCACACTCATTATGACTCACACTCCACGATATCAAATTTTAGCAGTTTTACATAAGAAATAAAACTAGTAGCTCATGTATTTTTTATGTTCTTGTTTCTTATACTTATAGTACTAGTGACGTCATTTTCAAAGCTAATAAAATTTACAAAGTTAATCAAAATTTATTTGACAAAGCAGTCTCAAACGTTATTTGTAACAATAGAGGATTAAATTGACTTTTAACTTTTTTGTTAAATTCAACAACACTTACATTTATTTAGGATAACACTTTACATATAATTACATCTAAAACAGCCTTAATGACCTGAATGACCACATCCGATTAGATCTTCTCCATCATTCATCCCATCTTCAAATTCGTTTTCCACCTCGGCAATCAATCCAATCATCACTTCTCGATCTGCAGGATCCTACACAAATTTACAAAAGCATACCTCATAGTAATACCAGGCATACTCAAGTTCCCTACCCCTTACATCTAATCCTTCGAGCTGATACTCCCTCACTGGTAACTTAACATCATAACCAAACAATCCAAAAAACCTCTCCCGCATTTCAGCAATCTTTATGGCCAATCGTCTTTTAGTGGCATGACGACTTCTGCGAGATCGAATTCGCACCATCATAATCTCTTCTCCATATGCCAAAATAAATTATACCCTTATTTTTAACTTATCCCTTCCCTCGAACTCATACGTTATATTATTTTTCAAGTCGAGCTTATTCTTTCAAGATTTATTCTTCTAGCGACCTTTATTAGCTCAAATTTTTACATTACAGATTTCCTTCATCACTACATAAATTTTTAAACATATTTATTTCAGTTCAAATGTTACAATAATAATACTTTCAGAACTCATAAACTTCAATTCAGGTCATACATCCTTCAAACATTTTAGTTCAATTCTACGAGCTATTTTCTATCTACATAAACACAAGTAATTAGATGAAAAATTTTATTCATGTAAATAAAATTATACTTGATTTTACAAATAATAAGACTTTCAGTAATCGATATCTGGTATATTACAGAGACCTAATCTGTCCAGTACCCAACTACATGTATTTTATAGATAACAAGTTTTTTAGTGCTTTTGCAATTAACAGGTCATCCAGGTACTCCGAAAAATCAAATCCTTCAGTTTGTCCTACTTCAGTGATCTTTCACCTTGATGCAAAGCTGAAATTGAAACCAACAAAAAGATTCTTTCACATGAGTTTGGTCGAAATCTAGTCAAACTTCAAATAGAAACTATGCAAGTTATAGACTCAATGCTGACGCCAACTCTTTAAGCTGAAGGTCTTCTGAGCTTCAAGACATGATGGAAATTTTGAAACATACTCCCACTTCTTGTCTTACTCCTCCACTGCAATCACCGCCTCACCTATAACCACCACCCCTGAAGAGATGGTAGAGATGAAGAGGGTCTGACCTTAGAATCCATGGTGATACAAGAAATCAGCATAATTGCCCCGTAGTTATGCCTATCCCTGCATATGAAACCCCAACCTTATCCTCCGCAAGAATACGGAAACAAGCCCAACGCTCCTCGCCTATCTTGACGACGGCATGAAACCTCTACTTATAGTAGAATTCCTCCTCAACTTCAACCGCATTGTCTTTCGACATGCCTTGATAAGTTGGCGGAATAGGTGCGGGTATCGACATCTCCAAGGACTGGTCACCAAAATATTTCAACTTCAACCTCTGTATTTCAGACATAATCATCTCTTCAAGGACCATTCTTTGGATCTTTACCATTTTTTTAAAAATTTAGAGAATTTTACAAATTATAAGCGTACTTTACTTCAAGGATTCGATATAGGTACTATTTATATAACCCAACATTTATTGTACAGGTAGGTTTTACCAAGTGTCATCATTCATTACAGA
Organism: Kingdonia uniflora; assembly: GCA_014058105.1. Taxonomy (NCBI): domain Eukaryota; kingdom Viridiplantae; phylum Streptophyta; class Magnoliopsida; order Ranunculales; family Circaeasteraceae; genus Kingdonia; species Kingdonia uniflora. The sequence continues at coordinate 413,816 of JACGCM010000917.1, forward strand.
CGCAACTCTTCAAAATCATAACCATCACATACATCAGTATTCACATCCTTATTAAATACACGTCATTGCCCCATAACCTGTATAACTTCCACACAGTCAAAGCCATCATTACTCCATTTCAATTATCAATAACTTTAGCCCAAATACTAATTACAATAAATCATTTCTCAACTAATGCCACTCGTAACTTCGGTTGCGAGGGTACGATTGTAGGGACCTATCCCTCTATCTTACCTAAAGTCGAGTTATCGCCAGTTCGAATCACCTCCATCTCAAACTCACACATTTTTAACATAACTTCCTCAGTTAATATTCTAATCTACCCCATGAACTTGTTCAGAACGTGGGCTGAGCTTAAACCGAAAAGCCTTATCCAGTTAAAGACAACTGTCTCTCACAAACATGCCAGTTACTCAGTCAACCACCACTAATCACATTGTTCAGAAAATGTGCTCTAGCACGATAAAAAGTTGCAGAGATGAACTATATGGAGAAAAAGTTTCAGAAGAGACAGGGACCAGAAAAAATTACAGAAGAGGTCATCAAGAAATTTCTTATTCTTGATTCGTAGCAACATTCAAACTTCTTAGTTACAAGATTCAAGCATTTCTATGTCTAAAGATCACTTATAATAAGATATCTGCCTCAAATAATAAAGATACTTTTACAAAAATTCTCCACTCGAGGTTGTGGCTTTTTACCTATTCAGAAGTTTTTCACGCTAAACTCACTTGTGTCATTTCTTAATTTCCATTAGAATATTGTTATAGGTTCATTGGTGTGATAGCGAATTCCAAGAAATTTTGAGCTTATAGAATTTGGTCATTACAGTGCTGAAGTACGTTCCCTGAATAATATGGTAAGTGGCGGTTGACTGAACAACTATTAAGTTCGTGAGAGACAGGTGTCTTTGATTTTTTTTATGCAATTCTGCTAAACTCGACCCACGTTCATCTTCAGTTCGTGGTGCAGGTGTCAATGCTGACTATTTATGTCACATGTGGAATGTCTGAGTCTGATATGGAGGTAGTTCGAACTGGAAATAGCTTGAATTGGATTAGATTTAGGGATAGGCCTCTACACTTCCACCAACTAGTTCGTACACATCTAAACTACAATGGGTTTGTATGAAATCATCCTTTCAAGCAATTACAATCAAAATAAAATTCTCAAAATATAAAAATACGGACCTTGGATTCGTGCATCTACTCAATCTCTCTCTTTTGCGCACTTCGCCTTCTCAATAAGAACAACAATCTCCTCACTACTAATGGTGGATTGAGAAACAAGCTACGCATTACTCAAAGAAATTTTTTTAGAATCAGTGGAGTATGAACAGTCGCCAACCATGGAGGTATTTATAGGCCCCACGCGACTGTTTATCGCACTCCTTCATGACCGTTGGGTTAGATGATCGTAATACCTAGCATGTCTCTTCTCGAAGTCTTTCCCCCTTCGTTGGATATAAGATAACAGACTCCCACACTGCTGCTCTAAGCCATCTAGACGCATCCCTAACTCCTTTGTGTTGTTTATCTTTACTAATACAGCTCTTATATGGATAAAAAGAGCATGTACATCCAATTCTTTATACCTCAATGCATCACCTACAGGAACACACCTAGCCATTATTCCTTGAACACCTACAAAAATATCCCATAATATTTCTCTTTTCTTTTACTTCCTATTTTCATGGGACAGTTGTAACCACAATTCAAAATTCAAAAAACATTTGACAACACAACTACATAATATGTGACATATATCACATCCAATATTCAAATAACCCTTTTATTAATCATTGAGAATATTACATCACATGTTCACATATAGTTATACTTAATGTAAGGAACACGGTTCACTTGACCACATGGGATCAACAATCCTCTTGCAGTAAGTATATCCTCTTGCCAAATTTTGTCCTCTGTAATGAGCCTCAAGAGATCACGACGATGATCAGCTTCCCGAATTTCATCTACAAAAATACCGTACCAAAACCAATGATCAGTTTAAACCTTAATTTATTTTGGAAACATACCTATAATGTCTACCACCCCTATATCAGGTACCCATAAGCCACCGACACACGTCCAAAGTACCATTCCTCCACTTTAGTTCTGTTAATAACCAGACAACCTTCCTCCATATTTTTCTGACGACGTAAACGAGTCCTCACCATTTGCATGCCACTTATGCCAATTTCTAAACAAGACTTGCCTGCTTATGACATAGGATCTTGAAGATCGTAACCAACATATATCCTTGCCCTCTGTTCATACCGCGGCTCAGGGAATCTCATCTCTAGATTTTTTGGGACAACTCATCCTGAAGATATTTTTCATTCCAAACACGGGTAATTCAAAGCAACCCAACATGTTTGAGAAGACATAGAATTTTAGGTACAAAGTTTGAGTGCCTATCATAATTTGTATTTCAACCTACACCTTACAAACAGATCGATGCAAAATCAAAAAGATGGATAGCCAATTTATTCTACACAACATTGATTACAAATTCGTTTAATTTTTTCCTACAACTAGTTACGAACAAGGCACCCAACGATGCAACCTTCACAATCGTTCTCTTTCACCAATGCCAGCAAGCGCATCTTCCTCCTTTACCAATGCAATTCCACGATTCCACGGACTACCAACATGCTCCAGACCCTTCGGAATTACTGGGTGCAACTGACAATGGTGCAAATAATCTTCTTCAGCAGCCTTCACCGCCACCTCGCTCATCCCCGCATAGTTTGGCTCCACCACTACCAGCGTTCGACTAGATATGCATAATTTACCAAAATATTGTTTCATCAACTCCCAATACTTGTAATGAACACGGTTGTGAAACACCTCCTCACGGAGCTGAGCCCTAGTCTTCACTATCTAACTAAAGGGAGCAAATAACCTCCTCAAGCAGACACAAGGTATATTTATATGTTCAACTCCAATGAATCACAACTCCCAAGAGTCAAAGACAGTAATTACTATCCATGGGAACTCTGACAACCCGGTCAGTGAAACTCCTAGGAAACTTCTTCTGGGCCCTGCACAGTTCACACATATCATTCGAGAACCCTATTCAAAATTTACACAATTTTCTTCTCAACAAAACGACAAGTAATTACATCGAGAATGGGGCGATTGTAGTAGCATATTCCACAAATTTGATAAAGAAAAGCCAGTAAAACTTAGTCTAAGGTACATTATCATTCAAGAAGATGTCAAGTCTAGGCCTACAGATCTCGACCCACTATAGTAGCCATTACGCCTGGTCAAATAGAGCCATTACAAGAAGATCACCAAAGTTCGGCCACTGCCCACCAAAATTGGAGACCATTTATTTTGTAACTACCCATATTCATTATAAATACATGCATATTATATGCTAATCCGATCAGAAAATTTTAATATTTTTCTATCATTTACATCCTTATTATCCATCGATAATTGTAATAACTAGAACATATTGAATTTCATTTATAAATCCTCCTCGAGGTAATGGCTTTTCTCTGGTTTTACTGAGTTTCCACATTAAATCTTGTGTGTCCTAGTATCAAATTACAATCCCCTTGCGAAAGTATTGGCAATGTTTACCATCTGAAAAAATATGTTATTATAGACATAAGTGACTTTTCTTCTTTATAACTGCTTCTTTAATGAACTACCACTTGTAGCATGTTGTCTTGTGATTGTTAGGTCGAGTTACTACTTTAAAGGTCAAAATACGTATATATAGCATGAACAACATCATAATGCCTAAGCCTCATCTCTAGCTCAAATAACACATAATTATAATGATATTCAAGCTCAAGTATCTCCACCATATTCTAAGATACGATCCTTCTACTTTAGCTTATGCACCCCCTGGGCATTGTATGCTGCCTTAAAATCTGACTTCATCGACCCCATTTCAAATTCATGTTTAACTTGGACCACATGGACTCGTTTGGAAACACTATCTTTAGTATTAGAGAACTGCAAATACAAATCTACTTCAACTTAGGGGGAATCGGCGATGGTCTTTTCCAATTCTATGACCACAATTGACTCGACGGCTGAACTTGCTACCTTATTACAAAGCATGTTTAACTCATGGGGAAGGACCACAAAAATCACTGGAAACTAAGAAACACATTGTATGTTTAGCGACCAAAAATAATAAAATTCAAAAGAATTAAGTGAGATCGGCAAACGACCTATTACGAGACATCGTGGCCTCAAGCTTGAAAAACCAAAATACAAGCCGAGCCATGGAGTCAAGCTACCATATATCACAAGGCTTCTAGCCCCCTGAAAATATGGCTCATATGAAGGAAGGACGGGTACACCAGGAGTGGGAATCTCGTCTATAGAGGGTGCAATACAATAAATAAGGGTTTTCAAGTCACTAAAAAAGTGACGTGAAAGAGATACTACATCACTTTTGCAAGTGACTTTGACTTCAATGAATTGGATAGTAGTACACATTTACATCACATTTTTAGTGACATTGTAATGTTGAATAAGTTACGTAGTTAGTACGTTTTCATGTCAATTAAGAAATAACGTAATTCACGAATTAACGTCACTTTAAAAGTGATGTAAATACACGTAAATGATATTGATAAGAAAATTTATAAAATAACATTTTTCACCTACAACTCCTACATTACATGCAATTTACATGATGAGGTACTTTAAAGTTGCAAGGCAGGTATAATTTCTGCCTACACCTATAAAAGATTTATACATACATTTAAGTAATAGAAGCACCTAAGAAAAAGATCAATATGTACAAGTATTTTATGAAAAGAGAAATAAATATTGATGTTGTAATGTCATACATGTTAAATTCAAGTAAAATAACAAGGGCGCTTACCACCAATTCTCTGAGTATCTATATTGATATTAAAACCATAGAAGCTAGAAACAATTAGTAGCATATCTTGTAATCACCTACATGACTCTGCTGCAAGCTGAAGAAACAAGACACAACTCGCTAAATGTTTGGAAGTTGATGCAGCAGCCTACTAGGACTCAGACATCAATTTCACCACTCTTAAATACTGTGCTCACTAGTCTTGTTTACATCTTCATGTCAAAAATGATCTACATCCAACATATAAAATAACAAAATTAAAACAATCAAATACATGATCATCCAGAGAAATAAGGAATCATATATTAAAAGATAACTATCTTGATGGCATCATCCAGAGAAATAAGAATTCAATGAACATAAGGTCACTTACAATCTTACATAGAGAACTATGACATTTATTTGGACGGTCAAGGTAGATCCTTAGAAACTAATAATGTGCATAGAGAATACTAACCTTAGTAACAAATGAAAGCATCGGATCCAAGACTACCTTAGTGACTAACGTGATTCACATACGGCTTTAAGGCATTTTTGTACATCATTCAATAACATGATTTGAAATGAAATACATCTTAAAATAAATTTTCTTGCCTAACACCATCAAGTTTATTTACATAATTTCAATGACCTGTAGGTCTATATGTGGCTCAAAATGATAGGTACAAGTATGCATAAAGAATATGTGGTAAAAATAGGACTAGATCAGTAACTGTAAACTAAAAGTATTAGCTTTTGAACTAGAGACGAAGGCAAAGTAGACACCGTAGAGTGGCAAACTCTAGCGTTAAACTACATAAGCATATAATAAATTATTATATAAGATGGCACTCGTCAAAACGTATACTACAGATAGCAAAATATATTGTTTATAAAGGAATTTTATGAATCCTAATGGCACAATTCATTTGTTAATGCAGAACTTCTAAACCATTTCAATCTCCCCAACCAGGTTTTAAATAAATCCAGCACCCAAAATGATAGCCAACATTGGTGGGGAGAAATATTTTTAATTGCATGTTAGTTATTAAATAGAATTCCTAACTCTAAGACACTTATTTTTCTACTCGAATTATGGAATAAAAGAAAACCAAATGTTTCGTATTTTAAGGTTTGGGGATGTTTAGCTTATGTTAGAATTCTTTATCCTAAAAGAGCTAAACTTGCTAATCGTGCATATGAATCTATTTTTATTGGACATCTTATTAACAGTAAGTAGTTTAGATTTTATAACTTGTAAAACAAGGTTATTATTGAGTCTCTAGATGCTAATTTCTTTGAAGATAGATTTCCTTTTAAATCTAGATTTGTGGGGGTTCATCCGCCGGTAGTACTATACCTAGGATTAAACAACCTAAAATTGTGGAGGCTAGAGACACTAATATAACACCTAAAAAGAGCAAGAGATCAAACTCATGTGATGAAGGACTTTGGTTCATATTATGTTTATAACACTGTAGAGGGTGATCCATTAACCCTTCAAGAAGTTCTTAGTTTTATAGATGCTAATTTTTGGTAAGTGGCCATTAATGATGAAATGGACTCTCTGGAGTCCAATGGAATGTGGGCCCTTTCTGATTTACCTCCTGGCTATAAGACTATAGGTTGTAAATGGATCCTTAATTGTAAACCTAAACCTGATGGTTCAATAGAGAAATTTAAAGCATGACTTGTTGCTAAGGGTTTTAGATATAAAGAAAATGTAGATTTCTTTTATACTTATTCTTCAGTAACTAGAATTATTTATATTCGATTTTTACTTGCTACTGCAATTGTTTATAATTTAGCAGTTCACTAGATAGATGTAAAAACTATTTTTTAAATGGTGACTTGGAAGAAGAAATATATATAGACCAACCTGAAGGATTAATTGTACCTGGTCAAGAATGTAATGTCTATAATTTGGTTAAATTCTTGTATGGTCTTAAACAAGCACATAAATAATGGCATGAAAAGTTTGATAACTTAGTAATTTCACATGGTTTTAAGACTAACAAAATTGGCAAATGCATTTACTACAAGGTAGCTAAAAATGCTTACACTATTATATGTTTATATGTGGATGACCTATTTATCTTTGCTTCCAACACTTCAGTTGCGAATGAGACCAAAAAATCTCCTAAGTCAAAGATTTGATATAAAGGATCTTGGAAAGGTTAGTGTTATTCAAGGAATTAAGATTACTAGGATAAAAGATGGTATCTCTATAAATCATTCTCATTACATTGAGAAGATTCTAAAGTTGTTTAAGAACACTGGAGACAATGTAGGACAAACTGAGTATGCTAGCATATCGATAATCTTCAATATGCAATGTACTAAACTAAACATTGCTTTTGCAGTAGGGGTATTATGTAGATTTATGAGTAAACCTAGTATAAAGCATTATCATGCTATAAAAAGGGTCATGCGTTATCTGAAAAGAACCATACCCCTAGGAATACACTACAAGAGGTTTCACACGGTCCTTGAAGGATATTGTGATGCCGATTGAAATACCCTTTTAAAATATTCTAAGGCTACTACTGTTTATGTTTTCAATATAGCAGGTGGGCGGCTTCTTAAAGGTCCAATAATCAAACCATCTTAGCCCAATCAACGAAGAAATTTTTGTTGATAGTACTAGCTGCTTCTAGTGAGGAGGTAAAAAAAACCTTCTCTATTCGAACTGTCAAGATTGCCAATTATATTATTAAGGTGCCTATTAAAACTGTCTCAAAACACCAACCTTTGTTAGCTACCTTCCTCAAGGTTGAAGAACGGTGACACTTAAATTTTTTTTATACTTCTTAGTAGAACTGTCATGCTTCTTACGGCATTGGATTTATTATAAACTCTAATACGTCTTTTATTTTATGTGCAGGTTGTGACTCTACCAATGCAGGCGATTATAAAGAGGCAGAGGCGCAAGCCATGATAAGAGGCATGGAGGCACAACAAATTATAGGTTGAATAATATTCTTATTTTGGCTGACTATAATCACCTTATCAAAGCTTTTACAGAGAAGTTCACTGATCTTACTTGAGGTGCCCTCTCTCTAACACCATACATGCTTTACCTTGCCACATTTTTTCAGTGATTTTAGATTCGAGTATATTAGTATGTGTTGAAGAAAAAACCCATAAAATCTTTTTTGCCGGAGAAACCCTAGATCGCGCATTCTTGAAAACAGATTATAGTTTAATAATAGAATGGAGAACTAATATAGAAATCACATAGAAGAGAAGAAAACTATACACAATACAAGCAATCTGCATAAAGGAAAGATCTACTATGAGACAAAAGTGATTACAATCACTCTGATGAGCGCGTAATTATAACAATTTTAATATACCCAAACATGTAGTTTAGCCGTCCATTATATTTAAGTTTGGGTACTAATGTACGTTTGCTTGATTGCAGCTATTAGAGAAGGATATTTGAAACCAAGGTCTTAAAGTTAAAAAAAAAGAATCTCTAGCAGTTCATAGCAAAAAAAGTCAAATACACAATATATTTGGTCTCAAGATTGAAGAAATATATACACAAATATTCTTGGAAAATTATAAGATCAAAGAATATATGCATCCAATATCCTTGAAGATATTTTATATTGAAGATATATGCAAGAGTTTCCATGAAGAAAGATCTTTACATCACTTAAAGGAATTATATGCAAGAATCTTAAGTGATTGGTTGTAAAATTAGAAGATATTATTGTAAAAATATTCTTTACAATTTAATGTATAGTTTCTAAATTTGGGTTCATTCTCCTATAAAAGGAACCCTCCCCCCATTGTAATTGGGAATCTCATATTGTAGGAAGTTTAGAATAAATAAAGTCTTAGTTTTATTTAATTATTTTTTCTCTCTTTTATTTTCTTTTGTAAATAATTAGTTGATAATGCGATGAAGTCTGAGATGAGCAGCTAATCTCCTAGCTAAGGCTTGGATGATGCCTCAACTTAGATGAGCAGTAGTTGATATTAATTAGGTTCTAATTAGTTTTCTCTTAGTACTTTATGATTGATATGTTAGTATATCATATCGAAGGCTTGACCATAACTTCGGTTTGATATACGATAACTTTAGATACAAACAAGTTCCACTACCTGCAGACTTGATTTGGAGATCAAAACAAGAGGAAACACTATAGAACTCACTCAAGCCTAGCCATGGTTGAGTTGATAATTCTCTAAGACACTCTTCATCATCACTTAAAAGCATAACCACTAAATGCTTGACCATAGATTTAGTGGATTATTTTATAACATTGTATGTGTCTTAATACGAACATATGATGGGTAGAGATATTAGAATCAAGTTATATATCGATTAGTGCTTTGAAAGGTAGAGGCCAAGTCCGAACCTTAGCTATCTCCCTTATTAAGTCTTATAATTATTTTTTATTTCTTATTCTTAGATTTATCTCTTTTAAAATCGTAATTCGGCCTTGAAAGTATTTGTTTACCCAAACCTCCTTGTGGATTCGATCTCACTCATCCATGCTACAATTTGACAACCGTACTTTGAGCAAGTATTTTGCTAGAGGCTCCAAAAACCTCATATCAAATGGCGTCGTTGCCTGTGAGGCATCGTTGAAATCTATTCTTTATAATACTATTTTTTGTTTGTTAATTTTTTTTGTTAATTCTTTCTAATACCCTGCCAATGATTTATAAATTCTCTGTTTCTAATATTCGTTGAAAAGTATAGTAGGCCGATAATGTTATTATATAGTGTTTCTATTTATGTCGTTGTTTCTCTTTCTGTTTCTCTAGTTTAAACTAAAAAAAAAAATTGTTTTGTGTCTTTGGGCGCTACAGTAGCTGTGTTTATTTATAATATTTTTAAATTTTACAATTGTACTTTTGGAGGTGGTTAAGAAGAGAGTAATAAATTTTTTAGCTGCTAGTATTTATCACAGGCTCATCTCAACATTTTTGTTTAACTGTGAAGTCTGTTCCTGAATATTTAACGGTTTTTGATCATTTATACATCACAGTTGGGAAATATGTATAGTACGAAAGTTTTAGATAATTCAAAACACTTTCTGAATTGCTATGGATCATATTTTTCTGCTTAGTCATTTGAGAGTTACAACCTTTTGAAATAACATAAAAAATAGCCTCTTATAAAGGACGCCGCTGTTCATTAATCACTTATTTTGGGCGGCAAGGAAGCTTAATTTTAGAAAACTTCTTTCTTAAACGTTTTTCCTTTCTAAATTATCTTTCCAAATTGGTATTATGTAATGCTCTCTCTTAACCGAGCTGTAAGATATGCAAATTTGAAAATCAGGACATCGTAGACTTAGAAATTGGATTAATATTACTGTCGCAAGTTCACTAATATTTATTCTCTTGCTTTGCAGGATAGTCACAAAGTTGGCACTCAGAGATCGTGAGGAATTTACAAAGTACAGTAGCAAGCTTCTATCTAATCTTTCTTGTGCCCCCTAAGTGAAGGGGCACTTCCTTCTTTCGCCCCCTAAGTGAAGGGGCAGCCACAGCATCACCGGGAAACACTTTCCGCAGGTTGGTACCTCTATAAACTTGACATCTAGTAGGAGTTCATATCCGCTCTGCCCCGGTACTAGGAACTTAAAGTCGTGTGGACTTTGTAAATACACACTGCTCTAATAAAATATTTGTTATAGTTGGATTGACCTATTGACGTGTTTAAATTTCTTTTCATTCCAAAATTATTAAAGGTAAAAAATGTTAGACACTTGCTGGATTTCATCACCCAAAAAGCTCACTAAAAAGTGGGGTCACCAATTAGGGATACGAAGAAATTCGTATCACACGAAAATTAAACGTCCTGGACCAGAAAATAACTGATAATAAAAAAGAGTAGCAAGATTCCCGCAGGATTTCATCACCCAACGGATAGGTGTACCAGACCGAGGTACAAACACGGGTTCGTAGGATACGGCCCCAGCCTAGCGCCGCGAAATACTAGTTGTAAGTTTGCGACGTCACCGTTCCGAGTGCTGACGTACGATAAAGCGACTCGCTCGGGCATGAGGACTGAACATCTACTCTAAGCTAGTACTAGCACAGTGATGCAAGGGAGTGTAGGAACCAAAGCCTTTGACCATCCTACCCTTTTGTGAACATAAAAGAATATAGGGGAGACCTAATTATTTCTTCTAAAAAAAATGTTAAAGTGCTAGAGTTTATTGTTTAATTGATTTTTTACTACATTGGGTGTCAATTTAATTACAAAATGTCATATATGCAAGAACATTGGAATTCATACGGCTCACATTTTGACATCCCACAATATCCTCAAAATTATTTTCAATCAGGGCACCACCAAAACTCACAAGATGTACAATCTTTCCAACCTCATTCCTATATACATACTGATGAGCGCATAATTATGACATTTTTAATATACCCGAACATGTATTTTAGTCATCTATTATGCTTAATTTAAGATACTTATGTGCGTTTGTTTGATTGTAGCTATTGGAGATGGATATTTGAAACTAAGCTCTTAAAGTCAAGTAAAAGTGTCTCCAGCAGTTCATAACACAAAAAGTCAAAGACGCAATATATTTGGTCTCAAGATTGAAGAAATATATATACACACATATTCTAAGAGAATAAGATCAAAGAATATATTGCATCCAAGATCCTTGAAGATATTTTATATTGAAGATATATGCAAAAGTTTCCATAAAGAAAGATCTTTATATCACTTAAGGGAATTATATGCAAGAATCTTAGGAGATTGGTTGTAAAATTAGAAGATATTATTGTGAAAATATTATTTACAATTTAATGTATAGTTTCTAAATTTGGGTTCATTTCCCTACAAAAGGAACCTTCCCCCCATTGTAATTGAGCATCTCATATTAGAGCAAGTTTAGAATAAATAAAGTCATAAGTTTTATTTAATTGTATCTTCTTCCCTTTTAGTTTAATTTATGCTAATGTCTTTTTTAGTTGTTATTGCGATGAAGTCCGAGATGAGCGGTTAATCTCCTAGCCAAGGCTAGGATGAGGCCTCTTATTAGATGAATAATAGTTGATAATAATTAAGTTCTAATTAGATTTCTCTTAGTACTTTATGATTAATAAGTTAGTACATCATATCGAAGGCTTGACCATAGCTTTAGTTTGGTATACGATAACTTCGGATACAAACAACTGCTACTGCCCATAGACTTGATTTGGAGATCTAAACAAAAGGAAACACTAGAGAACTTACTTAAGCCTAGTCATGGCTGAGTTGATAACTCTCTAAGACACTGCTCACCATCACCTAAAAGCAGAACCACTAAATGCTTGACCATAAATTTAGTGGTTTATTTTATAATATCGCATGTGTCTTAAAACGAACATATGATGGGTAGAGATATTAGAATCTAGTTATATATTAATTAGTGTTTTGAAAGGTAGAGGCCAAGTCCGAACCTTAGCTCTCTCTCTCATTAATTTTTATAATTAGTTTTTATTTCTTCTTCTTAGATTTTTATCTTATAAAATTGTAATTCGACCTAGAAAGTATTTATTTTCCCAAACCTCCTTGTGGATTCGCTCTCATTCATCCGTGCTGCAATTCGACAACCGTACTTTGAGCGAGTATTTTGCTAGAGGCCCTAAAAACTTCTTATCACATACCCATCAATCCTTCTAGTCACTCAAACAGTTCCAACCCGCTCCACCAAAACCATCTTTGGAAGATACCCCTGTTTTCTTCATGCAATAATCAATGGAAAGTCAAAAACAAGTGTTGCTATTTCAGCAACAAATGATACAATTCCAACAACAGACATTGGTGAATTAAACTTTTACGACCCAATCTATCTCCAGATTAGAGACTCAGATAACTCAGTTGTCAACTACGTAGAGTGAAATAGAGTACGAAAAACTTCTAAGCAATGAAGAAGAACAATCCGAAGTTAAATCCCCTTGAGATTTAGAAAATAATGAATTCAAGCGTAATTATGGAATATTTTCCCCGTGGGGTGAATGGATACCATATTACGAGACAGATTTAGAAGATGAACATTTTAAGGTTGATGATCCTATGTCACAAGAAAATCTTAAAGAAGTGGCTCACAAGTTCACAAAAATTCTTTATCAATCACCTCCTAATTTCGCCCTCAACATTCAACTACCGATGTCATTATCCATCTATTCACCGATAGAGCCCCACCAATTCATAAATGATATCATGACAGAAATTGAATATTTTTCCAAATTCTTAGACAATTTCTCAGATGATGAGGATGATGACAATGTCTTGGAAGTGTGAATTTAACATCGATTCTTGAGAAAATACGAGCTTTATCTTTATCCAGACCAGTGTCACCTTCTTCATCTTTCTTCCTTGAATCCATACTTTCATCACCTGAGCCTAATGGGGGTACCATGACCATAAATGATTTTGAGGACTTATACGGAGATAATTCTTGTTATATTTCTGTTGATGAATGTTAAAATTATTTTGAGCTCGAATGATCCTGAGATTCGTGAAATGGTACAATCATTAGCATCTGAAAATATATTTCAACTTGGCCATGTCCATAAGCCAATGAATATCCACGTCAATGGTCAGGATGAGCCCCTTAGATAAGTTGTGATTTTAGGCTCACAAATTTTAAATGTTTATTAGAGTCAATTGTTCCCCGATCCCCAAATCCCCAAATATGTTATATAGTTTTTCTTATACTAAAATAAAACATCTTTTTGAAAAATTATAATTTTGGGGATGCCTCACGGACTTGCTTGGTCAGAACCAACTATCACATTTTTTGGAATATCAACGATGATATGGGGGTTTTGAAAATTTTCAAGGAAAATATCTTTCCAGAAAAATTGAGTTTTGAATCTAGTACATTTTTAGGGACGAATACTTGTATACCAATCTTCTTATTTACTACAACACGAAGTAATCATATGATTGTATTGAAAATTCTAAAGGAAAATATGTTCCCTGGGTATGTGTTTGCTTTATCGTAGAGAAAATGGTTTTTTTTTATTTGTCTAAAATTTTTAACATGGAATCATCAAATGATAGGCAAAGTTTTTAGGAAAAATCTTTTTCATAGAGAATTAGTTTTAAACTATATCTGGTTTTTATATAATATATATGTTCAATTAGGGGCTAATATTAAGGATCACCATTCATGTGCTATCTTGTTTTCAAAGAGAATTTGCAACCAGGATAGTATATCACCTTTTCAACTTTGCACCCTTCCAGTCATATTGAAAATTTTAAGTTTGAGGGTACATCCGTCTGGTTGAAGACTGTAAACTTAGCACTTCTTGGGAGGCAACCCATGACACACTCAGGTGAGAAATTCTAATTTTTATCCTCCATTTTTTTATGATCTCAAATATTAAGGGCAATAATTCATTTAAGTATGAGGGTGGGAAACCATTTCTTTAAATATTTTTTGAGGAAAAGAGAAATAATGACATTTTGACAATTTATGATATATTTTTGACGAATTTCCAAGCACTTAAACTGATTTTACCTTGACATAAATATTATGGAAAAGACTAAATTTTGAAATTGTACCAAGAATACACTAGAATATTTTGGACTATCTTAAGTTAGATGTATTATCTTTTAATTAGAGACTAATTTAAGTTAACTTGACATATTTTGAAAATGTGTACTTCACTGTAATTTTATAATTAATACTTTTAATAGATTTTTGCTCAGTATAAGGGAAATTTAGCATTTATGTTTGGAATAGTTACTACAAGGAAGACAACTGCCTAAGAATAAGTTCATTCCTAAGAAGAAGAAAAAAACCAAATGTCCTCTAAACACTTTCATGCTGCAAGGCTACTCGCATGATTAAGAATTGAAAGAAGAAAAATTATGACCAATCTCGAGTTTGACCATGAACTATGTGAAAGGAGCATAAAAAAATGTTTCTTTTAAGAATCATGAGTCTAGGTCATGATGGGGCACCACACCCCAGCAACTTTAGCCAATTAGCGGGGATTGTTGACTGAAAACTCCTTGTTACGGAAGCTTCACTAAGAAACAATGTACTCAAAAGAAAATGCTTACAAAAGAAAAGAAAAAAGTAAAATTCTAGGAAGATGAATTGACTAAGGCACTTGTCGAACTGACCGTTAAATTTATTCTAGTAAGAACTAGACTACCAAAAATTGAGTAAATAATTCTAGACAGCGTATTAGGCGATAAAACTATTTTTACTCTACACTCAAATTTAGCTAATGCAAAATACTTGAATTTCTTTCTAATCTTGAGGTAGTACCTCTAGTTTCGGATAAGCTTAAAATATTATTTGGTATACTTGGAGAATGTCAGGTTTAAGGATTTCCCATCGGTATATTTTGTCACAACTAAGTAAGGATAAGTTCATAGGAAATGAGTCATGCGTATTCTAGAATTGTTTAAAATATTATTATTAACTTTTGTGGGTATAGTCACTACAAACCCTCACGAGATAGTACTTGTCTACCAGGCTAAAATTGGAGGTTTAACCGCTTATTGTATATGTTAAATTCAATCGTGCTCCCTGCGAAAGTGGCTATTATTTTATTTTACTCGGGACGGGCAAAAAACAAGTTTGGGGGTATTTGATGAGCGCGTAATTATGACAATTTTAATATACCCAAACATGTATATTACTCGTCCATTATATTTAAGTTTGGGTACTTATGCATATTTGTTTGATTGCAGCTATTGGAGGGGGATATTTGAAACCAAGCTCTTAAAGTTAAGTAAAAGTATCTCCAGCAGTTCATAGCACAAAAAGTTAAGTGCACAATATATTTGGTCTCAAGATTGAAGAAATATATATACAAATATTCTTGGAAAATAAGATCAAAGAATATATGCATCCAATACCCTTGAAGATATTTTATATTGAAGATATATGCAAGAGTTTCTATGAAGAAAGATCTTTACATCACTTAAGGGAATTATATGCAAGAATCTTAGGTGATTGGTTGTAAAATTAGAAGATCTTATTGTGAAAATATTTATTACAATTTAATGTATAGTTTCTAAATTTGGGTTCCTTCACCTATAAAAGGAACCCTCCCCCATTGTAATTAGGCATCTCATATTATAGAAAGTTTAGAAGAAATAAAGTCTTAGTTTTATTTAATTGTTTTCTCTCTATTTTATTTTTATTTGTAAATAATTAGTTGTTAATGCGATGAAGTCCGAGATGAGCGGCTAATCTCCTAGCTAAGGCTTGGATGATGCCTCTTCTTGGATGAGCAGTAGTTGATATTAATTAGGTTCTAATTAGTTTTCTCTTAGTACTTTATGATTGATATGTTAGTATATCATATCGAAGGCTTGACCATAGCTTCGGTTTGGTGTACGATAACTTTGGATACAAACAAGTGTTACTAACCGTAGACTTGATTTTGAGATCTAAACAAGAGGAAATACTAGGGAACTTACTTAAGCCTTGCCATGGTTGAGTTGATAATTCTCTAAGACACTCTTCATCATCACTTAAAAGCATAACCACTAAATACTTGACCATAGATTTAGTGGCTTATTTTATAACATCGTATGTGTCTTAACACGAATATATGATGGCTAGAGATATTAGGATCTAGTTATATATCGATTAGTACTTTAAAAGGTAGATGTCAAGTTCAAACCTTAGCTCTCTCCCTCATTAATTTTTATAATTAGTTTTTATTTCTTCTTCTTCTTAGATTTATCTCTTATAAAATCATAATTCGACCTAGAAAATATTTATTTTCCCATACCTTCTTGTAGATTCAATCCCACTCATCCGTACTACAATTCGACAGCCGTACTTTGAGCAAGTATTTTGCTAGAGGCTTTAAAAACCTCTTTTCACACTCTCTCACTCTGCGGTCTATTTCTTCTCCCTACCAAAACTGAAAGTGTGACCCCTCTCGAGCTATAACGACTTCAGAGGCCAAAAACCTTATTGTAGCTTCTCTCTTACCTCCCAAAGTTTATCTTACAAAGCCATAGATTTAAATTAAATTATCCTAATCTACTCCCTTATATTTATAAGAGATGGTTACATTACAATCCTAGTTTAACTCAAAGTCGGCCACTCCAAATCCCACCTTAAGTAGGAACCACTATTGTTGAAAACACCCCATGAATATAATGTAATTAGTGTCCTATAGAATGTCCAGCACTAAAATCCAACTCCAATAATAACTTGGGCTTGAGGAAACCTAGCCAACAATCTCCACCTTAAGGAGAGTCACCAATCAATCTTCAAGCCACTCTTCTTCAAATGCACCTCGGTTTATAGATTCAAAACCAATTAGTTACATGCACCTCCACGGTTCACCCAAAATTGTAAAAGAAATTACCATGTCTTCACGTAACTGAAACTCGATAATAGAACTTGCACCAATCGCAGGTTAACTGGATTATCAATTGTGTCGATCATCTGCAAAGATATCATACTAACCGAAATAATCTCCCAAAATACTTATAACCCTGCAAATTGTAGCACACAATCATAAGTCGATGAACTAGTTATTCCACCCAAACGACGGAATCCTCACTATCCTCAATGCAAGCTAACACCGCGGTAAAGCCAACCATCACATCAAATAATCTATGAAATCAAGATCTCCCAACTAAGTTAAATAAACCACTACCACCATCAATGTTACTGCATAAAACGTGAACCATGTGAGCTAAGACCAAATAGGAACCCAATTCTACAAATAAGATACCATGATGTATCTCAAGAGCATCCCCAAGGGACAAACGAGCCATAACCATACTCGTAACATGCGATAAAAAGGGAGATCATCGCCAAAGAATAGAAATATGTGCAAAGTAGTACCACCACCGTGAAGTACTTATCACTCCAAACATCAAATACTTACTTCAACCAATTGGATCTAAATCCACAAAACTTTCCAACAATACCCATGAGAATTGACTACAACTCGCAAATGAGTTGAATATTAGATATCAAGATCAATATCCCAAAGCAGCATAATGAATATAATTAATATACAAATGAGGATAAATACGAGCTCACCTAAAAGTTACAAAAGTAGATACCAGAATCCACTCCCTCCGGTATAGTCACGTACCAACAAAAAATGCATGTCAAGTTATTTGTACCAATATAAGCTACATAATCAAATGGTACACAGACTTATTAACTCAGCCACATAATCCTCCACACAAGCAACATCTTAAACAAGGATCATATAATAGCCAAACCAACCACCAATGAAGACACCAAAAGCACAAAAACAGAAACAACTCCACCTGACTGGAGTACTTGGAGTCCGCTTTAAATTTTGAGACTTCTTCAATATATGCAAATCTTCACAGGATAAGTTGAAACTCTTCCCCATGGAACTATATAAAGATATCATAGCATAATCTATAAAATCTGTTGCTGCTACCAATACCAAATTTGCTTGACGGAAATATTGCCATCCATTACCAATGATACCAACGGAGTCTCTAACTCTACCTGCAATCAAAATCATCCAAACCGTCTCCCATAATGTACCCACGTACATTATGCATGCTAGAAGTAAACTTAACATACCAGATAATCAAATCATGCCTGAATATGAACTCGTGTAGAGGATACCAACGAACAAATTGTACCCCAAAATACTTTGTGCATAGCGCAGACTACACCCCAACCTTGAGTAAACACAAACTAGAGTAGATGATGATATATTATAGAAAGCCCAATGCTCTCCCAAAGAAACTTCTATACCTAGAGGACCATTTGTACGAAAAATACCAAGCTAAAATGTAAACCTATGCTATCTATCAATTTCATAACGTCCCAACAAAATTAACTGACCACAAAACATCATACACCATGCAAACACATCGTTCGCCCTACTCTGGAACCCTTCTCACTTGTTGGGCTAATGGAGCAAGGACCAAACCAAGTAGAAGAAAATATCAAACAAATAGATGATAATCTTAATAGGCCCCCTTAATAGATAAACATGAAGAACGTACCAAAATCATAAATTGGTCACACTGTAATTACCCACAAAACTCCACCTTGAGTAATAACCCGTACTCAAATAAGTTTAAGGTACCAAAGAGAAATAACTACAATGATTAAAATATTGGATTACCCCATAATCAATTAGTGCCATCAGGATACCATCTGAGATCCCTCGATATGTCTTTACTAATAAAATCCATATTCCTGTTACTGCAAACAAATATTTCTCCATATGCTTAAATATGACAATTCTCCATACATCTTAAATTTATTATTGTTCCCAATTGTCAACAAGCCAAAAATAATATGCTTGAAACAATCATAATCCATATAATAGTTGGGAAACCAAAATTACAATCTATGTCAAGATCAATCATCTCAAATCTTGATAAAATTTCTCACAAAAAATAGCGAACCAAAAATTGTGTAGAAATATGAAACCTTACATTTAAGAAGAAACTCTTAAGGTATAAACGATCCTCGTAAAGGGATCGTCAAAGAAGTTGAAAATTACTTCACCTACATGAAGCTTAATTGTAAATCTCACAAAATTGAGATAACCCTGAACTTTTTTGAAAGAAAAACCCTAAAATTGGCCATTCCGCTGATTTCACTGAAAAACTTGCAGTTCAAAGTCTTCCCATATCAAAACTAACCCTACTTCAACCCAGAAACGCTGAATCGTCGACAACCCAAAACCAAGAACAGAAAATCGAAGATCTAATACTAATTGCTGCGGAAAACTCTAGAAAATCTTCATTGCCGAAGAAACCCTAGATCGTGCTTAAAAACGGATTGCAGTTTGATAATAGAACGGGGGACCAATATATAAATCATATAGAAGAGAGCACAACTACACACAACACAAACAATCTGCGAGAAGAAAAGATCCACTATAAAGCAAAAACAGTTACAATCACTCTCCCATTACGATTTCCTTCTTTTCCCTACCTAAACTGAAAGCGTGACCCCTCTCAACCATGACGATTTGAGAGGTCGAAGCTCCTATTGGAGCTTCTCTTTCACTTCCCAAAAGCTTATCTTACAAAGCCATAAATTTGAATTAAATTATCCTAATCTACTCCCTTATATTAATAGGAGACGATTACATTAGAATTCTTGTCTAACACAAAGTCGGTCACTCCAAATCCCACCTTAACCACTATTGTTGGAAACACCCCATGAATATGATGTAATTAGTGTGTACACAAAGTGCAACAGTGAAATCCAACTCCAACAATAACTTGGACTCGAGGAAACCTAACTAACAGTATGAAGTGTAACAACGAAGTCAAGAGTTAGTTGCACTTGGAGCTTCTCACCCTTCCCTTCTTTGTTTGGTGCCGGAGGAGGCCCAACAACCTATTGACTGGACATTTGCCGTCCATGGCCTAATATATTTTGATTTTTTTACTAAAAATAAAATAAAATCCTAAATTGTTATTCAACAAGCACATGGTCTCACGGATTTTTATTTTCTTCATCTAGAAATCACATATCCATCTCTACCTAGCTGTTCCGGTCGATAGAGATAAAGACTGTAAGTTCTATGTGGGTCCTATTACAGAGAGAGAAATAGGGTCCTCTTTGTTTTTGTTTTTGTTTTGGTTTTGTCATGGTTTATCTTTGTCCTGAGATGGAAAACTCCCTATGCCTTAGAAACGTTGCAACTTTGGTTGGGAAAAACTTGTCCTTTCATGGACTTACCAAGACTCTCCTCCTCTCTATCTCTCTTTCTCTCCACAAATATTTCTCTCTTTTCATCTTGTCTTTGTGCATGATTGATCCTCTCACCCCTCTCCCACATTAAAGATAGAAACATTCTTTAACTTCACCACCAATAGAAACACATACACACCCAGGATGAATTGGCAATCAGATTATTCTGAATTTGTTGAAGTTGATCCAACTAGGAGATATGGGAGGGTAAAATACACTCACCCATTTCTAGTTTTTCTTCTTTTCAATCATCATTTTACTCAACATTATTTTGGGCTCCATTTTTTGTTGCAGTATAATGAAATCCTTGGCAAAGGGGCTTCAAAAACAGTGTAAGTTTATTTTTTTCACTTTTTTTTTCATACTTTTTCTGATCTCTAAAAATTTTGAGCTTTTGAGGATCTGTGTATTGTTTAAATTGTTGTTTTTGACGATGGGTTTTTTATTTTTATTTTTGGTATTATTAATGATTCAGGTATAGAGCTTTTGATGAGTTTGAAGGGATTGAAGTTGCTTGGAACCAAGTAAAGCTTTTTGATTTCCTACAAAGTCCTGAAGATCTTGAGAGATTGTATTGTGAAATCCATCTCCTCAAGACCTTGAAGCATAAAAACATCATGACCTTTTACAGTTCTTGGGTTGATACTGCAAATAGAAACATAAACTTCATCACTGAAATGTTCACTTCTGGTACTCTCAGACAGTAAGTACTTTATAAGATTTCCATGTTTTTTCATAATTTGTTGATTTGGTATTGTGGAGCTTTTAAACTTTGGGTGTACTGATCTGGGGTTCTTTTTCATTCTTTTGGTAATGTTTTCATAAAGGTATAGGCAGAAGCACAAGAGGGTTAACATTAGAGCTGTAAAGCATTGGTGTAGGCAGATCTTGAGAGGGCTTCTGTATCTCCATAGCCATGATCCTCCTGTGATCCACAGAGATCTAAAGTGTGACAATATATTTGTTAATGGGAACCAAGGGGAAGTGAAGATTGGCGATCTCGGTCTCGCAGCAATTCTCCGCAAATCCCATGCTGCTCATTGTGTTGGTAAGTGCCCCAACTTATTTTAGATTCCCTGTATGATACTTAGTTGGATTTCATTGCTAAAGTACTATCAAATTAATGCACTCAGTTAGCTAAGACGGTGTAGATAAAATCCATTTTGAGTGAGCTTTGTTGGGTTTGTCTTCATCTCAGGTACACCAGAGTTCATGGCCCCAGAAGTGTATAAAGAGGAGTACAATGAACTAGTTGATATTTATTCATTTGGAATGTGCATCTTGGAAATGGTCACTTTTGAATATCCCTATAGTGAATGTACTCATCCTGCTCAGATCTACAAGAAAGTTGTATCAGTATGAACACTCACCATCTTCATCTACTACTGGTTTTCATCTCTCCCCTTTCATGTTTTAATATTTTCATTTTCTTATAGGGGAAAAGACCTGAAGCTCTATATAAAGTGAAGGACCCACAAGTGAGGCAATTTATAGAGAAATGCTTAGTGACAGTTTCGCGGAGGCTCTCTGCTAGGGAGCTTTTGATGGATCCTTTTCTTCAGTTTGATGATTGTGGACCAGTTTTAAGGCAATTAGATTGCTCCGTAGAAATTGATGCAATAAGCCCTCTCTTGAGGCAGCCCCTCTTTCAAATGGGCCACAATGACGATTCTTTGATCAATGGATATTCTGATGATCTCGATCTTGGTCTTCGTGTCAATCTCAGTCATGAAAATGAAAACGGGTGGGAGCATCATCCAGTTGAGATTGAAACTAGTGGAATCGAACTATTCACTTTCCATGAAAACGAGCACCCTCCTAATATTGACATCACAATCAGAGGAAGGAGAAAAGAAGATGGTAGCATCTTTCTAAGGATTAGAATTGCCGATAAGGAAGGTTAGCAATCTAAAATCTAAAATTTTTATATTTTTGTTGTTCCCACAAATGGCGTAATAATCATAATCACAAATTTCGCCGAAACTTTTGCATAGTGTGATTATGCCAACTTAGCCAGCACTTCGCCCATTATGCCAACATAGTCACAAATAGTCATTGAAAATCATTTGAACCTATCTAGCTCACTTTATGGGTTCATCCGATCTTCATGGTTCAGTGGTTATTTCTTCCGACATGTGCAAATTTGACTGATTGTTATCGAGTTCATCCAATTTTTTTAAAAGTGACAAATCTTGTATCGCTCT
Source organism: Kingdonia uniflora (assembly GCA_014058105.1). Classification (NCBI taxonomy): domain Eukaryota; kingdom Viridiplantae; phylum Streptophyta; class Magnoliopsida; order Ranunculales; family Circaeasteraceae; genus Kingdonia; species Kingdonia uniflora. The sequence continues at coordinate 436,536 of JACGCM010000917.1, forward strand.
CCTCCCAAATTTATGAATTTGATTGTTGGATTAAACTATGTTGGTTAATCAATTCATAGGAAATCAGAAGTTTACTTTAGTTCAATCCTGCAGGAAGAGTTCGCAATATCTATTTTCCCTTTGACATTGCGACCGATACAGCACTGAGTGTAGCAACTGAGATGGTTGGGGAGTTGGATATAACTGATCAAGAAGTGACCAAAATAGCAGATATGATTGACGGTGAGATTGCTTCTTTGGTACCCGATTGGAATCCAGGGCCAGGTTTAGTGGAAACACCGCGCTTTTCAAGCGCGAATTACTGTCAAAATTGTGCTTCAAATCGGTCTTCCATCGGTTCCTTTATGGATTTTCTTTCCTCAAACAATCATGATATTAAGAATGTCCAGTTCCTCCAGTGTTCTAGAAATGGATGTGCTGCTATGCACGGTAGGTTTGAAGAAATCACATATCAAGTAGAGGGATCTTCCGAACATTGCGTGACAGTGGGAGCGCCTAGGGTGTCTAGCGAATCAGATGTTTGGGCCCACCAGGAAAATCCGGATCTAAGCTCTGAAAGATCATGCGATTCAAATTCCGATGAAGGACATGAACCTAAAGGCAACAACGTGATTGTTGAGGACTTTCACATTGATCCCTGTACAAGAAGTTCTGATAATTATGAGAATGAGGTCAGGCAGCAGTTGAGATGGATTAAAGCCAGGTATCAGATGGAGCTAAGAGAGCTCAGAAGCCGACAATTAGGTGACATAGCGAAAGCTCCAATATTTTCTCCAGCTTCCGAAAACATGGAAAGTAACATAGAAAGCCGTAAAGTATCCTTACAAGGAGAGTGCAATATGGAATTTTTGAAATCCATTGCTTCAAGAATGAGTTCTTCTACATATTTTTCTGATGCTCTGAGTAACTTCCCGAACTCGGAGACTCAAAGAGCACAAAATGGCGAATTGACCACTTGTTCTTCCAGTCCAGACCATATTTTTACTGCCAAGAGTTACTATGGTAGAGCACTGCTTCCACAGTCTCTTCTAAGGTCAACATCCCTTCCAGTTGATGCTGTTGATATCTAAATTTTTGAAGACTCCCCTCCCTTTGTTCCTTTGGCTTGGTACTAGTTGTATATTTATTGATTCACAGTGAGATGTTTTATTCGGATGTAGATTCGCTACTCCGTAAGAACTGGTGGAGAAATCAAAATGAGAGATACAACAGATTTCTGTAATTATGCCCTAAGATGTAAATTATACAGCTTGTACTCCAAAATCAATAAATTACAAAAGTGTAATTAAATTCTATTGCTCAACACATGAAAAGTTAATAGGGAGATTTTGGTTTATACATGAATTAAATGCACATTGGTTTGGTAGGGTAATTCTAACCACTATGCCACATTTTTTAAAGTAGTATAGATGAATTTGAGTAATTAATTTTGAACATATACAATTCCTTAGAGCATCAGCAGCTGGTTAACTAGTCGTGTAGGCTTAAAATCTGACAAATCTTGACATCTAGCGAGGGCGAGATAACCGCTCCTTTTCAGGGTGGGGATGCGCCAAAATTTCCGCCCCAACTGAGATGGTGCAACACCATATCAATAGGTGTTTTATCTAATTACTTTAACATACAATAAAAAATAAAAAAAAATACTTTTCTGATTTTTTGTAGTGCGTTTTTCTTTTTTCTTTTTCAATAACCGAAGTAAAATTAAAACACTGCACCAATTTAATTGGCGCACAATATATATATATATATATTGTACAACACTTCAAGTGGCACACAAACACAAAAAAACCAATTTAATGACAATAAAATTATGGGCTATTTGACAAACTCTGACATAACTCATCACCACATATAGTCACTGAATTCATGAATCGAAGTGCTATTTGAGCGATAGCAATCCTAAAAAAAAAAATTACATCATTTAGATCGTTAATATAGCGATACTTAACCTGCTGCCAGTGGATTTACTCATCATTTTCGCATCCCATGTTCCTTCTCATAGTGGTGCCTGTGCACAATCTAAATCCAAGACCTATGTTCCAATAAAAAACTATAATCCTTTTTAAATGTGTTTGTGTCAGAAAACTAGAGAAGAGCATGTGAGTTAGTGAGTTAGTGAGTTAGTGAGTGAATAATGTATTTAGGGGACCTTGTATTGTATGAGTTGTTTTCTTAGGATGGGTCCTTGGATTTATTTGAGAAGAACAGATGCGATGAAGTGAATAATTGACATGTCAGTCTAAGCTGTGACCAATTAAAAGAGCCTGTTTCTCATAACTTTATATTATGCCTCATTACATAAAACCATGGGCTGATTGAAGATTATATGCATGTATTATACATATTTCAGTAATTTGACTGTACCCACTTGATGGCAATCATAGGATGGCTGTGAAGTAGCAAATAATAATGCATTTCATCACTTCGCCATAACTCCTGGTCTCCAATGCTCCATGAGATAGAAGCAAGGAGATCTACCTTTTTCATGTCTGGCAAAGCAAAGTAAGCATATACAATTTGAAGTTACACGGTTAGAATATAGGGCGTCACTACTTCCACACCTCAAATTTACTACCATGCATACTTCAAGTGGAAAATATGACAACTTTTTTAAAGAGGAGTACCCGATACTTTAAAATCTCTCACACCCCCACATATTTCGTAGTCCCACATATCTCGTAGTTAAAGCACTTGCAGCAGGGTGTGGGTTTGAGTTGGGTTTGTAAACCCACACTCCAACTCACACTTCGAGTTTCCCATCAGTTATTTTTTGAGTGTGAGTTTGCAAACGTGGCGCTACAGTAATTCACCCCGAGTGTGAGGAGCTCACACCCAAAAAAATTAAGTTTGGCGGTGTTTGGATTACCGCGCGATATTATTTTTACCGCTCGGATTTTCCGCGCGGTAGGTAAAAGGAATACCGCGCGGTAATCCAAACTCCTCCAATATCAATTATTTCTCTCATCACTCCCTGACTACTTCTTCTTCCCCAAAACCAATTACAGAGTAGAGGAGAACCTCTACGCTCTTCCTAAATGGCGAACTCCGGCACCAGTAGTAATAACTCTACACCGTCGACCCCATCCTCTCATAACCCACCTTCAACACCATTCGCTCAACACCCATCATCACAATTATCTCCATACCTCTACCAAAACCCATCGCAATTTCAACTTCAATTCCAATCACAGACCCCACCTCCGTTTATCATGTTGCAATGGGATCCTAGTTATGGACAATATCAAAGTTAATTTACACTCTCTCAACCGCAACCTTAGGCGTTTAGCCCATACTATCAACCCTATCAGCTCACTCAACATCAAGGTTTTCAACCTCCAAATTACTTTCAGAACTACCCATTCCATGGTGAATCTACTCAGCACAGTCAAAGTGACGCAAATGCGTCAATACCTATTGAAGCGGCGGTACCCCATAAAGAAAAAGGAAAAGGAAGAAAGAAAATAACACCCGCAAAACAAAGACAAAGCATGCAAGTACCAGAAGATGCTGAGTTTTTGGACGAGACGGATTATGGTGAACTGCATTGGACGGAAGCAGACTTTACGTATCTCGCAAAGGCCTGGGTAATAGCTTCTGTCCAAACAACGGGACGCACAAAGGTTTTCACTTCCTATCAAAAGGTTAATATTGCCTTTAACAGAGACCCTGAGTGCCCCACACGACGATTAAGTGGTCGACCAAATCTTAGTGGTATACCCTTAATTCACAATGTGTGGCGTACAAGGGGATAGTTGCTCAGGAACAACTTAGGAATAACAGCGGGAAAACAGAAAAAGATCAGGTACGTTCTAATTTCCTTTAACTCAATGTCATTTATTTTTTGCGGATTTACACATTATTTATTTGTATTTGGTAATTTTGCGAATTGTAGGAAAACGATGCACACAAGATCTATCAAGGCTTGAATAGTGGCAATGACTTCAAACACCGTGAAGCGTATACGATTTTGGTGTAAGAACCGCGATGGGCCAACCTAAGGGATGATGGGTTGAATCATGTGGGGAATATACCAAGAAATGTAGCCAGGAGAACATCAGACAATTATTCTCCGGGGGACTCCGTCGAATCAAGCAATCTATCGAAGGACTCCGACGGCCCACCTACACCTCAATCTGCGGGCCCAAATTCTGACTTAGATGGTTCGTTGTATAAGGGTGGAAGCATGCCCATTGGCCAAAAACTCTATAGAAAGACCTTGCGGCACAAAAGGCATTGGATGGTGTTACTGCATCTGGTAGCGGTATCCAAACAATACTGGATGAACTACGGTCGGAGAAGAGACAAGCAAAAAAAAAAAGGAAAGAAGAAGAGCAGAAGCAATGCAACACTGGCAAGCCAAAATGGATTTCGGGCAAATAAAGAAAGATCGCAAAATTATGGAGAAAGATGTGAGTACTTTTTCTGGACATCAATTGCAATACTATTAGCAAAGGCAAGCTGAAGTCATAGAACATCTAGCCAAGAGGGGCGGACCAAGTACTTGAAGTGGTGATGAAATGTAATTTAACTTTGTTGTATATATAAGTTTTCTTTTCAAGAAATATTTTACCTTCCAATAATGTAATCGCTTGAATAATGTACTTTTTTTTATTGAAGAATGCAATCTTGTTTTCGAAATGTTTAATTCCGATAATATTGTGTTAAAACAAATACAAGATTAATGCAATATCAAAAACATGTTTAATAAACTTGTACGACTAAGAAGCATTAAATTACATCAAGAACACGCAAATAATACAAGAAATGGAGTACTAAGTTTGAAGATTTCCCTTCACGGCCCACAAATGCTCGATTAGATCATCGTTTAGATTAAAGTACAGTTCTCGACTTCGAATGCGGTTTATTTTTGATATAAAAGATTTTATTGTTCCGCATTCGTGTTCGCGTACAATATCGAACCGTTCGCCTTCGATAGTTGAGGGCTCGGCCGGATTGTAGTCTAACTATGATGAGAACACACCTCGTTCCTATTCGACGATCATATTGTGCATTATCACGCACGCCTTCATGACATTGTTCAAAACCTTGGGTTCCCACAATTTAACCAGATTTTTTATAACATTAAACCGAGAATGTAAAACCCCAAATGCCTGTTCTACGTATTTTTGGCAACTTTCTTGTTGTGGAGCAAATAATTTTTGTTTCGCTGTAACCGGATTGGATATGGTTTGGACAAGTGTTCCCCATTTGGGGTATATGCCATCCGCTAGGTAATACCGCATATCATAAGCTTTTCCGGTAATTATATAATTGCAAGGCGGGGCGATACCATCGGCCAGGTCGGTGAATAGATGTGATTGTTGCAGGACATTGATATCATTGTTAGACAATGGCAGCCCAAAAAAAGCATGCCAAATCTAAAGGTCGTGTGAAGCTACCGTTTCAAGAATTACCGTCGCATTGGGGTAATGACCAGTAAATTGACCGTGCCAAGCTTTGGGACAATTTTTCCATATCCAATACATGCAATCAGGGCTTCCAAGCATGCTGGGAAATCCCTGTGACTCTCCGATCACTTTTAACTTTTCGACGCTGGCCGCGTTTGGTGCTCGAAGATATTCCTCGCCAAAAATTTGTATAACCGCAGCACAAAACCTTTTTACACATAATAAGGTTGTGCTTTCTCCTATTCGGATATATTCGCCAATAAAATCTTTTGCAATACCGTAGCTTAGGAAACGTAGTGTTGTGTGACTACCTTTTGGTATGGTGATAACCCCATAGTACCAGTGTTGTTAGGTTTCTGGAGAAAGTAATGATCATGTGCAACGACTACATCGAATAGACGCATGAACATTTCTCTACTCATACGAAAATGTCACCGAAATTCCCATGGCTCTTATGTGCTATTTGGCTAGAAGTAGTCCCGTATAATGTTGTAATGCCCCAATGGGTGATCTCGCTTCTTTCTCTTGTCCTTACGGCCTATGACACTCCCGCCATGACTCGAAATTGCATCGTGTACTACTATGTTCATTGCAGCTTGGTGATAAACGTAAATTACTGCCACACAATCAAATATAAGATCGTCAGAGGAGAACGACGATATACCTGGAGGATCACCAATGAATGTATCGGATGATGATGAAGACATTTGAGGATGTGAAGTTGAAAGAAGGGTGTAATACCAGATGGTGAACAAGTTTCTAATGGAAGTGCGAAGTGTAATAGGGAGAAATATAAAAGGGGAAGAAGATATGGGTTTTAAAATCAGAGATTAGGCGGTAAAAAGAACACCGTGCGGTATTCTTTTTACCGCCTAATCTCTGTTTCTATTCGAACAGGCACAAAGTCTATTCGAATAAAACACCTCAGTGCAAAATTTATTCGAACAAAATTTGGTTCTATTCGAATAAAACTGCTCAGTGCCAAATTGTACAAATTTATTTGAGTATACAAATAGTTTGTTCTAATAAACATTGAAAAAAATTTACCAAACACCAAAAAACTTTAGTCAATTTCAAAATTAGATAGTCATGGCTAATGAACATCACACAAACTCTCCCACAAAACATTCTAGCTAAACTACATCATGGGATTACAATAAATAAATAAAGGGAATCGACACACAATCATGAGAGAATAAGTACTAGTAGTTATAGCTGAGCTTCTACATCGTCTACAAAAACATCAAAAATACTTATATCTACTCAGAATCATCTTCAGTACCCCGCCCCCTGTGGCTAGTACCACCTCCCCTAGTTCGTGGACCAGATTCACGCTGCCTCATTCTTGCGCCACCTCTAGGTGGCACCACCTGTACATCACGCCCCCTCCTCAGCTGTAGGTCCTGAACGGGACAAGAAAATTTATAAATATTTTGACAAAATAAATATGATATTAAGAAAAAAATAAAAATAAAAACGTAAATAAATTATTTATATGCGCATATAGCTGATCATCTATACTGTCAATGTGCCTGTGGGCAATAACAAGCTCATCATTTAACTGTTGCTGCCTCTGGATGTCCCGCGCAGACTCTGAGGGGCAAGTCGCCGCATACCATGAGTCAGGTACTACAACTCCTCTGCGCCGTAGTAAGAAGACATGGGTGGTGGGTCCCTCAAGCGGTGGATGGGGAGCATCTCACGCCTCCTGGTCTACTCCATGTGCCACCCGGGGTTTGGCTCCTTGGGCTCGCCAGACAAACTGATGTCTTGGGACAAGCTATGAGCCGACATTGACGTTACCACTACAGGTGTAATACCATCCCTGAGTGCAGTTGGTCCGAATAGATTTATATTCCCCATCCTCTGGGAATCTGTCAACAGGTGGCCTACCTCTGAAGTTTGTTCAGCCCAGTATGAGGCATAAGTCTCTCACTCCTCCTCTATCACAAACTGCTCACAGTCAAGGTACCTGGCTTGTCTCATCCCCTGTAAAGCCGCTGGCCTAATATGTGGTGACATGCTAAACGAAGGATCTAAAGGAATACGCGCCTCACCAGTCAACTGCCTCGAGTATCTATCCCTCAAGTAATATTTGCAATTTCTATTTGGTACTTGAAGTGACATCCTCTTACAGAATAAGAGTTTTGCAGTCAGTACGTCCTCTATCCCAGACACCGTAGACTCTAACCAAGGTTCCCAGGTGATCGTATTAATAGTGCGGTGGTCAATGTGGTATCTGCCTAGAGCAAATAGATTGGTTACCTGGTCATTTATTTTCCTCCTGTTCCCCCTCTCTCATGCTTTGAGGCGCAGATAGGCCGTGAACTTAACCAATTCCTTGACTATAGGGTAACCAACCCCACAATACTCGTATAACCAATAGTACATTTCAGAATAACATAAAAAACAATTAGAAATTATATTTAAGACATTTATTGGAATATATTTGATTTGTAGCTTGTAAGGAAAATGTGTTAGTGTACCTCAAGAAGTTGGGAAAATCTAGTGATGGCACCCCCGATGGTGACTGCGGTATCCAAACCATGATACAGGGATGCAAGAATAACAGAACCCCAGTCATATTGGGTAGCCTCTTCCAAATCGGCTACAGCCGCGGGATATCCAGGTGGGACGGCATCGTTGGCCGTTTAGAACCACAAATATCCTATCATGAAGAGGATAAAAGCTCGCGTAATAGTAATATCATCCTCCCGATCAGCTGCGATGGTCAAGTACATCCTCAAATGTAAGATGCTAACGTTCTCACTCTTTATATGGATGGAATCAATGTTGGGGAGCAATCACCTCGCATTGGATAAAACATACCATGCGTCGTCATACGGAACCTGTGTCGAATATTGGTAGATTGACAATGATGTCAGCATAGTAAAATTGAGAGGAGTAACCCCTATCTCTGCACACGAGAACAAAAACGTGTGCGTTGTCGGCCACCAACGCTATGTAGGTGCCTAAATTAACCGATTATCGGAATTGCCCAAGCGTATATCCATAAACTGCCTGAATATATTTACCACGGCATCTCTTACAGGTGGAATTATAGAAATATCTTTCCAAACTTTGATCACCGTAGTGAATGTGTCGTGCGGACGCATCGAATCCCGATTCTGTTCATTGGAGCATTTTGTCAAACACTTGATTTATGGAAATAACAAATTCACAATTACACTAAAACTTACCGTGAGTTCCTTGCCGAGTAACGCCTTCTGAGAGTTGAGTTATACACCTCCGCGGGTAGTTTTCTTGGGATGGGTTTGGTATCGGTTGTTGTACATCTTCAAATTCTACTCCTTTTTTTCATTCCGGATCTCAACCGAGTTGCGGCTCACTCTGGATCTCTTGTCACTCTAAAGCCAAGTAATGTACTGGGGTGTAGGCCTTCCTCTTGGTTTTGCATTGTGTTTGAAAGAATTTGGGAAATTTTTCTTCGATTTGAAAGAGAGAAAAATGAGTAAAAACTGTAAAAACTCGAATGAGGTTTAATTTGAGTTTACAGTGCTAGCAGCGGTAAAAGGAATACCGCGCGGTGATTTAATCTTTTCCAAATAAAAAAAATAAAAATTACTCGTCAACAACTCAACTGGCTGTTGGGAGAGGTTGGGAGTGGGTTGTGTTTTTGGTGGGCCAGGGTATCAGAATTCACACCCAAACCCACACTCGCTACTAGAGATGCTCTTAAATATTTACCAAAGGATCATTCGCTTGGAAGAGTTATTGCAGGTACTAAAAATAAACCATTTGTCTCAGCCTATAACCTCTATTAAAAATATTTTACTATGGTTTGGAATATTGGAATTATATGTAGAAATGGGAGCAAATAATCAACTGTATTTGAAGTGACCTACAAAAAATTTTGGAACTTGGATTGTCGTTATATATCTGATGTGAGAAAAACTCGGTCTTTAAATACTCTGTTCAAAACTACGGGTGTCGTAATATAATAAAGGTAAACGTGGGTCGAATCCACTGGGAGTAAATGTATTAAAAATATAATTTCCAAATTAACTAATAAACAAATCTAAACTAATTTTGATAAAATGGTTTTGGACTAAAATATAAATCTAAATTACTAACTTTTGGTACGACTATAAGGAAAAGAACCTAGGCTTTGAATCACCTCCGACTTAGTTTACTAAAACGATATGAAAACGGTAACTTCTATCCGCACAAAATAACCATGGCTAGGTCTATCCGGGTCTAAGATCTAGGATTTATGGCAAAAACCTTAGGTAAGAGCTTCGTTGTTCAAAGACAAATGGATTTAGGGTTTATAAACTTCTTTCCATAGCCAGGTGGAGAGTATTAAATCTAGTGATCTAGAATTATCTTTGAGCATGAAAACATCCGAATATGGCTAATTTGGCATCTTTCTCATATCTGTAGTAACTTAGAGTTGTCATGGCTAGATCAACTCTTCGTAACTACAAATCAGAAAATTGAAGATTAATTCTAGATCTAAACTACTATTAAAATCAATTTAGCTCACTTCACCGGAGGTTCAATCATTGGCCTAAGCTAAGGAGACTAGTTCTCCATTAATTGTGTTGATCATAGCTTACACATAAAATAAATGGGAGAGAGAGAAAGAAAGAGAGAGAGAGAGAGAAAGATACTGAAAAATGCAAGCTTTATTCCTTTATGAGATTAAGATGTAAAATACATAAAATTGCTCTCCTATTTATAGGAGATAGGAGAGACTTGTTTACAATTATAAAAATCTATCCATAAGTAAAGATAAATCCTATCTCGGATAAATCCTTGTAGAGTCCTTTATCATCTTTATTCCATGGAGAAAATCTACAAGTACATTGAATGTAGACATCTTCCTTGTACCTGAGAGACTGCTGGAGATGTTTTAGCTCTTTATACCTTCTATTAGATATCTTTTTCTACTTATTAGCTCCAACAGTGATAAGTTCCTGAAAATAAGAAAATGCTACTAACATTAGAAAATAATAAATCGGGATTAACAAAATGATACTTTTAAGCGTATTAATCCTACGTTTTTCTACCTCTATCAAATACCCCCAAACTTACCATTTTGCTCGTCCTGAGTAAAATTAAGAAATAAAATTAAACTAAGAAAAGAAACCACTTTCGCAAGACTCGCTATTGTATTTAGCATATGTAGCAAGCTGTTAAACCCCTAGGCATCCCTGGTGGACGAGTGTTGTCTCGTGAGGGTTTACAGTGACTATACCCACAAAAGTCAATAATGATATTATGGCAATTCTAAATGAGAAGAAACTCATTTCCTGTCAATTTATCCTTATTTAGTTATGAATAAAATATGCAACCAGAAAATTCCTTAAAACCTATTATTCTCCGAGTATACCATAAAATATATTGTAGTTATCCGAAACTAGAGATACTTCCTCATGATTAGAAAGAAATTCAAGTATTTTACTAGATATATCTGAGTGTATTGTGAATATAGTTTTATTGCTTAATATGTTATCTGGAATCATTGAGTCAGTGTATGGTAGTTGAGTACTTACTAGAATAAATTAAACGGTCAGTTTGACAAGTGCCTTAGTTAGTTTTTCTCCCCGGTATCTTATTTTTCATAGCCTTTTTGAGTACATTGTTTCTTAGTGAAGCCTCCGTAACAAGGAGTTTTTAGTCGATAATCCCACTAATTGGCCAAGGTTGCCAGTGTTTGGTGCCACTTCATGACCTAGACTCAGGATTCTCACAAGTAACATTTTTCGTGCTCCTTTCACATAGTTGATAGTCATACGCGAGATTGGTGATAATTTTTCCTCTTTCAGTTCTTAATCATGCGAGTAGCCTTGCAGCGTGAGATTTTAGAGCAACTTTAGTTTTTTTTAATTTTTTTCTTTTATACTTTCGGGAATGAAATTATTCTTAGGCAGTTGTCTCCCTTAGAGTGAATTATTCCTAACTTAAACACTAAATTTCCCTAAAACTAGTCAATAACCTAAGGAATGTATTAATTACAAAACTATAGTGAAGTACAAGTTTTCAAAATGTACCACGTTAACTTGAATTAGTCGCTAATTAAAAGATAGTACATCTAACTTAAGATGGTGTGCAAAATATTTTTGTGTATTCTTGTAAACTTATAAGTTCTTGGTTTAATTTTAGATTTATTCGGGTTTCCCAACCAATATTTATGTCAAAATAAATTATGTATAAATGTTGAAAATTTATTAAAAGTATATCATAAATTGCCAAGAGTATCATTATTTCACTTTTCTTCAAAAAATATTTAAAAAATGATTTTTCTACCCCCGAACATAAATGAAATATTGTCCCTAATATTGGAGAACAAAAAATAAAAATATAAAGGAAAATTGGAATTTCTCACATGAATGTGTCGTGGGTTGCCTCCCAGAAAGCGCTAAGTTTATCGTCTTCAACCAGACAAAACTCCCATACCCCCAAACTTATGTGAAGTCAAGGAATTATTCGGGGATGGGCAATTCCCTGTATTCGGGCTCGCAAAGATATATATCAGGGAAATTTTTTAAAAGGATTGTCTCGAGATAAGGTTTAAGACGTTGGCCATTGACGTTACAAGTTTTCCGAGTACGATAACATTTTACCTCAGCCTAACCATTTTGGTGTATATTTACGATTTTAAAGGGGCAATGCCAACGGGTTTGTAATTTTCCAGGAAAAAACGTAGCTTTGAGTTAACCAATAATACTTTTTATCTAAAGTAAAGATTTTTCGGACTATATATATATCATGATATGTTTTGTTCTGATCCTTATAGATTTTAGCATTGTCGTACGCCTTTTGTCTTATTTCTTCTAACTCACTTAGTTGAAGTTTTTGATAAAGTCCTATTGCGTCTATTTGAAAATTAAATCTCTTAATTGCCCAGTAAGCTTTATGTTCCAATTCCACAGGCAAATGACAAGATTTACCAAAAATACATCTATAAGGTGACATTCCAATCGGGGTTTTATAAGCAGTCCGATAAACCCAAAGAGCATCATTAAGACGGGTGGACTAATCTTTACAATTTGGACGGTTAGTTTTCTCTAAAATTCTTTTTATCTCTCGATTTAAAACCTCTACATGCCTACTTGTCTGTGGATGATATGGGGTAGCAACTTAATGAGTAATGCCATATTTGTACATAAGACTTTTAAAATAGCGATTACAAAATTGAGTTCTGTAGGGGCCTAACTTCTTTCAGAGGGGAAGTCAGCTCTTATAACACTGAATCAATCTTCAATCAAAGGAGCGCAAGTAAAGAATCTAAAGCATGAACTTCTTTCAGAGGGGAAGTCAGCTCTTATAACACTGAATCAATCTTCAATCAAAGGAGCGCAAGTAAAGAATCTAAAGCATGAACTAACTATAGACAAATACTTGCGTAGATGCCCGAATGTGACGCTCTACGACCTCTGATGACGATTTTTAAGAAGTATTTTATTACTGATGAGTAATCGAAGGTTCGAAAACTGGGTTTAACAGGGTGGTCAAAGGTAAACTGCCAAAGGGCTGGGGAGAATTTTTCTAACCCCCCCTTGGCTCCCCATCTCTCCAACTTATAGATTCATAAGAAGCTAAGTCGCCACGTATGGGTCAGATTATATGAGTACTGTCAGGATATCCCGGTGAGGTATGGGTGCTGGACGTGTCTATACTGTCACTCTAACAGTTGTGGGAGGTGTCTCTATACTTTTATATTGTGGCGCAGTGGTTGGGCCTGTTAATATAGCTGCAAGGACCAATTATTTCACCATCTTGTCTGATGAGCTGGTTGCCTGTCCCATCATATTTTGACCCTGTACAGATATGGTCGAAGGGTTTCTATTGCAATGTATTAGTCCGTTCTCGAGGCTTGTTTAGAGTCGAAGCTTCCTCTTCAGTGGATCTCTGGAAGGCTTGTTTTGAGGATTGATTGGGCTTCGATATATTCGAGTAGGCTGCGATGTAGCCTTTGAATTTTTGAGTGGGGTCGAGGGCTGCGAGTAGGCTACTACATTCGCCCTCTCTCAGTGAGGGTCTCGGAGCCAGGAGGAGAGGCGTTCGCTGAGAAAACTGTTTGGCCTTGGAAGTTGAACAGTTTGACCATTGGTTTTTGGGGAGGTAATTAAAAAAGGTAATAAAGAAATGTTGGTGGTGGATTCTTCAGATGATGGGTCCGTTTTGTGGCCACCATTTATTTTTGGTAGAATCATTTGCGGAAGAGATTGTGGAGCAGGAGGATTTTGCTGTTGAGGCCAGGAGCGAGGAAAAGCATCGCGATGATAAATAGGGGCTTCTTGCTGGTTTGCTAAGTGTTTTGATGGGTATAGAACGATATTTGTATTTTCTGTTTGAATTGTACTATTTTGACTTGTTTTGAATTAAATAGGGGGTTGGTAATATAACTATCGAATTGTTTTTCAGTGCGGTATGGAAGTAGCATTCAGAACACTCGAGGTACAATTTTGATTTGACGGAATGCCATGTTTGAACTGTCAAAGTAGAAAATCTGACCTCTCGAAATAATATTCTGATTTGTGTATACATAAAATTCTGAATTGTCAAAGTTTGTTGATGTCAAAGTCTGAGCTGTCGAAGTACTATTCTGATATGTTGAAGTAGAAATCTGAACTTGGTAAAGTGTAAAGTGTGATCTGTCAAAGTAGAAAGTTGATCAGTTAAAGTAGAAGTCTGATCTGTTGAAGTAGAAGTCTGACTTGGTGAAGTGGAAGTCTGATCTGTAGATGTATATGGCTGATTTGTTGAAATAAAAGTCTGATCTGTCGAAGTAGAAGTCTGATCTACTAAAGTAGAAGGCCGATCTTGAAAAAAATCTATTTAATACTGGGATTTGACTGGACCGCTTCGAGTGAGCATTAGAAGGTTCAAGTGGCGTTGAGTTGTTGTGCTAAATCTGATCTTGTAGGGGCCTGATCTTCGTTGAAAAGCGAAGATGGTTCTTGCAACACGGAGGTCAACCTCTCATCAAAGATGTACAAGTATATGGCCTAAAAAGAGACTAATTAGAGACAAATACTTGCGTAGAGGCTCGATTGTGACTCTCTACGACCTCTGATGAGTATTTTTAAGCTGTGATTCTATTACTGACGAGTAATAATAAAGATTGAATACAATAGGTAAGTGGTCGAAGGTAAAAAGCATAGGGTTTGGTAAGGATTTTTCTAACCCCTTTTTGGTTTCCCCTCTCTCTTATTTATAAAGATATAAGAGGCTGAGTCACCAAAAGTGGGACAGGCTACATGATTACTGTCCAGGTTTTCCGGCGGCGACATTTATTATGGACATCCCTGTCACAGTAGCTGAGAGACCAATTAATGTATCGTCCAATCCGTTTGAGCTGACTGCCAGTCTCATCACACTTCTGCTATTCGAACGTTCAGTCGAAGGGTATCTACTATTATGTGTTGATCTATTCTCGAAGGTTTATCTACTATTATGTGCTGATCCATTCTCAATGGTTTATCTGCTATTATGTGAGGATCCATTCTCGGAGGTTTATCTGCTATTATGTGCTGATCCATTCTCGAAGGTTTATCTACTGTCGAGGCTTCGATTGCAAGAGTTTCTTGAGTGGCTTGATTCTTAGTCGAAATAGTCTTCGATATGTTCGAGTAGGATACGAAGTAGACTTTGAGTGAGGAGGTCGAAGGTTACGAGTAGGCTACCACATTCGCCGCCTCTCAGCAAAGGTCTCGAATCCAGGTTGAGAGGCGTTTGCTCAGAAAACTATTGTCTTGAAACCTTTTCTTGTTTGACTGTTGGTTTCCGGGAAAATAATAAAGTTGGGGGGGGGGGTAATTAAGAGGTGTAGGTGGGTAAAAGGTAATAAATGGGGTGAAGGCTATAAAATCGGTTCTCGTGTGGGGATTCTGTCTATTCTTCTATCTTCAACATTACTCTGTTCTTCATTCTAAATATCTGAATGGATAGCCCGCCTAATACCCATTATCAGAAGAGGATGGGGTTTTCCCGTGATCGTCGTGTGGGGCATAAAATGGTGGAGCTGCACATGAGGTTTTTCGGACAACATGATCTAAATTTGGACATGCCGGATCTTGTGGACGAGAGGCAAGAAGAGTTCATTGATGGCGAACCGTACACCTATCTCTGGGAGCAATTGAGGTTGTACTTTATGACCGAGCAGAGACATTATCTTTTCTTGATAGCATTAGTTGAAGGCCTTGTGTGTACAAGGGAGATCGTGGAGGAAGAACATGCGGCGAACGGAGCTGGTTCTTCCGGAAGTAGGGCATTGGGTTGATGTTGTGAATGTTGTGGTATTATTTTCCTTAGTTTATGTTTTGTTTTGTGGGAGGAAGTTGTTCTGAGTTTGGGGTGGTAAGGGAAAAAATGTAATTTGTTTTTCTGTATTCGGTAATTGAAATGGAAAAAATATTTTGCTCGTGTATTTATTCCTGTTATTTGTTTAGATAATGTAGACAAATGCAAACGACTACTCTTCTAGGAGCGAGGTATAAAGATATGTTCAAAGAAAATTATGATCGGAGGTTAATGATAGGCTGTTGTGAAGGTCGAGTCTTACGATGGTCGAATGTTCGATGTGGGAGATATGTTCGACTGGGAGTCGTTGGGGAGGTGGTTTGAATACAGGTACAGGCGAATAAGTTATGCCTTAGAAGTTGAAGAGGTTACATGTTGACTTTTCGTTGTTGGGAATTGAAGGTTACCATTAATTCGGTTAGTGAAGAGGGAAAGTTCTGGTGAGTTTGGAGGTATATAAAGGGGTAAGGAGGGAGAGATTTCTTTATCCGTATTGCAGCATTCTTCTCTTTTAACTGAGTACTTCCTTTTTATCAATATGACTGAGAACGTACCGATTGCTGAAGATCATGCGGCTGTGAGGGCGAGGAGGATTCAGGAGGCCCTACTAGGTCTTCAACGAAGGTTTGAGATAGAGGACGACATTAATGCTGAAATGCCAGATTTCTTTAAAGTGGAGCTTGGAGTACCTCTCTATGATATGCCCTTCGTGTACTGGCGGGGAATAGTGCAAATGATGGGGCCGCTACCCGGCCATCGGCTGTCGCTTCTCGAAGGCTTTGCAGAGGATATAGTGGATCAGGAGGATGAATCTGCGGCGGCCGCTGTTGCTGAGGAGCAACCTGCAAATTAGATAGGGTTCTCTTTTATATTTTCTCATGTTGCTGCGTTCATGTGTTCTGTTTCTCTCTTCTTTCCATTTTTTTTTGCATGACTTTCGTAGTATTATCCTCGTTGTTGGAATGAAAAGTTCTTTTGATGATAGTACCAATTGAAATTATTCCGAACTGCGGGATATGGTAGTAGAATCTGAATTCTGAATATAATACTGTTTGGTTCGAGGTCGGTAGTATAACTGTATTGATTGAATACTTGGAATATAAAACTGAACTTTTTGGGATAAAAAAAAACTTTGTCGAAACTAAAAATTTTGTCTGGAGGCGCGAAGTTTTGTCTGGTCGAATGGGGGGTTTGTTGGTATGAGATATTTAATAAATCTGAGGTATTTGTTAAAGATTCTTCAAGGTGTATTCTGGTCGAATGTTCGAATTCGGAAGTGTATCGAAGGTGAAGTTTGATAATGTATCGAAGGTGAAGTTTGATGGTGTATCGAAGGTGAAGTTTGATAATGTATCGAAGGTGAAGTTTAATAAAGTATCGAAGGTGAGGTTTAATAGTATATCGAAGGTGAAGTTTGATAATGTATTGAAGTTGAGGTTTGATAGTGTATCGAAGGTGAAGTTTGATAATGTATCGAAGGTGAAGTTTGATTTGACTGGCCGATCTGACAATCCAAACGGCTGGTCTGTCAGAGTGGTACATGCGTTTAGGGCAGTGTGCCAGGAAGTAATGATTATGTTTTACTCGTTTGAGGAAAAAGGTGGTGATGTGACTATTGGATTATGACTGTTTAGTTTCGATCTGGAAGAATAAGGTTCGAGAAGCTTCGGCAGTACATGTAATTTTAGGTAAACGGGTTGTTCGCATGTGGGAAATGTTAAGGGTATATTTGTCAAAGCACACTGTTAGCCGAAAAGCCGGGGAGGTGGGGTCGTGGTAATGATAGCGGTTAATAAATCGTGGTGTTTGCGGGTTTTCAAAATATATATAAGTGAGAGATGAGGAATTACTGTGCTAGTTTACTGTGAAAACCATAGAGAGTGAGAAGGAGAATGACAAGTGCCATTGCAAGCGCAGAAGCTTTTCGGGCATCTGAGGCTGTGATCTTTCTGATTTGGGGGTAGTTATGCTAATTTTAGGTATGCATTTGATCTCTGTGAACTCTGTTATGTTGTTTTTTTTGTTTAGATAGTAGAGGCAGAACAATCTGTGTTTGTGATTTGGAAATGGCACTCGAGATGTTGGAGAGGGAAAAAGTCTGAGTTGCGATCCGGTCCGTAGTTTTTTTTGGAGGGGGTAGATAGGATGGTCATGGAATTTGTTGAGTTTATTGATCTAATTGCGTGCCTCTTCTTCTGTAGGCTAAAAATGGATAACCGTCCAGTTTTGAGACGGGCATTGATAGATGAAGAGATCGATAAAATCGAAGCTAGTATTTTTGGTCGAGCCCCAATGGGTGATGGTAGTGATGTAAAAGTTTTAGATGTAGTAACCGAGGCCCCATTATTAATGGTATTGCCTGCTGAAGAGGTTGTGGTTTCGAGGCGTCGAAGGATAATAGTAACTGAGGATAATGAGGAGGAAAAAGTGTGGGGGGAGAGAGATGATATAGGGACCTCAGGTGAGAGAGAGAGAGATAAAGGGCATTGTAGCGATAACGGGGATTCGACTGAGTCGGATGGCATTGGGGGTCTCGTTGCGGCGAAGGATAGGGTTAGGTTAGAGCGGTTTGCCGCTAAGTTAGAGCTGTCAAAGGTGAGCATATTTTTGAGTGCTACAGGGGCGGGATTGACCTTTAAATCGAATCCTGGGAGCGGGATTATGGTTTAAAGGGGCCAGATTTGATTGGGGATGGAGTTACAACTCCGAAGGCTGGTGAAAGAAGTTTTGAATTTTTGGGAGGTGGCTCCAGTGCAAATGAACGAGAATTTTTATGAGATGATGAAGGTGATAGAGGGGATGATTGTAAAATTTGCTGGTAAGGGCCAAAATTTGATTAAGTGGCTTGATATTATTACTTTTTACTCGAGGAAGGCGAGTTAGAACCCAGGGACCTATCACATCCAATGTCATCCTGAGAAACCTTGGTTTTTTGATCTGTGCTCGACGGGATGAGGGTGGAATAAAGATTTGCTGATAGTGAGAGGTAACTTCGAAAATGAAAACGAGGATGACCCATATAAATTGCATAATAGGGTATATAATGAAAGTAAGTTTGCTGTCGAAGGGTTTGTTAGTGATGTATTTATGAAATAAGTGATAACTGTGTTTTGTTTTACTGTTGTAGGTCCGGGAAGTTCGACTTGGGATAATCCGGTGAATTACATTGATAACCGGCTCAAGGCTAGTGAAGACTGGGTAAATTCGGTGTTTGATAGTCTCAAAATCAAGAGGCAAAGGAGGAAGAAGGCTGATTCCTTACTTTGAAGCGTACCCACTACGCCGACGCTAGCAAAGAGAAAAAGAAGTAAAGGTTCTTCCAAGAGGTCAAAGGAAATAGGAGGAGAGGAGCTACCGAGGAATTATCAGTTTGTGCCAAGATCTCGCAAGGGGTCAAAGCAAGTGCCAACGGTGCCCGAAGTAGCTGTTGAGGCTTCAAGGTTGAGACCAAGGCCAGTATCGACTCATGTTGAGAAAGGGAAGAGTCGTGCTACTCTCGAATCCCCAAAATTATAGCAATCGTAGGATGGCCAACGCAAGAGGCGTAGGGCACTGGGGGAGGTCGATACACAGGAGGAGGATGAAGAAATGATAGAGACGGAACAACAGGAGCAGGCTGTCGCTAAGCAATCTTCAACGGTCGAACTCTGGGAGGGCGACCCAGATGAGGCGTCGATGGAAGTAAAGAGGTACATGTTTCAGGTAACTATATACTACACCTTATTGTGATATTCTGAAATGTCTTTTGAATTCTTTAAGTTTCGAGGTTCACTGACTGATTAAATATTTTAGCAGACGGATGCTTGGGTGCGAACGTGCAGCATGGCTATGAAGTCGGTAAAAAAGAAGTTTCGACAAGCAAGGGAAAATCATGATCTTTCCTCTGGAACGGAGGCATCACTGGTGTCTGAGGTGAATAAGTTGAAGCAGGACCTTGGGGTTCTTACTGAATCTTATGATGAGAAACTCGAACTTCATCGGTCGAGGCTAGAGTGGGTGTGGGCTGCAAAACTTGCATCGTGTGAGAGGGAGAAGGCTGAACAGAAGGTGCGGTTCCCGGGGCTGTACGATGGAAAATGCAAGGTGATTGTGAGGTTGAAGACTTTCATAGATGAAAAGGGGTATGACCCTGATACACTTGAACCATACCCTGTATCTCCCGAATTTTTTAAAGGTGATGAGGTCCAGATGAAGGGAGTGGAGTTGCCCGTTGTTCATGAGACAGTTGGAAGTACTGAAGGTGTTGGAGATACTGTTCTCCTTGGAGCACCCAGTAGTGGTCTTGTTGGCGGTGGAGCTGTCGGGGTCTCGAATGAAGCCGTCGAGGTTGCCGATGGTGTAGCGTCTGTGGAATAAGAATGTGAGACCGTGTCGGTGTGAGGTACTTGGAATTGGGGTTGTTCGTCGTTTTTTACTGACATGTGGTGATTTTGTAATATGTTAAACTGTGCTGCTGCTGATTTTTTTTAACTTCTGCAGTTTATTCTGAATATGCTGATGTGTGTTTTCTGTGGTACATTTTGTGTCTGCTGAATTTGAGTTTCCGATGCAGTGCCTTAGTAGTCATGCTATCTTATGCTAACCTTGGAATGTTGGAATTTGCATGCTTATTCTGCCGATTTTGCTTTCTTTGAACTGTTGATGATTGATCTTTGACTTGGTCTGCGACTGTTGCGTTGACAGGTAATATGAAAGATATTTCCTTGATGTTTACAAGACTGTAGCATTGTCGATCCATGTAGAATGTGGATTTAATGTGGATCAAACTCAGTGTGTTCATTTGGACATTGAAGGCCGAAGCCACAGCGATGTTGAAAACTCGAAACATTTCCAGGTCGCCCCCGAGTATAAGTCGGGGCGAGGGGACGTGATAGCTAGGGGAAGCCCAAAAATGTGTTGAACTTCGAAGGCCTATGCCACAACGAAGCATTCAAATCGCCTCCAACGCATTCCCGAGGGTCCGGTCTTTCGACCATCCTTGCCCCTCGAGTTTGCTCGAATATTGGAAACTTGAGCAATTCAAGGACCCCCCAAGTATATGCAGGGGCGAGGGTAGACATGATACCCAGGGTAGACCAAGAAAAGGACTATACTTCGTCAATTTCAGAGCCTGAACGAAGGAATATTGAATCGCCTCCAATGCATCCCCAAGGGTCCGGTCTTTCGACCATTCGTGCCCCTCGAGTTTGCTTAAATTTTAGAGACTTGAGCAATTCAAGATCGCCCCCAAGTATCTATCGGTGCGAGGGTGGACAATATACCCGAGGTAGATCAAGAAAAGGACTGTACTTCAAAGGCCGTAGCCACAGCGAAGGATTATCAAACTGCCTCCCATGCATCCCCGAGGGTCCAATCCATCGACCATTCGTGCCCCTCGAGTTTGCCCGAATTTTGGAGACTTAAGCAATTTAAGATCGCCCCCAAGTATCTGTCGGGGTGAGGGTGGACAAGATACCCGGAGTAGACCAAGAAAAGGACTGTACTTCGAAGGCCGTAGCCACAGTGAAGGAATATCGAACTGCCTGCCTTGCATCCCTGAGGGTCCGGTCCTTCGACCATTCGTGCCCCTTGAGTTTGCTCGAATTTTGAAGACTTGAGCAATTCAAGATTTCCCCCAAGTATCTGTCGGGGCGAGGGAGGACAAGATAAGTTTTGAGTTCGAGAAAGGCGTTTTCGCACTCAGGGATCCAATTGATTTCAGGGTTGTTTTCCTTTCATATTTTATGGGCGCCCTGACTGCGTAAGAGGGAGAAGAGCCAAGCACATCTATCGGAGGACTTGGAAATATAACGGTTAAGGGCTACAATCCTGCCAACCACCTTTTGGACATCTCTCTTTGTTGTGGGTGAGGGCATGTTAATGAAGGCTCGAATGTGGGTGAGGTCGATTTCGATGCCACATTTACTGATAAGGTTGCCCAAGAATTTTTCGGATGAGATGCCAAACTGGCACTTCTCTGGGTTGAGTTTCATTTTATATGTGCGAAGTATTGAGAAGATGTCGGTCAGGTCGTGAATGTGGGTCTGTTTTTGTATACTCTTGCATAACATGTCGCCGATATAGACTTCGACTGACTTGCCAAGCAGGGGTTTAATCATAGCTTTGACGAGGCGCTGGTAAGTGGCACCTACATTTTTAAGGCCGAAGGGCATGATATTAAAACAATAAAGGCCTTATTCAGTTATGAAGGAAGTTTTAAGTTAATCTTCTAGGAGGAGGGGTACCTGATTGTAACTCGAAGCTGCGTCCATCATGGATAGGCGCTCGTGTCCAGCAGTGGCATCGAGGAGTGTTGAAATGGTTGGCAGTGGGAAACTGTCCTTCGGTGTATATTTATTGTGGTCGGTGAAGTCGACGCAAATTCGTATCTTTCCGTTCTTCTTAGGAACTGCCGCAATGCTCAATTTCCAGTCAGTGTACTTGACTTCTCTAATATATCCCGCGGCTACAAGCTTGTCTACTTCGAGGTTAACCGCTTATCAAAGTCATGGTACCAGGGTACGCTTCTTTTTTTTTAGTGCCATAGAATTGGCAATGAGATCACGGCGATGGCATGCCAGGCTGGGGTCGACACCAGACATCTCCTGAAATGTCCAAGCAAAGATGTTCGTGTTTGCTCGAAGGAAATCTATAAGCTCGAGGCATTCGGCCTCGCTGAGAAAAGTTCTAATGAATGTTCCTCGACCAGGGCCGTCGAGTTCGATATAAATGGTAGGTTCGATATGGGGGGTGGTATCTGTCGAAGTCGATGGGATAGAAAGGTGCAGTGATTGTTATGGGCGACTGACAAGTTTTTTGGTCTGGTCAATTTCTAGGTGCTCTCGTGAGCGAGCGAGACGCTGAGATCTTTTGAGGTTTCACGTACCCTCGGGAGTTTCCAAATGAAGGGTTAGGTGAGAGGTCGAGGGTATAGCTCGCATTGCATGGAGCCAGTCCCGGCCGAGTATACCGAGGTATTCGGATTTTTTGTCAATGACAAGGAAGCTGGTTTGAAGGGTGAGAGGTCCTATGGTGACAGGTAGGCTGATGCGACCAACGGCGACTTCGGTAGTCCCATTGAATCCTTTTAACTTGACGTTGGCTGGGGTATTGAGTTCAATTTTCTGTATTTTTTTGACTGTGGGTAGAAATAGGATGTCAGCTGCACTTCCTGTGTTGATGAGCATTGTGTGAAGGACAATGTTCTCAATCTTAATCATAATGATTAGAGGATCGGAATGAAGGAAACGGACGTGTGAGGTGTCATAATTGATGAAAGAAATTCCCTCGAGACGAGGGTGACAGCTGCATTCTGGCAGTAGGGTAGGAATTTTTTTTTGGTAAGAAAGTTTGTAACATTTGCCGTTGCGCTTTCGTTTGCTAAGTGAATGACCACTGTCTATATTGTTGACTTCGATGAAATATGATCAGTAAATATGTACCGCGGCTGGGTCAGCAGTAGAGGTGGAGAGGAATTGAAGATAAGACCCATCGAGATAACTGGGAAGGTCGGTAATGTACTGGTGCAGACGTCCTGCTCGGAGGATGAGTTCGAGAGAACGTTGAAGGGCAAAACATTTGTTCGTATGGTGACAATTGCATTTGTGATTGGCGCAATAAGGCTCCCCAGGTCTGACTTTGATTGGGAGAGGGATGCGCCATATGGGGTCTGCCTGAATATGCGGTAAGAGGGTACTGAGGGGGACGGTGAGTGTTGGCAAGATAGGCTTCGATCGATTCTTGCGAGCTTCAGCACTACTGTCGGTATAAGGGCGTTTGCGGCTTTCAGTCTCCTGTGAGACTGGAGCGATCAAGGGTAGTGGAGTGGTATACGAATGCTGTCACGGTTTGTTGAAGTGGGTAGTGTTCAAAGGTTGGGTATGTTTGTGAGATTCTTGGAGCCTTTCGAGGTCGATATAGCCGTTGACCTTTGAGAACATCTCTTCGAGTGTTTGGGGTTTATGGAGGACGAGGTGCTCTTTTACTCAACTATGATCAGGCAGAGTATTTGAATATGCGAGGATAGCATTTGCACAGTCGAGGTTTTCTATTTTCCATGACTCATCTAGGAATCACTTTGTGAAGGCTTCGAGGGTCTCTGTGCTTGACTTTCTAAAATTAAATAATGCGTGAACTCTTACTTCTCTGTCTTTGTTGAAGGTAAACTGGGCGATGAAGAGCTGCGTGAGTTACTCGAAGCATCGTATCGAGCCATTTGGGAGATTGTGATACTATCGAAGTGGGTTTTCAGTGAGACTAGTTGAGAAAAGTCAGCATAACAGGTAGTCGGTAGTAGAATAAAAGCTTAGTGAGTTTTGAAATTTGAAAATGTAGGTTTTGGGGTCTGTGTTGCGATATTTGCTGAGCTTGGGGGCACGGAAATTGGGCGGCATGTCGATGGTGAGTAGGGTGTCACAAATGGGATCGTTGAGGTGGCTTCATGAGTTTAAGGCTGGGCTTGTGCTGACGCGAATAGCGGCTTATATCTTGTGGTCGAAGTCTTGTTGCGTGACATATGAAGAAGGGGGAAATTGGTGATGTCGATGGTTGCAGGGTCGAATGTGTGGCATATATTAAGCACTGCGCTCTCCGATTCGGTCTCGGGGGGGGGGGGGGGGGACGGCGCTCGCCGAGACGGTATTTGACAGGCCGAGGGTGTCTTGATCAATGGAGGGTGGAGTCAGAAGAGTCTTCTGCGGAGTAGATTTCGAGGTGGATAGAGCCAGTGGGGGGAATAGTACGGGGATTACCTTCGGCACCGATGGGAGCTGGGAGTAACTTGAAGTTTGTTGAGGGCCCAAGGCGAGCGGGCAGATACGCACGATTGATCCAGTACCTGGGAGTGACGGACGGGTTCCAAGGGCTCTAACCGTTGAAGTTCTCGTGTTGCGTAGCTCATCGATTGCTCGATTTTGTCTATTTTCGTGGTCTACCTGGCAATTATGTTTGGTTTCCAACGCCTGGCAGTGGTTTTCTTGTTCCTGGGTGAGTTGATGCTAATGGCGCTCTTCTGCTTGGTAGAGCGACTTGAGTGGCGACTCCGTCAATGGAGTTGCCTGCCTGAGTTAAGTTGGCATGACGGGAAGGGGCCATTAAAAAGGAGCGGTAAATTGGAGGAAAGAAAGGAAGGTAACAAAGATGAGGTAGCTGATAGTGTAGGAAGCACAGACGGCGCCAATTGTAGGGGCCTGATCCTCGTTGAGAAGCGAAGATGGCTCTTACAACAAAGAGGTCAACCTCTCATCAAAGATGTACAAGTATATGGCCTAAAAAGAGACTAATTATAGACAAATACTTGCGTAGAGGCCAAAATGTGACTCTCTACGACCTCTGATGAGGATTTTTAAACTGCGATTCTATTACTGATGAGTAATAATAAAGATTGAATACAGTAGGTAAGTGGTCGAAGGTAAAAAAGCATAGGGTTTGGTAAGGATTTTTCTAACCCCTTCTTGGTTTCCCCTCTATCTTATTTATAGAGACATAAGAGGCCGAGTCACCAAGAGTGAGCCAGGCTACATGATTACTGCCCAGGTTTTCTGGCGGCGACATTTATTACAGACATCCCTGTCACTGTAGCTGAGAGACCAATTAATGGGCCGTCCAATCCGTTTGAGCTGGCTGCTAGTCTTCTCACACTTCTGCTATTCGAACGTTCAGTCGAAGGGTATCTGCTATTATGTGCTGATCTGTTCTCGAAGGTTTATCTGTTATTATGTGCTGATCTATTCTCGAAGGTTTATCTGCTATTATGTGCTGATCCGTTCTCAAAGGTTTATCTGCAATTATGTGCTGATCCATTCTCGAAGGTTTATCTGTTATTATGTGCTGATCCATTCTCGAAGGTTTATCTGCTTTCGAGGCTTTGACTTCAAGAGTTTCTTGAGGGGCTTGATTCTGAGTCGAAATAGTCTTCGATATGTTCGAGTAGGATACGAAGTGGACTTCGAGTGGGGAGGTCGAAGGCTGCGAGTAGGCTACCACAGATCTTGGAACTTGTGCTCTTTGAAATATATTTTTATTGACTTATTTGTGTTGATACTTGATGTATGCTCTAAACGGAATTTGATTTTAATTGATTTGTGTTGAAACTGCTTCTCTGATATATGATGTTGTGGAACTTCTTGCATGTGGTGGGAGTGTTGATGTTCCTGTATGATAACATCTGCATGGGCTATATTTTTCGAATGATTTTAGAGTAGCCGAACCTTCGAGAGCTTCGAGATATTTATGATATTCTTTTAAAATTAAGGGATCTGCTGGACATCGAAGGCCTAAGCCGCAACGTTGTAAGACGTGGTCACCCCCAACATATTCCCGTGGGTTCGGTTGATCGACCATTGGTGCCCCTCGAGTCTGCTCGAATGTTGGGAGTTTAAAAAAATTCTAGGTCGCCCCCGAGTTTCAGTCGGGCAGAGGTTGACGTGATACCCAGAGGAAACTCGCAGATTTACTGAACTTCGAGGCCTAAGCCACAACGAAGCAAGACGTGTTCACCTCTAACGCATTCCCGAGGGCCCAGTCTTTTGACCATTCGTGCCCCTCGAGTTTGCTCGAATGTTTAGAACTTGAAAATTTCAAGGTCGCCCCCAAGTATTAGTCGGGGCGAGGGTGGTCATGATACCCGGGGTAAGCCAAGAAATCGACTGGACTTTGACGATTTTAGAGCCAGATCGAAGCAAATATATTCGCCCCCAATGCATCCTCGAGGATCCGGTCTGTCAACCATCCTTGCCCCTCGAGTTTGCTTAAAGTTGGAAGCTTGAAAATTTTAAGGTCGCCCCCAAGTATCAGTCGGGTCGAAGGGTTGACGTGATACTTAGAAGAAACCAGGAAATCGATTGGACTTTAAAGGCCTTAGCCACAGCGAAGCATAACTGTTCGCCCCCAATCCATTCTCGCGGGTCCGATCTTTCAACCATCCTTGCCCCTCGAGTTTGCTCAAAATTGGAAGTTTGAAAAATCTTAAGGTTACCCCCAAGTATCAGTCAGGTCGAAGGTTGACATAATACCTAAGTTAAACCAAGAAATTCAATTAAAATAGGTGACGAAGTATGGGTGAAAAAATTGCTTATTGATTATTCTGGATTAATTATACAAGATTGAGGATATGGCTTATTATAGGAGACCAGCTGCATTGTGTTCCTGGGATTTGGTAGAGGTTCTTCGTCTTCTGTCATTAGATAGTAAGAACCTTGTCAGTTTTATCGTACGCGACATAAGGTCCTTCCCCGGATTCGGCTAGCTTGCCGGCATTTTGAGGTTTTGAGGATTGGTTGGCACGTTGAAGTATTAGATCTCCAATGTTGAAACTTTGTGGTTGAACTCTCTTGTTTTTCAGATTTTTGAAGTGATGCGTGGTAGTGGTCAAGGTTGGTGATAGCTCGGCCTCTGGTTTCGTCGATCCATAACATGTTACATGCGAGCTCAAACTCATTATCTTCCTCTGGGAGTTTAGGATCTCGTATGGGTACTTCGAATTGAGTAGGGTACACAGCTTCGGTACCAAATATCAGGAGAAAGGGGGTGCAGCCTGTAGATTTTCTTGGGGTTACTCGATAGGCCCAGAGGACGTGTTGTAACTCTTGAACCCATCGTCCTTGCTTTGCATCAACTCGTTTCATGAGACCGTCGACAATGGTTTTGTTGATATTTTTGACTTGACCGTTGCCTTGGGGATAATAAGGTGTTGTGGGTGAGAGAATGATGTTGTGTTTTTTGAGAAAGTTTCTAACTTTACTGTCGATGAATTGGGGACCATTGTCGTATCAAATTATATGGGGGAAGCCGAAGCGTGTGATGATGTTTTCCTATAGAAATTTGATAACTTTCTTTTCTCTGGTTTGGCATAAAGGTACAGCTTCGACCCATTTGGTAAAGTAATTTGTTGTAACAAGAACGTTTCTTCGGCTACCCTAGGTTTTTGGGAAGGGACCTATGAGATCGATAGTTCATCTTTTGAATGGCCAGGAAACTAGACTAAAATGGAGGTCTTGATAAGGGCAATGGATGTCATGAGCATGACGTTGGCATTTATCACAGTGTTTTGCATACTCTTCGACTTATTTTTTCATATTTGGCCAGAATAATCCTAGGGTGACAGCTCGAAGGGCCATTGAATGACCAGCAGTATGAGCACCACATGTTGCTTCATGAAGTTCAGATAAAATTGTAGAGGCTTCGGCTTAGGATATGCATCGAAGGAGGATGCCATTTGGGGATTTATGATGTAATTCATTTTTGCGGATAATGTATCTGCGACAATTTTCTAACAACGACTGTTTGGCTTTGGGATCATCGGGGAGGGTGGTATTGTTGAAATAATGGAGGAATGGTCTTCGCCAATCGTCGGGATCGAGACTCTTGCCCCCAGTATTGGTGGCATTGACTTCCATCTGGTCGATACTTGGGCGCTCGAGTACTTTGATATGGAGGGTCCGAGATTCTTATTGTCCTAGCATAGTTGTTATGTTGGCGAGGGCATCTGCATGTCTATTTTCTCCTTGAGGGTAATGAATGATTGAGGATTTTTCAGGAAATCGGTTTATGCGTTATCGCACAAAGAGAGCATAGTCAGCCATGCGACCGTTAGTTTGATTTTCTCCTGTGTAATGCCTCTGAACAAGTTGGGAATCTGTCAAAACGGTATGTTTGGGAATGCCGAGATCGAGAGCAAGGTCGAGGCCATGAATCAAGGCTTCGTACTCAACTTTGTTATTGGAACATTCGAAGGTAAGTTTGACGGCTTTCTCTATTCGATTATTAGTGGGTGTTACTAAGACAATACCAATTCCAGAGCCATTAGGCCTTGCGGATCCATCTGTGAATAAATGCCAGCCAGTGTGAGGGTCCCGGGGATCTGTAGTTTCGGGTTGGTCTTATGTTAAGTCATCTTCGTGTTCTTCCCAATCGACATCTTCGACCGGGAAGTCGGCAAGAAAATCAGCTACTTTTTGGCCTATCTGGGATATCTGCTTCTCGAATGTAATGTCATGTTCGCCAAGGTACACAGACCACTGTTGCACGCATCTGGATTTCTCTTTTTTATTGAGTACTTCTCGAAGGGGATAACTTGTTATAACATGGATGGGGTGAGCTTGAAAATATGGTTTGAGTTTGCGGGCTGAATGAACAAGTGTGTGGAGCAAATGCTCAAGCTTCGAATATCGAGTTTTTGCGGGGGTTAGAGTTTTGCTGATAAAATATACAAGTTTTTGACGTTTGAATCAAGTCGAATAAGCACTGAACTGATAGAAGTTTCTGAGGCAGCGAGGTATAAAGAAAGTGTTTTGCCTTCGATAGGGGTACTGATAATGGGTGGTCGGCCAAGATAAGTTTTGAGTTCGAGGATGGCCTACTCACATTCGGGTGTCTAATTGATATCGGGGTTGCTTTTCATTTTTGCTTTGTGGACACCATGGTCGCGTAAGAGGGAAAAGAGCCAAGCACATATGTCTGAAGATTTATAAATGAAACGGTTAAGGGCTGCTATCTTACCAACCACTTTTTGGACATCTTTTTTGGATCGGGGCGAAGGCCTGTCGATGATGGCTTGAATATGGGTGGGGTCAATCTCGATACCTTATTTACTGATAAGGTGGCCCAAGAATTTTCCAGATGAAACGCCAAATTGGCATTTTTCTGGGATGAGCTTCATGTTATATGCGTGAAGTATCAAAAAGACTTTGGTTAAGTCTTGGATATGGGTCTGTTTCTGAAGGCTTTTACATAACATGTTGTCGATGTAGACTTCGACCGACTTGCCAAGCATAGGTTTAAACATGGTTGTGACAAGGCATTGGTAAGTGGCTCCTGCATTTTAAGGCTGAAGGGAATAACATTGAAACAATAAAGGCCTTGTTCAGTGATAAATGAAGTTTTAAGTTGATCTTCGAGGAGGAAGGGTACCTGATTGGAAGCCAAAGCCGCGTCCATCATTGATTGGTGCTCGTGTCCCGCAGTGGCATCGAGAAGTGCTGAAATAGTCAGGAGGGTGAAACTATCCTTCGGTGTGTGCTTGTTGAGATCTGTGAAGTCGACGCAGATTCTGATTTTTCCATTCTTCTTGGGAACTGCCACAATGTTTGATATACAGTCAGCGTACTTCACTTCCCTGATAAAACCTGTGCCTATGAGCTTGTCCACTTTAAGGTTCACTGCTTCTTAAAGTCGTTGTGTCAGGTTACGTTTCTTCTATTTTACTGCTAAGGAATAGGGGATGAGGTCGAGGCGATGGCATACCAGTCTTGGGTCGACACCGGGCATCTCCTGGAATGTCCATGCAAGGATATCTTTGTTTGCTCGAAGGAAATCTGTAAGCTCGAGGTGTTCTGCCTCACTGAGAAAAGTTCTTATGAATGTACCTTGACCAGGACCGTCGAGTTCGATATAAACAGTAGGTTCGATGGGTGATGTGGTGTCAGTCGAAGTTGAAGGGATAGAATGAGGCAGTGATTGCTATGGGCGGTTGACAAGTTTTTGGGTCTGATCGATCTTCGGGTGCTCGTATGAGCATGCAAGGCATTGAGAGACTTTCAGATTCCAAGTACCTTCGTGAGTGCTGAAATAAAGGGTCTGATGGTAATTCAAAAGTATGTCTCGCATGGCATAAAGCCAATCACGTCCGAGTATATCGAGATATTCGAACTTCTTGTCGATGACTAGGAAGCTGGTTTGAAGAGTGATGGGGCCTGTGGTGGCGGGTAGGCTAATGCGACCAACAACGACTTCGGTGGCCCCATTGAAACCTTTTAATTCGAAATTGGTAGCGGTTATGAGGTCGGTTTTCTTCATGGTTTCAATAGTTAGGATAAAAAGGGCATCTGCTGGGCTCCCTGTGTCTATGAGAATTGTATGGAGGAAGAGGTTTTCAATATTAATCATGATGACTAATGGATCAGAATGGGGGAAATAGACGTGTAAAGTGTCACAGTCGATGAAAAAAATTCCTTCGAGAAGAGGGTGATGGCTTGATTATGGCAGGAGGGAAGGAAATTTCTCCTGATAGGTGAGTTTGTAACATTCTTCGATGCGCTTTCGTTTACTTTTGGAACGTCCACTATTTATGTTCCTCGATGAAGTTTATTCTATAAATATGTACCTCGGCTGGGTCAGCAGTAGGGGTGGATAGAGGTTTGAGGTTAGACCCATCAAGATAGCTTGGAAGGTCGGCAATATACTGGTGCAGACGTCCTTCTCAAAGGATAAGTTCGAGAGAGCGCTGGAGGGCGAAACAATTATTGGTATGGTGACAGTTGTATTTGCGATTGGCACAATAGGGTTTACCTGGCCTGACTTCGATAGGGAAAGGGACGTGCCAAATGGGGTCTGTATGTATATGTGGTAGAAAGGTGTTGAGAGGGGCAGTGAGTATAGGCAAAACAGGCTTTGGTTGCTTCTTGTGAGCTTGGGCACTGTTATCGATGCTAGGGCATTTTCGGCTCTCAGTCCCCTGTGAGACGGGAGTGATCAGGGGTGTTGGAATAGAATGTGGGTTTTGTCGAGGTTTATTGAAGTGGGTGGTGTTTGAAGGATGGCTCTATTTGTAGGATTCATGAAGGCGCTCGAGATCGATATAACCATTGACCTTCGAGAGCATCTCTTCGAGAGTTTGAGGTTTGTGGAGAACTAGGTGTTCTTTTACTTGATTGTGATCAGGCAGGGCATTCGAGTATGCGAGTATAGCATTTGCACAGTCAAGGTTCTTTATTTTCCATGATTCATCTAGGAATCTTTTGGTGAAGATTTTAAGTGCCTCATTGCTGGATTTTCTGAAGTCGAACAGGGCGTTAACTCTGACTTCTCTATCCTTATTGAAGGCAAACTGAGTGATAAAAAGCCATAATAGGTTCTCGAAGCTTCTTATCGAGCCATTTGGGAGGTTGTGATACCATCGAAGGGGGTTGTCAGTAAGGCTGGTTAGAAAAAGGTGACAAAACAGGTAGTCAGCCATGGAGTAGAGGCTCAAGGCATTTTCGAATTCGAGAATGTGGGATTTAGGGTCTGTGTTACAGTATTTGCTCAGCTTAGGAGCACGAAAATTAGGGGGTATTTCAATAGCCAAAAGTTTGAGGCAAATCGGTTTATTGAGGCAGCTCCAAGAGTTAGTGGATGGGCTCGTGCTGACGCGAAGAACTGGTTGCATTTTGTGGTCGAAGTCCTGCTGTGCAACATATGCAGGATAAGGGGAAGATGGGGGAATTCAAAGGTTGTGGGGTCGAGTATGCAGCATGTATTCGGCACTGCGTTCCTCGTGCCGCTCTTGAGCTGGGCGACGTCTCGGATGTCTGGAGGTGCGGAGGGCAGAGTCAGAAGAATCTTCCGTGGGGTGAATCCTGATGTGGATAAAGCCGGTTGGGGGAATAGTTTGAGGAACGCCTTTGGCGTCGGTATGAACTGGGGGTATCTCAACATTTGGTGAGGGTCCTAGACGGGCGCAGGCAGATACGCGCGATGGGTCTGGTGCCTGGGATGGTTGAGCAGCTTCCTGAGGCTCTAATCTCTGTAGCTCTCGGACGGTGTTACGGAGCCATCGATTGCCCGATTCTATCTATTTTCATCGCCCAGGCGGCGGTTTCGTTCAGTTTCTAGCGCTAGGCGGTGGTTCTCACACTCTTGGTTAAGTTGTGCATGGTGACGCTCCTCGGCTTGAGCGACTTATTGAGATAATAAGGCTATTTGGGCGGCCACTCCGTCGATGGAGATTCTGGCCTGGGTTGAATTGGAACGGAGGGTGGGTGCCATTCAAGAGAAGTTGTGGATATCGAAAACAGAGGAAGGGAAAAAGAAAAGGAGAATGGTAGGGTGGATCCCACAGATGGCGTCAATTGAAGGGGCCTAACTTCTTTCAAAGGGGAGGTCGGCTCTTACAACACTGAATTAATCTTCGATCAAAGGAACGCAAGTAAAGAATCTAAAGTATGAACTAACTATAGACAAATACTTGCGTAGAGGCCCGAATGTGAAACCCTACGACCTCTGATGAGGATTTTTTAGAAGAATTTTATTACTGATGAGTAATCGAAGGTTCAAATACTGGGTTTAACAGGGTAGTCGAAGGTAAACTGCCAAAGGGCTGGGGTAAATTTTTCTAACCCCCCCTTGGCTCCCCATCTCTCCTATTTATTGAATCATAGGAAGCTGAGTCACCAAGTATGGGTCAGATTACATGAGTACTGTCAGGATATCTTGGCGGGGTATGGACGTCGGACGTGTCTGTACTGTCACTGCAACAGTTATGGGAGATGTCTTTGTACTTTTACACTGTGGCGCAGTGGTTGGGCCTGTCACTGTAGCTGCAAGGACCAATCATTGCGCCGTCTTGTCTGGTGAGCTGGCTGCCTATCCCATCATATTTCGGCCATGTACAGATATGGTCGAAGGGTTTTTGTTGCGATGTGTTAGTCCGTCCTCGAGGCTTGTTTGGAGTCAAAGTTTTGTCTTCAGTGGATCTCTCGAAGGCTTATTTTGGGGATTAAATGGGCTTCGATATATTTGGGTAGGCTGCGATGTAGCCCTCGAGTATCTGAGTGGGGTCTAAGGCTGCGAGTAGGCTACTACAAGTTCCACCGTCACTTATAATTGCAGGAGGTGTACCAAATTGGACTAAAATGTTATCGTTTAAAAAGTTAATTACGATAGCGTGATCATTTGTCCGACATAGTGCAGCTTCTACCTATTAAGAAACAAAGTTAACTGCTACTAAGATCCGCAAATAACTATTAGACACCGAAAAGGGGCTCATAAAGTCAATGTCCCTGACGTAAAAAATTTTAACCTCTAAAATTTTGTTAAGAGGCATCTCATCCCGACGACCCATGTTTCCAACCCTTTGGCAACGGTCACAACGTGAATAATGGCCGTAAGTATCCTTAAATAAAGTATGTCAATATAAACTACATCAAAATACTTTATTGGCCGTTCTACAAGGCCCAAAATGACTACCATCATCATGAAGACTTTTTAAAATTTGTGGAATGCCAGTTTCAGGGACACAACGTCGAATCACTAGGTCAGTGCCAACTTTAAAGAAATAAAGATCCTCAAAGATAAATCGTCTAGAGATTATTTCAAATCTCTTTTTATCTTGTCTGCTCAAATCTAGTGGTATGTACCCTGCGGCTAAGTAATTTGCAATGTTGGCGAACCAGGGTGCCCTATTAATATTCATCAACCGTTCGTCGGGAAAATGCTCAGGAATAGAAAGGTCTTCGTTAATGTGGTCAACTATTAAACCCGACAAATGGTCTGTAACAACTTATTCTTTCCCATTTTAATCACGTATTTCAAGGTCAAATTCTTGGAGTAAAAGGATCCAACGGATAAGACGTGGTTTAGCATCTTCTTTTTAGAAAATATCAAAGGGAAAAATGGTCCGAGTACACGATGACTTTTGACCCTAAAATGTATGACTAAAATTTTTCAAATACAAAGATGATGGCTAAAAACTCCATTTTAGCCGCCATATAATTAATTTAGGCATCATTCAGTGTTTTTCTTGTATAGGAAATGACATGGGGTACTTTTTCAAAATGTTGTCCTAATACGGCACCCACGACATAATTTGATGTGTCACACATAATTTCGAAGGGTAAGGTTCAATCAGGTGGCTGGATAATTGGTGATGTGGTCAATGGGGACTTAAGTATTTCAAAAGACTTGGGACATTTATCGTTAAAATCAAAATGGATGTCTTTAGCAAGTAAATTACATAAAGGTCGTGAGATTTTGCTAAAGTCTCTAATGAATCGTCAATAAAATCCTGCGTGCTCGAGGAATGCGCGAACGACCTTTACTATTTTAAGAGGAGGTAGAGATGAAATCAAATCAATTTTTTCTTTTCAACTTCTATCCCCTTAGATAATATCAAATGATCGAGTACTATTTCTTTATTTACCATAAAATGGCATTTTTCCAAATTTTGGACTAGGATTTCTCTTTACACTAGATCAAGACCAATTCTAAGTGTATAAGACATTCATCAAACATGGAGCCATAAATGGAAAAGTTATTCATGAAGACCTCTAAGAAATTTTCTACCATATCTGAGAAAATACTTAACATACACCGTTAAAAGGTCGCGGGTGTATTGCATAGGCCAAAAGGCATGCGATGATAGGCAAAAGTTCTAAATGGGCAAGTAAAAGTAGTTTTATCTTGGTCATCGGGGGCTACTGAAATTTTGTTGTATCCTGAATAACCATCCAGGAAACAATAAAATGAATGACCAGCTAAACGTTCTAATATTTAATCCATGAATGTTAAAGAAAAATGGTTTTTTCGAGTGGACGCGTTCTACTTTCGATAATCAGTGCAAACTCGCCATCCTGTCTGAGTGCGGGTGGGTACTAGTTCATTGTATGCATTCTTGATGATAGTAATACCTGATTTCTTAGGTACCACTTGGACTGGGCTTACCTAAGAGCTATCTGAGATGGAATAAATAATACCTGCATCAAGAAGCTTCATAACTTATGCCTTTACTACCTCCTTCATTGTAAGGTTCCCACGTTGTTGTGGTTCTCGAGATGTTTTGGATCCTTCCTCTAATTTATCCTATGCATAACCACTAATGGATTTATTCCTTTGATATCTGCTATTGACCATCCAATTGCTTCTTTGTGGGTGTTTAGCATGACAAGGAGTTTATTTTCCTGATCTAAGTCCAATGAAGATAAAATGATAACAGGAAGAGTTTTGTTAGGCCCGAGGAATCGATATCCTTGATTATATAGAAGTACTTTAAGATCAAGCTTTGGCAGTGACATAATAGAAGGAACTGGGGGGTTAGAAGACATAGGGAGTGACTCAAATTTGGAAGTATACCGATGAGGAGGATTGTATGCATGAAAATTATTTTCAAGAACAGCTGAAATGCCTTTTAAGATTTACTCGTGAATACCAACGATGTCGTCCTCCAGGCAATCTTCTAAGAGGTCATCCCTAAAATATTCGGAGATAATGGTGCCTATCATATTTTACTCTTTAGCAAAATCCTGATATTGGCTCAAGGCATTAAATTTTTTTAGTTCCAAGGTCATATTACCGAATGTTAGGTTCATTATTCCATTTCTACAATTGATTATAGCGTTAGAAGTAGCTAGGAAAGGTCGACCTAAAATAATTGGGATTTGTCCATGGACATTCAAAATCGGTGATGTATCAAGGACTAATAAATCTACTGGAAAGTAAAATTCATTCACCTTAATTATCATATCCTCAATAATACCCATAGCAGTTTTGGTGGATCTATGAGAGAGTTGAAGTTATATCCTGGTGGGTATAAGTTCTCCTAAATCGAGATCCTCATTAATACAAAATGGAATAAGGTTTATACTAGCCTCAAGATCAAGGAGGGCCAGCTGGATATAGTGTTATCCTATTATAAGGGAATGGTCAGAAATCCTTGGTCCTTTTATTTGATCAGAATTTCAAATGGTAGGACAAAGCCAACCTGCTCAACACTAAAAGAATTTTTCCTAACTCTGATTCTACGTTTCTTTGTTCATAGTTCCTTAAGGAATTTAGCATATGGCGGAGCCTGATCGATAGCGTCCAAGGGCAGAATGTTAATCCGTACTTGTTTAAATAACTTGAGAATTTCTTTCAGGCCTTCGTTCTTTTTAGTAGGAGGAAGTCGGCTAGGGAATGGGGCCCTTGGCACATAAGGCTTGTCTACTATGTCTGGCAGAGTTGGAACATGAAGTGGCTTATATGTTACTATTTCGGGGTGGCTAGATGCTAGATTTTCATGGGCTTTTCCTAAGATTTGGGAACCAAATTGCTCTTAGTTGATGGTATAGGGTCAGGTCTGGTTTCTATAGTTCTCTTATTCCGAAGGGTCATAACTACTTGAGCAGTTTCAATATTCTCAGGTGAGCTATGTTGGGTATGAACCTCAAAGCCAGCCCTCGGGTTAGCAATTGGTTGACTAGGGAATTTTCCCCTTTCTCGTTTACTTAATTGGCTTGTTATTTGTCTTATTTGGGTATCTAGCTTTTGTGTAAAGGCTCATATTTATGAAAGTTCCCTAGAATTTTGCTGGGCTTCTCCCGTAATCTTTGTTATAAACTGTTAGAGTGTGGATTCTAAACTAACTGGGTAGGCTTGCTTGGTCGGGTATGTTTGATTCTGCTGATATGGTGGAGGATTATAACTTGATTGTCCTTGGGGTTGATTTATCCAGGAAAATACTGGGTTATTTTTCCAATGAGATCTAACAAAATTATTTTGGTGTTGTCTCCTATTGTAATGGCCAAACTTTGTAAGCTCGAAGTGGCTTGGAATTCTCTATCACACCAATGAACCCGCGCCAATATTCTAATGGAAAACAAGAAATGACACATGTGATTTTAGCATAAAAAAACCTCTGAATAGGTAAAAAACCATGACCTCGAGTGGAAGATTTTTGTAAAAGTATTTTTATTGCCTAAGGTGGAAATCTTATTATAAGTGATCTCTGGATATAGAAATGCTTGAACCTTGCAACTAAGAAATTTGAATGTTTTTGAGAATCTAGAACAAGTAGTTTATTGATGATCTCTTGTATAATTTTTCTGGTCCTGTCTCTTCTGGAACTTTTTCTTTATATAGGCCTTTTCCGCAACTCTTCATCGTGTTGGAGCACGTTTTTCGAACAATGTGGTCAGTGGCGGTTGACTGAGTAACTAACGAGTTTGTGAGAGACAGGTGTCTTTGACTGGATAAAAAATTTTAGTTAAAGATCGACCCACGCTCTTAACCAGTTCGTAGGATAGGTTAAAATGTTGACTGGGGAAGTTATGTTAAAAATATGTGAGTCTGAGATGGAGGTGATTCGAATTGGCGGCAGCTCGACTTTAGGTGAGATTGAGGGATAGGTCCCTACCTCGCAACTGAAGTCACGAGTGGCTTTGGTTGGGAAATGATCTATTTGTAATTGGTACTTGGGTTAAAGTTCTTAATAATTGAAATATAGTAATGATGGCTTTGACTGTGTGGAAGTTATGCGGGTTAAGGGGAAATGACGTGTATTTAATGAGGATGTGGAAGTTGATGTATGTGATAGTTATGATTTTGAAGAGTTACGTTTATAATGAATGATGACGCTTGGTGAAATGTACTTGCACAGTAAATGTAGGGTTATATAAATAGTACTTGTATCAAATCCTTGAAGTAGAGTACACTTATAATTTGTCAAATTCTCTGAAATGCTAAAAATGGTGAAGACTCGAAGGATGGTCCTTAAAGAGAGGATTGCGTCTGAAATGTAGATGCTAAAGTTGAAATACTTTGGTGACCAATCCTTAGAGATGTGGATACCCTCTCCTGTTCCTCCGACTTATCAAGGCATGACGGAAGACGAAGCGGTTAAAGTTGAGGAGGAATTCTACTATAAGTGGAGGCTTCATGTCGTCGCCTTGACAGGCGAGGAACGTTGGGCTTGTCTCCGTACTCTTGTGAAAGATAAGGTTGGGGCTTCATATGTAGGGATAGGCATAACTGTGGGGCAGTTATGCTGGTGTCTTATATATCTATGGATTCTAAGGTCATTGGAGGAGTAAGACGAGAAGTAGAAGTCATCTTTTCACTCAGAAGACCTTCAGTTTGAAGAGTCGGTGCCAGCACTGAGTCAACTGCTTGTATAATTACTATTTGAAGTTCGACTAGACTTTGACAAAACTCATGTGAAGAAAGCTTTGTGTTGTCTCCAATTTCTGCTTTGCATATCACTGAAGTAGGACAACTGAAAGATTTAATGGTCAGAGTGCCTGAATGACCTGTTACTTGCAAAAGCACTGAAAAACTTGTTATCTGTAAAATACTTAAAGTTGGGTGCTGGCCAGATGAGGCATTTAGAAAGTACCTGAAATCGATTACTAAAAGACTTATTATCTGTAAAATCGCGCATAATCTTATCGACATGAATAAAATTTATCATCCAATTACTTGTGTCTATGTAAATATAAAATAGCTCGTAGAATCGAACAAAAATGTTTGAAGGATGTATGAAATGAATTGAAGTTTATGAGTATCGAAAGTATTATTATTGTAACATTCGAACTGAGATAAATATGTACGAATATTTATGTTGTGATGTAAGTATGATATGTTCGCGTATCAGAAATATGAGAGAGAAAAATTGTAGAAAATCTGTAGTGCAAAAATTTGATCTAATAATTGTCGATAGAAGAAATCTAGAAAGAATGAACTTGACCTAGAAAATAATCAAACGTATGAATTCGGAGGAACGGATAGGTCCAATTAGTTTTTCTCAAGATTCTGGGTTTTCTGTTAAGAGATATAAGGTCAATATCACGATTTGAGGGGAATGTGTTGTAAAAATATATAAATAAAGGTAAAATGATTTTTTGAATATGGAGAAAAGATTAGGATGGTGCAGACTCGATCTATGAGAATTTCCCATGCAGCTGAAGGATGATTGGTCATAAAGATTGCTGAAGTGCGGGAGAGGATTTTTGGATTGTTTGGTTATGATGCTGAGTTACCAGTATAGGAGTGCCAGCTTGAAGGACTAGATGTAAGGGTTTGGGAGCTTGAGTATGCCCGTTATTTTTATGAGGTATGTTTTCGTGAATTGGTGAGAGATCCTGCAGATCAAGAAGAGATGGTTGGATTGATTGCTGAGGTGGAGATCAAATTTGAAGATGTGATGAACGATGGAGGAAATTTGATTGAATGTGGTCGCCCAGGTCATCAAGGCTGTTTTAGATGTAATTATATATAAAGTATTATCATAAATAAATGTAAGTGTCATTGAATTTAACAGAAAAGATAGAAGTCAATTTGATCCTTTATAATTGGAAATGCTTTTTGAGTCTGTTTTGTTAAATAAATTTTGAATAACTTTAAAAATTTTGTTAGCTTTGAAAATGACGTTACTAGTACTATAAGTATAAGAAACAAGAACAGAAAAAATGCAGGAGATTCTAGTTTTATTTTTTATGTAAAGCTGAAAAAATTTGATATCACGTAGTATGAGTCATCATGAGTGTGGGAAGGTTAGATAAAGATATTGAAACCGGAAATAAAAATAGATTAAAATATGATGGCAGGGGTAATAATGGAAAGACAGTTTTATTGAGAAGGTACAAGATGTCTAAAATAGAGAGTATAAAGGATGCCTCAATTCCAAAACCAAGGACGGGTCATGTGAGACACAATAACTGCTAGCCAATTGAAAGAGAAAGAATAATAGTGGTCCGTCTTCATCATTCAAACGTTTTCAACTACTGAAAATTTGGAGAGCGCAGAGAGAGAAGCGCAAACAAATTATAGATGATTTAGTCAGGATTTATCTGAGGGTGATCAACAGTCGAAGAGAGTTGCAGGCATTGAATCACGTAGGTGGCTATATAGCCGCGTTGTGAGGGAAGGACTTGGCCCCACTGCGGATTCTCATTCGGACACTGAAGGTTAGTAGAGACGTGTGCTATAATTTTTGTAAATCGTAATCTGCTTTAAACAAATCTCAAAAAAATCACTATTTATAGCAACCTATGAAATTTGACATATAGACATAATATATGAAAGATATGTTGTATTTGAATGATCGATGTGTATAAAATAATGATAGATACCTGAACCTATATGTAGGTCAAACGTGAGAGGTATTTGTGTAGGATCAAATCTTTGCTTGTAGAATTGTAGTTGAGATGGATAGTTCGCCTATTAACGAGGTTTCGACCTCTAGTCAGACAGTTGAGTCTGATAGTGAGGTCAAAGTATTATTGGAGTAATTTCTAGGTTTCCCTAGAAAATTGGTTCCCTATCCCCCAAGTTCAGATGCATTTAAAGAATTTTGTAAAGCTAAGGCCGCTGTACTATGGAAATGGGGTAACTGCATAGAATACGCTGGTAGGTTGTTTTAGAGGGTGTACTGTAGCAACGGGTCGGGGAGGAGTATTTTTATTTGTTGGCCAACTTTGAGGAGGAAAAATGAAATAGTGGTATAGATGAATCGATCTCATTAGAATATTTTAATGGGATTGTTCAGAGTGATCTTCCAGAGGGTTTCTTGTGTTACCTGTCTCAATTAGAGTACGGGTTGAGTCTTCCCCTTGCCAATTTGGCGAAGGGGATTATAAAAATGATTGGGGCATGTCCTGTTCTTTTGAATGAGAACATGTGGGAGGTAATAAGTGTTTGCAACCATCTGAATAAAAAATGGGGGAATGAGGGGAAAGTGAGGAGGATGTCCCCTGAGGATGTATTACAGTTTTAGGGGGTAAAGAATTATCACGCCAGTGATGGGGCATATTTTTGTGCGAATGCAACTCGACGTCACTTCTTCGATCTTAATTCAGTAGGTCGAGCCAGGAATGACAACGTAATATGGGTGAAGGGTAATTGCCTTCAGAGAGATGATGAAAAAACTTTGGATCTTTTGTTTATAACTATAAAACAAAGTAATTATGACAATGCATAGAGTATAATATTGATATGTTTAAACTGATGACCTTTTCTTGATAATAAAACTACTATGCATGGCAGACCTGAAGTCCCAAGTGGAGAGGAAAGATTCATTGTTGGACGAAGTTGCAGAGGAAGAGGTTGAGCATGAATTTTTGCTAGAGGGACATGGCCTTAGCAGAAAGAAAAGGATTGGGAGTAAGTCGAAAAAGGTCCAAAAATCATAATCGACCAGGCTGATGGCGGGCGTTGACAATGGGAAGAGGAGAGAAACTGGTGGGGAAGGTCGATTCAATGTAGCCAGGACCACTCGAATAGACAGTTCGGTTAAACTGGAGTCTATTACGTCAAGAAAATTATATCGAACATTTCCAAAAAAACAGATGCTGAAGCGTCCGTTGGCCTCTGGTACTACTAGAAGTGATGAGGTCGACGAAAAAGAGAAAAGGAGAAGGATCAAACCTTTGGGGAGGTCAGGGGAAAAGGTCGCTGAAGAGTGACCGGCTGCTGAGGAGAATCTTAAAGAAGTAGAGGAAAGGGCAAGGCTAGCGACTCTTCACGGAGGGGAGGACATGAGCAGGATGGTATGTATTTATGTTCGATCATGTAAAATATTTATTTATTGCATTTTGAACTCATGCTGAGATCAATTTGTTTTTTGTAGGTTGCTTATTTGGCGAATGGAATTTGGCTCGGAGTAAAAAAAGAAAAAGTTCGAGCTTGAAAAGAAGGTAGCTTGAGTGAAGGCTGATGCTCTCAAGGATGCAAAGAAGTTGGAGGCACTGAAGGCTTCCCATGCAGTGGCAATGGGCCAGCTTCAAGCAGAGGCGAGAGTAAATCTTGTGGAGGTGGCAGCGGAGCGCGAAAGGCATGGGCGCTACCTGATGTTAAAGGGATATTCTGAGGATGAGGTGGATGCCATTAAGGCAGATACCTATGTTGTAGAGGGCGATGGTGAAGAGGTGGAAGAGGTTACGGCTGAAGTTGTTGATGGGTCAGACGGTGTCTCCCGCCAGACGGTGCTTGACAACCAAGGGGATGACATCAAACTCTTGGAGGGCGAGAATGAGAAGGTAGGGTAGAGAAATGACTTTGTATGAGTATGTTAGAAGTGTCTTGTAAATTTTTGGATTAGTACATATTGAATAGACTTCTGTAGGATGAGCCCCTATTTTTTGTAACCCTCTTGCAGGCACTTAGATAAATGAGTCTTAGAATAAAAGATCTAGAGACCGAGCTTGCCAGGGAAAGAGAGATCTCCGCAGCCTTCCTGTCTTTACAAGCAGAGCTACAGGTTAGATCAAAATAGGCCTTCTAACTTGTATGCGATATTAACATAAAGCTACCAAGTAAATAAGATAACATAAAGCGTAGAGGCAGACCAAAAACTTGTTATCAGTTTTAGGAAAATAATACTAATATAGTGCGCAGGAAAATTCTAAGTATTTAGATAAAGTAGAATATATAAAACATTTACCTTAGACTTCAAAATATATGTCATGGAGCTCCTATTTGTGATTTTACTTCGACCTTTAAGTCTAAAAGTAGATGCACACAATTAATGTTAAAAATCAGATATCTTTTTAGAAATGAGTTATATATATATATATACGTTGATGAGTGTTTTGATTGAACTGTATATAATATATCTATTATTGTGTAAGTCAAATTGGATTCAGTTCGCTCGCGCAAAGATGAGGCGCTCCAATGTAATCGAGAATTTGCGGAGGAGTTGGATAGGGTGAGGGAGGTGAATGAGGACAGAGAAGACCAACATGTAAAGGTGCAAGTTAAATTGTTGAGGCATCCCAGACTATTGTCGACCTCACTCGCAAGATCCATGAGAAGGATACCAAAATTAACAAGGGGCTAGAAGAACTTGCAGAGATAAAAGAACACACCGCGAAGCTTCAAAGTCGGATTAATACGTTGATGGTTAAGGGTTGGCAAGCTGAAATGGCTCAATACCATATTTAGGCGCTAGAAAGATCGGAGGGACAATCTCGAGCTGATCTTCAGAATTATAGAAGCGAACTAAAACGACTGAAACAAAAAATAATTGGAAAAGATAACGAGTTGAAGGTGGCTCGAGAAAATCTATCAGCCTCAAAAGCTGCAGTTGAACACTTGCATATAACCCTACCCTCCAAGGATATGGTGTTTTTGGGGATACAACAAAAGTGTGACAATTTAAATGAGAGGGTGGCACGATTGAAGACCGAATTAACATTAGGCAATGCGTGTGTCAAGAAAACCGAGGCTAGAGAGCGCTTGAGGGGGAGTAGAAATGATGCTAAAGTTCCTTTAGTCCAAAGGGATATAGTTAGCCTGTCAGGCTAAATTAGAGAGCTGGAAGGTGACATAGCTCGAATTCAAGGGCATGTGCAGAAAGGGAATAAAACTTAAGGGAATGCGAACACAAGTTGGATGCTGCTCTTGTTAGGGAGATAGTCTTGGAAGGGGAAATCAGTGCGAAGGAAATTTTAATGAGGAAAAAAGATGACTTGCTAAGGGATACTTTGGCCAGGGAAGAGCTAAATGTAGAAATCGAGAGACTTCGGGCCCAGGTGGTGGACCTATAGGCAATTAATCAGGCTGAATCAGCTAAATTAGTCAAATAATTGGAAGAGAATTTAACTTTTGATGCTCAAACAGAAATGGAAATAACACATCAAAAGAAACTGTATACGACTTTGGAGTCATGCCTCAAGAAGGTGAGATCTCACTTTTTAAAGACCGTTGTATCTCATGCGTCACGTCCAGACTGGTTAAAGTCAAATATTGCGTATTTTGTAGATGAAGTAAAAAGACTTGAGTTAGAACGAGATACCTTGTTCAAGAGTTTTTCTGACAAGGGATGCATTTGTAGAGTCAATATAAATCGAGGGAACTGTTTGGCCTTCATGGAAACGAATTTAGGCCCTCGGCCTGCTAATCTAATAGAGAGGGGCAGAGTTGCTGTAACTCGCGAACTGAATTCTGATCGACCTCCTGCTGATGGGTAAAGTATGGCTGACATCCCAGCAGCAGAAAAGAATCCATTGTAATGTGACCTAAAAATAAATAGTATTTGTCGTAGACATATTGAAATAGATTAAAGCTAGTATGGCCTTTGCCTTATCTTATGTCTAGTTCGGTCTTTGATATAAAACAAGTTTTTATATTTATTCTAATCGCAGAGATGGGTTGAGTTAGCTAAACCAAGTGAATCTTGATTTAACTGTTGTAATGTTGCAGACATATTAAAAGAGGTGAAAGCTAGTATTACCTTTACCTTATCTTATGCCTGCTAGAGTCGTTGATATAAAATAAGTTGTTACATTTTTTTTAATCTCAGAGATTTAGTAGAGTCAGCCAAACCAAGTGTTATCCTTGACCTAACTATATAATGTCCCAAACAAGTTGAAGTAGATGATGGCTAGTATTACCTTTGCCCTATCTCATGTTTGGTAGAGTCTTTGATATAAAACAAGTTTTTACATTTGTTTTAATCGCAAAGATTTAGTAGAGTCAGCCAAACCAAGTGTTATCTTTAATTTAACTGGTATAATGTCCCAAACAAGTTGAAGTAGATGAAGGCTAGTATTATAT
The DNA here is from genome assembly GCA_014058105.1 of Kingdonia uniflora. Lineage (NCBI taxonomy): Eukaryota > Viridiplantae > Streptophyta > Magnoliopsida > Ranunculales > Circaeasteraceae > Kingdonia > Kingdonia uniflora. Next base: position 481,199 of record JACGCM010000917.1, read on the forward strand.
TTGCCTTATCTCATACTTGGTATAGTCTTTGATATAAAACAAGTTTCTACATTTGTCTTAATCACAGAGATTTAGTAGAGTCAGCCAAACCAAGTGTTATCCTTGATTTAACTGATATAAGATCGATTGAAAGCTAGTATTATTTATGCTTTAATCTATAGAATGTGGTTAAATCTACGCAAGTAGAGAGATGTTGTGAAAAACTTGGAAGTTTTATTTATCAGTTCAGAATTTACATTGGATGGAGGTGAAAATCTCACTTTTTGAATAAAAAATCAAAAACGAGAAATGGGAATGGAGTAGTAAGACGCTTAACGATAGTACCGTTTCAGTCGCCTAGTGTTCCAAGGATTTGAAATGGGGATTCCCAATTCTATCATGAGATAATATGATCCCAGGCCTGAGAAACCTGTGATAATAACTGAACCCCCCCCCTAATTTTTGGCTTATTTTCTAGCGTGAGGCTCTTTGTAATGCTAAGGAATTTTTCTAAGGATGAGATCATCGATTTGGAAGGTACAGTTTTTGACTCGGCTGTTGTACGACCTGGCTAGCATATGATGATATCGACCTAGGTTAGCGATGGCGCATTCCCTGGCTTCATCGATCATATTGAGGTTGCAAGCCAATTCAAACTCATTTTCCTCGTCAGTCAGCTCGCGATCTCGAACTGGATGATAATATTCAGAAAGAATGACGGCCTCAGTGCCATAAGCAAGGAGGAATGGGGTGTATCTTGTTGATTGACTAGGAGTGGTACGATATGCCCATAGGATATGAGGTAGTTTTCGAACCCAATTCCCTTTATTCTTTGAGTGAAGCTATTTTTTGAGTCCATCCATGATGGTTTTGTTTGTGATTTTGGCTTGGTCATTGCATTGAGGATAGTAAGGATTGAATGGTGAGTGGATGATATTGTATTCGTTGAGAAAGGATTCAATCCCGCAAATTAAGGCCCGTTATCGATACAAATTAGGTGGGGGAACCTAAACTGAGTGATGATGTGTTCCCAGATAAAAAAGATGATCTCTTATTCTCTTGTTCGACAAAGTAGAACTGCTTCTACCCATTTTGTAAAATAATTAGTAGCTACGAGTAGGTGACGGCAGTTACTTGGAGAGTTAGGGAATCCGCCGACGAGATCAAGTACCCATCTTTTGAATGGCCAGAACACCTTGCTTGCATGGAGTTTGAGTGTAGGGGCGCATATAATGTTTCCATATCTATGACAGGTGTCACATCAACGTGAGTACTCCTCTATTTGCTTGTGCATACCGGGCCAAAATACTCCTTGTGTAATAGCTTTATTTGCTAGTGATCGACCTACGACATGGGAGCCACAAGTCCCTTCATGTAATTCGTAGAGCATTTCATCTGCTTTTGGTTTAGAGAGGCACTTGTGGTAAGGCCCCGTGACGGAAATACGGTATGGCACACCATTTTGATTAGTGTAGCACTTTGAGTTGTTGATTAGCTGTCGATACTCTTTTGGATCGACTAAAAGTGGTCTGTTGCAACTATTAGCGACACCGAGGTAGGCTAAGAAATGCTTTCGCCAATCGTCATCTCCCCCTTTATCGCCCCCAATGTTGATCGTGCATATAGAAATGCGATCAATGTTGGGGGTTGAAATGATTTCGATCTGGAGATATCGAGCTTCTGTATCCAAGACCCTGGCTAGATATGCCAAAAAATTGGTGTGTCTGTTCTCACATTGAGGAAGATAATCGAGAGTTGCTTTCGCGAACTTGTTCATTCTATCTGTAATGAGGGTTGCGTATTCGAATATCTTTCCATTCTTCTAATATTGCTCAGAGTAATGGTGGACGATAAGTAGGGAATCTGTATAAATTGAAAGTTCAGGGACATTGTGCTGAAGAGCAAGGTCGAGTCCATTAATGAGAGTTTCGTACTCGGTGACATTATTTGAGGCCTCAAAATCCAAGCAGATTTATTTCTTAATTTTCTCATTGGAAGGGGTAATCAAAATGATTTCAATTCCTGACCCTACGGGCCAGGATGATCCATCCACAAAAAGTCTCCACCCCTTTGTTGTAATCCATTCAGCTCGTTCGTCAAATGGTTTGGGGGGTGGATCTTCTGGAGTTTCTTGTGTAATGTCAGGTTCGTGGTCCTCCCACTCGGGATCCTCCACTAGAAAATCTGTGAGAAAATCGGCAACGGCCTGACCCTTTTCGGAATGATGTTTTTCAAACTTGATATCATGTTCTTCCAAACTGACTGACAACTGTTGCACTCTCCATAAAAAAAATTATTGGATAAAACTTCCTGAAGTGGGTAGTTCATCATGACTTCGACCGAATGAGGTTGGAAGTAGTGCTTGAGTTTCTGTGAATTGTAAACAAGAGTGAGAAAAAATTTCTCAATTTTAGAGTACCTCGTTTCTGCTGGATTAAGAGTTTTGCTGATGAAGTAGACTGGTTTCTTGATTTTCCCTTCAAGGCGAATGAGAACAGAGTTGAGTGAAGTATCTGTAACTGCTAGGTAGATAATCAATTCCTTATTATCTACTGGGGTGCTCATTATGGGAGACTTCCCCAAATAAGTTTTGAGATGCTGAAAAGCTACTTCGCATTCTGGTGTCCATGTGACCTCTGTATTTTGGCTAAACTTTTCCGCGTTTGGTACAACCACAAAGTAATAGGAATAGCCAACAAAAGCGGTCTAAAGATTTAGAAATGAAACGGTTGATAGCGGCAATCTTGCCGGCAAGTTTTTAAACGTTTTTTGTTATTATTGGAGAGGGATTGTTGAGGAGAGCCCAAATCTAACCTGGATCGGCCTCAATCTCCTTCTTGCTGATGAGGTGGCCTTGAAAATGGCCAGAATGTACCATGAATTGATACTTATCAGGGTTGAGACTCATCCTATAAGACCGAAGAATGTTGAATCTAATGTTGAGATCTAAAATGTGATTGGCTGACAGTACGCTCTTGCACAAGAGATCATCGATGTAGATTTTAGGAACTTTCCCTAGATGTGCTTTAAACATAGTAATCATCAACCGTTAATATGTTACATCCATGTTTTTGAGTTCGAAGGGCATGACTTACTAGCAATAAAGGCCTCCTTCAGTGATGAAAGTTATCTTTTCTTGATCTTCTTCCAAAAGTAGAATTTGATTATACCCCGAAGCAGCGTCCATCATAGATAGGAGGTCATGGTCTACTGTCCTTTGGAGTATGTTTGTTCTGATTAATGAAATCTACACAAACTCATACTTTTCCGTTCTTCTTTGGGATAGCGACAATGTTGGATATCCAATCTGGATATTTGGCTTCTTGAATAAATCTCACTTTTATCATTTTCTCGATCTAGGTGTTAACTTCATCTCGAAGACGAGGTGATAGTCATCGCTATTTCTATTTGAGCGCTATGGCGCTGATGTTGATGGCCAATTTGTGACATGCCTTGGTCAGATCGACCCCAGACATCCTTTCGAAAGACTACGCAAAAAAGTCTCGATTTAGTTGTAAGAACTGAATGAGAGCATACCTTTATGATGAACCAGCTTAGTACCAATAAAAGTACCTCTGCTAGGTCCATTAAAGTTGATATATTTTGTAGGCTCTTCCGTGGAAGGTTGATCATTGAGGTGATTAGCTTCATGTAATTGCTATGCAGCAAATCTGCCAGAAGTGTCAAGGATAGCAGAGACGGTATTTTCACAAGCTCGAGAGAGCTTCTGACTACCCCTAATCTTATAGATACTATTGTCGTATTTGAATCGGAGTGACTGATGATAGGTAGAAGCGATTGCTTCCATATTATGAATCCAACAGCGGCCCATAATCCTGAGATAACGAGATTTGGCATTGATGATACAAAAAACGACGTCAATAGTGGTTGGTCCTACCGTAATATGTAAGATGATCTTGCCTACTCCTTCTTCTCTGGAACCATTGAACCCATTTATATCGGTGTCGCTCGGAGTAACTTTGTCGGCCAAACCCATTTAGTCGATAATGCTCTGAAATAGAATCTCAATACCGCTTCTAATATCGATTATCATTGTGTGCATGACAAACTTTTTTATTTTGAGCATTATTACTAACGCATCATGATGTGGAAATTTGGCATGGCTAGTATCACAATCTTTGAAGGAAATCCCAATCCGGCGATTACTCGACTCAGGAAGAAGTTTGGCTTCTTTGTCTTGAGGTATGAGATCGCTGCATTCTGATAGTTTCCTACTCTTGGATCTGTTAGATGATTGATTTTGATCATGTTATTGTGGTGCATATGGTAAAGATGCTTTTCCTCAGCTTGATAATTGACCTGAATAACTTTAAGTTGCTTCTTATAACTGCCATCTTTGTATAATTCCAGGTCGACAATATATTCGAGCATCCGTCCCTCTTTAAAAATGTACTCGCGCAACCTCTGTAAGCCATAACAATTATCAGTAGAATGATGGTTTATCGTATGATGCAGGCAATATGGTTGACTATTGATTGGTTCCAATGGTTAAGAGACGCGGTAGAGCTTATCCTTCAAAAGCAGTAGAAAAATTATGGTGATTCAGACGTTTATCTCTGGGAGGATGCGTTTGTTCGGCGGACCACCTTTTTTAGAGTAGTTGGTGTTGCCCTTGGTATGCTTCTGATCTCCCTGTTCCTCCATTAGCTCAGTAGTTTGATCTGTAGATGGGCCTTTGGTAGAGAGGACAGATTTAGTATATTTTTGTTGCTCAGGCATTATCTTCTCCAGGTCGACATAACTGTTAACCTTGGTGATCATATCCTCCAAGGTCACAGGTTTGCTGAGGAAGAGGTGTTCTTAGGCCTTGCAGTCGAGCTAAAACGCATTGGCTAAAGCAGTAGCAACTATTTTCAGATCGAGGTTATCCACTTTACGGGCGCACTCTAAAAATTTCTTTGCAAAATCCTCGAGCTTCTCTCTGTGTGACTATTTAAGACTGATAAGAGATTATAAATTCTCCTCTTTGTCCTTGTTGTGAGCATATGTCTTGATAAACTATTTTTGTAGCTGGTTGAATGTATATATGGAGTCCTCAGGAGGAAAGTTGAACCATTAGAGTAGTTCTTCCTGTTGACTTGTGGAAAACAGACGGTAGAGGATGTGGTTAAGATTGAAGTATAACCCCAATGAATCATGGTACTGTTGAATGTGCTCCTATGGCTCAGTACCTTCGTATTTACAAATTTTTGGAGTATGGAACCCTTTTGGTATCTCCATATCGAATAGCTCTTTGGCAATTGGACTTCTGTACAATTTTATGATGTCGCCGGTAGTACCCAGAACTTGTGCTTCGATCAACTCCTTAGTTCATTGGTCCATATGTTCTTTCGTGACGTAATGACGTGTTGGTTGAATAACTAGAGGAGTAGGTTGTGGATGATGAGTGCCCGTACCTTCACTCAGGCGATCTCTTACAAGAACTTGATGTTAAGGTCACTGTTCTTCCTCATGATGGACATAAATTCGGTAACCTCGACTGACTTCAGACTGAACTTTACCCCTTAAATGTATGAAAGGATGTGGTTCATGCTATAGATTCCGGGAAATAGCATTACTGGCGACTCCTCGAGGTCCCAATCTTTCCCTTGCAGAAACATGGGAGGTCTCTGGCAACTGATCATGACCTTTAGCTGGAGGAGCCTGCTAAGTATTTTGCAGAGCCCCTAGGGCAGTCTACATTATTTTTATCTAGTTTTCATGTCGTTTGAGCGCTGTCAAACGAGTTTGTCGTTCTGTGTCGAGCCCTTTCTCACGGATCTCCCGATCCTTTATTAATTGAAGTTCAAGCTCGGAGGGTTTCTCTATTTCAGTATTGATATTCGCCCGTAACTCTGTAAATTACCCTGACTCCATTGAAACATTGAGTTGGGTTCCTATAGCCGGTCGTCTGGAAGTAACCATGATTGAAAGTTGTAGTGAAAGAATATGTAAGGATATCGTGGAAATATAATCTTTCCCACAGACGGCGCCAAATGTAATGGCCAAATTCCGTAAGCTTGAAGTGGATTGGAATTCGCTATTACCAATGAACCTGCGACAATATTCTAATGGAAAATAAGAAATGACACAGGTGATTTTAGCGTGGAAAACCTCTGAATAGGTAAAAACCACGACCTCGAGTGGAGGATTTTTGTAAGAGTATCTTTATTGCTTGAGGCAGATATCTTATTACAAGTGATCTCTAGATATAGAATTGCTTGAACCTTGCACCTAAGAAGTTTGAATGTTTCTGAGAATCTAGAACAAGTTTCTTGATGATTTCTTATATAATTTTTCTTGTCCTGTCTCTTCTGGAACTTTTTCATTATATAGGCCTTTTCTGCAGCTCTTTATCGTGCTGAAGGACATTTTTTGAATAATGTGGTTTGTGGCAGTTGACTAAGTAACTGACGAGTTCGTGAGAGACAAGTGCCTTTGACTAGATTAGGATTTTTGGTTTAAGTTTGACCCACGTTCTTAACTAGTTCGTAGGGTAGGTTGGAATGTTGATTGGGAAAGTTATGTTAAAATGCATGAGTCTGAGATGGAGGTGATTCGAACTGGTGATAACTCGACTTTAGGTGAGAACAAGGGATAGGTCTTTACACCTATCATTATCCAAGATAACTTTAGCGTGGTTCAGATTAGAATTAATTAACTCAGGGAGTTGTGGACACGTGTGTGCATAATGGGTTGGATCATTGCATAAATTGTAGACCCCAGGAATGGAAGATGGTTTAGGGGCCGCTACTTTTACTATGGCCATACCCTTAACTTTACGTGTAAGGGAGTCTAGTTGGAATTTTAATTCGAGGCTTTCAGGTAATTCAAGGATGCCTTCTTTTTCTAATATGCCTACTATCACGAGAAGTAAAGTCCCATTGTTGGGATATTTCAGCGTATTTATCAAGAAATGCATATGCGGCAGTTTCATCTATATCTTGGAATTTTCCTGAGCTACGGGCTTCGATTGATTCACGGGTTGAAAGAGTTAACCCGTGCAGAAAGAATTAGATTAGTCTCCATTTTTCAAAACCATGATGGGGGTACCTTAACAATTTTTCCTTCAAACGTTCCCATGCTTCGTAAAAATTTTCTCCATCTTCTTGTAGAAAATTGGAGATATTACGTATTAAAAGGTTGGTTTTTTACATCATGAAAAACTTGATTTTAAACTTCTATTTAAGGGTGTCCCACTTGTCAATTGACTCGGATGGCAGAAAGTTTAGCCAACGTTTTCCCTTGTCTTTTAGAGATAATGGGAAAAAGAGTAAATAGATGTACTCCATTGCTACGTCCTTACATCGAAGTGTTTGGCAGATAGACTAAAATTCATCGATATTTAAGTATGGGTCTTGATTATCGAGTCCATGAAAAGGTAGGATTAGGTTCAAAATTATAGGCTTAATATCGAATTAGGTTGTCGTTATTACTGGTAACTTAATGCATTTTAGCAAATTTTCCGAAGTGGGAGCAAAAAGCTCCCTCAGTGACTTGTCATCCATTGGTTCAGGAAGAAATTTGTTTTCAGCTTCAAGGTCGTTTATGGCCTGAAAGTCTTCCTATTGGACTTGGTTAGCCATATTATCTATTTTAGGAATCGGTGGTATATTAATGTGTTTCCTAATCCGATCATACTTGGGCATATACTAATAAAATGAAATAAAATTACAAAATTCAATGAAAATTTAAACGCACAATTTAAGATAAACATATCAACGGTTTTTAAAGTTAAATTAACTAAGTCAATCCTAATCTAGATGTTAATCAAATGGGGTAGGTCAGGCTTGTGTGTGATTCCTAATACAAAAGCTTCATTATGCTAACAAAGGTCTTAGTGTTTCAGCATCAGTCCTCACACCTGTGTGCCTTACCTTTTTGTACGTGACTCATACGGAATGGTGACGTCGCTTAACAACCGATAGTTTGCAGCGCTTGGCTGAAGTGGTTCCTATGAATCCGTGCTGGTACCCCGCTCCGGTACCTCCTAATTCCTCAGGTGATGAAATCCCTTGAAAATCTTATAAATAGATTTTTAAGTTTTAATTAAATTTAAAGATCGGGACAATTAGGAACGTGTAATACGAATTTCTCTGTATCCCTAGGTAGGAGGTCCCACTCGCTGGAGATTCCTTTGGGTGATAAAATCCCACAGAAGAGCTCTAGCAGTTAAAGTCTCTACTATGTTAAACATAGAGCAAAAATTGGAACATGATAACAGGTCATTCCATACACAACAAATATTTTTAATTTAAGAGCAAAGTGTATTTGAACAGTCCACACGACTTACTTTCCTAATGTCGGGGCGGAGCGGTGATGAACCCCTTTTATATGTCAAGTTTTATTAGAGGACCAACCTGTAGGAAGTGTTTCTCGGTGAAGCTATGGCCACCCCTTCACTTAGGGGGCACAAGAAGGATTTAGAAAGATGGTTGAAGCTTTTTGAATTTCCCAATTTTTTACTTTATGTTCCACTCCAATTTCCAACTCTGATCTAAAAAGCTTTGCGCGCTTCCAAAATTTATGAGCATCTACAAATATTATTAATACTAAGTTTAGCTAATATTGGAAAAAATTACAATTGAGTTCTTGAATTAAAAACCAATAAAGAGATGCATGGTGCTAACGAGTAGTTGGATTAGTACACCATAAAGAGATGTTCTTACAGACTAACCAGTGACCACTACAGACCATTATGTATATAATGTAATGTCTTCAAAAGTTATGCTATTAATGCCTCGGTATTAAAATGTGTCCAGTACATGCATGATAAAATGTTTTAAGTTACTTGATGTATGAACAATAACTAGACTCGACTCGACTCGACTTACTTGTGCATGCAATTCATGTTTATTATTGAAAGAGAGAAATAGTATTGACTAAATGTTGCATGATACTGAGATTTACAAACTAAAATAAATACTACTAAACTTATTATGGAAGCTAATTAGATAAAGTAAACCTCAAAACTAATTTTAATTTTAACAATGAAAAATAAGCAAAATAGTTAAAACGGAAAACTAAAAGTTTAATAGACCGTTACCTCCCCGGCAGCGGTGCCAATTTTGATGCGAGAAAAACTCGGTCTTTAAATACCCCGCTCAAAACTATGGGTGTCGTAATATAATAAGGGTAAGCAGGGGTCGAATACACGGGGAGTAAACGTATTAGAAATATAATTTTCTAATTAACTAATAAGCGAATCTAAACTAATTTTGAAAAAAAGATTTTGGACTAAAACATAAATCTAAATTACTAACTTTTGGTATGATTATATGGAAAAAAACTATGCTTTGGATCACCTCCGACTTAGTTTATTAAACTGATATGAAAATGGTAGCTTCTATCCGCACGAAATAGCCATGACTAGGTCTATCCGGGTCTAAGATCTAGGGTTTGTAGCTAAAGCCCTAGGTAAGAACTTTGTTGTTCAAAGACAAATGAATCTAGGGTTTATAAACTCTTTTCCATGTCTAGGTGGAGAGTATTAATTCTAGTGATCTAGAATTCTCTTTGAGCGTGAAAACAACTGAATATGGCTAATTCTGCATCTTCCTCATATCCGTAGTAACTTAGAGTTGTCATGGCTAGATCAAATCTTCGTAACTATAAATCAGAGAATTGAAGATTAATTCTAGATCTAAATTACTATTAACATTAATTTAGCTCACTTAACCGGAGGCTCAATCCTTAGTCTAAGCAAAGGAGACTAGCTCTCCATTAATGGTGTTGATCATAGCTTATGCATAAATTAAAAGGGAGAGAGAGAAAGAGAGATATTGAAAAATACAAGCTTTATTCCTTCATGAGATTGAGATGTAACAATACATAGAATTGTTTTCCTATTTATAGGAGATAGGAGAGACTTGTTTATAATTCTGAAACTCTATCCCTAATAAAGTTAAATCCTTTTAGAGTCTTTCATCATCTTTATTCCATGGAGAAAATCTACAAGTACATTGAATGTAGACATCTTCCTTGTACCTGTGAGACTGCTACAGATGCTTCAGCTCTTTATACCTTATATTAGATGCCTTTTTCTACTTATTAGCTCCAATAGTGATAAGTACCTAAAAATAAGAAAATGCTACTATTATTAGAAAATAATTAATCGGGATTAACAAAATGATATTTTTAGGCGTATTAATCCTACGTATATCTAAGTCTATCAATATCTGCTTCCGAATCATGTTACAAAATATTTGGGTTTGACATTTAATTTAGAGATCCTCTGGTATAAAGATTATCTTAACATCTTCCAGATGAACGAACTGTTTTAGTTCATGACCATGACAACTTAATTGAGATGGTTTGCAATCCCGATATACAACGAACAATGTTCACAGAATGGATGTTTATAAACAACTGTCTTCATCTCGATGCAAGAAAACTGACATATGTTGATTTCCCAACGTACTCGACATGGCACCAGTAACCTAAAACTTGGAAGCATCGAAAGGGGAAAAGAATGATTGGGCGGATATATTATGCACACCCAGCATCTAGGGAACATTTTTATCTCTGAATGCTTCTAAACATTATAAGGGGTATAAGAAGTTTTAAAGATATAAGAACCGTAAACGGAGTCATACACCTAAGTTTCAAATCTCCATGTGGTATTCTTGAACTGCTAATTGATGGTAAGGATTGGAATGAAGCAATTATAGATAGAAGCCACCCATTCATCTACCAGACCTGTATTACATCAGCTCTTAGTTATATTGCTATTGTTCTGTAAAATAACATAACCAAAATACCTATGGAATGCACATTGGGAAGTACTCTCAGATGATATCCTGGGGAGGCAAAGAAATATTCTAAAGGATGATGAGTTAAAGCTTACAGAAGACTAGATCAAGAACTATGCTTTGAAAGAGATTAAAGAGATAATTAATCAGAATGGTAGCTCACTAAATGAACTTTTTGATTTTCCTTTTCCTAATATGACATTTCAAGCAAAACTTGAAAATAGATTGATAAGAGAAGAATAGAGTTATAATAAAATTGTACTTGTATATCAATTTGAAAGGATGCACAACGAACTGAATGAAGAATAGAAAGTAATTTATAACAGGGGCATGCATGCAGTGGACAATAATTTGGGAGGTTTATATTTTGTCTATGGTAGTAGGGGTACTGGAAAAACGTATATTTGGAATACTATAGTAGTACAATTACGTTCCAAGGAAAAAATTATGCTCACAGTTGCTTCTTCAGGTATAGCTACACTACTAATTCCAGCAGGGAGGACTTTGCATTCAAGATTTAAGATACCTGCTGTATATCTAGATGAGGGGGTAAATTGCGAAATCAGTCAAAAATCCAACTTGGCAGATTTGATTCGTAAAGCTGATCTCATAATTTGGGATGAAGTACCCAATGATCCACTTAAATAATTTCGAAGTTGTTGATAAAGAACTAAAAGATTTGATGAGGCTAAAAGATAAATAGTCACCTACTAAAGTTTTTTTTAGGGGGGGGTGTAGAAATAGTACTTTTTGGCGAAGATTTTAGACAAACGTTACCGGTTCTGCCAAAAGCGCCAGGAGAATCAGTTGTTCGAGCATCGATTAGATTATCTTACTTGTGGAATCATTGTCGCGTCTTCTATTTAACTATAAGTATGTGTTTATGAGACACACAATTGGATAGCTCCTCACTAAAATCAATGTCAAATTTCAGCAAAATGCATCTTAGATCTCAGTGATGAGAAGTTGCCTACAATTTCAACCAACCACGACCAAGATCCTACTTAGATTGAGATCCCAGATGAGTTTGTCGTTGCACCCAATGCTGATGTAAAAGCAGAAATTGTATCTGCAATTTATCCAGATTTATCAAGCAGAATTGGACAACCAAATTACTTGAGGGACAAATGTATTCTGGCCCCAACTAACAAATGTGTTGATGAAATTAATTTTGTAATTCTTTCAATGATTCTCGATAAGACACATAAGTATTTCAGTTTCGATTCTATAAGTCCTATTTCAGATTCTATTGAAAATTAGGACATTCTCTACCCTATAGAATTTTTGAATAGTCATCAAATCTCCAGAATACCAAATCACATACTAGAGTTAAAAGTTGAAAGCTGAAGTTCCGATTATGTTGATTCGCAATATTAATCAGAGTCTTCAACTTTGCAACAGGACCAAACTTATTGTAACTCAAGCGACTGAAAGAATCATCAAGGGAGAAATAATTACTGGAGCAAACATCGAAACAAAGGTCTTTATTCCGAGGATCATGTTGTCATCAAGCATTACAAAATGGCTTTTTGTTTTAAGGAGAAGACAATTTCCCATTAATTTTTTTTTTCGCAATGACAATTAAAAAAGGCCAAGGCTAAACAATTGAGCATCTTGGGCTATACCTACATAGACATGTATTCAGTCAGAGACAGCTAGATGTTGTTTCATGCACAACGTCCTGAAAAGGCTTTAAAGATTTTAATTATAAATAATGAGGCTGAACTCGTAGATTTCGCACAAAATATTGTCTACGAAGAAATCTTCAATGATTTACATCAAGGTAGTTAAATTATAGTATTATATATAAATCTTTCTAAATTCTAAAATTAATACGTTTATAATCTAATTTCTTAATTGTCCTTTGTAATATTCCCAAATTAAACAACAAAGATGCAGGTACATTATGCTTTTCTACGACAGCGTACTATGATTAAGTCGAATGTGGATTGCTAATAACTTTGCGACCAATGACGTTCGTAGTCTTGATATGTTTCTTATTGACGAGCATGTAAGTAATATACAAATAATTTTCTAAACTACCCGCATAAAATATAGTTATATTATTTGTAGTCTTCTAACCTTCAAATGTCAATAGTTGCTAACGATATTTAAATTTAATTATTTCTAGGGGGATCAAATACATGCAGTTGTACCTAAAAAATCATTCATCAATTCATTGAACAACTTCATGAGGGGGAACTTATTCATGTAGAGAAGTTTGACATCTCTACTAATAATATAACTTATCGTCCAGTTGCTGAGGGGGAACTAAAGATCAACTTAAGCATTAATACTGTTGTGAATAAGTTAGGAAATCAAGACGTCCTTATACCAATGCACAAATTCTCTTATGTAGTGTTTAGTGATATCACTACAAGATGTCACAAACCAAAATATCTTACAGGTAATTAGTAATATAACATGTTTCTATACTGCATATTTGTTCCACTTACTCCTGGAGCTTCCATTTCACATTTAAGAAATGCATCCAGGTAACTCATTTCGACCTTCAAATATTCTAATTGACGAAAGATGTATATTACTTAGATATAAAAGTATAATGGCTTGCTATATCATCATGCATTATTTCTATCTTTTCGATTTTATCACTCCTCATCAAAAGTGTTGTAAAAAACTAATATATCTGTACTAAATTGTTTTATAGATGTTACCGGGAAGTTGAATGTTGTCAGAGAAATTGAAAGGATTAAGAAAAGAAATGAAGAAATCTCGCCAAAGTGGGACATCATTATAGGGGAGACAAGGTCAGGAAACTAAGAAATTTATTAATATGGATTACCTATACTTCAATTCTTAGACTTATTTTAACTATTACCTACGGATGTAGCGGCTCAACAATGAAGATCACTGTCTGAGATGACATGCTTGTTCAAATTCCATTTGATATTGACGGATTGCCTTCATCTCCAACAATTTTTATAGTTATTTCTACTACTATAGATATATTCCAAGGTATAACATAGATGTGCAAAATCAAATTATTACTCAATTTGATTATTCAAGCTACTCAAACTATTAAACTTAATTAGGTACTTGCTATCTGAAGCCCACTAACACAACCAAAATGTACATGAATTTGAATATACCCGAAGTTGCATCTTTGTTAAATAGCTTCAGTTGCAGCCATTTTATTCGTAGTTGTACAAGTCTTCATATCTACTTATCTTTTAAATTTTGGTTTTTATCTATTTTTCGCAGTCTGAAACAACTTCAGGAGTCACCTATGAAATTGTTGGCCAATCCACCAAGAAACCCTGAAAGTACCACATATATGATGTTCAAAAACATGAAGGAATTGATCGAAATTTTAACTATTATGACAGAAAATTCCTCTAAGGTACAATTATGACAGAAAATTCCATTAATTACCTATTTTGTTTAATTTCGACAGGACTGAAATATACGTGCAAAGCAACAATTACAAAGGTCTTCTCTGACAATGGTTGGTATAATTTATCATGCCAATTTTGATGTAAAAAGGTTGAATCTCTTGACTCCAAATACATGTGCAATTCATGCAACTCTACAACTGTAATTCCCTAGTATTTTTGCTTTATTCTTAAAGATATTTATTTAACAAATAATTATAATCTAGTAAAGTAATGACTGTGTAATGCTTAAGAATACGGTAATTAAATAGTTATATTGGAACCAGTTGTATGGTTGGATACTATGCTCAAGTCTTCCACAAAATGGAAGTTCTTCACATTGAGCTAGGGTAAGATTAGGGCTTTCCCCAAAAGCATAAGAGATTCAAAGAGCTACTAGCTGCCCCCAGCTATCTCTTGGTTATCACATTAGAGTCTTGGAACCTTGGAAACATACAGAGAGAGAGAGAGTGAGAGAGAGACCTTATACAAGTGCGGGAAAGGGAATCCATGATCAACAACGTTGTTTGACTCGCTATCGATGAAGCTCACATCAATCATTCCATTTTCTTTTTTTGCCGGTGACTCGATAAGAGAGGCAAGCGCGTCGATCCCTCAAACTAAATAATGATTAGATTTGCTGTATAATACGCGATCATCTCACCTTAATTTCCTGTAGGGGTTAAAACCTTCTTGTGTTGTACTGGTATTATGGGATGCCTTCAAGCCTTTAGCGATTATTCATGCTAGGTTAATAAGAAATTAAAAATCTTACTTTTTAGCAAACTTATAAGAGAGGTCAGTAGCATTTAAGATTTTTGGGTAAATGGTTTTCTCCTCCAAACAAATAGTTTATTAGTATTCTTCACATCTTAGTGGCATCATAGTGTAATGGGTTCAGAAGATGTTTAACCATGATGTTATCATTAGAACATTGCTCCACATTAGTGCTTCATGAAGTGCAATTACATACAACCCACACGAATCCCTTCTGAATCAGAATATTTAGGGGTATTAATACAAATCGTTCCATGGGTCAACATAAACATTACACAGAGATTAGGCCATACGCTACACGCGCGAGCGATGACTAATTATTGCCACACAAAACCGTAGTAATCACTCGTGCTCCGTTGGTACAGAGACAACACACACCCATACTTGTTTAGCATGATCTACACTAAGAAGTAATTTCCTGAGTTTAGCTTATACATCTATATACGTGATGTCAGATAATGGTAGTTACTCATTTAGTGGTTTATACATAAATGAAGGGCAGATCAATGTCAGCAAGTTTAACTATATTTATGCATGGATAAGAGTATATCCTAAGTTGAACCTAGATAAGACACTTACGAGTTAGATTAGAAGTTAGTAATATAGAGCGAGAGTTAAAGTCTTTTGTTAAATAGAGCGACTTGACCTCCTTATCGTTTTTACGAGTTAGATTTCATGCTAGAGATAATTGTGTACTTACCCAAATTAGGAAGACTGAGAGTCTGAGGGGTAAAGAGGTCATCTAGGGTGAGTCGTGATTGAGATCTTGTAATTTATAACTATAAGTTACTGTACTTGTTAGAATTCGGTTCGGTCGTGGCTAGTGGCCAACCTTCGGCATTTCCATGGGTACTAATCCGTGAAAGACTATTGGTCAGGTCACACGAATTGGCAGATTCTGTGGCATCTCCATGGGTACAAATATTTAAAAGAAATTGGTCAGGTTGAGGAGTCAACCACAGGCATCTTCGTGGGTACTGTAGGGGCCTATCTCTCGATCTAACCCCAAATTGAGCTATTTCAGTTCGAATTACCTTCATGTCAGACTCACGGATTCTATACGTGACATCAACAGTCAACATTGAAAGCTACTCCATGAACTGATGAAGAACGTGGGTCGAGCTCAAACAGAAAAACATGAACAAGTCAAAAACATCTGTCTCTCACTAACTCAGCAGTTACTCAGTCAACCGCCACTAACCACATTGTTCAGATAACGTGCTTCAGCACGATAAAGAACTGCGGGGAAGGCCTATATAACAAAAAAGTTCCAGAATAGACAAGGACCCGAAAAATACACGAGAAATCACCAAGAACACTACATTTTCTAGATTCTCAAAATATCAAAACTTCTTATTTACAAGATCAAGTATTTATAAGTCGAGAGATCACTTGTAATAAGATATCAGCCTCAAGCATTAAAAGTCACTATTACAAAAACCCACAACTCGAGGTCGTGGTCTTTGTACCTATTCAGAGGTTTTCCACGCATAATCACCCATGTCATTCCTTATTTCATGTTAGTTTTTATCACAAGAACATTGGTGTAAGAGCTAATTCCAATCCATCTCGAGCTTACGGAATTAGGCCATTACATTTGGCGTGGTCTGTGGGAAAGAAAGCATTTCCACGATATCCTAAGGCATACATTCACTCTACTACAAATTTCAATCATGGTCACTTCTAGACGACCAGCAACCGGAATCCAGCTCGATCTTTCAGTTGAGCTGGAACAAATTACAGAGCTATGGGAAAATTTCAATACCAAAATAGAGAAGCCCAATGAGCTCGAACGTCAATTAACTCTTGACCGAGTGCTCCGTGAGAAAGAGCTCGAAGCCGAGCGACAAGCTCGTTTGACAGCGTTCAAACGACATGAAGACCAGATGATAACCATGCAGACTGCCTTACAAGCTCTACAAAATACTCAGGCTCCTCCAGCAAGAGATCGCGATCAATTGCCAGAAGCCTCCCAGGTTTCTGCGTGGGAAAGATTAGAACCTCGAGGAGCCACCAGCAAAGCTATTTCCAAAAATATTCAGCATAAACCTGAGCCTTCCATTCATTTGGGCGATGAAGTTTAGTCTGAGATCAGTCGAGGTCACCAATTTTTCATGTCAGGAGGAAGAGCAGCGAACTCAACCTCAAGTTCCAGCGCGTGATCGTTTGAGTGAAGATACTGGAACTCACAATCTTCAACCTCCTCATCAAGCCACTCAACCGACATATCAATATATTACGCAAGAGCATATGGATCAACGTATTAAAGAGTTATTCGAAGCACAAGATCTGGGTACTAGAGACGACCTTATCAAGTTATAAGGAAGTCTAATTGCCAAAGAACTATTCGATATTAAAATACCAAAAGGTTTCCATACTCTAAAAATTTGTAAATATAAGGGCACCGATTCAAAAGAGCACATTCAACAGTATACCGCGATTCATTGGGGTTGTATTCAAGCCTCAACCACATCCTCTGTCATTTTTTCGCAACAAGTCCTCAGGAAGAACCACTCTGGGGGTTCCACTCTTTACTTGAAGGCTCCATACACATATTCGATCAGCTGCAGAAATAATTCATCAAGATGTATTCTCACAACAGAGACAAAGAGGAGAATTTATATTCTATTATCAGTCTTAAACAGTTATAAGGAGAAAAGCTCGAAGCTTTTGCAAAGAAGTTTATGGAGCTCGCACGTAAAGTAGACAATCTTGATTAGAAAATAGCTGTTACTACCTTCACCAACGCACTCCAACTCGACTGCAAGGCCAAATAACACATCTTCCTCTGCAAACCAGCGACCTTGGAAGATATGATCACCAAGGTCAATAGTTACGTCAACCTGAAAAGGATGATGTCCGAAAGGCATAAATCTACTAAATCTATCTTAACCACAAAAGGTCCATCTACAGATCGAAGCACTGAACCAAATGAGGATCAAGGTGATCAAAAGCACTCCAAGGGAAATAATGGCAACCCTCGGAAAGGCAATTCACTACTCAAACCGGTCCTTCCAAGGATGAATGTTTGAATCTCTGTATTTTTTCCAATCATCTCCAAGGATAAGCTCTACTGTCTCTCTTAACCATTGGTACTAATCAAAAGCCGCCTGTACTGTATGTATCATAAGGTAAACCATCATTCTACTGATATTTGTTATGCTTTACAGAGGTTGCTGGAATACATTTTTGAAGAGGGATGAATGTTTGATTGCATTATCGACTTGGATTCATACAAGGATGGTAGCTATTAAAAGTAGCTTGAAGTTGTCCAGGTCGAAGATCAAGCTGAGGAGAAACATCTCTGATCGATTATAAACCTACATCTTAAAGGACCCGCAAACGCACAGTGTATCGTTAAGTACAAGGGTAAGCAGGGTCGTATCCCAAGAGATTTGTGGTGCGAAGTATACTTTGAGCTACCAGTTTTATCCAATAACAATGAATTTGAATAGGTTGGTTTTCAAGTAAATAAAATAAAATGCTAGAAAATATGAGTTTTATGAGTCGAAATGAAAACAAAGGCTTAGATTCCACTCCACCCTTTGTAACCGTGAGATAGCATAAATAATTATTGTAAATTACGAGTTCTCGTATCGCATATCTTTGGTTGGGTATATGCAATGCCTCAAAAGATAAAAGATATTTATGATTGAGAACTACCCATAAACCACCTTATTCAACCATGGTCTGATTGATAAGAGCGGGTTATGTCCTCTTCTCCATGTTCCAAACCATCTTGTAATGATCAAACAAGATGGTTTCCTTAGATTTTTTACTCCCTCGAATCCAAGCTATGGTCAAGCTAGGATTGTAGGAAGAAGAATATGTATTAAAACCAAAGAGGAAAAAGTAACTACTCTAGTTATATAATGTTATTCTATACTAAGTCTACATGGGGTGGAGCTTCTTCTAACCTTGGCTAAGAAGATTAGTTACTCATCCCTTTGATCATTTTCATATTACTTGCTTAAAGGAAAATAACATGGGAAAGAGATAAAGAAGAACCTTTATTGCTATAAACTTTTATATTACACTCTCCAAGATCATCTTCTCTTATCGGTGAGATTCCCCTCCTATTTATAGAGTATAAGAGGGTTTACAAAATATCAACATAAATGAGAAATCCCCTAATCAATGCCTTAGATCATGCATTACAACTCATAAGAATAATCCCTACATTTAATTATCCTCAATGGGCTTTCATGGGCCTTTTGTTGACAACTTCAAATGAGAATCATTGTTGGAGTGCATCACCCTTATTCTTTGTTGAAAGCCGAAAAAAATGTACGACTTATTTATCATGTATCCGATTTCTGTAAATACAAGAAAAAACACTATTAGTATCATATTTATATAATAAATGACTAGGTAGATATAAATTTAGGAGTTGTACACGTAAATATTACGTGTCTATCAAATGCCCCCGAACTTATATTTTGCTAGTCCTCGAGCAAATGTAAATAAAAATCTATTTTCGCATGTCACGCAGTTGTATTTAGCGTATGCAACAAGCCGTTAAACTCTCAGGTTCCCCTGGTAGACGAGTGTTGTCTCGTGAGGGTTACAGTGATTATAACCACAAAAATCGAAAATGAGATTTTGGCAATTCTAGATTATAAATAACTTATTTCCTATCAACTTATCCTTATTTTGTTATAACAAGAAAATATTATGACAGAAAATTCCTTAAAACTCAATATCTCCCAAGTGTACCATTAAATATCATTTTCAAAATCCAAAACTTGAAATACTACCTTATGCATAGAAAAATATTCAAATATTTTCTTTAGCTATATCTCAGTGTAGTGAAGATAGTGTTACAATACAATACATTTTATAAAATAGTTCAGTCAGTGCTTGGTAGTCTAGTATTTATTGGATTAAATTTATCGGTTAGTTCGACAAGTGCCTTAGTCAATTCATTTTCCTGGTATTCCCTTTTTTACAAGCCTTTTTTTTTCTCTTTTCATACAAGGTTTCTTAGTGAAGTCTCCATAACAGGGAGTTTCGGTCAACAATCCCCGCCAGTTGGCTAAGGTTGCCAGGGTTTGGGGCCCCTTCTTGACCTAGAACCAGGATTCTCACAAATAATACTTTTCTTGTTCCCTTCACATAGTTCATGGCCATACTCGAGATTGGTGATAATTTTTTCTCTTTCAGTTCTTAATCATGCGAGTATGTCTTGCAGCGTGAACGTTTTAGGGCAAGTTTAACTTTTCTTTTATACTTTCAGGAATTAACTTATTTTTAAGCTGTTGTCTCCCTTGGAGTGAATTATTCCTAACATAAATATAAAATTTTCTATATTCTGGTTAAAAAATCTGTTAAAGGTATTGGTAGTATAACTATAGTGAAGTACAAGTTTTAAAAATATACCAAGAACAATTTGAGTTTTTTGCCAATCACAAGGTAGTACATCGAGTTTAAGAACATGATATATAAATACTCAAGTGTACACTTAGTAAAATATCAAAGTTTTTTGGGTTTTCCAATCAGCATATCATTTTGCCTACTAAAACTAGTCTAAATGCTGGAAATTTGCCCAAAACATATCATAAATTGCCAAAAAGTCATTCTTTTACTTTTCATCAAAAAGTATATAAAATATAGTTTTTTTACCCTAAACTTGAACAAAACATTGTCCTCAATGTTTGAGAATAAAATTAAATATTTGTAATGGGAAATAAAAATTGAAACTTCTCACCTGAATGTAACTTGGGTTGCCTCCCATGAAATACTAAGTTTTACCGTCTTCAGCCAGATGAATGTACCCACAAACTTAAATATATAAATAATGCATGTATAGGGCACACGTAATCAATTCTGATAATAGGGGTCAACTAAAAAAGTTGTCTCTTCATCGAAAGTACAAGATTCTAAATACGGTTTTAAACGTTGCCCATTGACCTTGAAAGTATTACCATCTTTAGGATCCTCTACCTCCACGGCTCCATAAGGATAAATAGTTTTAACTATAAAAGGGCCGTACCAACGAAAATGTAATTTCCCAGGAAATAAACGTAGCTATGAATTGTAGAGTAACACTTTCTGATTAGGCTCAAAAGTTTTGCGAACAATCGACTTATTATGAAAAGCTTTAGTTCGTCCTTCTAAATTTTTGAATTTTCATAAGCTTCATGACGAAGTTTATCAAGTTCAGAAAGTTATAGTTTTCGATGTGATCCGGCTTTATCCATTTCAATGTTAAAGGCCTTTGTAGCCCATAGAGCTTTATGTTCCAATTCTACAGGTAAGTGGCAAGCCTTCCCAAAAATGAGTCTAAAGGGTGACATACAAATCGGGGTTTTATAAGTTGTTCGATATGCCCAAAGGGCATCATCAAGACGATCATAGCAATCTTTACGATCGGTTCGAATAGTTTTTTCTGAAATTCTTTTGATCTCCCGATTGGAGATTTTGACTTGGCCATTTGTCCGTTGATGATAAGGTATGGCAACTTTATGAGTGATGGAGTAATTTTTCAAAAGATTTTTAAAGACACAGTTGCAAAAATATTTATTACCATCACTAATAATTGCTCGAGGGGTACCAAAACGATTAAAAATGTTTTTCAAAATTTTACCACGGGCTTATGGTTATTCGTTTGACATGGCACCGCCTCAACCCTTTTAGAAACATAATCAGCTACAACGAGAATGTAAAGGTACCTGCGAGAAGAAGGAAATGGGCCCATAAAGTCAATGCCCCAAACATCAAATAGTTCAGCAATAAAGATGTTGTTCAAGGGCATCATGTTTTGATGAGAAATATTCCCGGTCCTCTGGCACCTATCACATTCAAAACAAATGGTATGTACGTTACAAAAAAGGGTAGGCCAATACAGACCAGATTGATGAACTTTTATGGTAGTTTTCTAGGTATTAAAATGTCCTCCACAAGCTAAGGTGTGGCAAAATGTGAGTACACTATGGAACTCATCATTTGGGATGCATCGCCTAACACTTGGTTGAAAAAAAAACTTATATAGATAAGGATCGTCCCAACTAAACTGTCTAACCTCGTGTAAGAATTTGGTTTTATTTTGATTTTACTAATGGGCAGGTAATCGTTTTGTAGCAAGATTATTGACAATATCGGTGTACCAAGGCAATTGTGAGACAGCCGTGAGCTACACATTAGGAAATGTCTCTACGATAGGAAGAAAATCTTTAGCACCTTTGGTAAGAATATGAGATAGATGATCCGCAACCGCATTCTCAACACCTTTCTTATCTCAAATTTCAATATCAAATTCTGGTAATAAAAGAATCCATCTAATTAACCGAGGCTTAACGTCTTTTTAAATAATAAATACTTTAAGGCCGCATGGTCGATGTAAACAATGATTTCGGATCCAACAAGGTATGATCGAAATTTCTCCAAGGCAAACACAGTGGCTAATAACTTCTTCTCCGTGGTGGAGTAATTTAACTGTGCATCATTAAGCTTGTGACTTGTACAGTAAATAACATGTGGTTTATTATCTATTATTTACCCTAAAACCGCCCCAACAGTGTAATCTGAAGCGTCACACATGAGCTCGAAGGGAAGTTCCCAATTGGGAGGCTGGATGATAGGGGCTGAAGTTCATAAAAGTTTGAGCTTCTCAAAAGATTTTCAAAACACTGAAAAGTCATCTATAAATATTTTAAGAAACTTATCAACCATATCATAAAATATGCTCATCATACAGCGCTGGAATGTAGTGGGTGCATTGCATAACCCAAATGGTATACGTAGATAAGCATATGTCCCATAGGGACACGTGAAAGTTGTCTTCTCTTAATCTTCTGAGGCAATGGAGATCTGATTGTATCCAGAATAACCGTCAAGAAAACAGTAATGACTTTTTTCGGCTAAGCGTTCAAGCATTTGATCAATGAATGGAAGAGGAAAATGATCTTTCCTTGTGACCGTGTTCAATTTCCTGTAGTCAATACATACACGCCATCCAATGGTCATGCGGGTGGGGATTAGGTCATTAATCTCATTCTCAACTACAGTAATCCCTGATTTCTCAGGTACAATCTGAACAGGGCTGACCCACTTACTATCTAAAATGGTGTATATGATACCCGAGTGTAAAAGTTTGAGAACTTCCTTCTTCACCACCTCCATCATGGTGGGATTCAACCGACGTTGCATCTTCCTCAAGATTAAGAATTTTTAGCACCTTCCTCAAGATTGATGCGATGCATGCAAACGACTGGGCTAATCCCCTTCAAGTCTACTATTGACCATCCTAGGGCTGATTTGTGTCTTCCAAGGACACCCAACAATCTCTTTCCTGGTCAACATTTAGATTGGAAGCTATGATCACAGGCAGAGTTTTAGAATCACCTAAGAAAGCATACTTCAAAGTCCTAGGTAATGGCTTGAGGTCTAACTTGGGTACATTAACAATGGATGGAATAGGTAAAATAGTTGATCGTTTAAGAGGTTCCAGTCTAGGTCTCAATTTGAACATGTGAAAAATAGGAGTTGAGTCAAGTAAGGAATTAAATTCGTCAACGATCGTATCTTCATCAAAGTCTTCACCAAAGTTCGCAAGACATGATTCTAAGGGATCCTCAAAAAATGATTTAGGGAACGAGTTGTAAACTAGGGAGTCCATCATATTCAGCTCAGCCATGTCATCAGAATGAGGCACTTGAGTATTATTCTTAAAAACATTGATCTTGATCTTCATGTGTCCCATTGATAGTTGTAAGACCCCATTAAAGCAATTAATAATGGTAAGAGTAGTCGCAAGGAAAGGGCGGCCCAATATGACGGGGATTTCACAGCTAGGATTCATGACATCTTCAGTGTCCAAAACAATAAAGTCCACAGGAAAAATGAGAGTATCAACCTTGATAATAATATCCTCAAGGATACCACGTGGGTATTGTATGGACCTGTAAGCCAATTGAAGTGTCATTCGGGTAGGTTCGAGTTCTCCAAGTCCTAATTCCTGATAGACCGAGTAAGGTAGGATATTCACACTAGCACCTAAGTCAAGTAACGCCCTATCCACTTTGTGATCTTAAATTTTACAAAGGATGGCTGGGCTTCCAGGATCTCGAAGCTTAGGCGGGGTTAATGTCACAGTCAAGAAGACTTTCATGTGCACATTAATTTTCCTTTTCCTAGTGTACGCATCCTTAAGGAATTTGGCATATGCAGGGATGGTTGGGCTACCAGGATCTCGAAGCTTAGGCGGGGTTAATGTCACAATCAAGAAGACTTTCATGTGCACATTAATTTTCCTTTTCCTAGTGTACGCATCCTTAAGGAATTTGGCATATGCAGGGATGGTTGGGCTACCAGGATCTCGAAGCTTAGGCGGGGTTAATGTCACAGTCAAGAATACTTTCTTTGTGATCTCCAATTTTACAAAGGATGGTTGGGCTTCCAGGATCTCGAAGCTTAGGTGGGGTTAATGTCACAGTCAAGAAGACTTTCTTGTGCACATTAATTTTCCTTTTCCTAGTACACGCATCCTTATGGAATTTGGCATGCAGGGATAAGCATGATGGCATCGAGTACTAGAATGTTTAAATGAACTTGCTTAAATGTATCTAATATCTCGTCAAATTGAATCCCTTTATTAGCTGGAAGAAGGCGTTGTGGATAAGGCACCTTTGGCTTAATATGTGACTTTGGTTCAGAAATAGATAGGCAACTCCTTAGATATCTTAGAAGCTTCAAAATTTCTTACTACAACTAGTTCACTCATACTGACCCCATCCTTAATAGCAACGGGTGTCGGCTCAACCCTAGGCATTTCAACTCGGTTATCAATTTGTCTACCACTTTGAAAAGTTGTAATGACATTAAGCTATTTTGGGATTGAGCTAACAACAAGCCATGGTGGTCCTTTCGGATTAGAAATAGGTTGGCTAGGAAGCTTGCATGAGGGTCTCTCATGCAATGCATTTTCTAATTGTCATATCTGAGTCTCTAGATTGGAGATAGATTGGGAAGTAGAATTCTGATTCACCAAAGTCTGTTGTTCGAATTGCATCATTTATTGGTGAAATTGAAATGCTTGTTTTTGGCTTTCCATTGATTGTTTTTTACTTTCCATTGATTGTTGCATGAAGAGAGCAAGGGAATCTTCCAAATATGGTTTGGGTGGAGCGGGCGGAAACTATTTGGACGACTAAAAGAATTGCGGAGATGCCTGAGGATAAGATTGAGAAAGGGGATTCCTAGGAAAATTATGACCTGAGGTTTGTGGCTCTCCAAAACCTAAACTGGGTTGGTTGTTCTTCCACAAAAAAATTGGGTGGTTCTGCCAAGTTGGTTTGTACGGGTCAAAGGGCCTCTTATAGGTATTATTCTCAACATTCACTTGCTCTTGATTGTCATTTATTTTACTGAGCATGAGACACATTTGAGTCACATGGGTTACATCATAACAAACGGTGCAACCCTATTGCTGAACCTGGTTCACACTACCCTTAGATTGATTCGTAGCCATTGCCTTAATGTTTTGGGTAAGAGTAATCAATTGGGATTTGATGGCCGTTGCCTTACTCATTTCGTATATGCCACCTTTTTTGGTTGTACGAATATTTCTATGTGGATCAAAATCTCACTGCTAAGAGTTCTCGGCTAATGTCTCAAACTTTTCATAAGCTCTATTAGGCTCAAGGTCTTAGAATTTGCCACTATGTAAGGATTCTAGCCTATAACAATTCTCAGAACTTATTCCACGATAGAAGATCTGGGCTAGATGTTGCTTCTCAAAACCATGATGGGGATATTGTGAAAGAAGATCTTTATATCTCTCCCATGCCTTGTAAATCGTTTCACTCTTATTTTGAATAAATTTAACAACTGCATTTCAAAAAGTGAGGGGTTTTCCCATAGAAAACCATTTGGTTTTGAACTTGGTCCCCATTTGATCCCATGAATTGATAGATGCTGGTGCTAATAAATCAAGCCAATGACTCACTTTGTCTTTTAGCGTGAATGGGAATAAATGAAGGCAGACAAAATCCTTAGTAAATTGTTAGTATATGGAGAACACAAAGATTTTTTTAAACTCGTAGACGAAATTATAAGGGCTCTCAGAATGAAGCCATGAAATGTAGGTTACATTTGGAACATACTAGGCCTGATTTCATAATTGTTTGTCGTGACAGCTGGTAACACAATTCACGAAGGCATATCACTCACCACTGGGGTCCAATAGTCCCTAAGGGATTTGGTAGTAGCCATGATTAGGGCTTCAACTTCTAGCTCGACAACAAGTTCAATTGGGTCAACTCTAGATGAATTACCTTCCTCCAAAATTGGGAAAACTCAAGATGGATCATTTTCCTCCCAAACTGGGGCTCCTAAGTCCTCTATTGTATTGACTGGGTGAGGTGGTCGCCCTCTTCACTTAGGCTGAAGTGGTGGCCCATAAATGGGCAATGGTTCTGGTAAGCTTCCTAAAAGTTTTCCTCCACGTGTCCAATTAATCATGCACAACTAAGAATCAATAAAATTCAGCACCCGGTGCAGTAAACAATAAATCAAACCTAGACTCTAGCACATCAACATTTTTTAGAAGTAATAATTAGGTCTGCCCTATATTCTTCTATGTTCAAAATGGATACGATGGCAAAAGGCTTTGGTTCCTATAATTCGCTGCGTCACTATGCTAGTACCGGCTTAAAGTAGATGTTCAGTCCATACGCCCGAGCGAGTCGCCTTATCGTACGTCAGCACTCAAAATGGTGACGTCGCAAACCTACAACCAGCATTTTGTGGTGCTAGGCTGGGGCCGTATCCTATAAACCTGTGTTTGCACCCCGGTTCGGTATACCTATCCGTTGGGTGATGAAATCCCGCGGGAATCTTGCTACTCTTTTTTATTAACAATTATTTTAAGGTCCGGGACGTTCACTTTTCGTGCGATACAAATTTCTTCGCATCCCTAATGGGAGGCCCCACTTATTCGAGAGCTTTTTTGGTGATGAAATACCGCAAGTCTTTAACATTTTTTACCTTTACTAATGTTAGAATGAAAATGAATATTAAACACAACAATAGGTCAATCCAACCACAGCAAATTTTTAATTACAACAGCGTGTATTTGCACAGTCAACACGACTTTATATGTCCTAGTGTCGGGCAGAGCGGATATGTACCCCTTCTAGATGACATGTTTTGAGAAGTACCAACCTACGGGAAGTGTTTCTTGGTGAAGCTGTGGCTGCCCCTTCAATTAGAGGGAGAAAAAAGGAAGTTCCCTATCACTTAGGGGGCACAAGAAGTTTTTTTCAAGAAATTTCCTGCGCTTTAAGCTTTTCGTATTTCCGCCTTCATCACTTTCTGTGCTTTCCATTCTTTTGTATTCCTTATCGGTGCCCAAAATTGTCAAAGTGTAATTGGCTTGCGTTTGATCGACAATGGAAAGTAATAATCAAGATTAACAAAAATGGTCTTTTCTCGCATCCCAAATGAAGCAAAACTTGCAAAAGCAACTCATGCTCAATTTCTTGTTTATAACTAAAACAACACGTTCTCAAGCTAAATGAAGTCCTGTTGTGAGCACATGCAAAACAAGCAATGTTAAAAACACAAAATGGTCTTAATGTGACCGCATGAAGTAATGTTTTATCTCCCAAACATCTACTTTGTAAAAATAGTTCATGCTCAAGTTGTAGAATAGCTCATGCTTGAGTAGGAAAATAAAGCTCAAGTTCAAATTAAGGCCCACAAACAGTTCGTGTTTTTCAGGTCGTGCTTAACATAAGCAGCTCGTGCTTAAGTTATACATTACAAAAATAGTTCATGCCTAAGTGGTAAAACAAAGCTCAAGTTCAAATTAAGGGGCCCATAAAAAAATAGTTCGTTTTCAAGCTCTTTGGAAAAAATAGTTCATTCTCAAACAGTTCGGGTTTAAGCATAAACATAGTTCGTTATCATACAGTTTGTGCTCAAACATAAAAAATAAAAAATAAAAAGTTTGTGCTCAAGCACGAAATGAGTGGTAAAACTTGAAGTTTAAAACCAAGTGATCAAATATTAAACAATTGAATACCAAATGAGGCTCGGGGATAAACCTACAAGTTCTTTGGACCCACAACATTTTATTTTTTTTATCAAGCACCTCAGCCTAAACTTTTCTTTACTTGTAATTGTTAAACTAACTTGTAACAGTAGGTAAACCGACCTATAAATAATAGGTAAACAGTAGGTAAACCACAGCCAGTTTGCACAAAGAGAAAATTAATGCATATGGTGCTGTTGCAAAACCATAAGCATCAAATAGAAAATTATACCTACTGCTTGTACCAAGTGGTTGCAAATGAAGGAAAATAAAAGAAATGGAAAGATAGAAGAAAGGGGAAAAATGATAAAATCGACTTAAAAATAACAGCTAAAAAAACGCATTCACAAGTCCCCGGCAACGGCACCAAAAACTTGATCAATTATAAACCGACGTCTTAAAAGACCCACAAGCGCACGGTGTATCGTTTAGTACAAGGGTAAGCGGAGTCGTATCCCAAGAGACTAGTGGTGCAAATTATACTTCGAGCTACTAGTTTTATCCAATAACAATTAATTTGTGTAGGTTGGTTTTCAAGCAAAGAAAACAAAATGCTAGAAAATATGAGTTTTATGAGTCAAAGTGTGAACCAAGGCTTAGATTCTACTCCACCCTTTGTAACAGTGAGATGGCTTAACTAATTAAAGTAAATTACGAGTTCCCGTATCGCATATCCTTGGTCGGGTATATACAATACATCAAAAGATAAAAGATTTTTATGATTGGGAACTGTAATAGCCTATTTTCGTATTGAACGAAGATAGTGCCTTACACCCTTAAAATATGAAATATTAACTAGGAACTAGAAGCAATTAACACAAGCTTTAGAGTGGAAAACCCTTGAATGGGTTAAAAACCACGACCTCTCTTGAGAATTTCTGAAAGAATGGTGTTTATATAGATGTTAGCTATTACAAAGAGAAAGAGATTGAATATCTGAGTTTTGGTAGGGATCACTTTCTCTAAGAGTTCTGTAGATGATAATAGGCATCCTGGATCCTGATCTCCAGGTCTCTTTTTATAGGTCTTATAATATGACCGTTATTGCTTCAATGAGGAACGTTACAATATCAGGTTTGATGAATTTTTTATGAGGTCTCTTGTAATGTCTTGTTATCTGATACTTGTTGATCATGTAATGGATCTCTTGATGATCTTAGTTGTAACATCGGACTATTGGTACAGATGCGATCTCTAGCGAAGGTCGTATGTATACGACCTGTTAATGGATATCTGAGTATTTTTTGCAGTGCGATGTTACTAGATGCTTCAATATCCTCAAACTGTAGGTGAGGCCGTCTATATTGTAATCTGCTTGCTCTCAGTCCTTGGTTGGTTATCAGTATGTTTATACAAACTATATGAGCTCGAATATCAGGCTTGGTAGGAGGATCAGAAATAAGCCCTTACACTGCCCCCTCTCAGCCAATAGCAGGTGAAACGTGTGCAGCGAGTGGTGTTGGTTGAGAAGTCTAGTCGTTTTAAATGTTGCATTGATGGCTTCCTAGGTATCTGGAGGAATAATTGTTTTGACTATTGGGTCTCCCAAAAATGCGGCTTGAGATGTGTGCTTGTGATAAAGACTTTCTTGGAAGTGGTGGCCTGTATTTAAATGTTGCTACTATATAAAAAATGGTGACAAGTTGTTTTCATTGTTCATCCTGGTTCAACCTGTCAGTCGCCTGGATTTGCATAAGTAGTAGTGATGGTAACTACTTGTCGCCAGGCGTATGAGGAGAGAGTTCAGAATAAGATGATGATTCAGTAACCCGTTATTTTGGGAGCCAAAGTCTCTCCCTACCAACCCCAATCCCTGTTCCTCCAATATTTCATGGGATGACATGGGAAGAGGTAGAGGAGGCAGAGGACGACTTTCATCAAATGTGACGCTTCCACTGCATGGTCCTGTTTGTTGCATACCGTCGGTCCTGTTTGCGGCTTCTTCCAGAGGATGCGGTGGCGGCAGAAGATGAGAAGGCTGGAGCGTCGTCTGTGAAGTATTGCCGATATCCTGCGAAGGATTGGGTATTGTAATGGTGGAGGTGGTCCTTCATCTTTAGTGGTTGCAGAGATGGTTGGGATTATGGAGAGGTGGTGGGATTAACTTTGTCCTCTACCTCACTCCAGTTCCACTTCTTAGGCTTTGAGTTCTTCTGCTGGGCCCGCCATTGCTTATGCTTAAGTGTTGCACTATCATGTGTAATATGGGCTATTCTTTGTAAAATAAATATTTATCTGTAGAACTTGTAATCTTGATTTTCGAACTGACTGCAGTATTCGTCCTTGTAAATTGTTTTTCTTGAATAATAAATTTGAACTTTATTATCTTGTCTTATAAGTATTTGAAACTTCTTGAATGAACTGTTGTAGGACTCCGTGGAACAATTATCGAACTAGTCAAAGATGGCATAGGTCAAAAAAAATTAGATTGAATTGTTGCTGAATTGGATGAAGTATATGTGAACTGTGTAGATCACGCTATATATTTGTTGCCTTGTTGAGATATATTGTTGTCGACCATAATATCTTTCGTGCGCGATATAAGCTTTTGTTGTGAGAATATCATCATATACAATTTGAGCAATTAATGATCCTGGTATGGAACTTGGTCACAGCTTCTGATGTGGTATGTTTTTCAAACTTCTATTAGATGTAGAGCTATGTGAGGCAGGATTTCAAGAAATTGTGCTAGTGAGGAAATTAGTCCATGTGGTGAAGAAAACCATCTGTCTGTAATTATGTGCAAGGTCTAATGCGTGACCATATTAAAATAATTTGTTTGTATTGAGGTCGCTTTGTTATCACTTTCTGTATCTGTGAGAAAGATTGAATAAAATATAATTGTAGTAGGATTTGTTACTGATTTTTTGCTTTTGTCTGACCAAAAGTAAGATAAGTGACAGCTAGAAAAAGCTGTACAAGGGTTTTGAACTGGCACTCATGCTATAAATAGTGTAGTAGGATCGTGCAGCCGCAGAAGGTTGTTGCTACAAGTAAGCAATTGTGCTACATGACCTGTACAAATCTTTTGGGGCAGTAAGTCTTTAATAATGGTTGAGGAGAGAGATAGACGTGATAGCCGAACACATTACTCCAAAAATCATTATGAGGGCAAACGAAAAGACGTGTCTGCTAGGAGAGATGATGTTGTCATGTGTCCCAAAGAGCCGTCGTTTCAAAAACTGAGGGATAATATAAAATCTTGTCTTTCGTCTTCTCTTAAACCACAATCAGTTGCAGAGAGAGAAATAAGCATTCCTTGAGAGAGAAAATCTTTAAACTTTGATCGTAGTCCACCATTAAATTATGATTTTGCTGGGAAAACTGTCGTCTTGCCGTCTGAAGTGAGAGTGGTGACCGGAAATGACGATTGCTGCTCTTCTAGTACAGGTTAGTAATCTTATTTTTGCCATTTTTGTTGTTTATTGCTTGTCATGGTAGATGGCAGTTTGAATACTTTGTTGGGTAAGGCTGAGGGAGGAGGCTTGTTTTAGTATAAACTCTGAACACACTTTTCCTGTATGTGTTAGATGCGTTCCAAAAATTCAAAACCCAATAGTAAAATGATTGTATCCTCTAGTGAGGAGTCATCGTCGTCTGGTAGGACTATAGATGATGTAGAGGAAAGTGGTACCATTGTTGTTGATATGTCGGTTGTTCATTTTGGGGAGGATGGGGAATTACATGTGGAGATTGAGACTGGGAAATTTTTTAGGTATCTCGAGAATGTAGAAGCAGCAAAGAAATTTGTATAGTATAAAAAAGGTTTTAATAGAAAATAGGGACATTATGTGATGAATGTGGGGTTGTGGTTTAGGGCTCTGGTGAGACCAGGTGGTAAGATAGAGCACTATCAAGTGCCTTCCCTAGATTAGTGGAAGAGAAATATGGGTATAGGAGATGATATAGATATCTCTTATTACAACGGGACTGGTGCAGAGGTCGTAGAGAAAGGATTCCTTTGTTACCTGAACCAGGTCGTATATGGTTTGACCATTCCTCTAACCTTTTTCCAAAAGGGGGCAATGAATGCTCTAAAGAGTTGCCCTGGTTTATTAAATGGTAATGTCTTTGAGATGATGAAGGTCTGTGAAGCCCTTAACAAGAGATGGAGAGATGGTGGTATTGCGAGACAGTTCGTTGCGGACGATGTCTTGAAATACTATAAGTGTAAATATATGAAAAATCAAAAGAGTGGATACTTGTTTAGTGATTCGGCGAGGCCAAAATTCTTTGATTTGGAATCTGCTGAGAGACCCTGGTGCGACCATCTTGTGATGGTGCGGGGTAATTGTATGCAAGTGCCTGGGAAACCGGCGCTCGAGCTGATATATAAGAATTTTAACGAGAGTAAGTATTTTCATTCTACCTGTAGTTTGTCTTTTAACTTGTTGCGAGCTGCTAACATTATTTATTGTTGATTTGGCAGAGCCTACTCCCAAAGGTGTTACTGATACGTCGAGTCTGTTTGACGTCGTTAGTCGAGAAGGAAATGAACTGAACAAAGTTCTTAGAGAACTAGGTATCCGCTGAGAGAAGAGGCTTTACTCTATACTTGGAAAAATGCAGCGAGCTCATCAGAATCAAGCTATGGCTACTTCTGGTTCAGCTTATGATGACATTATGGAGATTCCTGTCACGCCCCAAAATCCGGTAATCAGTTGTTTGGCCAATTACTAGATCCAAAGCTGTGCAGGTAGGGGAATCCAAAGATTCTACCCCACAAATAGCAATAATCATCAGAGTAAAAAAATAATAATATAACAATATAATGCAGAAGTAAAAGACATATATATACATATCAGTCGAAAAGTAATACAATAACTCGAATTAAAGCTTAGCGACATATGCTGAGAACACCTACAGAAATCTGAAACTAATAGAAATCTGCAGCGGCAAAATTTGTTACTGAACTGGCTGACCTTGCGGCAGTCCAAGCTACTCAACCTCTGAAATGATTAAAATGCGAGAGTGAGCAAACTACAAGCTCACTAATGCAACAGAACTAAATAACCTACTAATAAACCTGTACTGAATATAGAGGTGGAGATGAATGTAATATAGACACAAGTAATTAAGCAAGTCTAGCAATATAATAAGTGACAACAATGAAATAAAGGGTTAATAAGGAAAGGAGATAGAGTTGATAAGAGGATGGAAAATAGAGTAGGAATGTGAGAAGAGAATAGTGTAAGGAATGTGAGAAGAGAATAGAGTAAGGAATATGAGAAGAGAATGTGATGATGTGATAAGATGCAATGCCATGACGTGAAGTGATGACTAGGATAATCCCATACTTATCCTAGGTGCAATGATATGATATGATGCGATGAGAAGGGATATTCCCATAAATATGCCCTAATGCAGAATGAATTGCTATTTAAAAGTGTTTGCGGTCCTATTATAAAGTTGGTTGATCAACCGCTAACGTCTAATGTTTTCTTAAAGAGATCAGTAAAGGGATACACTGGTACGATTTGGTTAAGTTCGGCCAAGCTAGGATGGTCGCACTTGATCAAAGTGGATTTGGGTGTATCAACCTGCGGAGCAATAGTCTGTATCATTTTAAGGAATTTAAACCTCACCGTGGAATAAGTTAGGATCTCCATGACTCTGCCTCATACCATTCCACACTCCGGGGTGGTTGAACTAGGTATGAGAGCGTCATTCCCAATCTCACCGTGTCTTTTAGCCCGATCTCACGGACTCCTTGGATCCTGTCGGAGGTCAACCAAAACGGAGTGTTCGTGTATCCAATCTCAATAAGTTTTGAAAGATGTGTTATAAGTTATAAATGTGCAACAGGTGCACAAGAAAACAACACAGCTACCGCTCACCCGACAACCCAAACAGGATGGATAGGGATTCGGTTGTACCGACTGTGCATAGCCGACACAGCAACCTAACCGTCACTACACCCAACCCAACAATCTCATAGGGTTGGAAGGGTCCTTCTTGGGCAAGCCACGAGAACGCTAACCTAACAACCA
Source organism: Kingdonia uniflora (assembly GCA_014058105.1). Taxonomy (NCBI): domain Eukaryota; kingdom Viridiplantae; phylum Streptophyta; class Magnoliopsida; order Ranunculales; family Circaeasteraceae; genus Kingdonia; species Kingdonia uniflora. The sequence continues at coordinate 515,121 of JACGCM010000917.1, forward strand.
CTAACTAAACTCAGGTCCTATATGAACCAAAAACCAACTCCAGAATACTTACAACCCCAAACTACAGGTTAACACTATAACCAAATAATTCCTAGGTCAAATTATAGTTAATCACAAAGCATCTCTAAGCTCAATATGACTCTCTAAAACAATACTAATAAACTAGTATGGAAACTTAATAATGCAGGAATAAAACTCGCCTGATAAAAATCCAAGTCCTGTGGAAAAATTGAACTCGGAAACCCAACCAAAATCCATAGAACGGCAATGGAACGCCTGATAATCTAACACCAACAATGGAGAATAACAAACAGCCAATCAATTTAAGAAAACAACAACAAAACCCAAACCCTAGAAATTTAAGCCCTACGCCGAATCGAAAGAAATTGACAGAAAGGGAATCAAGAATTACTTACAAAGGATAGGAAAGAAGGTTACGGCAAAGCTCGGCGAAGAATCCGTGAGCGAAAGGGGGAAATTGGATTATGATTTTGGAGGAGAGAGAAATCGGTTAGAAAGAAGAGAGAGAGAGAGGGAGAGAGATGAAAATAAGGAGAGAGATGAAAATAAGGAGAGAGAATGAAGGATGATATATATATAAACGACAAGTCGTTCGAACGATAAAGGGATCTAAGACCAAATTCCTGGGGGAATGAATCAACTCGTTCGAACGGATACGAAAGTCGTTCGAACGACCAAGGGATCTTGGGCCAAATTCCAAGAAAAATGAATCAACTCATTCGAACGAAAATGAATCTCGTTCGAACGACAATCTATTCAAAAGGCAAGACGTCCAGAAGACAATTAAAATGTTCAGAAGACATTGAAACTCTTTCGAATGACAAAGGGCCTCGTTCGAACGGTAATCTGAGAAAACTCCAAAAATGATGTTACTCAGAGGTCCTCCTAAACCACACACCACACCAAGACCCTCAGAAGACTGGAGCAACCCAAACAACCACCACAAAGGGTTCCCATGGTCTAAACACCACCTCTACCACTTAACGGCCACCAGAACTCCTAAAACCCAGGAAAGGAATCTAACGGCTAAAAACTTAGCCAGAAGGAATAAAAATGGATGGAAGGATTCCGATGACGGTCTGATAGGCGTTGAGATATCAGGGGTAGCTAATCCCTATTTCTCCATCCCATAACAAAAATCGGAAATGCCAGAAATGCCTGAAATCAAAAACACTATAACCCACGCGAATGAGAGAAGCGGAAAACCCTTTCCGAATATAGAAACCTGTAGGGACTTATCCCTCGAGTAATGGACACTCGACCTCATCTATATCTCGAGCTCCTGAAGACTCGATCTTATCCAGTACCAGACTTACGCATAAACATACACGTTAACAGTTACACATCGACCACGAACTCAAGCAGAACGTAGATCGTCCACAACAGATGTAAACAGAACAAGTCAACATACACCTGTCTCCCACGAGCTAGTAGTTACATACTCAACTGCGCATGACTCCCACTTTCAGGAGAACGTGTTCGAGCACGATGTCAAGCTGAGAGCAGGGTCTATAAAAGGGCAGAGCTCCTAAGGAAATAGGGGGGGTCGACAGACAATTCTATATAGATAATTATCTGATCTCTAGCTGTTTTTTCCTAGATTAACTCTTGTAATCAGATTCTCTCACTCTCTCAAGAAATAATTTTATTTTCACAAAATCCTCCACTCGAGGTCGTGGTTTTTACCTATTCACAGGTTTTCCACGCTAAATTCCCTGTGTCAACTATTATCTCTTATTTAATTCTTGGCATAGTAGTTCTTGGTGTAAGGATCGATTTCAAGCTAGTTCGAGCTTTACGAAATCTGGTCCCTATAAAACCACTCTCTGAACACACACTACACAAACAAACTAAAACACCTAAACATCAAACATCCAAAACCATCAAACCACCAAAGCGCTACCAAAAATGAATCCAAGCCAAACCTGACACTAAGAATGATATAGATGCATTATGGATAGGAGAATATGCAGATGTATGATGCAAAGGAGTATATGCAGAAGTTAAGGAATAGTAATATGCAGATTTAAAATATAAAGAGTAATAATTAATAAAAAAATACGGGTCATTACAATTTCTTCCTGGGCTGCGAGTACTTCGAGTACCCAAAATCGGCGACCTAGAGGAAAAAGGACTTTGCCCCTTTCTGAGCAGACAGCTCTTGTGCAAATGGTGTAGGTGGAGATTGAGGTGGTGGATGTTGTTGTAAATGTGGCACCTCCTCTGAGGAGGCAGAAACAAGAGTTCGGGAAAGATAGTCGAGCTTCTGCAAAGGGGGTCAATCTCAAAGCGGTGGAGCAGGAAGCGCTAGAGTTGGCGAAGCGTGATCCAATGCGCCTAGTTACTCAAATTCAATCCAGTATATCACAGGTATGCATGATGATTATATCTATTTAAGTAATGATCCGATCTGTAATACTATTTTGTTGTATTTGTGGTACAGCTTTCTGTTGCCTGGCGATCGGCCGTGGAGGTACTGAAGGTAGCTGTTGCGGAGTGTGCCTAGCATGGCGCAGAGAATGAATCATTGACTGAACAGTTTAAGGAGCAAATTGCGTTATGTGAGCAGTTGCAAAAGGATAAGGCTTTATGGTCGGAGCAGCTAGAGCATGAGAAAACTTTGCAGAAGGTGCAGTTCGAGACAGAGATTGTTGTGTTGAGGGAAGAGCTCAAAGTTAATGGTAAAAAAGCCCTCGACAGTGTGGTAGCTGCTCGAAATAGTCTGGTTCAGGTATTTTACTTCTGGGGGTTGAGGAAAGATGATATCAATCTTGCTAGTGCATCTCTGCCAGATCGAATTGATTGACTCAATAAGCGACTCTCAGAGAGCGTGTAGATTTGAGGAGCTATGTTGTAAGTCACAGTTATTGGTCGAATTGAGCGCATTAATAAGCGACTATAAGATGTATTGAATATGGCATAGTTGTATAGTGCATCTCTGCCATATCGAATTGATTGACTCAATAAGTGACCCTCAGAGAGCGTGCAGATTTGAAGAGCTATGTTGTAGGTCTCAGTTACTGGTCGAATTGAGCGTATCAATAAGCAACTGTAATGAGATGTATTGAATTTGGCATAGCTGTATAGTGCATCTCTGCCATATCGAATTGATTGACTTAATAAATGACCCTCGGAGAGCGTGTAGATTTGAAGAGCTATATTGTAGGTCTCAGTTACTGGTCGAATTGAGCGTATCAATAAGCAACTATAATGAGATGTACTGAATATGGCATAGCTATATAGTACATATCTACCAGATCGAATTGATTGACTCAATAAGCAACCCTCGGATAGCGTGTAGATTTGAAGATCTATGTTGTAGGTCTCAGTTACTGGTCGAATTGAGCTTATCAATAAGCGACTGTAATGAGATGTATTGAATATGGCATAGCTGTATAGTGCATCTCTGCCAGATTGAATTGATTGACTCAATAAGTAACCCTCAGAGAGCGTGTGGATTTGAAGAGCTATGTTATAGTAATTTTCCATTATAGGTGGAGATAGGTAGAAATGCTTGAACTGAGTAGACTTGCAAGATGACGATGAAAAAGTACTTTATTGAATAATATCGGATATTATAGCATGTTTATCTTTGATACAACTTCAATCGATGGGTATTCCATGGATTAGCTATAGGTACACCTTCATATGTACTGAGATTGTAGGATCCTAAACCACTTGTGCCAGTTACGATAAAAGGACCTTTCCAATTGTCTGTTAACTTTCCAACATTGGGTGTTTTGCGGTGTTGTAGGATTTCTTTGAGAACAAGGCCTTTGACTTTGAATTCTCGGTGTCGAACATGCTTGTTATAGGATCAGGACAACGCAAGCTGATATCTTCCAAGATTTACAAGGGATCTATCACGTATTTCTTCGATCAAATTTAGATTGCATGCGATCTGAAACTTATTTTCTACATCTGTCATCTCATGATCACGTATTGGATGATGATATTGAGTGGGAATGATGGCTTCAGTCCTGTAGGCCAGTAAAAATAGAGTACAACCTGTTGTTATTCTGGGAGTTGTTCGGTAGGCCCAAAGTACATGTAGTAACTCGTTTACCCAGTTCCCTTTTTTGTCGTCTAAACGCTTCTTGATGCCATCCACAATAGTTCGATTAATAATCTTGGCCATTATATTTCCTTGTGGATAATAAGGATTGGATGGGTAATGGATGATGTTGTGCACATTGAGGAATGCGACGAATTTAGAGCCAACGAACTGTGGTCCATTATCCATTCTGATGAGGTGTGGTCAGCCGAATCAGATAATAATGTTCTCCCATATAAATCTGATGACTTCGTCTTCTCAGGTTCGGCACAGTGGGACTGCTTCTAACCATTTAGTAAACTAATCTGTAGCGATCAACAAATATTTTCACTTTCCTGGTGCTGTTGGAAACTCTCCTACTAGATCATGAGCCCATCGTCTGAATGACCAAGTGAATTGGCTCTAGTATAGTTCGTGTGCTGGAGTTCGTATTTTAGGACCATGCTGCTGACAAGCGTCACACTTACGAGCATATTCGATTGCCAGTACTTTTGCCTTAGGCCAAAACATTCCTTGAGTTAAAGCTCTGTTTGCAAGAGATCGTCCTGCTGCATGGGATACGCACGTTCCTTCATGAAGATCGTGGAAGAATTATTGTGCTTCTTTGTCAGATAGACAAAAGAGGTATGGACCAGTGACCAAAATTTTGTATAGGAGATTGTCCTAAACAATGTATCTTCGAGCATTATCAATTAATCTTCGCGCGCACTGTAGGATCCTTAGGAAGTGGACCGTCGAATTTATTTTGAGGTCCGATGTATGTAATGAAAGGTTGTCTCCAATCATCTTCGACCTCCTCGTTGCCCCCAGTATTAATGGTGTTGGACACGATGGTGTTAATACAAGGGTTAGCAATGATGTCGATTTTTAAGTAATGAGCTTCTGATCCAAGGACGCCAACAAGGTAAACGAGTGCATCTGAATGTCTATTTTCCCCCCTTGGGAAATGCTCCAAAGAAATTGTATGAAATTTGCTCATTCGTTCGACCACTGCAGCAGCATAATTGACCATTCTCCCAATGGTTTGATATACGCCTGGTTAATGGTTGACGATTAGTAACGAATCTGCGTAGACAGAGAGCTTTGCTACACCCAGAGAGAGTGCCATGTCCAAGCCATGAATTAATACCTCATATTCTACCTCATTATTGGATGCTTTAAAATTGAGGCGGATGGATTTTTCAAGCCGATCATTGGAAGGAGTAATAAGGACAATCCCAATTCCAGATCCGGCTGGTCTGACAGAGCTGTCGGTCAAAAGTCACCAACCTTTCTTTGTTACCCAATCAGATTTATCTTCTGACAGGTCCGTGAGCAATTCATCTTTTTGACCAATAAAATATTCTTCCCAATCAGGATCCTCTACTATAAAGTCTGCTAGAAAATCTGCTACGGCTTTACCTTTATCAGAATGACGTGATTTGAAATGTATATCGTGATCCCTGAGGGTTACTGACCATTGCTCGATACGTCGAGATTTTTCGCGCTCGGATAAGATTCTGCGGAGTGGATAGTTTGTCAAAACACGAATAGTATGAGCTTGGAAGTACTATTTTAACTTCTAGGATGCATAGACGAGAGTGAGAAGAAGCTTCCCAATTTCGGTGTATCTCGTTTCAGCGGGAGTTGGAGTTTTGTTGATAAAATAGACTAGTTTCACAGTCCTTTTATCTAGTCGGAGAAGAACGGAGCTGAGAGATGTATCCGTGACAGCCAGGTATACTGTGAGTTCTTCTCCATCTGCTGGTATGCTCATAACTGGTGGTCTGCCAAAATAACATTTGAGTTCGAGGAAAGTTGCTTTGCATTGGTCTGTCCATTCGATCTCAGGATCTTTCTTTGATTTCCCTCGTGATATACCTCGTTTAAACAGATCGAATAAAGGTTGACATCTGTCTGAAGACTTGGATACAAATCTATTTATTGCTGCAATCTTCCCGGCTAGCTTATGAACATCCTTCTTTGTCTTTGGTGAACGCATAGCTAAGAGAGCTCGTATATTTGACGGATCGGCTTCAATCCCTCTTTTACTAATTAGATGGCACAAAAATTTTCTGGAATGAACGCCGCACTGGCACTTATCAGGATTTAAACGCATCTAATAAGATCACAAAATTTCTAAGGTTGCTCGCAAATCTATAAGATGGTCCTCTTTCTTGAGACTTTTGTAGAGCATATCGTCGATGTAGACCTCCATTGTTTTATCGAGATGGTCTTTGAACATCTGTATCATCAATCTTTGATAGGTAGAGCTGGCGCTTTTCAGGCCAAAAGCCATGACTTTATAACAATATAGACCTTGTTCAGTGATGAACGCAGTCTTGTCTTGATCTTCAGGAAGAAGTGGTATCTGATTATATCCTGATGCAGTGTCCATCGTTGGGAAGAGTTCGTGCCCTGTCGTTGAATCATACAGATGATTGATGATCAGAAGTGGAAAGCTATCTTTCGGGGTGTGTCGGTTGAGATGCGTGAAATCAACACATACTCGGATTTTGCCATTCTTCTTTGGGACTGCGACAATGTTTGAGATTCAGTCCGGGTAAATAGCTTTGCGAATAAAATCGACCTCGATCAATTTTTCGATCTCTTTTTTCACTTTGTCTCACAGTTTTGGTGCAAGAGTTCGTTGCTTTTGCTTGACCGGTTTTGCTTTATCATCCAACCCTAGCTTGTGGCATGCTATAGCGGGATCGATCCCTGGCATTTCGTGAAATGTCCATGCAAAAACGTCACTGTTATCTGTGAGGAATTGTATGAGATTTGAGCATTTCTCTGTGCTCAAAAAAGTTCCAATGTGAGTTCCTCTTTACGTGCCACTGATCTTAACGTACTCTATTGGTTCGACGATTGGCAACTAAGGTTCTGTTGGAATTGACTGCTGTAATTGCTATCCAGGAGTTATTGTAGCTGGCTTAGCTTCAATGGAAATAGCGTTATTGCAAGGTCGAACCAATTTTTGGCTTCCTTTGATTTCGTAGATCCCTCTTTTCCAGTCGAATCGTAACACCTGATGATATGTGGAGGGAATAGCTTTCATGTTATGCAACCATGGTCGCCCCATGATTCCCAAGTAATGGGATTTGGCCTTGATGACGTAAAAGACTACGTCAAGTGTGACTGGTCCAGCTGTAATGGGAAGTGTGATTTTCTCCATTAATTCTTCTATAGAGCCGTTGAATCCAGAGACATTGATGTCACTTGGTTCGACCATGTCTGCTAAGCCCATTTGGTCGATTGTGCTCTGGAAAATTAGTTCGATACTGCTACCGATATCTACCATCACCGTATGTAGAACTATGTTCTTCATTTTTAACATGATCACAAGTGCATCATGGTGTGGAATGTTGACGTGACGAACGTTATAGTCTTCGAAAGAAATCCCAGCTCGTCGGTTGCTGGATTCTGGCAACAAGTGAGCTTATTTATCTATCATTGTCAGATCATGGCATTGTCTGATGCGCCTACGCTTGGATCGGTTGGAGTTTTAGATTGTCTGAGTCTCGATAAAGTATAACTACTTTTCTTCATTTGTTTCATCAACTTGGACGATCTTGGCGTCAGTCTTGTAGCTGCCAACCTTATAACTTTCAATGTCAACAATATACTCAAGCATTCGACCCTGTACAAATATACTCTAGACAAGAAATATCAGTGCAAAACACTGCTCTGTGTCATGATGTTGAATCTGGTGGTGAATGCAGTATGGTTTTCTTGGTATGGGCAGAAGAGTATTGGTATTTCTAAATGTATATTCTCGAGAACAATATTAATTTACAATTTCAAACTTAATTGACCCAATGAGAATCCAACATAATATACTCTAATACGCATATCTACTCAGACATACCATCAAAACAATAAAACAAATAACAGTACAAAACTCAAATTCAAAATCCCAATATCATACCATGTCTATATCTTTTAGCTCAAGCAGTAGTCATTTTCTCATGCGATTTTGGGCACGGGACATTTTCTTGTAAAAGCAAACCCAATTAAAATAATCAAACGCACAAAATTACTTGTAATCATAGCTAGCATTACCTTATTCCCATCCAAGAAGCTGGATATCTGTTGCCCATCTGGCGCAATATAAACCGGGGTGCTTAAAAAAAAAACCAATCACAAAAATCAAACCCCAAACACAATTAAACAAACCCCAATTACTAAAAACATGAAATTGAATCAATGGGTAAACACATACCAGAAGAAATCTTGACTGATGGTGAAAGTTTTCTCATCCCCATTTGCATCGATATCAATATCGATATCAAGAGAGATCGAATTTGACCCATCTCGACGCCAAGCGTCTTCGCATCGTTCATTGTTGTGAAATAATAAGGGTTTGATGGAGAAGAAGAGGTTTGGGTTTGGAAATTGAGGGGAAACAATGAGACTTGACCTAGGTTTACTGTGAGGTGAAGAGTGAGAGTACCCTTATATTTGTTCTTCCCTCCTCTTCTATAACTACTGCTTTTTTTTTAAGCTTCTATTACAAAGGCTTAAAAAAAAGATAAAGGTGCTTTTTATTTGATGCCTTAATTCCTCTTCATTTGATGCTCTAATTCCTCAACAAAGAGAGAGGTGTTTTTTATTTTTATTTTTTATATATAGGTATATATATCAAGGGGAAATCTAAAAAAAAAGTGGGGGTGCCGGGCACCCCCTAGCCCCCCCCCCCCCTAAATCCTCCCCTGCTTGGCATCTCAGTTGTCAGTCGCTCGAGGTTGATAAAGTTGTTGACCTTCTCAATCATATCCTCCAACGTCAGTGGCTTGCTGAGAACCAGGTGCTCCTTGACTCGTCCATCTACGAGCAGTGCATTGGTGAAAGCAGAGATTGTGATCTTCTTGTCGAGGTTGTCAATTTTCTGAGCTAGTCCGAAAAATTTCCTGGTAAACGTCTTCAATTATTCGTCTGGTGCCTACTTGAGGCGGAACAAAGAGTAAAGGCTCTCCTCATTGTCTTTATTGCGCAAATAGTTTTTGACAAACAGTTCGCAAAGTTGTTCGAAAGTGAAGATAGACCCTTCGCTTAGCGTGTGAAACCATCGTAGAGGTTCGCCCTTTAAACTGGCTGGGAAAAGACGGCAGAGGATGTGATTGGATGCCGAATGTAGCCCCAAAGAATCCTGAAATTCTAGGACGTGCTCCACGGGATCTCCTCCCTTACTAAATTAGCTACTCATCCCTTTTATCGTTACCATATTACTTGCTTAAAGGAAAATGGCAAGGGAAAGAGATAAAGAAGAATCTTTATTGCTAAATTTTTTGATATTATACTCTCCAAGATCATCTTCTCTCATGGGTAGGATTCCCCTCTTATTTATAGAGTATAGGAGGGTTTACAAAATATCAACATAAATGTGAAATCCCTCAATAAATTCCTTAGATCATGCATTGCAACTCATGAGAATAATCTCTACATTTAATTCACTTCAATGGGCTTCCATGGGCCCTTTGTTGACAACATCAAATGAGAATCATTGCTGGAGTGCATCACCCTTATTCTTTGTAGAAAACCAGAAAAATGTGTGACTTGTTTATCATGTGTTCGATTTCTATAAATATAAGAAAAAGTACTATTTGTATAACATTTATTTAATAAATGACTAGATAGATATAAATTTAGGAGTTGTATACGTAAATATTACGTATCTATCAAACTCTACCACATGTACCAAAACAACATGATCGAAATCCATCAAATCACTAACTCTTACCGATTCAAGCGTAGGAGACTGTTAGGATGTTGTGATCTCATACCTCAAGACAAAGAAGCCAAGCTTCTGCCTAAGTTGAGCAATCACCGCTTGGGATTTTATTCAAAGATTAAAACATTAGACATCTAAAGTTTCTACATCATGATGCATTTGTCATAATTCTCAAGATGAAGAAGTTTGTCATGCACACATTGATGATCGATACTGGAAGCGGTATTGAGATTCACATTCAAAGCATTATCGACCAAATGGGATTGGGCTATCAAGTTATTCTAAGCGACACCGATATCAGTGGATTTAATGGTTCTAAAGAAGAGCGAGTAGGCAAGATCATCGTACCTATTACCGCAGGTCATACCACCATCGAAGTCATATTCTACATAATCAAATCTAAATCTCGTTATCTCGAGATTATGGGCCACTGCTAGATTTACAACATGGAAGCAATCGCTTCTTGATGAGAGCGTAATTATGACCTTTTTAATATACCCGGACATGTATTTTAGTCATCCATTATATTTAATTTGGGGTACTTATGTACGTTTATTTGATTACAACAATTAGAGATGGATATTTGAAACAAAGCTCTTAAAGTCAAGTAAAAGTGTCTCCAGCAGTTCATAGCACAAAAAGTCAAAGACACAATATATTTGGTCTCAAGATTGAAGAAATATATACACAAATAATCTTAGAGAATAATATCAAAGAATATATTGCATCCAAGATCCTTAAAAATATTTTATATTTAAGATATATACAAGAGTTTCTAAGACGAAAGATCTCTACATTACTTAAGGGAATTATATGCAAGAATCTTAGGATATTGGTTATAAAATTATAAGATATTATTCTGAAATATTTTTTACAATTTAATGTATAGTTTATAAATTTTGGGCACCTTCTCCTATAAAAAGAACCCTCCCCCCATTGTAATTTAGATCTCATATTAGAGAAAGTTTAGAAGAAATAAAGTCATAAGTTTTATTTAATTGTCTCTTCTTCCCTTTAAGTTTAATTTTTGTGAATGTCTTTTTTAGTTGTTAATGCGATGAAATCCGAGATGAGCAACTAATCTCCTAGCTAAGGCTAGGATAAGGCCTCTTCTTGGATAAGTAATAGTTGATAATAATTAGGTTCTAATTAGTTTTTCTTAGTACTTTTAAATTGATAAGGTGCATCATATCGAATGCTTGACCATAGCTTCAATTTGGTGTACGATAACTTTGGATACAAACAAGTACTACTGACCGTAGACTTGATTTGGAGATCTAAGCAAGATAAAACATTAGAGAACTCACTCAAGCCTAGCCAGGGTTGAGTTGATAATTCTCTAAGACACTCTTCACCATCCCTTAAAAACATAACCACTAAATGCTTGACAATTGATTTAGTGGTTTATTTTTACAACATCGTATGCATCTTAACACGAACATATGATGGGTAGAGATATTAGGATCTAGTTATATATCGATTAGTGATTTGAAATGTAGAGGCCAAGTCTGAACCTTAGCTCTCTCCCTCATTAAGTTTTATAATTAGTTTTTATTTATTTTTCTTAGATTTATCTCGTATAAAATCATTATTCGGCCTAGAAAGTAATTATTTTCCCAAACCTCCTTGTGGATTCAATCCCACTCATCCGTGCTATAATTCGACAACCGTACTTTGAGCGGGTATTTTGCTAGAGGACCCCAAAAATCCTCCTATCAAATGGCGTCGTTGCCAGGGAGGCATCGTCGAAAATTACTCTTTCTAATACAGAATTTTCTTTGTTAATTATCTTTATTAATTATTTCCAATGATTTCTAAATTCTTTGTTTCTTTTATAGTAAGTTGTAGTATATTGGACCAGTAATGCTATTAAAGTGTTTCTAATTTTCTTTAAAAAAAAAACAAAAACAAAAAATTTGCTTGAGTTTTTGATGCTATAATAGTGACGTGGGTTTCCTAATTTTGCAATTTCTTATTTCCTAAACTTGACAATTGTGCCTCTAGAGCTTGGGTACTGCTGTAGCAACATTCAGTTCTCTTGTGGTTGTTTATGTTTTGCTTGGTTCAAAGTGGTTTGTCTATGCCAATTAAATAAAGTGATTTGTTTGATTATGTGTTTTTACTTCAAAGTTGTATCTTGTGGTTTGTGTTTTATACAAGCAGGTCATAGAATTGAATTATTCCAACATAAAACTAGGTTGCATGTTGCAACTCACACAAAGCAGTGATCATAGTTAATTAAGTAAGGCAGTAATCATAATTGTTGTATAATTTTTTTTAATCACGTAAGGCAGTGATTGGTTTGCAAACAACAAGGAAAGACTAAAGTTGTTGCTACTTGGTTGTAAGTTGAGGGCATATGATATTGTATGTGATGTTGGGTTGGGTTACTACTGAATTTTGAAGTTTATGTGAACCAACAATCTCTTAAATAATTAGTGCACATTTCTTTAGTACTGAAGTTAGCTGTAGGGGTTTTAAAGCATTTAGAACTTATCTCTTGAACTTTACTTCTCCCTGACTGGGTTTTATAGATTATTATTTTTGGAAGAACACTAGAAAAGTGTAAAAGTGAAAAGAAGAGTTGCAACAGAAAACATGGATAGCTCAAAGCATCATTACCTCCATTCTTCTTGTGCCCTCTAAGTGAAGGGGAACTTCCTTCTTTCGCCCCCTAAGTGAAGGGGCGGCCACACCTTCACTGGGAAACACTTTCCGTAGGTTGGAACCTCTGTAAACTTGACATCTAGAAGGGGTTTATATCCGCTCCGCCCCGGCACTAGAAACATAAAGTCGTGTGGACTGTACAAATACACGCAGCTCTAATAAAATGTTTGTTGTGGTTAGATTGACCTATTGACGTGTTTAAATTTCTTTTCATTCCAACATTAGTAAAGTTAAAAATTGTTAGAGACTTCTGGGATTTCAACACCCAAAAAGCTCTCTAACAAGTGGGACCACCCATTAGGGATACGAAGAAATTCGTATCACATGAAAATTGAATGTCCCGGACATGAAAAATTACTGAAAATAAAAAAGAGTAGCACGATTCATACGGGATTTCATCACCCAACAAATAGATGCACCGAACCGGGGTACAAACACGGGTTCGTAGGATACGGCCCCAGCCTAGCGCCGTAAAATACTGGTTGTAGGTTTGCGACATCACCATTCCAAGTGTTGACGTACGATAAGGCGACTCGCTCGGGCGTGAGGACTGAACATCAACTCTAAGCTAGTACTAAGACAGTGATGCCGGGTAATATAGGAACCAAAGCCTTTGACCATCCTACTTTTTTATGAATATAGAAGAATATTGGGGTGACCTAATTATTACTTCTTAAAAATGTTGAAGTATTAGATTATAGGTTTGATTGATTGTTTACTGCATCGGGTGCCGAATTTTATCGCATATTAGTTTGTGCATGATTAATTTGACACGTGGAGAAAAACGTTTAGGAAGTTTACCAGAACCTTTGCCTATTTGTGGCCCACCACATCAGCCAAAACGGAGTGGGCAACTACCTCGCCCAATCAGCACAATAGAAAACTTAGGACCCCCAATTTTGGAGGAGGGTAATCTATATAGAGTTGACCCAATTGAGCTTGTCGCTGAACTAGAAGTCAAAACACTAATCATTGTTGCTACCAAATCTCTTAGAGACTATTGGACTTTAGTGGTGAGCGTTATACCATCGTGTATCGTGTTACCAACCTTCACAACAAATCATTATAAAATCAAGTCTAGTGTGATCTAAATGCTGCCTACATTTCATGGGCTGGATTCTGAGAGCCCTTATAAGCACGTCTACAAATTTAAGAAAATTTGTCCGCTCTTAAAATATCAACATTTTACTGAGGATTATATCCGCCTTCGTTTATTCTCATTCTCACTAAAAGATAAGGCGAGTCATTGGCTTGATTTATTAGCACCAGCATCCATCAGCTCATGGGACCAAATGGAGACTAATTTTAAAAATAAATGGTTTTTAATGGAAAAAACCCTCGCTCTTAGAAATACAATTGTTGAATTTGCTCAAAATGAGAACGAAACATTTTACAAGTTATAGGAAAGATATAAAGATCTTCTTTCACAATGTCCCCATCATTGTTTTAAAAAGTAACATTTAGCCCAGATCTTCTATTGTAGAATAACCTCTGAGAATCATTCTAGGCTTGAATCCATGCATAGTGGCAAATTTCATAACCTTAAATCCGATAGAGGTTATGAAGAGTTTGAGACATTGCCTAAGAAATCTCAACAGTGGGATATTGATCTGCATAAAAATGTTCATACAACCAAGTAAGGTGGCTTATATGAAGTGAGTGAGGAAACGACTATCAAAGCCCAATTAGATACTCTTGCACGAATAATTGAGACTATGGCTATAAATCAATCTAAGTGTAGTGTAAACCAAGTTCAGCAACAGGGTTAAAACATTTTTCATGATGTCACCCATGTGACTCAAATGTACCCCATGTTCAATGAAATGAATGATAATCAAGAGAAAGTGAATGCTTTAAATAATACCTACAAGAGGCCTTTTGACCCGTACAAGCCAACTTGGCAGAACCACACAAATTTTTCATGAAAGAATAACCAACCCAGTTCAGGTTTTGGAGAGCCAGAACCTCATGTCATAATTTGCCTAGGAGTCCCCTTTCTCAATCTTATCCTCAGCAATCCTTTCAGTCATCCAAACAGTTCTCACCCGCTCTACCTAAACCATCTTTGGAAGATACCCTTGCTTTCTTCATGCAGTAATCAATAGAAAGCCAAAAATAATCAATGGAAAGATAAAAACAAGTGTTGCAATTTCAACAACAAATGATTTAATTCTAACAACAGACTTTGGTGAATCAAAATTCTACATCCCAATCTTTCTCTAGTTTAGAGACTCAGATAGGATAATTGGCAAATATATTACATGAGAGACCACCAGGTATACTACCTAGCCAACCAGTATCTGGTTTGAATCTAGCTCAATCCCAAAATAGCTTAATGCCATTACTATTCTTCGAAGTGGTAGACAAATTGATAACTGAGTTGAAATACCTAGGCTCGAGCAAACACGAGTTGCTATTGAGGATGAGGTAGGTATGAGTGAACAAGTGGTAGTAAGCAGCCATGAACCTTCTAATAAATCTAAGGAGTCGCCTACCTCATCCATTTCCGTTCCAAAAACACGTATTGAGTCAAAGGTACCTTATCCACAAAGACTTTTTCAAGCTAATAAGGGGATTCAATTTGGCAAGATATTGGATACATTTAAGCAAGTTCATATAAATATTCCAGTACTCGATGCCATCATGCTTATTCTTGCATATGCCAAATTCCTTAAGGATGCGTGCACTAGCAAATGGAAAATTAATGTGCACAAGAAAGTCTTCTTAACTGAGGCACTAGCCCCTCTTAAGCTTCGAGATCCTGGAAGCCCAACCATCCCATATAAAATAAGAGATCACAAAGTGGATAGGGCATTACTCAACTTGGGGGCTAGTGTGAATGTCTTACCTTACTCGGTCTATCAGGATTTAGGACTTGGAGAACTCGAACCTACCCGAATGATACTTTAATTGGCTGATAGGTCAATACGATACCCATGTGGTATCCTTGTGGATATTATTATCAAGGTTGATACTCTTATTTTTCCCGTGGACTTTGTTATTTTAGACACTGAAGATGTCATGAATTCTAGCTGCGAGATCCCCGTCATATTGGGCCGCCCTTAACTTGCGACTGCTCATGTCATTATTAATTGCTTTAATGGGGTCTTGCAATTATCAATGGGAGACATGAAGATCAAACTCAATGATTTTAACAATAATAATCAAGTCTCTCATTCTGATGACATGGCTGAGCTGAATATGTTTGACTCCCTAGTTTACAACTCGTTCTCTAAATCATTTTCTGACGATAACTTAGAATCATGTCTTGTGAACTTTGGTGAAGACTTTGATGAAGATACGATCGTTGGCGAATTTAATTCCTTACTTGACTCAACTCCTATTTTTCACATGTCCAAATTGAGACCTAGACTGGAACCTCTTAAACCATCAACTATTTTACCTATTCCATCCATTGTTAAACCACCCCAGCTGGACCTCAAGCCATTACCCAATACTCTCAAGTATGCCTTTCTAGGTGATTCTAAAACTCTACATGTGATAATAGCTTCCAATCTAGATACTGACCAGGAAGGTAGACTGTTGAGTGTCCTTTGAAAACATAAATCAGCCATAGGGTGGTCTATAGCAGACTTGAGGGGAATTAGCCCGACCGTGTGCATGCATCACATCAATCTCGAGGAAGGTGCTAAAAATTAGTACGAAATGCGACGGCGTTTAAATCCAACTATTATGGAGGTTGTTAAGAAGGAAGTTCTCAAGCTATTAGACTCAGGTATCATATACCCCATTTCGGATAGTAAGTGGGTCGGCCCTGTTCAAGTTGTACCCAAGAAATTTAGGATTACAGTAATCGGAAATGAGAATAATGAATTAATCCCTACCAGTATGACCATCGGGTGAAGTATTTGTATCGATTACAAAAAGTTAAACACGGTCACTAGGAAAGATCATTTTCCTCTTCCATTCATTGATCAAATGTTTGAGCGATTAACGGGAAAAAGTCATTATTGTTTTCTTGATGGTTATTCTAGATATAATCAGATCCCCATCACTCCAGAAGATCAGGAGAAAACCACATTCACATGTCCCTACGGGACTGATGCTTATCGACGTATGCCATTTGATTTGTGCAATACACCTGTTAAATTTCGACATTGTATGATGAGCATTATCTCTGATATGGTTGATAAATTTATCAAAATCTTCATGGATGATTTTTCAGTGCTTGGTTCCTCTTTTGATGAATGTTTGCACCATTTGGAGCTCGTGCTAGAACGATGTACACAAACCAATTTGGTGTTAAACTGGGAAAAATTTTACTTCATGGTTACACAAGGGATAGTTCTTAGGCATATCATACCCAACAAAGGGATAGAAGTTAATAAGGCCAAAATCGATATTATTTCTTCCTTACCTCCTCCTCAAATGGTTAAGGCCATTCGATCATTTCTACGCCATGGGATATTTTATCGTCGGTTCATCAAAGATTTTAGCAAAATTTCCCAACCATTATGCAATTTACTTGTTAAGGACATTGATTTCCACTTTGACGATGAATATTCCAAAAATTTTGAGAAGCTCAAACTTCTATTAACTTCCGCTCCAATCATTCAACCACCAAACTGGGATCTTCCATTTAAATTGATGTGTGATGCATCTGACTACGCTGTTGGACCAGTTTTAGGGCAAAGAGTAGATAAAAAACCTCATGTTATTTACTATACCAGTCGCATACTCAATTATGCACAAATGAATTACTCTACCACCGAGAAGGAGTTATTAGCCATTATGTTTATATTAGAAAAATTTCGGTCATATCTTGTTGGGTCTAAAATCATTGTCTACACCAATCACGCGGCCTTACAATTTTTGTTATCCAAAATAGACGTTATGCCTCGGTTAATCCGATAGATTCTCTTATTACAAGAATTTGACATCAAAATTTGAGATAAGAATGGTATCGAAAAGGTTGTAACTGACCATTTATCCCGACTTCTGATCAAAGGTGGTAAAGATCTCCTCCCTATCTTAGAGATATTTCCTGATGAGCAGCTTATGGCTATCATACAGCTACCTTGGTATGCCGACATTGTCAATTATCTTGCTACTGAACGATTACCTAAACAATGGTCTAAGCAAGATAAAATCAAATTCTTACGCGAGGTTAGAAATTTTACTTGGGACGATCCTTATCTGTAAAAAATTTGTTCAGACCAAGTTATAAGAAGATACATTTCAAATAATGAGTTCCACAGCGTACTCATGTTTTGCCACACCTATGCTTGTGGAGGGCATTTCAGTACCAAGAAAATAGCTGCCAAAATTCTTCAATCAAGTATTTATTGGCCTACCCTTTTCTGTGATATACAGACCTTTTGTTCAACTTGTGATTGATGTTAAAAGACTGGTAATATTTCTCACCGCAACATGATACCCCTAAACAACATTCTTATTGTTGAACTTTTTGATGCATGGGGCATAGATTTTATGGGCCCGTTTCCATCATCTCGTAGAAACCTTTATATTCCAGTCGCAATGGACTATGTCTCCAAATGGGTTGAAGCGATTGTATGTCCGACAAATGACCATAAGCCTGTGGTCAAATTTATGAAAACTATTTTTAATTATTTTGGCACTCCTCGAGCAGTTATTAGTGGTGGTGGGAAATATTTTTGCAATCGTGTTTTTAAAACTTTATTGAAAAATTATTTTATCACTAATAAAGTTGCCACACCTTACCATCCACAAACAAGTGGTCAAGTAGAAGTTTCCAATCGAGAGATTAAAAGAATTTTAAAAAAAGTTGCCCGAACTGATCGCAATGACTGGTCAGATCGTCTTGATGAAGCTCTTTGGGCCTATTGAATAGCTTATAAAACCCTAATTGAAATGTCATATTATAGACTTGTCTTTGGGAAGGCTTGCCAATTGCCTGTAGAACTAGTGCACAAAGCTCTTTTGGCTACATAGACCCTTAACTTTGAGATAGACCAAGCTGGGTCCAAGAGAAAGCTTCAACTTTCTGAGTTAGATGAACTCCGTCATGAGGCTTATGAAAGTTCATAAATTTATAAGGAACTTGCCAAAGCTTTTCACGATAAATCAATTATTCGTAAAAACTTCGAGCCTAATCAAAAGGTATTGCTATATAACTCAAAGCTTCGTCTATTTCCTGGGAAACTACGATCCCGTTGGTATGGCCCCTATACGGTTAAAACAAGTTTTTCTCATGGGGCCGGGGAGGTGGAGGATCCTAAGAACAAAAATATTTTAAAGGTCAATGGCCAACGATTAAAACCGTACTTAGAGTCCTATATTTTTGATGAAGAGATAACATTTTTAAGTGATTCAGTATATCAGAGCTGATATTGTGTACCCCTATAGTACCAATGCAACATCATTTAAGTATGGGGGTATATTAGTCTGGTTGAAGATGGTAAACTTAGCGTTTCTTGGAAGGTAACCCATGACACATTCAGGTAAAAAAATTTAGTTTTCCTCTTCCATTTATTTTCATGCTCTTAAACATCGAGGGTAATGTTTGATTTAAGTTTGGGGGTAGGAAACTCATTCTTTAAATATTTTTTTAAGAAAAGTAAAATAATGGCTCTTTGATAATTTAAGATATATTTTTAGCGAATTTCCAAACACTTAAACTGATTTTACTTTGACATAAATATTATGGAAAAGCCTAAATTTTAAAATTGTACCAACTATACACTAGAGTATTTTAGACTATCTTAAGCTAGATGTACAATCTTTTTATTAACGACTAATTCAAGTTAACTTGGCATATTTTGAAAACGTGCACTTTACTGTAGTTTTACAATTAGTGCATTCAATAGATTTTTTCTCAGTATAAGGGAAATTTAACATTTATGTTAGGAATAGTTTGTTACAAGGAAGACAACTGCCTAAAACTAATTTTATTCCTAAGAAAATAATAATAATAAGCCAAATGTGTTCTTAAAATTTCACCCAGTAAGGCTACTCGCATGATTAAAAACTAAAAGAGGAAAAATTATCACCAATCTCGAGTTTGACTATGAACTATGCGAAAGGAGCACAAGAAAATGCTACTTATGAAAATCTCGAGTCTAGGTCCTGATGGGGCACCACACCCTGTCAACCTTAGCCAACTGGCAGGGATAATCGACCGAAAACTCCTTGTTATGGAGGCTTCATAAAGAAATAATATACTAAAAAAGAGGCTTAAAAGAAAAAAAAAAAGTAAAGTAAAATTCTAGGAAGATGAATTGACTAAGGCAGTTGTTGAACTGACCATTGCATTTATTCCAGGAAGAACTAGCCTACCAATAATTAAGTAAATTATTCTTGACAACGTATTAGGCGATAAAACTATTTTCACTGTACACTAAAATATAGCTAAAATAAAATATTTGAATCTCTTTCAAATCTTGAGGTAGTACCTCTAGTTACGGATAACCTTAAAATATTTTTTGGCATACTTGGGAGAATAACAAATTTAAGAATTTTTTCATTGGTATATTTTTGTCACAACTAAGTAAGGATAAGTTTACAGGAAATGAGTTATGTATATTCTATTATTGTTTAAAATGTCATTACTGACTTTTGCGGGTATAGTCACTGCAAACCCTCACGAGATAACACTCATCCACCAGGCTAAACCTGGATGTTTAATGGCTTGTTGCATAAGCTAAATCCAATTGCGCTCCCTGTGAAAGTGGCTATTATTTTATTTTACTCGCGACAAGCAAAAGACAAGTTTGAGGGTATTTGATGAGCGCGTAATTATGACAATTTAAATATACCCGAACATGTATATTAGCCGTCCATTATATTTAAGTTTGGGTACTTATGCACATTTGTTTGATTGCAGCTATTGGAGAGGGATATTTGAATCCAAGCACTTAAAGTTAAGTAAAAGTATCTCCAGCAGTTTATAGCACAAAAATTTAAGTACACAATATATTTTTTTTCAAGATTGAAGAAATATATACACAAATATTCTTGGAGAATAAGATCAAAGAATATATGCATCCAATATCCTTGAAGATATTTTATATTGAAAATATATGCAAGGGTTTCCATGAAGAAAGATCTTTACATTACTTAAGGAAATTATATGCAAGAATCTTAGGTGATTGGTTATAAAATTAGAAGGTATTATTGTGAAAATATTTTTTTACAATTTAATGTATAGTTTCTAAATTTAGGTTCCTTCTTCTATAAAAGGAACCCTCCCCCATTGTAATTTAGCATCTCATATTGTATAAAGTTTAGAAGAAATAAAGTCTTAGTTTTATTTAATTGTTTTCTCTCTATTTTATTTTTATTTGTAAATAATTAGTTGTAAATGCGGTGAAGTCCAAGATGAGCGGCTAATCTCCTAGCTAAGGCTTGGATGATGTCTCTTCTTGGATGAGCAGTAGTTGATATTAATTAGGTTATAATCAGTTTTCTCTTAGTACTTTATGATTGATATGTTAGTATATCATATCGAAGGCTTGTCCATAGCTTCGGTTTGATGTACGATAACTTTGGATACAAACAAGTGCTACTAACCGCAGACTTGATTTGGAGATCTAAACAAGAGAAAACATTAGAGAACTCACTCAAGCCTATCCATGGTTAAGTTGATAATTCTCTAAAACACTTTTCACCATCCCTTAAAAGCATAACCACTAAATGCTTGATCATAGATTTAGTAGTTTATTTTACAATATCATTTGCATCTTAATACGAACATATGATGGGTGAAGATATTAGGATCTAGCTAAATATCGATTAGTGCTTTGAAAGGTAGAGGCCAAGTCTGAACCTTAGCTCTCTCCCTCATAAAGTTTTATAATTAGTTTTTATTTATTCTTCTTTGATTTGTCCCGTATAAAATCATTATTCGGCCTAGAAAGTATTTGTTTTCCCAAACCTCCTTATGAATTCGATCCTACTCATCCATGCTATAATTTGACAACCATACTTTGAGCGGGTATTTTGCTAGTGGACCCCAAAAATCCTCTTATCAAATGGCGTCGTTGTCGGGGTGGCACCGTTAAAAATAATTCTTTCTAATACCGAATTTTCTTTGTTAATTTTCTTTATTAATTATTTCTATTTAATTTTTAAATTCCTTATTATAATGTATTGATAATGCTATTAAAGTGTTTCTAATTTATTTTTTAAAATATATATAAAAAAAATTGCTTGAGTTTTTGATGCTATAATAGTGACGTAGGTTTCCTAATTTATCAATTCCTAATTTCCTAAACTTGACAATTGTGCTTCTAAAGCTTGGGTACTGCAGTACCAACATTCAGTTCTCTTGTGACTATTTCTGCTTTGCTTAGTTCTAAGTGGTTTATCTATACCAAATTAAACAAAGAGATTTGTTTGATTGTGTGTTTTTACTTTAAAGTTGCATCTTGTGGTTTGCGTTTTATACAAGCAGGTCATAGAATTAAATTATTCCAACATAAAACGAGGGTGCATATTGCAACTCACATAAGGCAGTGATCATAGTTAATCACTTAAGGCAGTAATCATAGTTGAATTATTCCAACATGATATCAAGTTGGAACAACGTTATTCCAAAAAGGGTCAGGCCGTTGTCGATTTTAATGTGGATTTTACAGTAGAAGATCCCGAGTAGGAGGAGCCCGATCCAGACCTTACAGAGGAACTTACAGAAGATCGATCCCCCAAAGTATTTGACGAGCGAGCTAAATAGATTACAAGGAAGGGGAGGAAACTTCTTACAGATAGATCAGCAGGACCCGTAGGGTTAAGAATTGGAATCGCATTGATTACCCCTTCCAACGACAGAATCGAGAAATCAATCCGCTTTTATTTGGAAGCCTCCAACAATGTTACCAAATACGAAACTCTCATTCATGGACTCAACCTCGTACTTGAGCTCGGTGTGCCAGAACTCTCAGTTTATAAAGATTCACTACTCATCGTCCACCATTACTCTGAGTAATACAAGAAGAATGACAAGATGATCGAATACGCAACCCTCGTCAGAGATAGGATGAGCAAGTTTGCGCAAGAACCTTTTGATTATCTTCCTCGAGGTTAAAAAGACATGCCAATTCATTGGTATATCTAGTCGGGGTCTTGGGAACATAAGTTTAATATCTCCAGATCAAAGTAATATCAACCCCCAGAATTAATGGCATTTCAGTAAACAAGGTCAACACTGGGGGTGATAAAGGGGAAGATGACGATTGCCAAAAAATCTTCCTAGCATACCTCAGTATCGACAACAAATGCAACAGACCACTTCCAGCAGACCCAAAGAAGCACTGACAGTTGATCGATAGCTCATAGCGCTACCCAAATCAAAATGGTTCTTTATACCGCCGTTCAGTCAAGAGGCCTTACCTAAAGCACCTCCCCTGAAAGAAAGCGGACGAGATGCTTTGCGATTTACATGAATGGACTTGTGGTACCTACACCGCAGGTCAATCACTCGCAAACAGATCCATTACACAAGGAGTATTTTGGATGGGTATGCGCAAGCAAGTAGAAGAGTACTTACACAAATGTGATATATGCCAACGATATGGACAAATAATACGTGCCCCGGCGCTCAAACTACATGCAAGCAAGGTATTTTTGCCATCTAAAAGATGGGCACTCGATCTTGTAGTCGAATTTCCTAACTCTCTAGGTAATCGCCGATACCTACTCATGGCTACAGATTATTTTACAAAATGGGTAGAGGCAGTTTCACTCTGTCGAACTATAGAAGAAGAGGTCATCTCTTTTATTTGGGAACATATCATTACCCAGTTTGGATGCCCCCACCTAATTCATATCGATAACGGGACACAATTTATTGGAGAAAAAGTCGTAGCTTTCCTAAAAAAACAAAATATCATCCGCTCACCATCCAACTCCTACTACCCTCAAGGTAATGGCCAAGCCGAAATTACAACAAAACCATTGTGAATGGACTCAAGAAAAGGCTTTACTCTCAGAAAAAAAGAAACTGGGTTCGAGAACATCCTAATGTCCTATGGGTATATCGTACCACTCCACGATAATCAACCGGCTGCACCACATTCCTCCTTATCTATGGGACCGATCCCATCATTCCCTCAGAATACTATCATCCAGTTAAAGTTCACGAGCTAACTGACGAGGAAAACAAGTTAGAGTTGGCCTGCAATCTCAATTGAATCGATAAAATAAGAGAACGCGCCATTACTAACCAAGGTTGATATCACCATATGCAGACCAGTTCATATAACAAACAAGTCAAAGGCCGTACTTTTCAAATCGACGATCTCGTCCTCACAGAAATCCCTCAATACAAAAAAGAGCCTCATGTTGGGAAACTAGCAGAAAATTGGGAGGGTCCATTCCTTATCGCAGGTCTCACAGGCCTGGGATCATATTACCTCATGGCTAAATAGGGAGTCCACATCTTAAATCTTTAGAATATTAGGCAAATGAAATGGTACTATCGTTAAGTCCCTCACTACTCCATTTCAAATTCTCGCTTTTTCCATTCCAAGAGTCAGATTTTCATCTCCATCCAATGTACATCCTTTTTTACTTAATAAAAACTTCTAAGTTTTTTCCCACACAACTCTCTACTAAGGTAGACAATTCATAGATTAGAACATAGGTAATACTAGCTTTCAATCGACCTCTATACAGGTTAAAACAAGGATAACACTTGATTTGAATGACTCAACTATACTCCGATATTAAAATAAAGGTAATACTAGTTTTCAATCGGGGAACTCTACCAGACATAAGATAAAGTAAAGGTCAAACAAGCTTTCATCTCACTCAATATGGCTGTGACATTATACCCGATAAAACAAGGATAACACTGGATTTGACCAACTCTACTATACTCTGAGATTAAAATAAAGGTAATACTAGTTTTCAATCAAGGAACTCTACCAGACATAGGATAAAGTAAAGGTAAAACTAGCTTTCATCCCACTCAATATGGCTGTGACATTATGCCGGTTTAAACAAGGATAACACTTGATTTAACAGACTCTACTACACTCCGAGATTAAAACAAAGGTAATACTAGTTTTTAATCGAGGAACTCTACCAGACATAAGATAAAACAAAGGTAAAACTAGATTTCATCTCATTTAATATGGCTGTGATATTACTACTCTGCGATTAAAACAAAGGTAATACTAGTTTTCAATCAAAGATCTCTACCAGACATAAGTTAAAACAAAGGTAAAACTAACTTTCATCTCTCAATATGTTTGTGACAGATATTTTTTTCAGGTTTCATATACAACCACTACAATAGATTTTTTTTTTTGCCGTTGGGATGTCAGCCACTCTTTCCCTTACAATGGGAGAACGACCAGCCATAAATTTTCAAGATCAAGTAGTCAGAATAATCCAGCCCTGCTCTATCAATTCAGCAGGTCAAGATCCCAACTCTGTTTCCATGGAGTTCATAAAATTTCCTCGATCTGTATCAGATATGCAAATACATCCCCTTTCTGACAAACAGTCATGTAAGGTATCTCTCTCTAACTCAAATCTTTTTACCTCCTCAATAAAATAGGCGATCGCCGCCATCATCAATTCTGAATGCGATGCCTTGAGCATGACCGCCTTAGAAAAATTTGCTCACACCATCTGAAAACGATTATGTAACCTATTATACCGTTCTTCCTGCTAATTCATTTCACTATTTATTTGAGCCATGAATGCTATGTTATCTTCTACCTTCTTGTCAGCTTTAGCTGATTCAGCCTGATTAATCCCCCAAAAATCTGACACTTGAGCACGAAGTTCTTCAAGCTCCCTATTTAAATCTTCCACAGCTGGAGACTTCTTTAACAACTCATCTTACTTCTTAATCAAAATCTCCTTACCCCTGATAGTCTATTCTAGCTCTTGCTCCCTGGTAAGAGCAGTGTCCAACTTACTTTGGCACTCCCTTAACCGCCTATTTACTTTTTGTACATGACCTTGAGTTTGAGCTACAATTCCCTCTAGCTCCCTTATTCGAGCTGATAGGCTAACTACATCCCCTTTTACAAGGGAAACCTTGATATCACTTTTATTCTTCCTCCAGTACTCTCCGGCCTCAGTATTTCTGGCACGCGAATTGGCCTACGCCAATTCGATCTTCAATTGTGCCACCCATTCATTCAACTCATCACGCATCCGTTGCACCATCCAAAACTTCATATCTTTAGCAGGTAAGGCTTTAGTCAACTACTCCACCGCAACTTCAAAAGTAGATAGGCCATCTTGAGCTTTCTTCAGCTCGCTATTTTTTTCGGCAATTTTCTTCTTCAATTGCTTCAGCTCGCTTCTGGTGTTCACACAGAACAACTTAACCCTTCCTCTGATTTTTCTAACTCCTGTATATGGTATCGAGCCATGTCAGCATCCCTATCTTTGCCATCAGTACATTATTTAAGCTTTTGAACTTCGCTGTATTTTCTTTCATCTCCTCGAGCTCTTTTTCCCCTTTACTAATTTCAGCATTCTTCTCATCGATCTTCCGAGCAAGGTCGTCAGCAGTTTGGATTGCCTTAACAAACTTGAAGTGTACCTTTACATGTTGATCTTCTTTGTCTTCATTCACCTACCTCATCCTATCATACTCCTCCGTAAATTCATGGTTACATTGGCGTAACTCATCATCGCGAAAGCGAGTTAAATCCAATTCAACCTGGACATTACAAATATAACATATCAAGTTCGATTATGAACATTCATTCAATACATACATCTCATTTCTAACGACATTTCTATTTTTTGACATCTAGTGTGTGAAACTACTTCTAAACTTAAGGTTAAGGTACAATTTCAGTTAGATGTACAATAACACATATTCCAATTCTAATGTACACATTCTCTATGTTTTACTTTGTCAATATTTTTACTATTTTTTATACACCATTGAGTCCATTTGCCCATAAACTGATAGCAGGTTTTTGGTCTGTCCCTACACTCTACTTTTTACTTTGTAGCTCTAGACTAATGAAGCATACAAGTCAAATATTTTATACTCTTTTCTAACCTATAGCTCCACTTGCAAAGTCAACAGGGATGATGAGGCGTTTCTCTCCTTAGCGAGCTTAGTCTTTAAATATTTAATTCTGACGCACATTTCCTTACGTTCCTACAATAAGGTTTACAAAAGCATCTTTGCCTACTAAATCCTCTCTAACAAACAATATTCCATCAGATTACAATATTCCAAACCATTCATTCAATCACAGAGTCAACATCCTACTCTACCATATCATTTTTTCCCACTATACGTTCATTGTCATCCCCCTGGTTGTCTCACACCATTTGGGAAGAGACACCGTCCAACCCGTCCGCAACTCCAACCTCAACACCTTCCACCTCATCATCTTCCTCCTCAACATAGGTGTTCGCCATAATGGCATTCACCTCATCTTCGGAATACCCCTTTGTTATAAGGTGGCATACGAGTATGTCCTGCTTAGTTACCATCTCCTCCATATTCTTTTTCGCTTCCACAAAAAGATCATTAATCTCTACTTCTTGAGATGCCTTCAGGGCCTTCAATCGCTTCCCCTCCTTAATCAAGTCAGCTTTCAGTCGAGCAACCTTCTTCTCAAGCTCGACCTTCCCCATCTTCAGCTCAGCTTTCTCATCCTCGACCCCAAGACATATCCCCTTCATCAAACGAGCAGCCTACAAAAACAAAGATCATCGACCTCACTGTTAGCTCGAATCACTATAGAAAATTCATCACATATTCAAGTAAATAAACTTACCATTTTTCTCATCTCTACCTCCCCATTGAGAGCTGCAAGCCTTGCCCTTTCCTTCACCTCTTTCAGCTCATCGCCTATAACAAATCGGTCCTCTATGACCGTCACCTCTATCCGTTCGGAAGGATCGACGCTTCTCTTTTTTGCTCTTCCTTCGACCTCACCACTTTTTGTAATTCTAGAGGTTGAACCACGCCGCAGAATCTTCTTCTTTGGAAATGCCCGAGCTATCTTTCTTGACATGGTAGTCTCTGGCACACCCGCAAAGTCCACTCCAGAGGCCTTGGACAAGTTCACTCGCCTCTCCCCATTAGTTCTCCTCTTCTTGTTGCCCTTAGCGCCCGCCATTAGCCTCGTTGCTTGAGACTTTTGAACTTTATCAGACTGGCTATTAGTACGCTTCTTTCTGCTAATAACAAGTTCTTTCAGCACAGTCTCGAGCTCTATCTATTCTTGAGCAATAGTGTCTAACAGAGACACCGTCCTCGTCACCTTTGATTGAGGACCTATCGGTCAAACAATGCATTACCATTAGTGGAGCAACATAGAATTTCAACATATCAATCTTATACATTATGCATTGTTATACTTACTTTGTTTTACAGTTCAACACAGAAGTTCCATTGGTTCTTCATCATCTCCATGAAGGCAATCACCCTTCACCCATATCACATTATCATTCCATATTCGACCTGCCGAGTTCAAATCGAAGAAACGAGGCCTAGTCGAAATCACAAAAAAATATTCCCCTCCACTTACAAAAAAGTTTTTTACCCCATAAAATTATAACCATCCTCATGAGATATCCTCCTCTCAATCTCATCCTTCTCCCACAATTTATTCAAAAATTCCCAAACATTTATCACCTCCCACATGTTCCTGTTTAACATAACATGACATTCCCCGATGATGTTCATAATCCCTTTTGCCAGATTACTAAGGGGAAGACTTAACCCGCACTCTAACTGAGACTGGAAACACGAAAAACCCCCTGCTAGGTCACCTCGGACATTTCCGTCAAAGTACTTCAACGAGATCAATTCGTTTAAACCCCTATCTCATTTCTCCTTCTCTAAATTAACCAAAAGAAAAAATATATTCCTCTCCCATTGTTATGATGCAACTCCTTAAATGCCTGCCGGCATGTTCTATACAATTACCCCATCTTCCCCCTACAAAAGCCTTGACTTTACAAAACTCTTTGAATACATTAAAATTTGGAGGGCTGGTTACCAATCTTCCAAAAAAATCTGGAAATTGATCAACCCCTACTTCTTCATCCCTATCAGATATTACAACTTTGGACTCTGCCGATCGACCAGAGGTCGACGCCTCATTAACAGGAGAATTCCCCATATCAACAAAATTTATAGATGAGGGCTTAATCCTACACAAACACTCCTTATGATCGACCTACATACAGGTTCAGGTACCCATTATTATCTTTTGCATATATATCTTTCATATATCATATATCAAACAGATTTTATAGATTGTTGTAACTGGTAATTTTTAGATTTCCCTAACATAAACAAATGATTTTCAAAAACAACACATTCAAAATATCACAAATATACTACTAACCTTCTATGTCGGAATGTGAATCTGACACAGTGCTCAATCTCTCCCTCACAAAGCTGCTATATAACCACCTTCATGAATCAGTCCCTGCAACTCTCTCTCGCTTTGATTGTTGATTACTCTCAATTAAACTCTCACGAGATTCCCTGCCATTTTTTCTCTTTCCTCTCTCACTGCTCTTTAATTTTTAAAAGTTGAAAAACCTTTTAATGACAAAGATGAAAATTCCTTATATTTTCTCTCTCTAACTACTGGCAGTTATTGGGCCTCGTACGAGCTGTCCTCGATTTTGGAACTAAGGCATCCCCTCCACAATTAATGCCAAACGTCTTGTACCTTTTTGGTAAAAACACTTTCCCATCATTACCCTTTACCCTATATTTTAAACGAATTTTATCACTCTTTTCCAAATCTCCCCCTAACCTCACCACACACATGATGACTCGTACTTACACGTAATTAGGCTTTCCCTACTTTTACGCAAGAAACAAAATCAATAACTATCTATTTTTTATATTTTTACTTCTTCTACTTATAGAAGTGCAGACGTCATTTCCAAAGCTCTTAAAATTTCAAAAGTATTCAAATTCATTTTTCACAACAGTCATAAACTGTATTCCTAACAATAGAGGACAAATTCAAACTTCATTCATATTTCACTTTTTTAGAAATTATTTGAACTCATATATTTACATACGTACACCCCTATTTACACTCACTTCATTATCATCACACTCTCATCACAATTCACTCCCTCACATATAATTACACCTAAAACATCCCTGATGTCCTGGTGAACCGCATCTGAACCGCATCCAATCATTTCACCTCTAGCAATCCACGCATCTTCTAGTTCGATCTCTTCATCAGCAATCAATCTTACAACATCTTTTTAAGCTGCAGGTTCTACCATCACTTCCCGAAACAGCTCCTCATAGAAATGACGTTCATACTCACATTCCCTACCCATCTAATCTAAACCATCAAATTGATACTCCATTACTGGTAGTTCATCATCATAGTCTAACAAGCCAAAAATCTGCTCCCACACTTCAGTTATCTTTATCACCAACCGGCCCTCAGCAGTATAACGAATTCTCTCAGATCTAGTCCACGTTATTTCTACTCTCTTCCATTATTTTAATCTCCTTTCCCCCTATTTATACCTTTTGATTGTGAATCCCCCACAATTTATGATATTATCATATTATGTTATAACAGAAAACCCTAGTATCCTGAGAAAAGTTATTTGAGCATATCCTTCCCTATCTACCTCAGACAGTTCGGCCTATTTCATATCGAGCTTATTCTTTCCAAATCTAATTGTCGGAACAACCTCACTAAGCTTGAATTTCACATCCTAAACATTTGACATTTTTTTTTCTCTCCCCCCAATAAATTGCAGTCACCCAGTTCGATCATTCATTACACATATTTCATGTTATAAACATATTTTTATAGCTCGATTATTATAACCAGGTTGTAAGTTAAAGTCTTATACATAATATTTCGTCTTATATTCATAAATCTTCGAATCATTCATAGCTCAATTTTTAGAGTTATTATATACATATATTAAAACAGAGTTTGGATAATAAATTTTATTCAGCTCAAATATCAATTACAGGTACTTTAAAGCTAACAAATCTTTCAAGTACTTAACAGATAACAAGTATTTCAAGTACTTCAAAATTAGGTACTTTACAGATTTAAAATATTTTTAAGTGCTTTATAGATGATAGGTCTTTTAAACACTCTAAAATATCAAAACCTTCAGTTCATCCAACTTTAGTGGTGTTTCACTCCAAGAATCCTTTGATTCAAAATAGGCATTGGAAGTCACCATAAGTCCTTCTACCTATACACCATCTTACTCTGACTAGAAACTGGGTTTGGAAGAAGTCTGGGCATGAAGGCAGAGAACTTAGTGTTTGAACCAACTCTTCAAATAGAAGGTCTTCCTAGCGCCAAGTAACGATGGAGGTACAGAAGTAGACTTCCACTCTCCGTCTTCCTTCTCCACTACCACCATCGCTACTTCTAGAACCACCACCTCCGCAGAGTTGGTAGAGATGAAGAGGGATCGACCCTGTAATTTTGCCAAACCCCACATCTGTCACCCTAACCTTATCTTCCCTAAGGATGCGGAGACAAATCTAACGTTGCTCGACTGTTAAGACAGCGTGATGAAATCTCCAAATATAATAAAAATATACCTCAGCTTCAGCCACTTCTTTTTCCGACATACCTTGATACATCGGTGGAACGAGAATGGGAGTAGGCATCTCTAAAGACTAATCTCCAAAGTATGTAAACTCCAACTTCTGCATCTCAACAAAAATCCACACTTCGTGAACCATTCTTCGGGTCTTCACCACCATCATAACTTTCAAAGAATTTTGTAACAAACAAGTGTACTTTGCCACAATCCTCAGTTTAGGTACTATTTATATAATCCTAATATTTAATGTGCAGGTACGTTTCCCCAAGCATCATCATTTAATACAAACGAATTTCTCAAACCTTAACCGATGCATACATCAATATTCCCATCAACATTCAAAGTACAAACGCCCCCGCCCCCCCCCCCCCCCCCATAACACGCATATTTTCCAAGCAGTTAAATCCATATCATTACTTCTATCATTTTCAAACTTTTAACCCAATTACTAATATACCCACAAAATCCTTTCTCAGCCAAAGTCACTCGTAACTTTGGTTATGAGGGAGCGATTGTAGGGTCATATCCCACGATCTAACCGTAAATTGAGTTATTCCAGTTTAAATTACCTCCATGCCAGACTTACGCATTCTATGCGTAACATCAATAGTCAACATTGACACATACTCCATAAACTAATGAAGAATGTGGGACGAGCTCAAACAGAAAAACATGAACAAGTTTAAGACACCTATCTCTCACGAACTTAACAGTTACTCAGTCAACCGCCACTAACCACATTATTCGGAGAACGTACTTCTGCACGATGAAGAACCGCGGAGATGGTCTATATAAAGAAAAAAAATCTTAAAGTGATAATGACCAAAACAAATACATGAGAAATCACTAAGAAAGCTATATTTTTTAGATTCTCAAAACATCAAAACTTCTTATTTACAAGATTAAGCATTTCAAAGTCGAGAGATCACTTGTAATAAGATATTATCCTTAAGCAATAAAAGTTACTATTACAAAATCCCTCAAATCGAGGTCATGGTATTTTTACCTATTCAGAGTTTTCTATGCTAAATCACATGTGTTATTCCTTATTTTTTGTTAGTTTTTATCACAAGAACATTGGTGTAAGAGTTAATTCTAAGCCATCTCGAGCTTACAGAATTAAGCCATTACAGGTACTAAATCCTAAATGAGAAACATCTAGAGAGGACTGCATTATTTTTTCTAGCAGAGGATGGAAAGAAATTATTCTTTCGAGCAGAGGACGGAAATGAGTTACTAAGGACATATTGTGTACATGACTCTTAGATAATCAACCCACTACAGACATTACAAGTTATTACAAACATTATAAAAGAATTTGAATTTTAACCGTATTATTTTACGTTCAATTGGCAAAATATTTAAACATTTAATAAGATACAAAATTGGAGTGGTATGGATATTTGGATACTTCGAGTTTGTTACTAATACATCCATATCTATTATTATTTATTTTAAGGGTTAATGTACTTGCTTAATTGTGGCTTGCTAACTCCTTGCGTGATTCCATTTTTCAGTGACAAGTTGTTAGCTATATATTCAGGTTCACTAGATAAGTTGTACATAGGAGCATGTTACTAAGACGTTCATGTAGTCGATTTGTTTTTGTTATCGTGGACTCTATTTTTGCCTCATTATTGTAGTCATGTCAATACACTGCTATTGATCATAAACCATTATTTTAATTATTATTTTCCACTGTATCATCTTGTGTAGATGTAGTCTTTCAATTTCATTCTTATACTACATCATTTGCGGTCCATCCTTTGGGATTCATGATCTGATCCCTACCCCGGGATATGTATTCTAACAAGTCTTGGAATATTTATTTTGGGGCGTGTCTGATTGGTATCAAAGCTGAAGGTTAACTCTTATATCTATTTTACACTCTTATATTAAGTAAAATTTTAGAGCGATTTAGGATGATTC
The DNA here is from genome assembly GCA_014058105.1 of Kingdonia uniflora. Classification (NCBI taxonomy): domain Eukaryota; kingdom Viridiplantae; phylum Streptophyta; class Magnoliopsida; order Ranunculales; family Circaeasteraceae; genus Kingdonia; species Kingdonia uniflora. The sequence goes on from JACGCM010000917.1 coordinate 548,009, forward strand.
TTTGGTATCTTGCATCTTCCGCTTGTTGGTGGTGATGACATTAATCTCTTAAGATATTGTGGTTGTAGTCGATCATCAAAGCCTTTGAGAAATATTTTTTTCTTATATCCTTAGGAATTCTGAGTTAGAATCCTTGTTAATTAATTTCCCAAAGGGTTATAAATTGTCATTGTTTGCTCAAGATGGACTGTCCCGTTGAGTAAAGTAAGAAAAGCTTGAATGTAGTTTAGTTCTTAATTTGAGAATGTGGATATTAATCTAAAGTTGATTATAGTTTTGCAGGTTAAAAAGTACTTGTTTGTTTTGTTCGTGTGTATCAATTTATTGTGGATTATTTGCATCAATATTTGTATGACAAGATACCTTATTCTTTTTGGAGGTTAGATATTTCAGAAGTTGGGTTGGACGTCGGCTAAACTATAATTAGAGTGTAGATTTCATTTCATTGCTTTAACCTTGTATATTTGGCTACCAGTATAGCGTCGCAGGTCTGCGCTTTGTTGCTTGTGAACCATATGTTGAAAAGGTTAACAAGTTGATGGTTATGTCCTAGAGATGATGAGGTCCATAATTGATTTTAGTATATGTACGGTGTGATTGTTGATTTTTGAATCTCGTTCAATATAAGTAGGATCAAGTGTACACATTGGAATGGTTTTAACATTTCATTCGATTGGTGATTCTATTAGAAAATTTTAGTTTTTATTTGACACAGTTAAGCCGTTGTTAGCCATTTAGAATAGCTTTGACATTTTGTCAAAGTAGTTAATACCCCGAGAGATATAATCCTAAACATATTATGTCATAGTTTTGTTAGTAAAGTATTCTTGTTTTATTATATATTACTTGGTTGGTAGTTGTGGCTAGTTCATTTTTCGTTAGGTGGGGTGAGATACACTTGGTATTTCATAAGGTTCATGTTTGTAGTTTATTATTTGGGGTATTAGAGGGATTTATCCAAATTCAAGGGGTCAAACTACTAGCAGAAATCAAAGGATTTTTATTTAGTCTTTCTTAAGTTATATGTAATTATATGCCTCATCTTAGGGAGTTATTTAAATATATTTTATCTTGCTTTCATCGGGTATGTTGTAGAGCACTTTGCATATAGTTTTTCTGACTGAGAATTTTATATCATAACTTATGTAGTATGGGGATTGAAATTTTGTAGAAAATAAATTTCAAACTTGTTTTAATAGGATACGATGGTTATTAAATTCGTTGTGTTGGTTATTCATTTCCTTAACGATTGTGTTCTTAGAGATTTGGGTTTAATTGTTTATGATCGTTTGAGAGCAACTGAAAGTGGTTTTGTCGATTGTACTAGATAGAGTGTTTGCCTAATTGGCCATGCTATAATTATATGTATCTTTTTCATGTTCAACCACTTGCACTAGAAGGCAAATCTGGTAAGGTGGTAGTGCATGTGAAAAGAGTAATTTTGTTGCTTTCTCTATTAACATTTTTTGTAGTTTTGTTGATGTCGTCTAAAGATGATATCCATTTTATTGCTTTGTATTGAATTCATTTTGACTCATTTAGGTTGCAATGACGAACTCATTGTATTGATAAATGGTACCAATTGTCTAACAAAAAATATGCGGTACTATCGTAGGTTATTACTGTTTGTAAATAAAAGTATGATTTTATTAATTCAGTAGTATTACTACCCTAGCATTTTAGCAATGAGTATCAGTTTTTTCTTCAACTAGATATTTATTGATCCTAAAATAATAAAGTGTTAGTGGAAGTAATGTTAAATTATAAATGAGATGCTTGCCTTTATGAACAATGTAAGAACAATTTTTTTATATTTTATTTCAAAAATGAGAGAGAAAAGATGATATGGACAGTAAGATTTAATGATTTTGCAAGAGAGTTTTGAATGTTGTGCCTTGAATAGATTACACTAGAACAACAGTTAAAGATATGTGTGATTATATCTATTATTGGGCAATTAAGTTACAATCTCTTTATCATCTACATTGAGGCCGTGGGAACTTGGTAATTTAAAGCCCAAAAGTAGTTATTGTTGCAAATTTATTTTGTCTTGTTAATAATATAATGTATAAATTAAAATTTTAAACTTTTGTTTCGTAGCGCCGTCGAATTTCGGGGATAAAATTTCTTTTTAGCGGGTAAATATGTAATGCCCCGGTATTTTTACTTTATTCTTAAAGATATTTATTTAACAAATAATGATAATCTAGTGATTTAAAGTAATGACTGCGTAATTATTAAGAGTACGATAGTCAAATAGTTATATTGCAACCAAATGTAATAGCACAAATAACCTCTTACATCAAATGTATCTATGACATAATTAGTCTAACCAATAATATAAGATCATATAGGTGGTTAGCGTGGAAACCTTTGAATAAGTGAAAAACTACGACTTCGGCTTGAGGATTTAGTTACTGTAACTTTATTGCTTGAGACTGATATTTTTATTTACAAGTTATGATCTCTTGAGCTAGATAAACCTTTGTTGGTCTCCCTCTTCTTTTGCGTTCTATTCATTTTATAAACCTTAGTCTCTTTTCATTTATATTTATCAGCACGTTCTCCTGAATTGGGGGAAGAGTGGAGGTTATCTCAGTAACTGTTAATTTGTGGGAGATAAAATTGTCCTTGATTTATTCCATATTAGTTAGAGTGCTCGAGCCACATTCCTCTGCTGTTCGTAGTACAGGTATCATTGTTGAAAGCGTATGTCACGTGCATGTTATGTGAGTCTGGCATGGTATTAGCTCGATGATTTTCCAACTTGAGGGATAAGTTCCTACAATCGCCCCCTCTCAACTGAAGGTACATGCGTCTTGAGTTTGGAAGGTTCAATCGAGCTTAGCATTAGAATACAAATAGGTTGTCTAACATAGGAAATGATGGATTTGGTGGGGTAGAATTTTACCTTGGAAGTATAATGGATTATTAGGAACTTAATATTAATATAACGGGGACTGTGTTTAATTAGTTATTGGGTTTCCCATAAGTATTCTATGAATGATGACTATTTTGGAAAACTTTTATGCATTGAATGTATGTCTCTTTATAAATACTTTTATGCATTATCTCTGTAGGGATAATAATGGTGAGAACCAGATGCCAAGTGTATGAATCTACGGTTCTTGCCAAAGTGCAGGAACTTCAGTTTCGCTACATTGGGACGCAGTCCTTAGATTTTCAAACTCTCATTCCAGTGTATCCTACCTATCATGGAATGATATACGAGGAGGTAGTAGAGGCGGATTATGACTATAGCATGGTTCTATTATTTGGTGGTAGAGGGTGAATAGTGCATGGTATGTCTTCGCCTGCTTGCAGATGCTACCATTACTAGGAAGGATAATGAGGCCGGTGTCCGTGTTAGGAGGTACCTCCTCTATCTTACGAGTAAATGGGTTTTGCAAGTGGAGGCAGTGGTAGAAGATCTCTGTTACAACCATCTTCATTTTCTTGTAGAGGTGGTGGTTTCAAAGTAGGAAAATTTCTGTTACAACCATCTTCATTTTCTTGCAAAAGTGGTGGTTTCAGAGGTGGACGAAGCTGCTGGTACTCGCACTTGAAAATTTTGTTGAACCTAATAGTGACTGTACTCTGTAGAACAATCTATGGGATGTATCAATAACTTAGTGTTTCGTGTAAAGCTTTTTGTAGTGTACATTTTTGAGATAATGAAAAACTTTGTTATGGAATCAAACATCGTAAACTCTGAATTAGTATGAAATTGAGTGTGCCGAACTGCAAAATAGTGTATGGTTAGATTAAAAATAGTAAGTGTTGAACTGTGGTGTTATGTATTATGCGAAAGATGTTTGAAAAAATGTGTACCGAACTGATGAAAATAGGAATTTTGTATGACAAAAATAAACAACCAAAACTCGAAATGATTTTTATAAAAGTATAGTTTGAAAAGAAACGTGCCAAAAATTGAACAAAAAAGGTGGTATGTTTCGAGCTTAGAGAGATACATAAGTATCTGTTTATTAAGGTGGATAACTATGACAACAATAATGTTTATAAAGAAATATCTTAACAACAAAGAGGAGGGGATTGGATGATATTGTACTCTGTACTTGTAAATAAGGTTGCAAATGAGAGTTTGGAATTAGTAAACATGGTGAGGACTCGCTCTCAGAGATTTTGTTCTGTAAGAGAGGGGCATGCGGCGATAAAGGTTGTTGAAATACGTGAACGGTTACTCGAGCTTCATGAATATGAGGATGATCTGCCAGTTTCTGTATTATAGCTTGAAGGTCTATTTGTAAGAGAAAAGGATATCAAACTAGATCACCATTTTTGGTGTGATATTTTTCCTGAGAGAGATTGAACCTGACGTTAGAAAGATTATTATAAGAGAGATTGCTCTGGATGAGTTAGCAGATGAAGATGAGCTGATTGAGGGTGGCAAAATTATTAGATGTGGAGCTATAGGAAAATTGGGATGTTTCTTACGTAATTACTTTTGAAAGATTGTTTGTATGGCAGCTCAAAATATTGTAATGGGATAAAAATAAAAATATTGTTGGACTATGCGTATTTTTCTCCTTTTTATGTGGATTCGATTTGGATTTTAAATTTTTGAATCTGTTTACTCTGGAATTATCATTGAAATGAGTATAAGTGCTCTGGATCTTCCACAGCAAAAATATGAAAATTGTGAGGATAAGATAAAAGTAAAGGTTCAGTTCAAATTGACAGTAGAAAGAGTGATGGATGTGGAGAGGTATGAGACAAATATGTGTAGGAAAGAGAAAAATATTTAATAATAGGCGTGGTTATAATGATGAACGAGTGTACTACTCCAAAAGGCATGATGGGACTGAGAAGAACAGTGCAAATGGCACCTCAGTTGAAAAACTGAGGATGGCTTACACGAGTCCCCGTAACTACAAGTGGTTTGAAAAGAAATATATATATATATATAACCCCTCCCTCTCTTCTTCAAAAAGTTTATAGAAAATGGAGAGACGGACGTCTATTGAGAGAGAGAAAAAATGATTGTAGAGGCATTGTTGAGAAGAAAGATGTATCCGGTAGAGGTAGATGTGTTTTAGGAGTTTTGTAGGTGCAAAAGTAGTATAGGAGGAGAATGTGGGGATGTGATGGGGTATGATGGGAGACATTTCTAGGGGTGCTCTATTAAAAAAAAGGGTGAGAGCACATTTTTCTTGCAACCTAATTTGGAGTATGAGAAAACTCGTAGGAACAATTTAGAGGCCGTTTCCCTTGAGTATTTTAATTGGAATAGGGGAGGTGATTTGGATGAGGGTTTTATGTGTTATCTTGCTCAGTTCAAATATAGGTTAGTGGCGCCTTTAAGCAACTTTGCTAAAGGCATCATGAATGTGATCAAAGCGTGCCTTGCCCAGCAAAATGGTAACATATGGGATGTTAAAAACGTTCTTAAGAACTTAGATAGGAGGTTGGCCTGTGAGGGGAATGAGAGAAGAATAATTCCTTTAGATGTATTGAAGTACTATAATGTGAAATGCTTCACTTCTACTAGGGGTACGTACTTTTCTTCCAGCTCGGCCCGACCCCAATTTTTCGACCTTAATTCTGCTGGAAAAGTATGGAATGTTTTATAAAACTTTTTAGAAAATAAAGTAAATCTTACTAACTTCAAACTGTATCGGTAATTTGTGTTCTGTCTTTGACAATATTTTGTTTTGTATACAAAACCTCATTCAAAAGTAATGAGAGAAGTGTCATTGATCGATATTGTAGCCAGAGAAGGAGTTGAGCTAAAAGCTATGCTGGGCAAACTTGAGATAAGCTGGCACAAGAGGGAGAATAGTAAGTCAGTGAAAGTTTTGAAGCTACAGGCTAAGAGAAAAATAACTGGAGTTGGCCCAGCTATTGATATAGGGGAATATCCCACGATCCTATCTAAAAATGAGATATCCCTAGCTCGAATTACCTCCATCTCAGGCTCAAGCATTCTCCACATGACTTCTCCATTCAACATTTCCACATACTCTGCGAATTGATGAAGAGCGTGGGTTGACCTCAAACCAAAAAGCCTGAAAAAGTTAAAACCATATGTTTCTCACGAACTAAACAGTTACTCAGTCAACAGCCACTAATCATATTTTAAGAGAAGGTGCTTCAGCACGTTAAAGAATTGTGGAAGAGGCCTATATAAAGGAAAAGTTTCAAAAGAGACAGGGACCAGAAAAAGATACGAGAAATTACCAAAAAGACTATATCTTATGAGATTCTCAACACTCCAAACTTCTTATTCACAAGATTGAACATTTCTAAGTCTAGAAATAACTTGTAATACGATATCATCAGCCTCAAGCAAATAAAGTCACTATTACAAAACCCTCAACATGAGGTCGTAGTTTTTAACCTATTCATAGGTTTTCCACGCCATATACCTATGTTATTTCCTGTTTAGTAGATTATAATCACAGGTACATTGGTGTAAAGATTAATTTTAGGCTACCTCGAGCTCACAGAATTAGGCCATTACATTTGGCGCGGTCTGTAGGAAAGAAATTATTTTCACGGTATCCTAAGAAATTTAACCACTCTACTACAGCATTTCAATCATGGTCACATCCCGACGACCAACTACCGGAGTCCAGCTCGATCTCTCAATTGAGCCGGAACAACATTCGGAGCTTAGAAAGAATCTTAACACTAAAATAGAGAAGCGCAACGAGCTTAAACAATAATTAACTCGTTATCGAGAACTCTGCTAGAGCTCGATGCCGAACGACAAGCTTTTTTGACATCGCTTAAATGAGACGAAGATCAAATGATAATAATGTAGACTACCTTATAAGCTTTGTAGAACATTTAGTAGGCCCCTCCAACACGAGATCGTGATCAGGTTCCAGAAGCCTCCAGGATTTCTGCGGGGGAAAGATTGGGACCTCAAGGAGCCACCAGCAAAGCTATTTCCAGACATATTTAGAATGAACCTCAACCTTCCATTTATTTCGAGAGGGAGATTCAATCTGAAATCATCCAAGGTCACTGATGTTCCGTCCGTCAAGAGGAAGAGCAGAGACCTCCGCCTCGAGTTCCAGTGCGAGATCGTTAGACTGAAGGTACCGGTACTCATAATCCATAACTTCCTCGTTAAGCCGCTCAACCGATCCGTCACTATGTTATACAAAAGCATATGGACAAGCATATTAAGGAGTTGATCGAAGCACAAGTTCTGGGTACTACCGGCGATCTTACCAAGTTACAAGGAGGTCTAATTGCCAAAGAACTATTCGATATGGATATTCGAAAAGGTTTCCATACTCTGAAAATTGGCAAATACAAGGGTACCGATCCCAATGAGCACATTCAGCAATACTGTAATTCATTGGGGATGTACTCTAATCTCAACCACATTCTCTACCGTCTGTTCACCAAAAGTTTACAGGAGAAACCACTTTGATGGTTCTATTCACTGCCTGAAGACTCCATATACACATTCGACCAACTGTAGAAGCAATTCATCAAGACATATGCTTTCAATAGAGATAAAGAAGAAAATTTGTATTCTCTAATCAGTCTCAAACAATCCAACGGAGAGAAGCTCGTAGCATTTGAAAAGATGTTCTTAGAGCTCGCGCGTAAAGTAGTCAATCTTGATCTGAAATCCACTGTTACTGCTTCTACCAACGCACTCCAGCTAGACTGCAAAGCCAAAGAGTACCTCTTCCTCAACAAACCTGCGACCTTGGAGGATATGATCACAAAGGTCAATAGTTTCATCGACCTAGAAAGGATAATGTCTGAAAGGCATAAATCTACTAAATCTGTCAATGTCATAAAAGGTCCCTCTACAGATCAGAACGCAAAACCTAAGGAAGACCAGGGTGACCAGAAATGCGCCAAGGGAAATACTGGCAACCCGCAGAAAAGCGGACCACAAGTAAAACCAGTCCTCCCAAAGATGAATGTTCAAATTTCTACAATTTTTTCAATTCTCAGGAAAGATAAGCTCTACCGTCTCTCCCAACCATTGGAGAGCCAATCGTACACCATAAGGTAGACCATCATTCAACTGATAATTTCTATACTTTATAGAGGTTGCCCGAATTTATTTTCAAGGAGGGACGGATGCACGTATATATTGTCGAGGTCGCTGCTGGCAGCTATAAAAATTAGAACCTCCCTGCTTCTTCTATACGTGCTTCTTCTTCTACTCTTATACCAACAATAACGTCATTTCCAAAGCTACCTTAACAGAGTTACAAATATTTTCAAATTCATTTTTATACAACAGTTATAAACAACATTCTAAAAAATAGGAGGGTAAGATATGCCCATAAGACATGAAGAAGTTAGCGAGCCCAATTCTTTTTTTTTTAGTGCGTAGCCTTTTTATGAGCCCATCTACGATGGTTTTGTTGGTAATTTTGGCTTAGCCATTGCCTTGAGGGTAGTAGGGATTAGATGGCGAGTAAATGATGTTGTGCTGGTTGAGGAAAGCTACAACCTTTTCTCCAACAAATTAAAGCCCATTATCGATACAAATTTGGTGGGGCACCCAAACCGAGTGATGATGTGTTCCTGGATAAAAGAGATGAGCTCTTCTTCTCTGGTTTGACAGAGTGGAACTACTTCTGCCCATTTTATAAAATAATTGGTAGCTACGAGGAGGTGGCGGCGGTTACCTGGGAGAATTAGAAAATTTATCGACGAGATCAAGTACCCATCTTTTGTATGGCCAAAACAACTTGCTTGCATGAATTTCGAGCGTAGGGGCGCGTATCATCTTTCCATGTCGCTGATATGCATCGCATTTGCATGAGTACTCTTCTGCTTATTTACGCATACTAGGCCATAATACTCCTTGTGTAATGGCACTGTTTGCTAGTGATTGACCTTCGGCATGAGAGCCACAAGTTCTTTCATGTAAATTGTGGAGCATCTTATCCACTTTCTATTTAGAGAGGTACTAAAGGTAAGGCCCAGTGACTGAACGACGATACAAGGTGCCATTTTGATTGGTTTAGCACTTCGAGTTGTCTATCAGTTGTCGGCGGTCCTTCGGATCTGTTGGAAGTGGTCCATCACATTTGTTGTTAATACCGAGATAAACTAAGAAAGGCTTTCGCCAATCATCGTCTCCCCCTTTATCGCCTCCAGTGTTGATCGTGCATACAAAAATACAATCAATGCTGGATGTTGAAATCACTTCAATCTGGAGATATCAAGCTTTTGTGCCTAAAACCCTAGATATGCCAAAGAATCGGCGTGTCTATTTTTGCCTCGAGGAAGATAATCAAGAGTTACTTGCACAAACTTGCTCATCCTATCTGCAACGAGGGCAGCGTATTCAATCACCTTGTCATTCTTCTTGTATTGCTCAAAATAATGAAGGGTAAAATGATTGAGAAAAATAACGAGCTGAAGAGAGCTCGGGATTATCTATCCAAATTTAAAATTATGGTTGAGCAGTTGAGTAAGGCTTTACCTACTAAAGATATAGTTTTTTGGATGGTTCAAAGATGATGTAATAAATTGAATGAGAGGGTAGCCCAACTGATGGTAGATTTTGTTATGGTCAATTTGAGTGTCAAGAAGGTTGAGGCTGGAGAGCGATCAAAGAGGAATAAAGACGATGTCGGGGTCTTCATTATAATAGGGGATGTGGCTCACATTCAAGCTCACGTATAAAGAGGAAATGAGCATTTAAGGGAGAGCCAAGGTAAGTTGGATATTGCTCATAGTAGATAGCAGGAGTTAGAGCGGGTGTTCAGGGGTAAGGATCAATTAATAAGGAAAAAAGATGTACTATTAAAGATGCCTCTTGCTAGGGGAAGTGAAGGTAAAGACATGGAGTTTGAGGAACTGCATGCTAAGGTGGTAGAATTGAGGACGACGAACCAGACAGAGTCAGATAAAGTGGTATAGAAGGCGAAGGAGCATAATGATATTACGTTATTTACAGATAGACACATGGAATGGAAAGACGGATGGTATAAAAAGTTACAAGAGTATTATCATAAATAAGAGAGAATTATTCTAAGGCAGTTATACCCGATGCAATGTGCTCACAGATGTTAATGGCTGTTATTGCCTATTTTGTAGAGGAAATGAGACGACTTGAGTTAGAGAGGGATACTATGCACGACTGTCTATTGGGAAGATGATGTATTTGTAGAGCCGATGTAAATCAGGGAAACTGTATGAACACCATAGAAATTGAGCTAGGTTCTCGACCTATTGATTTGGTAGAGCAAGGCAGGATGACTATAGCTTCTCGAGCTCTAGATTTTATGGCTAAATGTCCTCTTGTTGTAGGGGAAGGCATAGCTGACCTCCCATCAACAGAGAAGAACTCTTAGAAGTAGCTTTGGATGTAACTTGCAGAAGTATCTGTTATAAACATATAAAGAGATAAAGTTAGTTTTACCTTTGCTTAATCTAATGTCTATTAGAGATCATTAATTGAAAACTAGTATTACCTTCGCTTTAATTGCAGATTATGTATAGATGGGCGATTGAAAGCTAGTATTACTTTTGCTTTAATCTATATAGATGGGTGATTGAAAACTAGTTTTACCTTTGCTTAAATCTGTATAGAGGGATGATTGAAAGCTAGTTTTACCTTTGCTTTAATATGTATAGTGGGGTGATTGAAAGCTAGTTTTACTTTTTCTTTAATCTGTATAGAGGTCAATAAAAAGTTAGTATTACATTTGCTTTAATCTATATAATATAGGAGAATCTACGCAAGTAGAGAGTAAAGTGAGAGAAAACTTAGGAGTTTTCATTGAATATAATAGAATGTACACTGTATGGAGATTAAAATCTCACTTTTAGAATGGAAAGAATGAGAATTTTAAAGTGAAGAAATGAAGGACTTAATGATAGTACCGTTTCAGTCGCCTAGTATTCCATGGATTTGGGATTTGGACTCCTTGCTCTGTCATAGGATAATATGATCCCAGACCAGTTCAATCAATAATGAGGAATGGACCTTCCCAATTTTCTTGCCAGCTTCCCGGCATGTGCTTCTTTTCTGTACTGTAGGATTTTTCTGAGGATGAGATCATCAATTTGGAATGTACGACTTCAGACTCTTCTTTTGTATGAGATGGCCAGCATATGGTGATATCAACCTAGGTTGGCAATAGTACGTTCCCAACTTTCATCAATCTGATTCATATTACATGCCAATTCGAACTCACTCTCTTCATCGATAAGCTCGTGACTTTTGATGGGATGGTGGTATTCTGTTAGAATGATAGCTTATGTGCCATAGGCGAGGATGAAGGGGGTACAGCCGGCAGATTGACGTGGAGTGGTACGGTATGGTATGCCCATAAGACATGCAGAAATTCTCGTATCTAATTTCCTTTTTTCTGTAATTGAAGCTTTATCTTGAGTCCATCCACTATGGTTTTGTTGGTGATTTCAGCTTGGCCATTGCCTTGAGGGTAGTAGGGATTGGATGGTGAGTGGATGATATTGTGTTTATTGAGGAAGGCTACGACTTTTTTACCAAATAACTGTGGCCCGTTATCGATCCAAATCAGGTGGGGGCATCCAAATCGTGTAATGATGTGTTCCTGGATAAAAGAGATAACCTCTTCTTCTTTGGTTCGACAAAGTGGAACTGCTTCTACTCATTTTGTAAAATAATCTGCTACTACGAGTATGAATCATCAGTTACCTGGAGTAATAGAAAATTCCCCGACGAGATCGAGCGCACACCGCTTAAATGGCCAGGAATCCTTGCTTACATGTAGTTTGAGCACAGGGGCGTGGATCATGTCTTTATGTCATTGACATGTATCACATTTGCGCGAGTATTCTTCTACTTGCTTGCGCATTCCTGGCCATAATATTCCTTGTGCAATTGCTCTATTAGTAAGTGATCGACCTACAGCATGGGAACCACAAGTTCCTTCATGTAAATCTCTGAGCATTACATCTACTTTTTTCTTGGAGATGCACTTGAGATAAGGCCCTATGACTAAGCGGCGATATAAGCGACCATTCTGAACTGTGTAATACTTTGAGTTTTCGATCAACTGTCGGTGCTCTTTTAGATTTATTGGGAGGTGCCCGGTGCATTTGTTATCTGGGTTGAGATAGGCAATGAAGGGCTTTCGCCAATCGTCGTCCTCCTCTTCATCGCCCCCAGTGTTAATTACACATATAGAGTAGAGATCAATGCTTGGGGTGGACATAACTTCGATCTGTAAGCATCGTGCTTCTGTACCCAAGACCCCAACAAGATATACCAAGGAATCGGCGCATCTATTTTTACCTCGAGGGAGACAGTCGAGAGTTATTTTCACAAATATGTTCACTCTATCAACAACGAAAGTTGCATATTCAATCATCTTACCATTCTTCTTGTGTTGTTCAAAGTAATGGTGGATGATTAGTAGAGAATTTGTGTAGACTGAGAACTTTAGGATGCTAAGCTCGAGAGCAAGGTCGAGTCCGTGAATTAGAGCCTCATAATCTATGACATTGTTGGAGGCTACAAAATCCAGGCAGATTAATTTCTCGATTTTATCGTTGGAAGGGTAATCAATACGATTCTAATTCCTGACCCTGCGGGTCCTACTGGACCATCTATAAGAAGTCTCCACCCTTTCCTTATAGCCCATTCTGCTCACTCGTCAAATGCTTTGGTGGGAGGATCACCTGTAACGTCAGGATTGTGCTCCTCCTAATCAGGATCTTCCACTGGAAAATCTGCAAGAAAATTAACAACGACGTGACCCTTTTCTGAATATCGTTATTTGAACTTGATATCATATTCTCCCAAACTGACCGACCATTGCTGCACTCTTCTTGATTTTCCTTTTTTGGGCAAAACATCCTGGAGTGGGCAGTTTTTCATGACTTTAACTGAATAAGCTTGGAAGTAGTGTTTAAGTTTCTGTGAAGTGTAAACATAAGTTAGAAGGAGTCTCTCAATTTTAGAATACCTCGATTCCGCTATAGTTAGGGTTTTACTAATGAAGCAGATTGGCTTCTTAATCTTTCCTTCAAGTCGAATAAGAATTAATCAGATAGAAGTATCTATAACTACCAGGTAGATTATCAGTTTCTCATTATCTACTGGGGTGCTCATGATGGGAGACTTCCCCTAATAGGTTTTGAGTTCCTAAAAACCTGCCTCGCATTCTGATGTCCATCAGATTTCTTCATTGGGCTTATCTTTTCCTCGTTTGGTACAACCTCAGAGTAGTATGAACAACCAACGACAGCGATCTGAGGGTTTGTAAATGAACTGGTTAATAGCGGTAATCTTGCCAGTAAGTTTTTGTACGTCCTTCGTTGTTTTTGGAGATGGCATGTTAAGGAAAGCTTGAATTTGATCTGAATCGGTCTCAGTCCCCTTCTTGCTGATGAGATGGCCGAAGAATCGGCCTGAATATACCCCGAATTGACACTTATTAGGATTGAGTCACATCCTATAAGATCGTACAATGTTAAATATTGTGGTAAGATATGTGATGTGGTTGTTTGAAAGTATGCTCTTGTACAAGAGATCATCGATGTAGACTTTAATGATTTCTCTAAGATGTGCTTTGAACATAGTCGTCATTAACCGTTGATAAGTCGCGCTTGCATTCTTTAGACCGAAGGGCATGACTTTGTAGCAGTAAAGTCCTCTTTCAATGATGAAAGTGGTCTTTTCATGATCTTCCTCTAAGAGAGAAATCTGATTGTATCCAAAAGTAGCATTCATCATAGATAGGAGTTCATGATCTGCCATAGAATCAAGAATTTGATGGATGATGGGAAGAGGGAAACTGTCCTTTGGAGTGTATTTATTTAGATCGATAAAATCTGCATAAACTCTGACCTTTCGATTCTTCTTTGGAACAGCGACGATATTGGATATTTAATCAAGATATTTGGCTTCTCGAATGAACCCCACTTTGATCAATTTATCGATCTCAATGTTGACTTCATCTCGAAGACGAGGTGAGAGTCGTCACTATTTATGTTTGACAGCCGTGACGATGATGTAGATGGCCAATTTATGACATACCTTAGTCGGATCAACCCCAGGCATCTCCTTGAAAGTCCATACAAAGATATCTCGATTTATTCGTAAGAATTAAATAAGTGTATCCTTATCGTGCTGGACCAGCTTGGTACAGATGAAAGTACCCCTGCTAAGTCTATCAATGTCGATGTATTATGTAGGTTCTTTTATTGAAGGCTGATTATCGATGCGACCAACTTTCTGTAATTGCAATGTAGCGTAACTGTCTGTTATATTTAGAATGACAGAGATGGTGTTCTCACAAGCTCTGGAAAGCTTTTGACTACTTTTGACTTCATAGATGTCATCATTGTATTTAAAGAGAAGTGTCAGATGATAAGTAGAAGTGATCGCTTCCATGTTGTGAATCAAGCAGCGGCCCATAATCTTGAGAAAACAAGATTTGACGTTGATGGTGTAGAATACGACATCGATTGTGCTCGAAATGACTTGATTAGCCAATCCCATTTGGTCAATTAGGCTTTAAAAAATAATCTCAATACCGCTTCCTGTATCAATCATCATTGTATGCATGACAAACTTCTTCATCTTGAGTATTATGACTAACACGTCATGGTATAGAAATTTGGCATGACTAATGTCGCAATCTTTGAATGAAATCCCAAGTCTGCGATTACTCAACTCAAGTAAAAGTTTGGCTTTTTTATCTTGAGGTGTGAGCAGCAATATTCTGATAGTCTCATGTGCTTGAATCTGCAATAGTTGTTGATCTGATGAATCACGATCATGTTGTTGTGGTACATATGGTATAAATGTTTCTCCTCAGCTTGATCTTCGACCTGAACTACGCCGAACTGCTTCTTATAACTGTCATCCTTGTTGAATTCTAGGTTCATAATATATTCGTACATCCGGCCATCTTTGAAAATAAATTCTAACAACCTTTGTAAAGCATAGCAGTTATAAGTAGCATGATAATTTACCTTGTGATGCATGCAGTACGCGAGGTTTTCGATTGGTTCTAATAGGTTAGATAGACGATATAGCTTATCCTTTGATAGAATTGGAAATATTGTGGAGATTCATACATTCATCTTGGGGAGGACCAGTTTGGGTAATGTGCTGCCTTTCTGAGGTTTGCCGGTGCTGGCCATAGAACGCTTTTGATCACCCTGATTCTCATTCGGTTCATTATTTCATTCTTTAGGTGGACCTTTAGTGGTTAAGACGGATATAGTTGATTTATACCTTTCAGACATCATCTTTTCTAGGTCGACATAACCGTTGACCTTGGTGATCATATCCTCCAAGGTCGTGGGTTTGTTAAGGAAGAGGTGCTCTTTGGCCTTGCTGTCGAGCTGGAGCGCGTTGGTGAAAGCAGTAACAGCTATTTTCTGATCAAGATTGTCTACTTTTCGCACGAGCTCTAAAAACTTTTTTGCAAATGCCTCAATCTTTTCCCCTTGTGATTGTTTAAGACTAATAAGAGAAAATAAATTATCTTCCTTATGTTTGTTGTGAGTATACATTTTGATGAATTACTTATGTAGCTGATCGAACGTGAGAATGGAATCTTCAAGTAGAGAATGGAACCACCGGAGCGGTTCTCCATGTAGACTTATTGCAAATAGATGATAGAAAATGTACTTGAGATTGGAGTACAATCCCAATGTCTTCTTTCCCCGGATGATGCAAAATATAATGGCATAATTCTGTAACTCGAAATGGCTCGAAATTAGCTCTTACACTAAATGTACCTGTGATAAAAACTAGTATAAAACAAGAAATAACACAAGTGATTTAGCGTAGAAAACCTTTGAATAGGTAAATATACCATGACCTCGAGTTTAAGGTTTTTGTAATAGTAACTTTTATTGCTTGTGGCTGATATCTTATTACAATTAATCTCTCAAACTATAAATACTTGATCTTGTAAATAAGAAGTTTTGTGTTATAGTATAGAAAATCTCATTTTTCTTGGTCTTTGTCTCTTTTGAAACTTTGGCTTTATATAGACCTTACTCACAACTCGTTATCGTGCTGAAGTACGTTCTCTAAATAATGAGGTAAGTGGTGTTTGAATGTGTAACTATTTAGTTCGTGGGTGTAATAGCCTAATTTCAGGATCTGGACTTAGCCTTTACCCCAAATGTAATCAGAATGCTAATAATGACTAACACAAAAGTTTAGCGTGGAAAACTTTTAAATAGGTTAAAAACCATGACATCTTTTGAGGATTTTAGAAAGAAAGAGATCTTATTGAGAATACTAGTTATTACATAAGCACTCTGAATTTATGGAGTTTTGGAGTATGGATTCCTCTGTATAGAATTTTCTGTCCTTATCTGTAGTTCTCCTATCCTATTTATAAGTCTCATCATATGACCGTTTGACGACCATTAATATTCTTAATGGTGGACGTTACAAAGTAAATGTAAGAAATTCATTGACCAGATAATATAACGTCCTGACCTTTGTTGTTGTACAGTGGCTCTATTAGTGACTATACACTTGTGTAAATTGAACTGTTACTGTGGAGGTTGAAAGAAATGACTCAAACTGGGAAATATTGAATATATATTTAGTAGTATTTCTTGTATGCTGGCGAGTTCAAGGATAAAGCTTTGAGTACGAGATAAGAAATAAGCTATTACAATATAGCTCTCAACCAATAGCACGAGGAGCCTCATGGAGGAGTGGTGTTGGTTGAGAAATTCTTGTTATATCTGCTTTCTGTGTCACGTGCTCTGTTGGTGAGATCGAAAGTTTGTATGTTGTTCGAAGATAAAGGATAAGCTCGAGGTACGGAATATGTCACAACAATCACCCCCTCTTTGCCAGCAGTATGAGAAACCTTGCAAGCGAGTGGTGCTGGTTGAGAAGTATCATTAATGCTTTAGTTAAAACCTGGGAATCATTTTTAATGCATATTCATAAGTATCTTGTTTGTGCCTTTAAGATTTTCCAGAACCAATGGTTTTAGTAAATGTTTATGGGAAATCCATCTATCATTGGGAATCTGAAGAGTCTATTTTAAATGTTGATCATAGTATAAAAGGCATTTGGAAGTGAGATTGAGGAACCAATTTTTCATCTCTGATTTTCTTCTTCTCCTTCCTTGACTATTGTGAATTCTTGACTGTTGAGAGTATGGTGACTACCAGGAACCAATCTTGGGAGTCTAAATTTATAGGAAGATGGAGGAATTATATATCCGCTACTTTGGATACCAACCTCTGGATTTGCCAAAACTGATTCCTGTGTCGCCTACCTATCACCGCATGTCATATAAAGAAGGGATGGAGGCAGGTGATGATTATTATCAGATAGTGCAGTTTTACTATTTGCTGACATCTGAAGCAGAGCACCGAAATGGGCTTTGTTTGCTGGCGGAGGAGGCTGTTACAACTAAGGATGAAGCAGCAGGCGTTCGTTCGAGGGAGTCTCGCCGGTATCCTGGTAGTGAATGGGTTCTTTTTAAAAGGTAGGACCTTCCGTCTATCTCTAGCATGCAGGGTGGGGTTATAGTGGAAGAGGTGGAAGGATACAGTGGATCATTTTCTTTCATGGACCATAGATCTTGGCTATGAAAAAGTTCTTTCATCCGTGATTTCTAGTTCGGACTATTTCCTGGATCTTACAGCATGGGATCAGGGTTTGAAAGTTGTTTCAGTTTTTTATCATCTTTTATGTTGATTCCTGGAAAGTAATTAGAACTGTAACTTTGTGATGTAATTTGTTGTAACTATTGGGGACATTTTGTTATCTGTAAAGTATCTTGTACAAAAAATTTCAAATTAATGAAATAACTTAATTCTGAGGTCATGATTCTTTGTCACGAACTTGTCTGTGTAGTTTGGTATTTGTAAAATAGGAGTTAGATATCACAGAGTAAGATAAGAAAAATTAAGCTGAAAGGTATTTCGTGTGTACGAGAGTAAACGGTAGTTATAGCGGGGGTTAAAGAGAGAGGAGTTCGAGGAAGTAGTTAGATTTTGTTATCTGCGACCGGTGTACTCGAACTGGGAGGCAGAGTTTTCCAAACTGTGAAAAAGGGTGGGCATTGGTCTGTAAGTGCTACTATTGGATTTGCGTGATCTTGTATGTTGCCCTTTTTATATTTGCTTGTACAAAATCGGAGGAGATATTTCATACTATGAAATGAATGACTTGTCATAATATTCTATATTTGATGCTGATATTATGTTGTTCAGTCTTTCTTTAAATAATATATCCTTCGGCCAAATTAGTGGGGTGATATTTGTAAAGATCTTCCTAGCGGCTATAAAATCATGAATTTTGGCAGCTTTGATTTGCATCTTCTGCAGAGATAATTTTGCTGTGGTGGTGGTGAGTATATCTATGGTGAAAACTCGTGCTCAGCATGCTAATCAAGCAGCAGATGGTCGCTTTCATATCAAGGTTACCAAACTACGTGAGCGGTATTTTCGCCGACTCCCTTATGATGCCGAGTTGCCGGAATAGCCGTTGAAACTGACAAGATTAAATGAAGAAGGGAAGCGTTTTGAGTATGACTGATTTTTCTAGTGCGACATGTTTCAGAGGTCATTGTTGAGTGTCACAGTACGGGAACTAACTGTTCGACATCTCGCATGTGATAAGATCGTTGAAGAGGATGCCATGGCAGCAAAAGGGGAGATCATTATGTGTGGGGAGGCGCATCACCGAGGCTGTTTTAGATACGACTATAGAGTATGGTTAGCTCAAAGCATTAGAGCTCGCCATAAGTAATCTGTTTTTGAGTATTTTGTGGTTGGGTTGAAATAAATGTAAGATAAGAGATCTTGAGAGGATAAACGAATGCGATGTCCCGATCTGATTGAATAAAATGAAGTATTCTTTTTTAATCTTTGTGTACGAATATTATAGAAGACAACTGAAATTTTTTAACAACTGTATTGAAATCTTCGAATTTTAAATATTGATATGTTTTAGGAAAGTTGTACGATCTTGGAAGGGTATTAAAGTAAGGTGATTGGACATTTGTATTGTGCTTGAGGAAGAGGTGTCGAATTGTGTAATGGCAGACAATAGGGACAGATGTGATGACGGTAGACGTTATCATAAAAGTCATGATGATGCCTTCAATCGAAAAGACGTACCTCTCTCTCCCTCATAAATTATCTACAGTTTCAGAGAGAAAAAAAAGTTGTGTCAATCTTATTTCCAAGGAGAGGAAACGTTTGAGTGTTGAGTATGATTTGAGAAGGAAATCTTCATCAGGTGATAGAAAACTGTCTGATAAGCAACGTGAGCATTTATACCTAAAAAGACATCTGGGTAAAGTAGAGGATTGTTGTTCTTCAAGTACAGGTTGGTAATATAAAGTTCTATCCAGTTGATTTGTTTAGTAATCTTTATGATAAAAAAATGTATAGTAACCTGTTTGAAATGTAAAGCTCTATCCAGTTGATTTGTTTGATATGTATAGTAACCTGCTTGAAATGTATATCTAATAATATAGAGGTTTTGGGATGTTTGGACAAAAAAATGGAGGATATGAATTTAGGTATAATAATAGACTGTTAGAGGGAAAAAATATGTATTTGAGGAAAAAAGGGGAAATTTGAAATAATTGATTTTGCATTTGTTTTGGGAATTTATAAAATAGACGTGTTGACTGGGTAGACGGTGGGTTTATTTTGTTTGTATGCACTGTAGAGAAAATGATAAAAAAAAATATTTATGAATATTGTAGGTTTGATATGCGGTCTAAACCTAGTATTGCCAACTGTAAATTTATAGTATCGTCCAGTTCCAAGGAAACATCATCGTCGGGGTGGGGGGGACGAGTATAATGTGATGGAGGAAGTTGTAAATAGTGGTGAGAAAAGAATAGAGGGTGGGGAACCCAGTAGGGTTAAAGAGGGGATTGAAAATGAGAATAGATCAGAGAAGGGAAGAGTTTTTGTGATATACCCTGAGAGGGTAGATGTAGGGAAAGAGTATTTGAAATATAAAAAGAAATTGCAGGGAGAGTGGGGGAGTTATTTGGAGGAGCAAGGTTTATGGTTTAGGGACTTTATCCCTGGTAAAGGGGAGGAGACTGTCTACTACCAAGTCCCATGCTTGGCAAAGTAGAAGAAGGATAGAGGGATTAGTAAGGGGGTGAGTCTCTCATATTATAATGGGCTCGAGCTATCAAGGTTGAGGGATAGGTTTTTGTATTTCTTAAATTAGGTCATATATGGCCTTAGAATTCTACTTATCTTCTTTTAGAAAGGGGTTATGAATATGCTATAGTGTTGCCATGCCCAGTTAAATAGGAATGTTCATGAAATGATGAGGGTATGTGAGGTACTGAATGAGAAATGGAAGAAGGAAGGGACTGTGAAGTAATTCGAAGCTAAAGATGTAATAAAGTTTAATAAATGGAAATATGTCGAAGGTCGAAGTAGCGGTTACCTGTATAGTGATTAGGCTAGGCCAAAAAAAATTAATTTTGAATCTGTGGGTAGACCATGGAATGACCACCTTGTGTGGGTAGAGGGTGACTGTATGCAACTTCCAGGTGAACCAGCGCTCGAACTGAACCATAGATATTATAATCCAAGTAATGTTGACCAGTCTTCAAATAAACTATACTTGTCTTCGATCTGTTACTAAATTTTATGTTCTTTGTTTTAGCAGATCCCAAGCCTTTATCCACTCCGAATAAGATCAGCCTGTTTGACTATGTTGCTCGAGATCCAAACAAGCTAAAATAGGTACTCAGTGAGTTGGGTATCCATAGAGACAAAAGGGTAGACTCTGTAGTTCTTAAGGTTCAGCGAGCTCAAGAAAAACGAGTTATGGCTGAGGAAAAAGATGTCCAGACTATCGCTGATGTTCTCAGCATTCCTACTCCTGTATCTCAAAGCACCAAGCGAAATGTTCGTCGGCCCATGACACCATCTCGGCAGAGTGCCTCCGTCACTGGGGGCAGCCACAGCACAAGAGATCGCAAAGTCAATATCTGGCGATGTGGCTGAGAATCTTGAAGTTGCTTATGTTGAGGTCGAGAAGTCCACGCTGAAAAGAAAAAGGCATGGCGAAGAGGGTAGTGCCCGAACTAAACCTCACACCTCAACTAAGATGGTAGAACTGGAGTTGAAATATTGCTTGATGGCTGCGATGGATCCGGAGCTCGATCCAGAGTATTACGAGCATACTTTTGCGGTACATTTATTTTTTATTTTTTTGAAGTCCTTAATTATTTTTGTATTCGGACTGAAAACTATTGTACTGATTTTGACTCTGTATGCTTATACTGGCAGCTCTCAATGATGTTGAAGGGGGCGCAAAAGTGTTTGGAAACAGAAGAGCCAGAAGTTTGGGGCTCTTACAGTGTGGTTCAAAGTTCAATCTGCTCGCTTGAAGATGTTCAAAGATTAATCTGCTTGTATAAAGGAGCTCGAAGCTGAGCTCAAGCTGAAGGAGCAGAGAGCTAAAGAGGCTAGAGCGGCTGTAGAGCTCACAACAAAATACTCAAAGCTGGTGGACTATGATGATATGATGTCGAAATCAGTTGAGGCCCTAAAAGTGGAACGAAATCACTTCATTTAATCCTATTATGATTTTGGATTGAGCCTAGCTGATGTGGAGCTAGGCCGGGTAGGAAGGTATAAGGAAATTGAGTTTCCTTTAGAGGCCTCGAAGGAGGTGATGGCGGACGCTGGTGTTTCTCCTGAGAAGGTATTGTAGTTTCCACCAGA
Organism: Kingdonia uniflora; assembly: GCA_014058105.1. Classification (NCBI taxonomy): domain Eukaryota; kingdom Viridiplantae; phylum Streptophyta; class Magnoliopsida; order Ranunculales; family Circaeasteraceae; genus Kingdonia; species Kingdonia uniflora. The sequence goes on from JACGCM010000917.1 coordinate 569,666, forward strand.
GAGTATTGACCCAATCTGAGCAGCTAAAAAAATATTGGATCCTTCTCCTGATCGTGTTGATCCTAGCCATCTGGTTGGGTAAACATTGGATCCTCCATCTGAGGTAGAGCTTAGCAGGAATCTCTAAACCTTCTATGGTATTCTATTTTTGATTTGATATAGTTTGTGTGACACCGAAGTGATAGTACTCTGTATCTATTGAAGTTTGAGTGATGATTTAAAACATATTTATTTTGGATGTCTGTATTATAACAACATATTTATACTTTATGTAGGATGTATAGTGACTGAGAAAAATGAACTCCGAACTGGAGAGATCGTTGAGTAAAGTGAGGGATTCTGTGGCTCGTATTCAACAGGTACTTAATAAAATTGAATATGAGAGAAGAAATTTTAAGTTGAATTCAGAGAAAACTTTTAAAGAGCTATATGACCTTCAATGTAGATATGCTAAGATAAAAATAGAAAGGAATGAGGTGTTAAGGAAGGAATAGGAAAAAGGGTCATTAGTTTAAAAACCAAAAGAGTTAGCCTGCTTTAATGACCCGAATGATAAGGCTAGGTGTCAAAGTATATTAATATCTCTGACATTGTATTTTGAGGTCGAAGTAGATAGTGAACGAGGGTTAAATGAAGCTTATGTAAAGCTTTTAAAGGAGAGGGGTGTAGTTCCGAACCCAGCTCGAGTTATGTTTTTAGCTCAAGAAGCACGTAATCGTCATAGTTTAGAAGCGAGAAACTGTTCTGCTCGTGCTGATGTATCTATTGTATGAGGTGACATAGAACCTTTATCTGATGTATTTGGCTTTATGTAGGATCGGAGGGCTATAAGAATTGTATTTTTCAGGATAAGGAAAAAGCAAATAGAGGTTCATAAGTGATTAGAGGGTAAATTAAAGGGCTTACAGGATGAGTTAATGCAACACGTGGAGCAAAAGATGTCTTTAGCAACGCGGTTGTCAAAAAAAGTAGTTGTTCGAATAAAGGTAGAAGCGGATTTGAGGGCTTTAGGTGTATTGTAGAAAGATACACGTCAGCGGTTGTATAAAGTGCAAATAACATTGAAGGATCATCTATATCCGCCACGAGCAAAGGTCGCTACTCGAGCAGAATATGAGCGTCATATAGACAGTGTTATTGAATTTTATTGGGGAGAACTGTCTAGGGTAGAGAACGAATTTCGGAAGTTTGTGACGGGATGTGGGAAGGATTTTGATGTGGAAAACACCAAGACTGAGAACATGTGGTTTACCAAAGATGCTGGAGAAATTATTGGTAAAAAACCCCTTTTAAGGTCGAGGGAACTGTCATCAGAAGAAGGTGAGGAGGAGGTCAAAAGCATGATACCCTGATCGCGGCGCAAACAATATTCGCAGGAGGTGGTGACCTAAACCGCTCTGCAAGATGTACAAGTAACAAACAGAAAGAGTTCTAGAGATAAAGGGCAGTCTTCTTATTTCTTGAAAAATCAAAAATAGGGTATTCTCGGTTTTCTTTACCATCCCTGCATATGTGTTAGATCTTTGTATACTGTTATTGATGATAAATAAAATTTGTTCTCTGTGATGATGAATGAAACAATATATCGATATTACTCAGATACCATGTTCTTATTTTAAATTTGTTAACTGTGAGATGTAATATGTTGGTACAATCGAATTGTTTATGAATGAAAATTGTGATGACAGGTAGAGTTGGTAGTTGTTCAAAGTCAGTGTGACACTTTACGTGCCCATAACGAACAGCTAATCGCTGAGCTAAGTTTAAGTCAGGCCGCACTAAAAAGTACTACTGAATTAGTAGAAAGAACGAAGGTGGAGATGGTGAAAGAGCGAGACGTTGGAGCTCAGTAGCCCAAGGATCTATAAAAGAAAAAGGTAGATTTAGACAACGGACTGAGAAAAATAGAGGAGCTAAGAGAAATTATAAGAAAGAAAGTGGTCAAATTCACAGGTAGCTCGAGGCAAGCAAACCAGCAAGGAACGCAGTTGACATCAGCTCGAGTTCGAATCTTAGAACTACTGGCAGACTTAGAGGAGAAAGGTAAGAATGTGAAAGACTTACAATTCCAAGTGAATGTGCTCAAAGCGGAGGCAGCTGAGACGAGAGTGCGAGCTTCTAAGTATAAAGTATTGTGGTTGGTCACTGACGTTCTGATAAAGAAGATGGAAGAGCCCGTAATAGACAAAGCAAAAGCATAAATGTTGGTTGGAACAAAGTAGTCACTCTAGAGCATACTATACAAAGATTGAAGTTAAATGCCTTAGAGCACCTGGATGAAAATACCAAACTGCGGGATGCGAACACAAAGTTAGATACTGACCTACTTCAGGAGGAGATACGTCTTGATGAAGGAAGGGTAGAATGGAAGGGTCATGAGGCAGAACATGATGAGTCAATGTCTCTGATCTATCATATGGACAAGTTCATGACAGTGCTAGAGTCTCGGAATTCTGTTGTGCTGGATGAGAAACGTCGAGTAGAGAAGCAGTGCAAACATTTGAAGTCTTCGCTGCATGAAGCTCAAACTAAACTCAGCGAGCTTATTCTGCCTAAGCAGGTAAAGACTGAAACAGGTAGTGTGTATAAGTGAGATAAGACAGCAGTGATTACATTCTTTGCGTCAGAGTTCCAGAGATTGGAAAAAGAAAGTGAACTGGTTCATGATGTTGTCGTTAGAAAAAATATGAAATACGACATAGAGGCGATACGGTGTGAGTATCTAGGCCCCATGGTAGCCAAAAATTTGAGACAACGTATGGTTAGAGATGGAAAAAAGATCGTTACTGGAAAAATGCAGAGTTTATGCATCAACGGCTATAAGCGGGTTGTGTACCTGACGTTGCGGGACCTTCCAATAAAGGTGACAGCTCGAGTGATAGCTCTGGCAATGAGTAACGATTGTGGGGATGCACTATGTATACTAGCGCACATATTGTATAAAAATAGGAATGTTAAGACTGATGATTTATACTAACCTTTTGTTATATCAACGATACCGTATTAGTCGAACCTTTGTTGTATAGGATGGTCCCCAGCATTTATCGATCGTAGATGGACATAAACGGCTGATCGGTTTGGCCAAAGTGGCAAACGATCTGTAATGTAATAGGTGATCAGTTTGGCCAAAGCAACAAATGATCTGTAATATAATAGATGATCAGTTTGACCAAAGCAACAAACAATCTGTAATGTAATAGATCATCAGTTCGGCTGAAGCAACAAACAATCTGTAATATAATAGATGATCAGTTCGGCTAAAGTAACAAAAAATTTGTAACCTGTATATAGAAGTACTTGTTCGATATATTAGAAAAGTACTATAGTGTAGGGTAATCGAACATAAGTATTTTATTAGTGTAAGAATGACGTACGATGAATGTGCTAGATAGAGTATTGTATGAAATAGTAGAAAGTACTCAGATGTATTTGGATCAAACATAAATCTTTCATTGATATAAGATCGTCAAACAAGATGATAGATTAATTTGTAAAAAAGTACACTGTGATGGATGTTTATCGGCGATACAATTTTAATCTCCTCGTGTTCCAAGGATTAGGGATTCGATCTCCATGTTCAGTGAGGAGATCATAAGAACCAAGGCCGCTTTTTCTGACGATAATAAAAGGGTCTTCCCAATTTTCAGACAGTTTCCCAAAGCTTGCTTCCTTTCTGTGTTTGAGAATTTCTCGTAGCACGAGGTCTTTGATTTCAAACTCTCTGTGACGAACGCGCTTGTTGTAAGATGGGGCTAGAGCTTAGTGGTATCTTCTCAAATTCATGATTGTTCTGTCTCAAGTTTCCCCGATCTAATTCATGTTACATGACAACTGGTACTCATTCTCTTCATCCGTCATGGTATGGTCGCGTATTGGGTGATGATATAGAGTAGGGATGATTGCTTCTGTACCATATGCTAGTAAGAATGGTGTGCATCCAGTTGATACCCGAGGTGTTGTGCGATACGCCTACAAAGCATATGGTAGTTCCTGGACCCAATTGCCCTTCTTCTCTGTCAAACACTTTTGGATCCCATCCACTATAGTTTGATTAGTGATTTATGCCTGACTATTCCCTTGAGGGCAATATGGATTTGAAGGGGAGTGGATGATATTGTTTTGATTGAAGAACTCAACGACTCTGAAGCCTACGAACTGATGTCCATTATCGATTCTGATAAGATGGGGGAAACCGAATCGGATGATGAGTGTTTCCCATATGAATTTGATGACTTTGTCTTCGCGTGTACGGCATAGAAGGACTGCTCTACCCATATTGTGAAATAATCTATTGTTATTAGGAGGTGTTTCCTTTTGCCCGGTACAGTGGGAAATTCTCCTACGAGGTTAAGGGCCTATCTTTTAAATGGCCAAACAACGTTGTTGAAATGGAGTTCCAAGGCTGGAGCTCAAATTTGGGGGACATGTCTTTGGCAGGAATCACACTTGCTTACGAGTTCAATGGCTTGAGTTTTCATCTTGGGCCAAAAGACTCCTTGAGTAAGAGCTCGATTTGTGAAAGATCGTCCCGCTGCATGGGAACCACAAGTCCCCTCAAGGAGTTTGTGTAGGAACTTCTGAGCTTCTTTGTTCAACAAACATTTGAGGTACAGTCCTGTGACCGAAATTTTATAAAGGAGACCGTTGTCCACGATGTATCGTTTAATATTATCAAGTACACATCTCTTCTCCATGGGGTTTGTAAGGAGTTCGTTGTTAAATGTGCCTTTAGTCCCAATATACTTGAGGTAAAGTTGCCTCCAATCATCCTCGTCTTCTTCAACGCCCTAATATTAACAGAATTCGAGCTTATGATGTTAATGTTGGGGGTGGATGATACTTCAATCTTTAGATAACTCACTTCCGTACCAAGTATTCCTGCCAGGTACGCGAGAGAGTCCGAATGTCGATTACTCAGCGCGGTAAATGTTCGATAATAATTCTTTTGAATTTGCTCATTCTGTCGGCTACTGCTGCTGCGTAGTCGACCATTTTTCTATTCTTCCAGAACTTTTCCGTATAATGGTTCACAATGAGTAATAAGTCTGTGTAGACAGATAATTCGGAAACTCTAATCTATAGAGCCATATCTAGACCGTGAATCATTGCTTCATACTCGGCCTCATTGTTTGTTGCTTCAAAATTAAGCCTGACTGCTTTCTCGATCCTGTTATTGGAAGGTGTGATAAGTACGATTCTGATACCTGACCCTGTAGGTCCGGAAGATCCATTAGTTAAAAGATGTCACCCCTTTTGAGTTATCCAATCTGACTTTTCTTTGAAGTGTTCCTCACTGCTATCCATATTGTCTTCTTCCCAGTCAGGATTTTCTACAGGGAAATCTGCGAAGAAATCTGCTACTGCTTGACCCTTTTCAGAGTGTCATAATTCAAAAAGGATGCCGTGTTTGCCAAGAGTGACCGACCATGTTTGTATTCGTCTGGACTTTTTCTATTTGGATAAAATCTCCCGTAAAGGGTAATTTATCACTACTCGAACCGAGTATGCTTGAAAATACTGTATCAATTTTTGCGATATATATACAAGAGCTAAGAACAATTTCTCAATCATGGTGTACCGGGACTCTACAGTAGTGAGAGTCTTACTGATAAAATAGACAGGCTTTTTTATCTTCCCATCAAGTCGAATGAGGACAAAACTTAACGATTCTTTGGTAACCGCAAGATATATTGTGAGTTATTCCCCTTCATTAGGTGTACTCATCACTGAAGGTGATCCCAAGTAAAGTTTGAGCTCCTAAAATGCTGCTTCATATTCTGTTATCCACTCGATCTCGGGATCCTTTTTAGACTTCTATTTTGTTGTCCCTTCACGTAAAAGGCTGAATAACCATCAACATCGATCTGAGAACTTTGAAACAAAACAATTTATTGCGGCGATCTTGCCTGCCAACTTATGTGCGTCTTTCTTTATTTTTGGCGAAGACACAGATAATAAAGTATGAATACGATCCGGATCAGCTTCTATACCTCTCTTGCTGATTAAATGTCCCAAGAACTTTCCTGACTAGATCCCGAATTGGCACTTTTCAGGGTTGAGTCTCATCGTATAGGAACGGAGGATTCGAAAGTAGTGCGCAAGTCTGTAATATGGTGTTCTTTTTTAAGGCTTTTACGCAATATATCATCAATATAGACTTCCATCATTTTTCTGAGATGATCTTTTAACATTTGTGTCATTAACCATTGATAAGTGGCCCTAGAATTCTTGAAATCGAAAGGCATGACCTTATAATAGTATAAGCCATGTTCTGTAATGAAAGCTGTCTTTTCTTAGTCTTCAAGTAGCATAGGTATCTGAATGTATCCTGATGCGGCATCCATCATTGACAGGAGTTCGTGTCCCGCTGTAGAATCGAGCAGATGGTTGATAATAAGTAGAAAACTATCCTTTGGAGTATGTTTGTTGAGGTTCGTAAAATTCACGCACATTTTGATCTTGCCATTCTTCTTTGAGACTACCACAATGTTCAAGATCCATTCTGGGTAATTGGCTTTTCTGATAAAGCCAACTTTAATGAGTTTGTTAATTTCTTTATTTACTTCTTCTCGGAGTCTCGGTGCTAAAGTCTTCTGCTTTTGCTTGACAGCTTTGGCTTTATCCTTTATATTGAGCTTGTGGTAAGCTAGATTGGGATTGATACCCCGCATCTCGTAAAATGTCCATGCGAATATATCACTGTTGTCTTTGAGGAACTGAATGAGGACATCTCGTTCAACTATTGGCAAAAGAGTGCCAATGTACGTTCCTTGCTTTTTGCCACTGATTTCGATGTACTCTGTTGTTTCTGTACTTGGAAGATTGTTCTTTGTAGAGTGTATTGTATAGTTTTTTGTAACTTTTCCTGTTGTTCTCTGTAATTGTTATGCGAGCTCTGGTTCTGAGGATTCTGGAACGATGATTGCAGAATTTTCACAAACTCGAGCGAGCTTCTAACTTCCTTTGATCTCGTATATGCCGTTATTTTACTTAAAATCGCAGGGACAAATGATAGGTGGATGGGATAGCTCGCATATTGTGTAACCAGCAATGCCCCATTATACCCAAATAACGGGATATCATATTGATAACATAAAAAACAACATCGAGTGTCATAGGTCCTGCCGTGATAGGAAATATGATTTTTCCTACATACTCTTCTTTAGATCTATTGAATCCACAGATATCAATGTCACTGGGCTGTACTTTGTCGGCCAGTCCCATCTGATCAATCGTGCTTTAAAAAAGTAATTCGATAGTACTCCCAGTATCTATCATCATCGTGTGAAGCACCATATTTCACATTTTTAGCATGATCACCAAAGCATTATGGTAAGGATTGTTGATATGACAAACATCATAGTCATCGAAAGAAATTCCTGTTTGTTGAGAGCTAGAAACGAGAAGTAAACGAGCTTTATTGTCTTTTATGGACAGGTCGTGACATTGGTTGACCCATCTTCTCTTAGTTCTGTTCGATTGGTTGACGATCTGAGTCTCAAAAAAGTGGCAGAGCGACATATGGTATAAGTGTTTCTCTCCTGCGGACTCTTCGGTTTGTACAGTATCTGTAAGAAGTTTATAACTCCCATTTTTGTAGCTTTCAGCATCTACAATATACTCATGCATCCGTCCATTAGTGAAGATATACTTTAACAACCTCTGTAAGGCGAAACAGTATTCTGTTTCATGATGTCTGACCTTGTGGTGGATGCAATATGGTTTGTTCTCAATGGGTTGGAGATATTGTGGATTGTGGAAGAAACGATCCTTTTGAAGTATAAGATAAATGCTGGCTATGGTCACATTCATCTTGGGAAGGCAGGGCTTGGGCAAGGTATTCCCCTTTCATGATCGTTCATTGTTAGATTTTATTTGTTTCATGTCTCCTCCCTGATCGGCAATACGATTAAAGTCCTGGATGGCTGACTGATCTTGAGCTGCTAATGTTGACTTTTAAGGTTTCTGTCTGTCAGACACCATTCTTTCTAGGTCGATATAACCGTTGACATTTTCGATGATGTCTTCAAGATTTGTTGGTTTGTTGAGGATGAGGTATTCATTTGCCCTTCCATCGACAAGTAGTGCATTGGTGAAAGCTGAAATGGTAATCTTTTGGTTGAATCGATCTACTTTCCGAGCTAACTCTAAAAACTTCTTAGTGAATGTCTCGAGTTTTTCACCCGGCATCTGCTTATGGCTAAAAATGGAGTATAGATTCTCATATTTGTCTCTGTTGTGCGAGTAATTCTTGATGAAGAGTTCTCGCAGCTATTCAAAAGTTGTGATGGATCCTTCAGGTAGCGTGTGGAACCATCGTAGAGGTTTGCCGGACAGGCTGGTTGGGAAGAGCTGGCAGAGAATGTGATTGGATATGGAATGTAGGCCCAAAGTGTCTTGGAACTCCTGGGCGTGCTCCTCTGGATCTGTTCCTTTGTATTTACGATCTTTGGGGTATGGAACCCGGTGGGGACCTCGTCATCCAATAGCTCCTGTGCGATCGAGTTCTTCTGTAATTTGTTGTGGATTACTTTAGTTAGAGTCTGAGCTTTGAGCATTTCTTTGATTTGTCTCTCGACATGTTCCTGGGTCAGGTATTGTCGAACTGTGGCGGTCGGGCGGATGACGCGTCCTTCTCTAGGATTATGGTCGCCATTCCATTCACTTAGACGATCTTTTGCCGGGACTCAAACTCTTCGAGGTAGATTTTCAATTTGTTTGACTCCCGCTGGGGTGTCATTTACTTCTTGGTAGGCCTCCTGAATTGGGATGGGTTCCATTTCCTGTTGATGATGGTTAGATCGAAGAGCACCTCCTACGTGATTCTATTTTGGAGGAGGTTCAATTCTGTCGTGAACAGGAATTTACGAGCCTTCTGGTTGCACGACTTTGTTCTTCTGGGCAGCGACTTGCTGACCCTGTAGAACCTTCAGTACGTGATGTACACTCGCCAGCTGTTGCTCTAAAGCTGTACGTCTTTCTGTTTCAGAATTTAAGGTGGCCCACAGATCTGCTAGCACGACATTTTCTTCTGTTTGAACTATTGGCGTGCTCTGACTTAGAGGCGACATTCTAAAATGAGATGATCAGTAGTTTCTGAGACAATAGGTTTGAGAACTTTGGTTCCCATAGACGGCGCCAAATGTAATAGCCTAATTCTGGGATCCAGACTTAGCCTTTACACCATATGCAATCAGAATGCTAATAATGACTAACACAAAAGTTTAGCGTAGAAAACTTTTGAATAGGTTAAAAACCATGACCTCTCTTGAGGATTTTAGAAAGAGAGAGATCTTATTGAGAATGCTAGTTATTACAATGAGCACTTTGAATCTATGGAGTTTTGGAGTAGATAATACTCTGTATAGAATTGTTTATCTTTATTTGTAGTTCTCCAGTCCTATTTATAGGTCTTATCATATGACTGTTTGAGGACCATTAATATTCTTAATGGTGGACGTTACAAAGTAGATGTATGATATTCTTTGACCAGATGATGTAACATCCTGACCTTTGTTGCTATACAACTACTCTATTGGTGGCTGTACACTTGCGTAAATTGAACTATTGCTGTAGAGGTCGAAAGCGATGACTCAAACTGGGGAATATTGAATATGTCTTTAGTAGTATTTCTTGTATGCTGACGAATTCGATGATGAAGCTTTGAGTCCGAGATAAGAAATAAACTATTACAAGACGACTCTCAACCAATAGCATAAGGATCCCCATGGACGAGTGGTGTTGGTTAAGAAATTCATGATGTATCTGCTTTCTGATGTTGTTGTGTTGACTCTTTCTGTGCCACGTACTTTGTTGGTGAGATCGAAAGTTCGTATGTAGTTCGAAGATGAATCATAAGTTCGAGGTGCGGAATACGCCACTACAGTGGGAGACAATTGTCTTTAACTTGTTCATGTTCTTCTGTTGTGTTCGATCCACATTCTTCACCAGTTCATGGTGTAGGTGTCAATGTTGACTGTTCATGTCACGTGTGAAATGCGTGAGTCTGATATTGAGGTAGTTCGATTTTGGACTTGGTCGAAGGGTAGGCCCTTCCAGTAGTGATATTAGCAAAACAGCATATTGAAGTTAGAACGACCCCCTCTCTATTTCTCTTATATTATTATTGTGTGTGTGATTGCTTTGGTGTCGTTTGTTTTTTCATCAAGTCAGACTTAGAGCTCTAAGTGGGAGTTAATTAAGTGATTTGGACTAACTCATCGCACTTAGTAATGTTCTTTTTTGGCACTAACTCAAGTCATACTTAAATTTTTTTCACTTACTCCACTCATACTCAATATGCCATTTGAGTGTTCTTTTTCACCTAAAACTGCCCTCCCCCTCTGCTAATTACTACCCCTAGTTCTTTCCTCTATAACTAAAACAAACACAAAAAAGGAAAAAATAACAAAAGAAAGCATCTGCTCTAAACACAACTCCTAGGGCTGGCAATTTAACCCGCCCCGCCCTTAATGAGGCGGGTATGGTATGACTATAGCGGGTATGGGGCGGGTTTGGTAAAAAAAAATACCCATTTATTAATTGGGGTGGGTCTGGTTTTAGCCTTAAATAAATGGGGCCCAGTCACCCGACCCAATTATATATGATATGTCCTGAATACCCTTATGAGTTATGAGAATATGAGTAACCTAATTCACTTAATCACTTCTTTCTTCCTCTCTTATTTCCTTCAAGTTCAACATCCACAACCTTTACAAATTTATTTCAACATTTGTGATCAAACATCAGTCTGTACCAATTACCAAATTCATTTCAATCTTCATTTCCATTTAAATCATTTCAACCTTTATCCTCCAAATTCAAGGTTACGAAGATTCGAACAACAATTAAGTCTGCGATCATTTTATAATTCAACATCTACATCATTCATTGGAAAGTTTACGAAGATTGGATAGATTACCAATCGATTGGAACAACGTTTACATCAGTGATCTGTTTCAAACCAATCTCTACATCAGTGATCTATTTTAGGAAGTATACAACATTTACAAATTAGAGAGATCAATAATCGATTCAGGTAACTCATCCAAGTCTCCAACAATCCAGAAGCTTGAAACACCAATTAAGTCTCAACGTTTACAAGTTACTAAGATTAGTCTCAACATTTTCAACCTCAATTCTGATTTGATCCATTTCAAGTGATTGATAAGATAAAAATATAACCATTGCAGTGCCACACATTTTATGATGCTTGTTCTTACTGCAATGTAGCACATTGCATGATCTTATTATTGTGTGTGTGTGCACTATGCACCTGATTTAGTTTAGTTTTTTTTTTTTTTTGTGCAGGTGATTTCTATTTTTTTTTTGTAAAATTTCATAAATGGGGCAGGTTTGGGGATCCCCACTTAGGATAAAATGGGTGATAAGGCGGGTTTGGTATTGGCAAATTTAAACGGGGCGGGTTTGGGTATTCCCCATTTAAGTTAAATAGTAATGGGGCAGGTATGGAGGTATGGTAATTTGGCGGGTACGGGGATGGTATTACTCCACCCGCCCCAAACCCGACCCATTGCCACCCCTAACGGCTCCTCCCCAAACTGTGAAACCTTGGAGCTCGATCACCTACTACAGATCACAACTACAGATCAGCAATCAAGTTTCTCTCTCTCTGGGGTTCAAGTTTCAACTATCAGCAATCAAACAACTACAGATCACCAATCAAGTCGTCAACTCTAGAATTCAAGGTTTGATCTCTTAACCCTTACTCAAATTCGATTTGATTGTCCCTTTTCATTGTTATGGTTTGATTCTTAACAAAAAAATCTTTCTAACTTGTACCACTATTCTCTGCCTACTGCATATACGCCCTCTCGTCTCTGCAAGTAAGAACTCTCTCTCTCTCTCTCTCGCTCAGAGGGTTTTGGGATTAATCAATTGTGCTTTGCCAAAGAGTTTACATATAACCTAAGTCTAGGGTTTCTGGTTGGATTCGCAGTATAATCATGCCTAATTTCGCTCAATTGTAATCTAATCTCAATGTTTATAGATTTGTTCATTGGGTTTGAAGTCTCTAAATTGTGGGTTTCAATGGTGGTTGTTTGAAATTTATGTGTTTGTAGATTGGGTATTGGGTATTTGGTTTACAATATTAAAATTGTGGGTTTTAGTATTAATGATTGAAAAACTCGTAAACTCCTGTTTGTATAGTTTCTATTGACCCCCAGATTTTAATTCATGTTGACTTCTTTTTATGTTTGGGTAGGAGAAAAACTAAGGTTATGATTATTTGAATTAGATTTACTTTTAGTTCATTAACTATTTCTTACTTAGTTTATCAATCGGGCATGCTATTATGAGGTCTGGTAGTCCAATTTTAATAATATTCAAGCCCAAACTTGATACACTCCGGTTGCGGTATACTAATTGGACTGAAGGTCCTTTTTGGGTTGGATTGGGCACCTAAACTTGTTGATGTAGGTCTCCACAAAATTGATCGAGTCTCTCATCAGTTTCTCTCAGATATGCTTCCCTCCAAAATATCGTCAAAAGTTTTGTATGTTCCATTGAGCTCTCTCAAGTATTCTACTAGGGTTTAATCAAGACTATGCACCCTCTATCTCCTTTTATCTAATACTGGACGTAATTCAGTTCTTTATGCTCCGCCAATCTTTATAATGGATTTGATTCATGTAATTTTTAATGCTTTCATTGTTTCTGCCTTTTCTTTTCATGTGTTCTTCATGTTAGATGCTTTTCATGTCCTTTGTTTTGAATGTCTGTTATGGAAAATCACTTTGTTTTCGCTAGGCATACTATTACTTTCGAAGAATTTATAGGTAAAAACAACAAGACGTACGATATATTTTGGCACTTTTAAGTCTATAGTTTAGTGTATAGCTTTTGAGGTTCGGTCATTCTAGTGGAATACCACCAATCTTTAAGATTTAATTGCGAGTATGATATACCCTGTTGGTTGCAATGCTCGTCATATTTTGGTACAAAATGGGTGGACATTAATTCAAGATTCCCTCCTGATTTCTGGTACAAATGGTTTCGGAATTAATTCAAGTTTCCATAATTTTACCCAGCTCTCGATTATCCCACTAGTTAGAAGCATCCCGTGTCTTGAACTCAATCTCCATAGTCACTTCAACGGATTAGTTCTAGTTACGACTTACAATGAAACACTCATACTTCTCAAAGAAAGCGATGACATTCCTATTGGTGCCAGGTTATGCATTATGTTGGGTTCTTCCTCCCTAGTAAAAGAGGTCCAATGAAACACTCATACTTTTTATATGTAGGTTATTATTTATCCTAACTATTATTTAACCATTTCCCATAAAATTGAACTTGTATATTTCTTGATTGCGCTCACCACATGGCTTACAGGATAATAAGCCACTTTTAGCTTATTATTTGGAGTAAAGCACATTTCTAACTGAATCCTTTGGGGCTTTTAAAATGTAAATTGTATCTTACTAGATATGTAAATAAGAAGATTGATTGAGTAGGATTCTTAAATACCTAACTTTTGTTTGGCTTCTTTTAATTGCTTCTTTATGTCAAAGATCTAGGCTAATGTAATGAAATCGGTCGATTATCATCCAGTAGCTTTTTCTCTGCTGAAATAATTAATTATTATCTACTAAGCCATATAGTTTTGTTTTTTTTGTTTTTTTTTTATTATCTATTTCCACTTTTGCTATTCTACCACACCTCTTAATATTACGATTGGTTTATTTTGGTCCAGGTTAATGCATCCATATAAACCTTTTTCTTGAAGATACTCTATAAGCGTAAAATTAAAAGGTAAAAACTTTGTCTAAAACTTACTCTTAGTTATTTTGTTTTGTTTATTTCTTTATTTTCAGCATTTTAGATAATTAGCTTAAATTTTTTATTATATATGCAGTACGATGTTCATCTGTCTCCACCATTTTGTGATATACTAGTAAGAAGTGGGAGTCATTTTAGCTGTTCAAGTAATTGAGTCAGACTCGGCACTGTTTTAAGAGCACATTCATCCTAGCCAAGCAACATTTTTTTCTACTCAAGTAAGTGCCAGCTGCAGAGAAGAAGAAAAAGAGAGGAGTAAGAAGAAGAAAGTAAATCGATGGATCTTTTGAGAGAGGAATTAAAGAGGAAGAGACAGCTTTTATCAGAAGAAGTGGGAGGGAAAAAAGTTTTTAAGCGCTCTGAAATCGAGGAAAAGAGAATCCAAAAGCTTCGAGACCAGGAGAAACGAGAATTAGAGGCCAAATCTAAATTCAGATCACTCCGTGACAACCAAAACTCCTCCACCCTTTTTTCTTCCACTCCCCCCTCCTCCACTGACCACCAAAATCCAAATTTCAACCTAAACCAGCACCACCAAAAAACCCCAGAAGCCCCAACTGATGAACAAAAGATTGACGAACTTGTCCTGCCTAAGCAAGAAGTCATACGTCGCCTTCGGTTCCTCAAACAGCCGATTACCCTATTTGGCGAAGATGATGACACTCGTCTCGATCGTCTCAAACTCATCCTCAAAGCAGGTGTCTTTGAGGTCGATAGTGACATGACTGAGGGGCAAACTAACGATTTCTTGAGAGATATTTCAGAATTAAAGAAGCGCCAGAAGACGGGAATTGTTAGTGATAGAAAGAAAAAGTGTAAAGAGGATGGGAACGAGGATGGTGATGGTGGTGGCGATAATGAAATGAGCGGAGATGGAGGGTCTTCAGGCGATGATGCTGGCGATAAGGATTTGAAGCGTTTGAAAGCGAATTACGAGGATTTGTGTGATGAGGATAGGATTCTTGTCTTCTTTAAGAGGCTCTTGAATGAGTGGAAACAGGAACTGGATGATATGCCTGAGGCCGAGAAGAGGACTGCTAAGGGTAAATCGAGTGTTGCAACTTTTAAGCAGTGTGCTCGGTATTTGCATCCTCTCTTCAAGTTCTGCAGGAAGAAGGTATTTCTTGTTTATCTTTGAACATTTTCGTAGTGGCAAAAGTTAGATCTATTTATTTATTTAACAATGTTCATGTTCTTAGCTTGAAGTTTATCATTGCAAACTTAATGTGAAGCTTAATAGCTAGGTAACAACGACACTTCACTTTAAAAAAATATAACGTGTCCGACATCTCGACACTCGGACACACGTGTCCAGCACTATTTACAAGGTACTTACTAATTGTCTGCTGTTTCCGACACCCCTTACCCGTGTCGGACACCGGCACCCGTATCTGTGTCGTTGTTACCTAGTTTAATAGGTAGGTATGAAATTGGGTATAGATTTACGATTTTATGCATTTTATCATTGACGTTCTAATTAGAAACTATCTAAAATTCTTATGGATGTCTTTACAGAAAGGATATATTCTTCCACCATATTTATGCTCGGTGGGGAGAAATGCCTTTTAAATTTTAGAGCCTGTCTTCTAATGCCTGTATTAGAATTTCCTTTAGGGGTGAGACAGTGAGAATAATGAACGTAAGAGATTGAATTGGTGCAACATACATATTTCTACCATCGTTGCCGAGGGTAATTATTATAGTGAGAGTACAAAAATGTCATGTGGTGTTATCTGCTACCTACCGACATGACAAACGGTGAATTTTTGTCCCTTTTATTTGTTTGACTTAGGGTTTTGATAGTATGGGTCTTTAGATATGCCTATAGAGGTGAAAGCGGCCACTAAGTTGATCCATTAATTGAAGTGTGCGGATGCACGACCTTGGGGTCTAGAAATAATCATAAATGGTGACAGAATTTTAGTTTAATATCAAACAGGCATGTTCCATTGTAAAATTAATTTTATTTCCTTCAATCCCCTCTTAAATGTTAGTATATATCTACTCTACTCACTATTGTGTTGTAATCACAAATCACAGCTCGAAGAAACCAGTAGCTACTCGAAGTACAATCCATGGAACAATGGACAAACAGAAGAATGAAAAAAAAAAAATAACGAAAAAATAAGTTACTGATGTTCGGTGAAGAAAATAAAGAAGAATGGAAGGAAAGAGGAAGAAATAGAAAACAGAGAAAAACATGAAAAAGGAACAAGAATCGGTAATAGTATGAATTGATAGGAAGTGAAAAGAGAGAGGAAGAATGTAGTCTATCCCATACGTTGTACCTTCAAGAAGATTTTGTATTTTGCCCTCTTAAATGAATAACGCTAATACTGATTAAGTTTAGCAAAGGAGAATTCTGCTGTAACTCTAGGATTTTGGATTGAAAATTTTGCTTATTCGTGTTAGGGTTCTCGATAAGACTTGAGCAGTACTGTATTTTTCATCGAGAGGACAGGAGAGCACCAAAGTAGAATACAGAAGAATAGAAGTTAAATGGACCAAATGTGCTAATTGCTAATAAGCTCCAACTCAAGGATGTGTGAGTGTGACCCTGCTTGGTTTTACAAAATTGGTTTGAAATAGACATTCAGCCATGTCTAATGATATATCCATGAGTGAACTTCGGTTAAAATCATTTTTGATCATATGTAAAAAGGCGGGTTCATATGCTATCTTTCATGTCCTCAATTCTAGTAAATCCTGTTTGGTATTTTAAAAGCATAGGGGTTTTTGACAGGGAGGGAATATCGGTGCTCTTGTTCGTTAAATTTGTAGAACCCTTAGATAACCTTGTTAGAAATGTTTAGTTAAAGGAGTTGTAGGATTATAGAGCAGGGAGAGGACGGCGGAAGATTTCCATCTTCAACTTGCTGACACATGCCCAATCTTTTGTGAAAGAGAAGAAATTAGATGACTTTCCTTTGTCTATTTTTTCTTTTCTTTGCAAGTTCGATTGGGTTTGCCATCAAGGGGAACATTTGTGCGAAACAAAATCCTGCAAGGTGGGTACAACGTCAGTAGCCCCTTATTCAAGGCTCTTGGTTGTGGTGTGCTGACTTTTGTTTCAACCTACTTAGTCATATCGCTCTGGCTGAGGGTCGGTAGGGCTAAAGTCAACTGGGACTAGGTGCCAGACCAAGAGGTTAGCTCTTTGGAAATGGAAACTCCTCTTGTAGGGAGGAAGGGGTGTGTTCCTAACAAGGAATTTGTTTAGTATTCTTGGTGTCTGTCTCTTGTTTTTAATGTTATATTTATGGTGAAGTTATCGTAGAGCTTATGAATATTATCTTCTTAGCTTGATAAGAATGATTGTTGAGATATCAATTTTTTTTCTTATGGGATATCTTGTTTTGAAATGAGCCTCACTCAGTTGTCCTAGACTCCAATATGGGTTGCCCATAATGAGAAGATAAATCGGTTCGGAATGAAGTTGACCTGTTATGGTTGTATGGCTGTTCCGTGTTCGTAGATTGTGAAACAGGTATTCCGAAGGTTAGCGAGGAATTTAGAAACTTTTGTCTTGCTGAGTGGTGACACGATTTGGTTTTTGGTGGATATATGATAGGCTTTGCAGCTCTTGTGACCAATTTCATAAGTTTGTATTCGGCTTCTATTTTCTTTGGCTCTATCTGGAATTATCATCTTAGAAGGCCTCTGGCCCAAGAGCATGAATGATTATCTTTTTAGGCGGGACCTTCTTTTTTTTTTTTTTTTTTAATCTTGTCTTACTCGAAAATCCTCCTGCAGAACCTACCTAAAATTCCCTCTTAAGCTGTTTTCTTTGCTTGGATGGATGCTTTATGTGGAATTCTCTTTTCTTTATGTTCCAAATGCAACACCCATGAAGAGTTTATAGAGTTGCACTATAGAAAATATCATCACTAGAGATCATAGTGTATATGTAATGTATGTACAGTGGCTTCTAGACCATCTTCTTTTCTTTTATTTTTTTTATTTTGCTATGATAGGCAGGACCCCTACCCAAATTTTATTAGTATGGATAATTTACAAGTAGGGAAAAGCCCAAAATGAATCAGCATTACAAATCTTTACGAAAAGAAAAAGGAATGTAAAATAGTTTGTTGTACACTTGAACACTAATTGTCTTGCAGCTTTGTTGGAGGATTTGTGTCTTTGCTTGAAGTTGACTATTCTCTTTGTGGTTTTTTTTTTCTTTGTTCAAGACCATTTATTACTGCATTGTGACGTGGTCCTATTTTCTCTATTCAGTTTCTTTGAGATGGGCATGCTTTACTCTGTCCTTTCACTCATTTTCTCTTTGCCAGTATTAAGACGATATCCAGGGATTTCTTTTCTTATGATTGTTCCATTTTGATTTTCATGGTTTCGTGGGAGGACAGAAATACGAGAAGTCTTAAATGTGAGGGCCAAGAGTGCCATCCTCAAAATATCTTGGGGACAAAAGCTGTTGGAACAAATCTAACTACGTAACATGGACACGCCTATTTTTTTTTTAAATCCGTGTCGATACGTATTCGACACGAATACGCGTGTCGAAGCGGCCAGACACGGGGTTGGGTACGGCAATCTCAGATTCAGATCCAAAAATGAAGAAAAATGGGGAAAGAAGAAGAAATTTGTGATCTAGATTCAAAAAAGAAGAAATCTCATATCTAAAGAAGAGATCTCATTTGTATTGATGGATGAAAGGTGCCGCAAGAATTCGTATTGATGGATGAATCTAGATCTGCAAGAAGAAATTTGTTGATAGAAGAATTATTGTCGCCGTTTGCAGTGCTTCCTTGAAACCCTAGCGGCTAGGGTTTGAAATGAAAGATCAGTCCCTTTTGTTTTTCTTATGGAGGCTTAGAAGTTTTATTGTGTTAATTTACTTTTAGTGTAAAAATATGCTTTGTTATCCAATGGCTGAAAGTGATTGTTGGTTTAACTAAATAAAAATAGTTTATTATCCTCAAGATTGGGCCAAATACTTGAGATAGATGTATGTTTAAATTGGAAAATAAAAACTGAATAACATTAATTATTTGGTTGTGTCCCCATTTTTACTGTTTTTGAGGTCGCTGTGTCGGACACCCCGTACCCGTGTCGGACACCGACACGCGTACCTGTGTCAATGTTACATAGAAATCTAATATTGGCTTTATTAACTCCTCTTTTGAAGAGTTGAATGTTAAATGATTTGATTGGGGAAGGTCAATTTCCCTTTTATTGTGGTGCGCTCGTTTTCGTTTGGCCAATTTCCCCTCCCCTTAATAGTATCTTTTATGCCTTCTCTTTGCACATATCACTTTGCCTGTAATCTTTTTTTCTATCCATATCCCAAAAATAGGAACCTTTCTAATGTATCTTCCACTTATTAAAAGAGTAAAAAAAAATGAATTGCAAAATTTTATCAAGTTTGTAGTAGTGCCTATGCTGATATTATATAGTAGGGACAATATATCAAATTTGCTCCTGCGCATATTTATTATCTTAGGTGCAGTTTGTTTGTCGATGGCCGAGAGATTTGGCCACTAATGGAGAATTAACCTAGTTATACTTTATTTCACGGAGGGAAGACTGAATATTCTTATGAGATGAGACATTTAGATCATAAGGATATTTAAGCTCCCTTCCCTCTTTTTCCATTTTATTAAGCTCCATTTCTCTTTCAGTATGGAGTATTTACGTAAATCCTTTTTGTAACAGGCATTCTCGTGTATCTCTTGATCTGATCATTGGTTTTGTCAAATGAATTTTCTTCGTTCGTTAACAGAAAAAAGTCATTTAGTCATTATCTATGCCACCAAGTTGTAGTTGTACTGTTTAATTTACTTGTTCTAGCACAACTGTAAAAAACTTGAAGCATATAATGAATGTGCGAGGTTTCTAGCTAACCTCCTAAAATCCTTCGGATCAACACCAACTCTCTGCGATTAGCCGAACCCATTTAGAATTGTTCGCTGAAATAATAAGTTTGCTAGATAAACCCCAAGTTTTAGAAAAAAATCAACATCACCAAGGTCCAAGAAGCCCTGCAACTCAGACTGTATGGTAGGCCCTGAAAATCAGTCGCCAAATTGCGAGAGGGATGTTTGCGATTTTGACTGGAGAAAGATGTTTGCTATTTGATTTAAACTCTTTTCTAGGGTTTGGAGACTTTTTTGCGACTGATTTCTAGGGCTGGTAGAGTATCTGGTGTTAGGGGTTTGCGGTGTGAGTTCATTTTGGCGTCTGATTTCTAGGGATTGAAGAGTTCTGGAAAAGACAAACTCTGGAAAATTGTGCTTGGGTAAGAGTCCAGGAGAGAGTTTTGGAGCAGAGGAAGTCCTCTTTACGTCGTTTTCAAAGTTTTTTGGTTGCAATAGTCTCACTTTTGGTTGGTTCTATGGGTTTGAAATCCAGGGGTTTTTTTACCTTGATTGGACCACTTTTAAGGATATTTTCTAGGGTATCTGCAACTTATTTTCAAGGCTTATCCACATAGTCTGAATCTATTTTGTGACTAAGTTGTAGGGCTTCTTGGACCTTGGTGTTGGTCATTTTTTTCTTAGGCTTGAGGATTTCTCCAACGAACTTATTGTTCCGGCGAGCGATTCTAAATGGGTTCGGCTAATCACAGATAGTCGGTGTTGGTCTGAAGGTTTTTAAGAGGTTGGTTGGTGGGAAGAAATGAAGAAGGGAATATTTTCTGTTTTGCTAGGGTTCGATAGTCTGTGTATTGAGGAGGTGGACAAGGTGAAGCAATGTCGAGTTTTTATCATGGTCAAAATGGTTTTAAAGATGGCAGATGTGATATTGGACTTGGCAAGTACTTCTGAAGTGGTAACGGAAGGTCAAAAGATCACTGCGGCAAAAGGTAGTCTTAGCTTGAAGGTGTTAACCTATCATTGAGGGGATTTTATAAAGGTCGAATGTCCAGGGAGGAGAAGAATTAGTAATATGTTGTTAATCTCGAGAGGCGAAGGAGAAGGGGATGGAGTGCCATCGTGTTGGTTTTGCGGCATTTGGGGGATTCTAAACCCCGGTTTACACTTGATAAGAGAAGAGTAAATCATTTTCCTTTAGATATTAGGGTGTGCATGTATAATGATGTGAATCGTCCTCACATGGTCGTTTCACACCGTCTATGGTTTATTTATATTAATGCTATTTTGATTCACGCATCTCTGCTAGAGATGCTTAGTAGGTTTTAGGGAGTTCCTAATTAACCAACACAAGGTTAAAAGGGTATTTTCCCAGTTTTTAGAATATTCTTAATTATGGTTTCCACCCCTTTGTGTTTTATAAAAGTGAGGCTAGCTTCTCTATTTTAGTTAGTTGATGATTTGAAGAGAATTCAGTTTAAGTTTTTGTTTAGTTTCAATTTGTTGTTTAGTTTTGTCTTAGTGTTAGTGATAATTTTAATTAGATTAACGTTTATTAATCCGAGTTCCTGCTTTCGAGACTCAGATTTACTTTAAATTGGCATCAGAGCCGGTTAAATTTTCCTTGGAGGAGTTGAAATTTTCAGATCCACGAGATGGTTACGACGATCAAAGAGTTAAATACCAAGTTCGATAAGCTAGACGAAACTTTGGCTTCGAAAGGATTTTTATCCCCTCACCTTGTGGCCTAATTTGGGCCAATGACAGTTTCGCCGTCATCGATCGAAACTGCACAAAATCCTGACAACGGATTGATTGCAAGTTCGCAAGAATATGAGGAGTTCGTGAGTGAAGAAGACACGTGATTCACGCGTACGGGGCCGTTCTCGTGGGTGGCGTGTAGGTTATAAATCTCTAAAAATTTAGCTTTGGCCGAAACCCACACCCGAGCCAGATCCAGACTGCACTATTTGTCATGGAGATCTTATCGGTGAAGTTGCAAAAGTTGCCGATCCGATAGAGACAGTCACGGAGAAAGTGAGAAATTGCGAAAGAAGATTGTCTGAAACTCTCTCCAGACTCTCTCCAGAGTTCAAGGAACACCTCATGTCGGAGTTTTAGGTGGGAAAATCGTCGTTACACCAACCCTAATCACGACTGTTGTTACAGGTTTTGAAGGTGAGAGAGGAACATATCGTTAGAGAGAAGATGGGTTTTCATACGAGCCAAAATCGGTTTTAAAAGAAGCACATGACCGGTAAGTTTTTTTACTTAAGTCAAGCCCAGATCCAACAGTTTAAAATCCAGCCGAGACCCAAGCCTAAACCCAAACTACCAAATTCGAATATCAATATATGTACACGACACATATTGTGGTTACAGCAAGCCCAGTCGAGGTTGACTCTAAGCCCGCCCAAAAACCAAACCAAGCCCATAATACCCCTTTTCCATCACCCACTGCAACCCATGAGGCAACAAAGATTCTGACCAGCATGACTCTCCTTGAGACATCGGCCAAATTAGACACCGTCCGTTCAACCTCAAAGTCCCAAGGTCCCCCAACACAAACAACACCGATTGCCCAAACATCTACACCGTGACCCCATCGATCATAGTCGCCATCGATTTATCAGATTCTACTTCTGGAAATACTCTTGAATCGTCCAATATGGATACCCAGACAATGACGACGATGAAGATAGCTGATGATAGGCCTAAATTGTTTGATTTATTGCATAGTTGGCTAAATGGGATTTGCTGTTGATGATGCTGATTGTGATGTTTATGGCGAATTTGAAGGTGAAGTAAGAAAGGGTATATAAGAATACGGGATGAGAAAGAGATGAAAAGAGGGACTACAAAAATTGTAGGGAGGGCAAAGGTGATAAAAAAATTGGGGTTTGAATTTCCCACCCAACATCCTATTGAAATTGAGTTACAGAGTTGTGGTTGTGATAGTAGAAGAGAAACAAGAGAGAGATTCAGTGAATCAGGGTACACTAAACCCATCTTTAAATATAAAACATGTGCTAGGTACATGATTCTTAAACCAAACAAACCAGCTCCAACAGTGCACAACACAATCGTGCCCGATCAACTCTAGTAGCTCCAAACCCAACTTGCACTGACATGTGCGCATGCGAATCACATGTCCAATCAGGCTCTCAGGAATCATACTTTCACACAAGATTGTGAATTTCTCCTACCCGTTGATTGGGATAGCCCCCCACCCCCAAGTATTTGACGAGTACCCAGATGATGTTATTAAGAAAGTGTTCGTTGATTCGTTTTGGGATGACTTCTTAGCTAACTTTGCGAAGCAGATATATGCTTGCTTTATTTTTTGGAGGTTCTTCAAAATAGGGATGTTGGTGAAAACCTCGTACCACCGCACATGGGTATGACCTTGGATTACGGTAAATTTCGCGGTAGAATTCGAGGTTTGAAGACGGTATGCCATATCAGAAAGTTTTGAGTTCCGTGGCATTTCAAAATTTGCCAATTTCGTGGTCAAAATCTTCCGAAGACGGGGGGATTTGATGTGAATCGTCATCGCATGGTCGTTTCATACCGTTTATGGTTTCTTTACATTAATGTTATTTTTATTCATGCCTCTCTGCTAGAGATTCTTAGTAGGCTTTAGGGAGTTCATAATTAACCAACACAAGGTTAAAAGGGTATTTTTTCTAGTTCTAGAATATTCTTAATTAGGGTTTCCACCCCCTTGTGTTCTATAAATGGGAGGCTAGCTTCTCTATTTTAGTTAGTTGATGATTTGAAGAGAATTCAGTTTAAGTTTTTGTTTAGTTTCAATTTGAAGTTTAGTTTTGTGTCTTAGTGTTAGTAAGAACCCTAATTTTAACACTTATCAATCCGAGTTCCTGCTTCCATGACTTAAATTTACGTTAGATAATCTGAATACATCTACGTCAGTTAAAGTTGTCTCGGTTGAGGGTAAAACCTTTTCTGTGGTTGGTTATCTATAGGGAAAAGGAAGAAATTTTGAATATTTAAATGTAATACTAGAGTGAGAGGTTTAAGTATCCGTAAAAAGTTTGCAGATTTTTCAGATGAAATGATGAAAGATATTGTTATTTGGAAAACCCCAGGAGCACATAGGTTTCAACCGAACAATCTTCACCTTGTAGGGGGTCGTATGATGATTCGGCAACACTAATCATGTTATTCCATTCGGTAAGAGTTCTCCCATTAATTTTAGGCGGCTAAAAGATAATGTTATTCGGAAAACCCCGGGACCACATAGCTTTCAGCAGAGCAATTCACCCTCTACGGATTTGGTCGTATGATGGTTCGGCAACACTAATCATGTTATCCCATTCGGTAAGAGTTCCCCCATTAATTTTAGGCGGGATCCACATGTATGTTTCGACCTTAATAAGCTTTTCAATCCATTTATTTCAGATCTAAGCCGAGAGAATGTTCCTTTGCTTGGGATGCTTTCCCCGACCCCTCTTATTTGTTTGGACTCTCCCATTGGTTCGTCCTGTGCTTCGTACTTGCAGGGAACTCGCTTATGGAACAATCAGTTTAAGAAAGCCCTATTTCGCAATTTGGATATCGAATGGGATGCTCACAATGAATTTTCCTAAAAGTCAGGATGCTAAGAGTCTGTTTGTTATTTTACTTAATTAACTTATTTAATTTAATTGACAAAATAAGTCAAATAAAGTTGTTTGTTTTTCCATTTATAAAAAATTCGTTTTAGCAATGGCACCCCACTTTTCATCACTTAAGATAAGTTAGAAAACCTAGCTTATCTGAAATCTTATTTTTTGCTGAAGTTGACGGGATTGTTACAAAACTTAATTAAAAATATTTAAACCCGATTATACCCCTATTTTATCTCCATCTTTCTTCTTATTTTTTCTCTCTCTACAATTCTCTCTCTCCCTTCTCTATTATTCGAATCAAAACCCTATATTCTTCAGAAAACTAGAACGAGAATGAGAACAAACAGGGCTTGAATCTATAATTTGAAATGATAGCTTCTAAATAAATATAGGTTTTTTAACATAATTTCTCTAACAATAGGTTCATTTGAATCATAAACAATGGAGCAAAAGAAAGATTTAACATTAATAACTATGCGACAGTGAATAGCTATGAAGTTGTGATCCCACATGAGTTGATGAGCATAATCCTCCCTTTGTGAACACTAGAGCAAGTAGTAAAACTCCACCCAGGGTTCATATTATTAACTGCATTTCTTTCTTGTCCCTTTCTAAGCTTAGTCTCAACAAGGCCAATCATATGAAGATTGTTCTCTCTAATCAACTTCCCCACTTCCTTATGTTTAAGATGATCACAAAGACCTCTAGTGTTCCACTTACCTAGGTTTAAAATCATTGGGAACTTGGTAGTGTAGTGGGGCCAGTACCTTGTTCAGTGACTGCTCTTCTTCTCTTGAGAGCCAGTTCCTTTGTGGAGTCACACTTTGGTGGTTGTAACTGGGGATCACCTTCTAGGTTGTTATGAGGCTGATATAAATTGATCTTGTTGGATTTGTCACTTTGATGCCTCCCATCTTTCTCAGGTACAATGAGTTGTTCAGAAATTGTGTTGGAGTTAACAACACCTTCCCCCTCATTTTCATCACTCCCTTCCTTGTTATCATTCTATTCCATACTCTGATCCACTACTTCTCTCTCCTCCTCCATGGTTTCTACTTGTGTTTTTCTTTCATTCACATTAGCTAGAGCATCCATAGGGTTGAAGCCTAGGTAACAATGACACGGATATGGGTGTCGGTGTCGGACACGGGTACGGGGTGTCGGACACGGCGACCCAAAAATATGTAAAAACGGGGACATGGCTGTAAAAATTTTATTTCGTATTTTCTACTATGCTTATGTTGGTTACTTAACCTATCTAACACACTTATGGGTTAATTTACGATATATTTTTACGACTAATAACAAACAAGTCCCAACACTTGGGTTATATTAACTTATGGGTTAATTTACGACTAATAACAGACAAAAAACAATGATACTAGTTGGTATGGTTGAATAACATGTATAAGAATTGAAAACTTTCTAAAAACTATGTCAAAAAGGTTATGATCTAAGCAAGAAGTGTCCGTTGGAGTGTCGAAACGGGTGTCGGTGTGTCCGAGCGTCCGACACGTTTGGACAGATTTTTTTTGGAATATGGAGTGTCCATGTTACATAGGTTGAAGCATGTGATGCTTGCTATATCTTTACCATTTAGAGAGTTTCTGCTAGTATGCTTTGGAATAATCCAACCCCCCTCATTGTTAGCCCCTTCATCACCAGGTACACCGTCACAGTGTTCAGTCTTAACCCCCTCTGGAGTTTTGCTTGCCACTGTGCTTAGTCATGGTTTCTTTTTGTTCTTGCACCCGTGTGTTTAACTCTCCATTCAGCTCTAACCCCTTCCTTTTGTTATCAGCAATATTTGTATTGGTTTTTTGGGTAGCATTCTCACATTGGTAAGTTGTGTGACCAAATAAGCAACAATCCAAACATTTAGGTGGCAACCAACTATATTCTGCCTCAATAACGGTTTCCTACCCATCATCAACATTATAACCTATCATCAACATCATAAGGAATTCTGCAAGGTAACTCACAGTGTATTGTTTGGTTCTTTGATTTATTTTTTTTGCTTTTGTGGCTTCAATCCTTTTTATAGGAGTGAAGCGGGGTGTGAGTGTGTTTGTAGTTCGTTGGCCTTTGCTGTTCTTTATCAATAAAGTTTATACTTAATAAGAAAGGGAGGTTAAAGGTTGAATGCATCCGACAATAAAACCTACCTCCTTTCTGATTGAACTATGGAAGATGAAATACTGTTATGTAATGGATTTAAATGACAGTTTAAGCACCTATTTTGTTAATTTCCAGTGCCCAGGTATTTCAAGAACATAATTCGGCTAGTGAAATATATGCTGGAGTTATTAAGCTAATTAATAAAATAGCATGTTGCATTTCACTTACAAGTCTGGCTTTACTGGAAAGAGTGACAATGTTTTACATTCAGTGGGTGATATAGTGGATAGACATGTTGGACCCAAAATTAGTATTACGTCACGTATCTTTATATTGCTATTTTTCTTGATGTTTTATATTCTGAAAATCCATACTAATAGTCATTGACCTTGTAGATTCTTCAAGATGATATTCGCCAAGCGTTACTGGTTGTCGTGAGATGTTGTATGAAGCGAGATTATTTAGCCGCGATGGATCAGTATATAAAGATGGCAATTGGAAATGCTCCCTGGCCAATTGGTGTGACCATGGTTGGTATCCACGAGCGTTCAGCCCGTGAGAAGATTTATACTAATAGTGTTGCACACATAATGAATGATGAGACAACTCGCAAGTACCTCCAGTCTATAAAGAGACTGATGACATTCTGTCAGCGGAGGTACCCAACAATGCCTTCTAAAGCAGTGGAGTTCAACAGCTTGGCAAATGGGAGCGACTTGCAGTCACTACTTTTTGAGGAAAGGGAAAGGATCAATATAAGTCGAGCATCCGAGGAAACGTTGCGGCTTATGCCCTCCATAAAGGACAACTAATTAATTGTTGTAATTTGATGTTGCGATCAAATGTAGTTGGGGTATCCTTTTAATCGCCTGAAAAAATCAGGTAACTGTGATGTAGTAGTAATCCCTTCTGTTCCTTATCCATGCAAAAACCAGCAGTAAACATTTTGGGTTAGTAAGAAATATATCCAACCAGGTATGAATAATCTCTACTTATTTTGTCTCATTTTTTTCTTCTCAATTCTCAGTTTATGAATATTTCTATAACTTGTTAATCTCTTTATTTGGTTATCTATCTATTCCAGCAGAAATATAATGATTGATGAATTTGTGTAATGTTGTCTCTCATAGGCTTTATTTTGCTTTACCTTCATCTGCATATAGCATCTTCTATTGCCCTGTGTATAAACTATACGTGTCTAGAGATACTTATTTTCATAGTGGATGGTGCCAGTGTTGCCATTTGGTTTCTTGTCAAGAAACAAAATAGGATTATTGCAGGCCATAGTATGATTATGTTAATTGTTATAGCATACTTGAGTATAAAATGTCGTAAGGTTAGTGTTTTCAATTGTCCTTGAAATGAACATTATGGGTATGCTAGGGTTTACTCTCCTTGAGTCTGTCTTCTTTGCGGGGTTTGATCTGGCTTTCAAATTCCTTAAAACTCCTGGGTTTGTTCTTGCTTTCAAATTTATCCAAAGGTCATTCCCAACGGTTGTGCTATCTTCACTACGCGGTTTTATATAAACGTGCTATGCGTACTAGTCCTCCCCTTTTGTATAAGAGTGCCTCTAAAAATACGTTGCCCAGTCAACATTTGGTTAAAAACAAAATTTTGAAGTTTTCAGCACGCTAGAGACCTAGAGTAATGAATTTTTTTGAAAAAAAAAACTTACGAGTTCCAAATGTTATGATCGTGGCTTTGATGAGCAATATTGAAAGCTGTTAGCATTGCGTTTCTATAACATATAAAATGGTAAGGTCTTATTAACGTTGATAAGTAATATTGAAAGTTGTTGGCCTTGCGTTTCTATAAAATACAACCTAGCGCTGGTGGGGAAAATAAAAAAGGCTGCATATCGGTCGGGTTAGACGGATTTTTAAGAGTGCAATTTTGACAGCGACTTTGGTCGTTTTGCCCATGACCAACCCAACTTCGGGTTGGAAATTCTTGATCGTGTGACCAACCCAAAATTTGCCGACACATGTTCGGGCGGACCAAATGACCAAAGTACGGGTTGGTCAATTCGATTGGTCATGTTCGACATCATTTGCAAAAATTTACCAACAAAAATTTCATCAAAATAAACTTCATCATCATGATATGAGAGTTATGTGGTGAGTAAGGTGTGGAACTCTTATATCGACTTCAAGCTCCTAGGTTTACGAGAAACACTTGTACTACGGTTGTAAAGTTACTTAAGAAGTCAAACCCATGCAAAACCTAGATATGTATTAAATACCTTTGATACCATTTTCGGGCTTGGGTTGAATCGGGTTGAGCATAGCCTCTGACTATGACCAACCCAAAAATATTCGGGTTGGGCATATTATTTTTGTGATCATGACCGACCAAAATTCGGGTTGGGCGGGGTAAAACCCACCCAACTTCCACCCCTATCTGCAAATAATTGGGTTAACTCGACCTGACCCGTTAATCCGTATAATATAAAAAAAAAATCAAAAATAATAATAATATGAGAATTAAAGGGGAATGTGAGAGCCTTCGATAATATAAAAAAATCAAAAAATAATAATATGAAAATTAGAGAATTAGAGGGGAATGTGAGAGCCTTTGAAAATTAAAAGTGATATGAGATCAAAAGCTCATAGTAGAGAAGCTTTACTTTCCACTGGTAAATGATAACAATTCTTCCGAAAGCAAACACAAGTTAGAAAAGAAAAGAAAAAAAGATTTGATGAGAGAAAATTCAAAAGAGATGATGCTAGAACCGAAGTTTTACCCATTAAGAATGATAGAGAGTCCCATAATTATTGCGCCTGAAAGACTCTTCGTGGCAATACAGATAGAGAGAAACGCGGGGGGGGGGGTTGTTTAATACTGAAACATTTTTGAAGAAACACAAAAGGGGAAAATGAAGAATTTTTAGTTCAAATAATCAAGAGCTCGTTGGTGAACAAATGCGATTGAAAAAAGTATAATCAAAGAGAGGAGAAATAATGAATTGTTACCCCATTTGGCCAATGGTGATTTCAAACGGCTAGTAGTCAGAGTAGAACATTAAATTTCAAGTGAAACGGGATCGCGGGTCAACCCGGAATTGGGACAGTGAAACCTTAACCCAACCCGTTATCTAAACGGGTTAGTTGGGTCGACCCGAAACCTACGAAGGCTAAACCCAAACCCGGAAAATTTAGGTCGGGTTAACGGGCAAACGGGTTCGGGTCAAATTGTCACCCTAGGCTTAAAGTGTTCATGTGGGAAAAAAAATATGAAAAATCCATAAACTTATTTTCGTAAATTTCTTCTCAAAAGCTTATCCAAATATGAATTTTAACAAAAAATTTCACAATTACATACCCAATTGACTTAATACCTCTCTTTATTGTGTTTAATTTTGATTATATAAGTGGTGTTGTCATAGCTTTTAAATTTCAAGTTGAGAAATAGATAGAAAGAGGAAGAAAGAGGACAAGAGAGAGGTATGACGCCTACGACAAAAGAATCGAGAGGGATCTAAGTACTTTGTCGAAGTTTGGAGAACGAATTAGGAGGAGGAAATCGTGGAGAGAGAAAAAAAAATTGCCAGAGAGAGGGAAATATTTTTTATTTATGATTAGAGTCCTCCTTTATTATGAGTTATATATTTAAGGGAGGACTCCTTTTGGTAGTGAGAAAGTAAAATTGCGTAGTGCATTTAGAATTTTGAGTTATATATTTAAGGGAGGACTCCTATTGGTAGTGAGAAAATAAAATTGCGTAGTGCATTTAGAATGACCCCATTCCTGATGAATGGCAATGACTAGTGACTACTGTTGGATAATATCCTATTCTATCAGTTAATCAAAGTATTGACATGAGAGAAGAGTGGAATATTATTGATAATGAATTCTCTGTGTTCTTAAAGTACCTGCAGCAGCTATGTGGATTCTGACGTGGCGAGGTGGATTGAGAAATCCACCCTCATTTTCTCAAATCTACCCCA